>OX382209.1:1848117-2464156 GCA_947507515.1 Eulithis testata
TCGAACAATAGGAACCTTTCTCGAAATTAATATAGGAACGAGACTTCACCAGATTGGCTAAATTCTATTTGAATAAAATTAAATAAATAGTTTTGTCACTCTGTTTATTGTGTCTAGCTTGTAATTGAATTGAATTTAGCTTAATATTTTATGTTGAAACCACAACGTAAACATTTAAAGTAGGCAAATAAAGTATATAATTAATTAATCTTATTGAATTAATTACTGTAATTTTACTGAATATATTTTTGACTTTGAAACTCGGTTGCGAGACGCACAAGACAGGGGAGGCTGAGGTAACATGAGAGGCATATACCCAAGATTGGGTGATACGTGATACCTACCGAGCTAAAAGTCAAAGTCAACAATCTTTTATTCGGTAAAATAACAAAGATCATGAAGAATCATATTAAACTAGGTGTCAGTTCCTGATCACCAGAGCCTAGAAAAATGGGCAAGAAACTATCGAAGAAAGCACTACGGACGCCCGTAGTGCTTTCTTGTATGATCCTCTTACAAAGAAATATTCCATAGTAAGTACTTTTTTTTATGTAATCTATTGTGTCCCACTGCTGGGCCAAAATCTCCCCCAAAAATTTCCACTGATCGCGGTCGTTGGCGTTGTTCCACCACTCTCTCATGTGAACGTCGGGATTGTCCCGCCAACGTGAAAGTGAGTACCTATAACATTATAACATTATTATTATTTTATTGACTCAATAAAATTATCTGAAACGTTATTTTAAACTTTATAACAGCTCTTTCATACTTGCAGTTTATACAAAGGTTTCTTGCACTAAAACAACATTAATCGAACTTCCCCAGAACAAAAAGAAATAAAGATTTGCAATTATTCACTGTAGAAGTTTCAAAGAAAATTGTGCTATTAATTTTGAACCGGAAAACTTGGGGCAGTAAAAACCAGTGTTGCTCGCATTGCTGTGTTTCGGTTTGAAAGGTATGCGACCGGCACATGAGATTTAACATCTTTATATCAGAGACTGGAGAGACTGACGAACTAAAGAGGAGGCCTACACCCAGCAGTGGGGGCATACAGGCTGAATAGATGTCTTAGAGTGATGGACGCAGGTGATAGCTCACAGAGACGTCCTCAATGGACATGCTTGGGAAGGCATTGCATTGGTATACTAACCAATCAGTTTTTATCCGACTGCGCGGATGAATAGAAAGCTACTAAATATTGATAACAATATTCCTAGTGCACTATTTAAATATAATAAGCTTTCAATATCCTAGTAAAGTTCATTGGTAAACAATGGGGATTTGAACCTACGACCTTATTAATACAGGAAATGCGACGACGACTTCATTTGCAGTAGTATTCGCACAGAATATGTTATAATATTAGTATATAGTTTGCTACTTAAGGGTACACGTCTCAGTTTCATTACGTAATACTAATAACGAATTAAACTAAACAGTAATTATAAAATCCATAGTACCTCCAATTACAACCAAATGTTTCAGTTTAACTGACGTAAGGGCAAGCCCTCACTACCAAGTATCCATCCCCCTACCGGCGCTATCAAAATACGCTTAGTTTAGGTTCAATAATTGATGCTGGTCACGACACGACGGATGCATTTGGAGGCTGTTACAGTGCTGTAAGCCACGGTAATAGCAACAAGGTGGTTGGATGGCATATAGGGTCGAAGCCTAAGGTGGTGGAATACTGGAGGAATAACTTTGGAGTAGAAAAGTTTATTAACCTTTAATTTTAAAGTGAAAACCGCAGTTTCATACAAATAGAATAACTAATAGGGCACTTAAAAGTACTTTTACTTACAATCGCTATCTAAATGTTTACACTAAGCTCCACGTTAATGTAATGCTAGGGTCTAGACTAGGTGCGTTCGAAGAAAGTATGAATAGATTAAATAGTACGTGTGATTCCTGCAGTCGTATGCTTATTAAACAAAATAGTCGAGTTATCCTTAATTAAATGTAATTATTATGGGTTAGTGTCTTTGTTCGGCAAGTGGAGACGGCCTTATCGACTGGGCGGCGCCATCGCGCTCTGTCGGACGGTCCTCTCGCTCCCTCGCACTCGGCATCCTTCGGCCACCCTCGGCAGCCTTCGCGCCGCTCGCACACTCACTACAAATTTAAGGGCAGCGTTACGGTATCCCGACGCTCTGCGTCTACAGAATGAGCCATGGCACCCGCACGGCGTTACATAACCCACCGACCCCAATATATGACTAAAAATAATGCAAATAATGTTAGAAAAAAAATGAAATGAAAAGACTGCTTCCAAGAACCGGCCGGTCAAAGTGAAAGCGACGCTTTAAGCGAGGCCAATTGTCGTCACGACAAAAAGACGATAGTAGCAATTTCCCTTTGCCGACAACCCTTTGCGAGGCGAGAGGGCGAGCGCGCTGGCGGGCACATGGCGGGGCGAGGGGAGACGGGGGCGAGTGCGGGGCGCGCGGGGAGGCTCTCCCGGGCCGCCCCGCCTCAGTGGCGGCCTGCAGCAGTGGCACCGACGCGCGTGTCGCTACAGACACTTCCGCCCCGCGCACCTAATCCGCTCATTTAGCTTGCAAACGCCGCATACGGTGTGGTGGCGGTGGCAGGGTTGCGGCGAGCCCCGGGGCCAGCCACGCGGCCGGGCCCCCGCCCGTCTGCTTCGATCCGAGTCGCCGGCATGTGTCGCGGCGCGCCATGACGCGATATCATTGTGTGTTCGATTGTTTACGTTAACGATAGTTGGTAACCGGAAGGCCGACGCTGGTATGCTAATGTGAGTACTCGATCCCACCAGCCGGCATGCTGGACCTGGCGTCGTGCGGCGAGCGCGTAGCCCGAGGACGCGCTCGCACGGCTACGCTCCTGCAATGCGACAGCCTACCGAGAAACATTTCCATGCATTATTTAAGTGTACTCCTAAGTGAGATGGTGAAATAATACTTGTCAACACTCGGATCAGTTGTCGTGGCGACTAGGAGGCTATTCTGATAGCATGCGCGCGAGGGGTTCCAAACGGTACTCGATTACATTTTCTTGACTGAAAACAAGTGAAACCTGACTCGTAGTCTGTCAAAATATATCGCAATCCACTTGCTACCACAATTTAGCGTAAAAACTAGCTTTTTAGTAAAAGAACGTACCACTAAAACGTTAGCCGGTAAGTAACGCAAACGGCTATTTTAAAACAGCAATTGTTTTGTAGAGCACAGGAGTGAACGTAGTTTTTTGGTAGAGCCTCAAAAACATAGGCATACAGTTACTTGATAGGCCCTAGCTAAGTTGTGGAAAATGCTGTCAACAGTTGAACCGGTCCGCGTGGACGATTACCACAACTTAGACCGTTTTGAACGAATACTCAGTGAAATACTATGAACTGTTAAAATAAAATGGCAAAAAATTAATAAGGCAAACCATTTTGTAGTAAATTTTCATTCATAGCACTACAGTTTATGGTTTTCAAATTTTTTCTGGAGAACCATTTTTTGCAATATAGTTAAACATTAGTCTCAAATTGTAGTTTTTAACTCATAGCAGATTTTTCTCGTACTCATATCTAGTATCGTAGTACGACTCAGAAAATATAGTTCGACGGATAAGGAACAAGAAAAGTATCAAAATCTCAAATTTTAAGAAAATAAAAGAAGCTATCTATTATTTAAGAATGTCACTGTATCAAGATTTTATAACCAAAATGTATATATCTGAAAGAAATCGCTTTTAGCGATAAGGTCGACCTGTACTCAATAACTTAAATTGTTTCTGTATTCGTCATTTATCGTTTCTCGTTGTATCCTGTTTCTCTGTGTATATAGGCATTTTGGTGAGCTAAGAATATTGTCCTCAAATTCATAAATAATCCACTGTATTAATCTATGTATTAATTTATTGTCTACCATTTTAACCAGTTTGCCTAGCGTAGCACCAGATTCCGCCTCTACGGAAGCCATAGTTTTTTGAGCTCGGGGGTAAGCTCGGCTCATCCAAGGTACCTACTATACTCACAACTCTCTATTTTGCTAGACAACGTTCACTATCTGACCCTGATTCACTTAGATATAACCAAGAATTTCTGCTTACTACAACAAAATGTACACTGAAATTCTAACTCTTGTAGTAAAGCTTACTCAGGGCCTTAAAACACCGTTGATACTCGATGTGTTAAACTATGCAGATTTTTAGTAATTTCCAAGTACACTGCTCTACCTGGCTAGCTCTTCATAACATACAATAAAAAGAAGCATTCTGACTGAGGAAGCAGTGAACTTGCTACAAGACTAAATACTCGAAACTAACCTCATTTGGACTTCAAAACCAGAAATATACGCGTTACTATTTCGACACACTTATTGAACAAAATAAAGTTGGTTGAGTAATAATGAACCTTTCAATCTTTTAATTAAGTAAAGCCTAGAAAAACTTGCAGAAAATACAGCTTGTGGTTTTCTAGAGCTTTTGATGATCTTTCTTGTGAATACATTTTTAAGAAGGTGGATCCCATTCAAGCAATGTGAAAAATCCATCGAGCCCACTCATTTGCATAGTGTGGCACGTGTGGCATACTCATGGCACGTTTAAAAACATACCAACTGCTGAGTAATATTCTAATGTCAGTTTTATTTGCTTAGGTATGTAAAACAGTACTCTCAAACTGTATAAGCACGGAATAGATATCTTACATCACAGACCAACAGCTTCTGTTATCAATAATCGGACTATTCAGCGTGGTGTTACGTGGACAAAAATCGGACTTGAGATAAAACGTACCGCCTACAGAAGGCAGAGGCTATACAAACTGAACTAAGATGCTTGTTTACGAATGTACACTTTCACCAACAGTCGTAATGTTCAGCGTGATGTGGAACAGTCGTAAGGCATACGAGAATGTTACAAATAGTGTTTTATTAACAGTCGGACAGTTCAGCGTGGCGTTACATAGACTGTTTTGTTAGCGCGCGTACGTAAGTTTCCATATAATGATATAAAAGGCCAATCAGAATGGTTACAAATGTTTTCTTTCGTCAACAGTTGGACACTCGTGCCAGTTCAATAAGATAGAAGGCCAATCCGAATGTTTACGAATGTTTTCTTTCATCAACAGACGGACTGTTCAGCGTGGCGTTACGTGGACTGTTGTGTCGGCGCGCGCGCGTGTTATTGCGATCGTGGTAATGTCACGTACATGAATGTATTTCTGTTGTCAATAAACTAAAAGTCATAGCTAGAACCTGAGCTGAAACACTTATGAATGTTTTCTTTTTTCTTTTGTCAACAGTCAGACTGTTCAGCGTGGCATTACGTGGACTGTTGTGTCGGCGCGAGTGCGTGTTAATGCGGTCATTATAATGTCATGTACATGAATGTATTTCTGTTGTCAATAGACTAGAGATCAAACCCGTAACCTAAAAAAGACAAAGCTGTAGTAACGAATTCTTTTTTTTGTCAACAGTCGGACTGTTCAGCGTGGCGTTACGTGGGCTGTTGTGTCGGTGCGAGCGCATATTATTGCGGTCATTATGATGTCATGTACATGAATTTATTTCTGTTGCCAATTGACTAGAGATCAAATCCGTAGCCTAGAAAAGGCAAAGCTGTAGTTACTGAACTGAGACACTTATGAATGTTTTATTTTGTCAACAGTCGGACTGTTCAGCGTGGCGTTACGTGGACTGTTGTGTCGGCGCGCGTGCGTGTCAGTGCGGTCGGGATAGTGTCGCGCGCGGCATGTCGCATGCGATGCGGTAGCGCGGCGCGGCCGAGCGGCGGGCGGGCACTCGCTCTCGGCTATGTGCCCCCCTTGCGCTACATTGTAAGTACCTAGCTTAATTTTTACTACAATATTTTTGTTTATTTTTCCTAAGGAAATTTTATATTATCGTCTGCGAGCCTGAAAACTGTGTTCATCCAACTAGCCTAAGGTATCTCGCCTCTTGATATTTATCAATAACTTTATGTCTCTTTGCGCTACACTTTAGACTATCTAAACTAGTCTAAACTACTTTTATCAAAGTATATATTTAAATACATAAATTTAGTTAAATAGAGAGATGGAGTTATATTCTTCTGTTTAAAAAATGCGTACTTTACTGTGACGCCATCCTAACGCTTAGTGACTTATTATTTGATCTGAATGATAGATTTCTTTACTGTGATAAAAGTTGGCAAACTAAGATTATTTCAATCAAGAGTTTATATTATACATGTATTCAAAACATTCTCTTTACCCAAAAACAGTACCAAAAGATACACAGCAACTGTCATTAACACAACCGTGAGTTTCAAAAAACGATTATTCTAAAGCCCGATAGGATGATACATCTAATTTGCGACACAAAAAGCTACAAGCGCACCTAAAAAGTAATTTAGCGCTATAGCCAAGTAATGTAAACACAGGCATATACCTACGATCATATTCACTCGCTTGACGTTGATAGATCACGTAAAAGGGTCAGGGAGTTGACGCGATCACGTATAACGGGACCAAATCCTAAATAGGTAATGAGGTCAAAAATTGACAGAGTTAACGCATAGTTTTTATATGCAACTATAAACAAAACACTTAGGAAGTTCACATAATAATTTAAACAACTTCTAATAATAATGTTAAATTTCCTTTCAAAGTTATGTAAAATAAATAATAATAAAATAATAAATATTCACGGACACTTAACACAACGCCTTCTAGTCCCAAACTAAGCAAAGCTTGTATGATGGAAACTAGATGGCTGATAGAATACATACATACATTTTTTTTGTAAATACATACTTATAATACATAGAAACACCCAGACACAGAACAAACATCTATGTTTACAACACACAAATGTTTGTTCTCGGTGGGGATCGAAACCACGACCCACAGCACGGAAGGCAGAGCTACTACCGACAAAGCCATGACGCCTGTCAAAAAAAATACCATTACTTACTGATCATATGTGGTATACCTAGATGTTGTAAAACTCAGCGATTGGACAAAATCATGAGACCATGTTTTATCTACGAAAGAGATTTATATATTTCGTGTATATCCCCCTCAAACGAGGTATTTTTTTGCCCATCGGTTTAAATTGTCTCGGGTACTCAACTCATGGTATGCATACGGTACTACCAAACCTAACGAAACTCTCGAACTAGACTCAAACTCTCGACTACACGATGTATGAAACGTGCAACCTAAAAACGCGTTTTATACAAAACAGAAATGTAGAGCGGTTTTTTGGTAAATAGTCCCTTTTCTGAGTACGCAGTGGCAGAGTTAAGGCAGAGCTTTTTGGTACTACTCGAGCTTCCATCTTCATTCTTGAGATCTTTTTTATTAACTTCTTTTTCAATAACAAAAACTACTGGTTGTTCCATTTTCCAATATTCTACATAGTAAATTCAGCCGATTGTCAGTAGAATTTAACTCCTATCAAAGATTCCCACGGTTTATCAATTACCTTCTAATTCACGTAACAAATTAACACCAACTACATAATACAAAATTAGGATCTAAAAGTCATTTTCTGAGCTTATCGTCCTCACCGCGTGCAAGTACTTAGCTCCTTAGTCTGTTAGACAGACTCATAATCTAAGTACTTTTATGCCAATGTTTTGAAGTAGACTAAGTAGCATCAGTGCCTTTTATTTTTTTATACACTATAAGCAAACGTTTGACCACAATCTTACCTGATGGTATAGTATTATATAACCTGTGCCTGATGTTAGCGATGATGCGGTCGACGGTGTAGCACATTTGCCTAGAAGATACCTATTCACTATCTTCTTGAAAGCATTCAAATTTAAGTATTTGGAAACACAGACGCGGTCCTCAAGTGGCATTTAGATGCTGTAAACCCTATTTTGTTTGTACAAATTGTTAAAACTGTATAATAAAAAGAGAGGGTAAAACAATAAAGCTCAATAATCTCCTCATTCCAACACTCGAAGCCCTATAAGATTTCAATCATTCCCAGCCATATTAAAACAAGCGATATCAAGGCAATCAGATTTGAATTCAATACGCCGGACTGGAGTACCCTTTTGTTTGTGCTTAGATATTGAGCTTATTGCCTTCTATTTTTATTCTCAGCTATTTCCAATGTGGTTTTTCTCAACCACTTGGGTTTTACTCTAGAATGTGAGATGTAATTGCGTGTGGTATAATTAATAAGAGTTTTATATAGTGTTTTTAATTTTAAACAAAACTGAAGCGCTCGTGGCGTAGCTTACTTAGCCAATCTTAACCGATAATCTAAGTTAAGCAACGTTCTGTGCATTTACATCAGAGCGCTTCCGTGCTTCGGAAGGCACGTTAAACTGTCGGTCCCGGCTCTAGCAGTCATTAAGCCACGACGGAGGCCTTAAGGCGGCCTAAAAACTCCGTCATAAAAGTTGGCCACTAACTCATACGAACAGA
This sequence comes from Eulithis testata, assembly GCA_947507515.1. Classification (NCBI taxonomy): domain Eukaryota; kingdom Metazoa; phylum Arthropoda; class Insecta; order Lepidoptera; family Geometridae; genus Eulithis; species Eulithis testata. The sequence continues at coordinate 1,856,504 of OX382209.1, forward strand.
CTTATCTGTCTATCTTCGCTTCGACACTCTCTTATGTTAAATCATAAATAAATAAATCTTAGAGATTAAATCATAAATAAATAATAATAACTTAAGCTTGTATTATAATTTCTGATGTAATATTTAAACATATATTTTTGTTAGTTCATACTTATAATATAATTATGGTTATAGACATAGCAAAAACATCTATGTTGTTTTTCATGGGGATCAAACCCACTACCCATAGCAGAAAGCAAAGCTTTTACCGACTGAATATAAAAGAAAAGAATTATTGAAAATGGTTAAAAGACACATTTTTTTAAATATCTAATTCTGTATCTGCAGGATAATTTAATGAGGACACGTAAAACTGTCATCTTATTTTCTTGTTAACACTTACATCAGATACAGGGTGGAAAAACATACGTCAAAGGCAGAAGTTTTTATATCATCTAAGCCTCTTACACTTTTATGTTTCTTCTCTTTTGCATTTACCTTGCAAAAGTTTATGCACTTACTTATAATCGTTGCATAACTTCATTATTGCTGTCTCTTAGTAATAGGTAATGACAAACAGTGACACAGCTGTTTAACTATTCAGCGTTTATAAGTATAGCCCATAAAGTTGTGAAAAGATGAACTAGCTAAGTGACCGATAAATAAAAAAAAATTGGTAAGTTTTGAAAAGTTGTAAAATAAACTATTTCGGTCTTATTCTAGAACAAGGACTAAAGAAAGTCACGGTTTAAACGTCAAGGTTTATACAACCCGGGCGAATTAAAGCGGTGAAGCGGGGAAGTATCGAGTTCCGAGCCAGGGCCTCGACTGTGAAAAATTACTTACGAAGATTCGGTAGCGTCGTTTCTCTTACACTGCGCAATGACGCTGTCACTTCGCAAGAGCCCACGTCATCGTTCGAGATGACCGCGCAGTGTAACAGAAATGACGCTACCGAATCTTCGTAAGTCATTTTTCACAGTAGAGGCCCAGCAGGCCTAAGATGCGCACCGCGAGATATTTGTCATGTCGTTCTGTCAAAATGTAAGCATTTTGTACCAGTTTAGAAACTATTGCATTATCTGCGGTACCTAATGGTGTCGACAAAACGCGCCATAATGTACACTTTTGCTACTTCTTAGTCGTCGTACCTCTCTGAGGACGAGATAATAGTCATGCAGAAATGTCAAAAGTTGAAAATTCAAAGGCGCGGTTTCTCGACAACATTACCACAGATAATGCAATGGTACCTAAACTGGTGCAAAATGCTTACATTTTGACAGAACGACATGACAAATATCTCGCGGTGCGCATCTTAGGCCCGCTGGTGTCATGTTAATTCGCCCGGGTTGTATAAACCTTGACGTTTAAACCGTGACTTTCCTTAGTCCCCGTTCTGGAATAAGACCGATTGAATTTTGCCTCATCCTTATAATTTGAAAAAAAATATAATTATCTTCGACTTTTTTGAACCAGTTTTGTCACGCCCTGTATACTGTATGTGGGGACCCCTCGTTACATTTCTAAGAGGCTTCTGCTCGAGTCAGCGTCCTGGTTTCCGTGAAACGAAGCTACTTCCATGTGTCAGTTTATTTTTTCAAGTGGTTTGAATGTAGTTTCGACGGTTGCTTAAAATGTTTTTATCGTTTAAGTTTTAATGTGTTTAAAACTAAAATATCTCGTCTACGTGTAAAAAAAATGCAATAAATTATTATGTACAAGCTTCCGCCCGCGATTTCATTCGCGTCCCGTTGGATCCCGATGATTTTCCGGGACAAAAAGTAGCCTATGTGTTAATCCAGGTCACGGAAAATATATATTCTAAGTTTCATTCAAATCGGATCAGTAGTTTTTGCGTGAAAAAGTAACAAACATCCATCCATCCATCCATATTTACAAACTTTCGCGTTTATAATATTAGTAGGAGGATTGTTAAGAACTTTGTAATAGTTGTGTAATTTGTACATTAAAAGGGTAACGAAAGTGCTAAGCGGTTGGATCACAGAATATAATTATTTTCAATCAAAACTCTTTTGAGGACCGTATTTACGAATTGGTATCTTTTTGATACCGATTCAGAGTAAAGTCCGTCAAAGTGGGATTTAAACAACATTGTAATAAAAGATTTTATTTGAATTGCGTAGAGCTGCTACGAAAGCGCTACGGATGCTACGCGCTCTACGAGGCGTAGCTTATTGGATCATTCAAGTTCAAACAAAAGTGATTGGACTTCCAACATGTTAAACTTGAGCCTTTTGCCCAACAGTGGGACAGTAGGCTGACAATAATAAACACATATCCAACAGCGCAATTTTACCTCAAACTAAAACTTGTATAAACTGGAACTAAATAGGTAACTATAGTTAATATTTTTTTATACTGTATGAAGCTACATTTTACTAAAATTACACCCAAACAGATATATAAATAGAAGATAGATAGATAAATAGACAGCTGACTATCAAACTAACAGAACAACTATAGTAGGTGCCAAATAACACCGCAATACAGGTCATTCACCCACCATCACCACGATGTCGCAAAAATCAATTTATGTATGGTAAACAAACAGTGCTACGAGATTCGAGCGATTACCGTCTTAGCGACAGGTTTGTATGGAAAGCGACAGAATTAGCCATTCATAAATTTAATTTTGCAACATCGTGGTGAAGGTGATCTTTGTAAAAAAACAAATCTTAAGAGATTTGGACCTGCAACCAACGCAGAAAGCAGAACTATGGTGGAAAAATACCTTAAACGGTATACTAAACCTATGGTTATGGTTTACTATACTACGGTATTTTTCCACCAGACCTAAGATTCGTTGCTAAGGATAATTATGTTTTAAATCCAACAATTAGGGATAGTTTGTATTCATATTAAACGATTCCTGTTGGTCAATGTCAAACACATCTTTAGCAACGTAGTTAGCTCTGGTGGAAGACCACCCTTAAGGCGTATTTGGCACCCAAAAAATTTGCATTTTTAATTTATCGCATTGGTATAAGTTTTTTGGATCAAACTTGTTTGGATCAATGTGATATTTTTACTGAACCTTTGCATTGTTATTCTCTCGGCCCTGAAGGTCTGCAATTTCACATAATTACATTTAGTAATATTATATCTTCAAAAATGTTGAAATGTGCGAGCGAGAGGGTTGTCTGCCTTATACATACGCCTTAAGCTGCCAGTAAGGCCAAGCAATATATTTTTACCCACAAAACCCATCTTTTGTTCTAGCATAAAACTTATCACGTACCATAAAGTGTGGGACCGTGGGAACCGTCTCGTGTCAAATATGAGGTTCTTTGGAGGCCTCTTATCTGCACGTATATTGTTTAGTCAGCGCTTCCTGGCGCTTATTGTACTCGTAAAACAGACCGCTGGGTAGTGTACCTCAGCTCTGTAGCTGTGTGTTAATGTATGGATCATAGTTTTGGATCAGTTTTCTGTAGTTGTGAGTGTTGATCTTTTAAATTAACTTCAAAACTTCTCAATTCAGTTTTTTTCAAAGTTTGCTAATAAGAACTCCGTCATTTATAAATCAATTTGAAAAATTCTTTTTTTTATCTAAAAATATGTATTTCCAGATTAGTCCTATAATAGAATTTATCAAAAATGGTTCAGTACTTTGGCTTTTGCAATAAGAAAAACATGCCATCCATGTACACGACGTATTTTGCTTTCCTGTGACTTTTCAGTGGTGTTAACGATCAATATAACAATCCCAAGCGTTTTATGCAGCTTAAAAAATGCGTCACCAGATTTGGCCAACTCCTACAAACTTACTTACAACTCTATAAAATAGATTGTGATTTTAAGTTTTCGTTTACAATTCGTATAAGTTCTTAAAAAACTACCTGAAACTTGAAAATTTGTCAAAAAAAGAATTCGATTCAGTTTTAATTTCGTTCTAATATGCGTTAAAACACAATTTGAATTTCAGTACCAAATAATAAAACCAACATCGACAGAACGTCAATCTATAGGTAATGCCCAAAAAACCCTCCATCAACACCATCTCAACTTAGCAAAATCGACCTTACTCCAATCCAAGTAAGGACTATATTCACCGAGCATCAAGTTCGCAGCACGCGGTCAAAATGGACCTCTTCCTTTATTTGAATATTTATTAAATCACCCCCTAACCCCCCAAAATCCCCCTTAGTGCTGTGACAACGAGTTTTCCTCTGAGTTTCATTTGCCTTATCGTGGGATATGAATACGTATATAGTAGGTGCCAAATAACACCGCAATACAGGTCATTTACCCATTTTCACCACGATGTCGCAAAACTCAATTTATGTATGGTAAATAAACAGTACTACGAGTTTCAAGCGATTACCGTCTTAGCGACAGGTTTGTATAGAAAGCGACAGAATTAGCCATTCATAAATTGAATTTCGCGACATCGTGGTGAATGTGGGTGAATGACCTGTATTGCGGTGTTATTTGGCACCTACTGTAGAAGTAGATGTAGCTATTGTGGGGATCCTCTCCACATTATTTATTTATTTAGGTACATACCTACACTACACACTACACTTTTATTATTAAACATTTATTATAATTATTTTATTTACTTAATATAATTCCTTCGTACCTACTCTCATACCTACATGAGATGTATTTATTTATTGCAAAATATTTATAGTTTATTTATTTATTACACGATTTATCGGACGTGTGGCGCGCAAACCGATATTGCATTGAAAACGCACAACACGATCCTGTTGGCGTGACGTCACACGCGACTGCCGTACCGAGCCCATGCGCTCGCGCCTAACGTCAGTCGGATGGAATCGCTAGTGCAACGTACTCACACTTCATGTTCTTGCGCCACCGGCATTTGTAAAACTTTTTACGTGCTCCGTTATTTATAACATAATTAAGTGCATCTTCTTTCACTCATTCTATGCTTACATACTGCTTGTGCCTTTCTCCTTCTGAACTTTATAAATGTTAGTGCTGTGTAGTGTTGGACAATACAAACTGTGAACTTTCTGGACTATTTTCTTCTATCTTCCTACCTACAGTAAGAAACCTACCTACCTAACAGCCCACATCTGGTGACCCCTGAAGAACGTTAAAAAGGTACCAATGAGTGATAGCGATGATTCCGTTGAAACTGCCACGTCCGACAAAGATGAAGCCTTGCCATGTTCGGTAGGCAAGAAAAAAGGGCGCGTTTCCACTAGACCCTTCGAACTTTTCAAAGTCGGCATACGGGTTCCACCGTTTTGGCCAGAGGAGCCGGAATTATGGTTCTCACAGATTGAGGGACAATTTACCATTTCCAATATCACTGCGGATACGACAAAATTTTATTATGTCACCAGTCACTTGGAACCTCAATACTCTAAAGAAGTGAAGGACATCATTACCTCTCCTCCGGCGACCAATAAATACGATAAGCTAAAAGATGAACTTATCAAACGATTGTCGGCATCACGTGAGCGGAAAATCCAGCAGTTGCTGATGCACGAAGAGCTGGGAAACCGAAAACCCTCACAATTTCTGCGTCACCTGCAAAGCCTAGCCGGAACCACGGTTCCCGATGATTTTATTCGAAGCATCTGGTGCAGCCGTCTACCTGCAAATCTCCAAACGCTGATTGCATCACAACCGACGTGTACCCTGGAAGCAACTGCCGACCTCGCGGATCGAGTACATGACATCGTGGCACCAAGTCTTCAGATAGCCTCAACTTCATCGGCTTACGCTGTTCCTGGTTCAATGCAGTCGATGGCGAACGAAATTGCGGAGCTGAAAGCAGCCGTCAAGAACTTGACCATGCAGCTGAACAACGGTCAACATAGGTCACGTGATCAGCGGCGGCCCAATCGTCCCAACGACCGAAACCGGAAACGCTCCAGATCTCGATCGCAGTCCAACTACCAGAGATTCCCAAACTGTTGGTACCATAACCGACATGGAGCCAACGCGACCCAGTGTATCAAGCCTTGTGATTACGGGAAGTCGGGAAACGCCCAGGGCGGTCGGTAAAGGCGACTGACGATTGCCCCATTTCTCCTGGTCGCCTCTTCGTTACCGATCGCAAGTCGAAGATCCCTTTCTTGGTGGACACCGGAAGCGACGTCTGCGTCTTCCCTCGGTCTGCACTTCGGGAACGTCGAGCCAAGACCAGCTACGAGCTGACAGCTGCCAACGGAAGCGTCATAAACACTTTCGGTTCGCTCCAGCTTAATTTAGATTTAGGGCTTAGGCGCGATTTTCCGTGGAGATTTATAGTAGCTGATGTCACTAAAGCAATCATTGGCGTAGATTTTTTAAGTCACTATAACCTTATTGTAGACGTCCGTAATAAGCGCATAGGCCGTATTATAGATAACCTTACATCATTGTCAACTGACGCTTACCTTGATAATGCTCCTGACACTGTTTTCTCTGTAAAGGTTCCATCCGGTGACACGCCTTTTCATAAAATTCTATCCGAATTTCCGGAAATAACGAAACCGGCTGGCACACCATACGTCCACAAACATAACACTGTACATCACATACGCACCACACCCGGTCCCCCCATCTCTTGTTCCCCTCGCAGGTTAGCTCCTGATAAGCTCAAGGTGGCGAAGCAGGAGTTCGACTTGATGCTGAGCAATGGTACGGCGCGTCCGTCTGAGAGCCCATGGTCTTCTCCTCTGCATTTGGCCCCCAAAAAAGACAATGGCTGGCGCCCTTGCGGAGATTACCGACTACTTAACGCCCGGACTATCGCCGACAGGTACCCGATAAGGCACATACAGGACTTTGCCCATAGCATCTCTGGCTGCAAGGTCTTTTCAACCATTGATTTGGTCAAGGCCTACAACCAAATACCCGTGCACGAGGACGACATCCAGAAGGCTGCAATTACAACGCCTTTTGGCCTTTTTGAGTTCCCGTTTATGAGCTTCGGTCTGCGGAACGCCGGGCAGACGTTTCAGAGGTTTGTAGACGAAATGACCCGGGGTCTAGATTTCTGCTATTGTTATCTCGACGATTTTTTAGTATTTAGCCAGTCGACAGCTGAACATGAAAGCCATCTTCGACAGCTTTTCGAGCGTATGAAGAAATACGGCATAGTGGTGAACACGTCAAAGTGTACATTTGGTGCCTCTGAGGTAACTTTTTTTAGGCTACAATATTTCTGCTTCAGGTACCAAACCACTTGAGTCCAAGGTCCAGGCCATTAAAGAGTTTCCTGTGCCAAAAACAGTCCGGCAACTAAGGCGATTTTTAGGCATGTTGAATTTTTACAGGCGGTTTATACCTAACGCCGCTAAAATTCAAGCTCCACTCAACGCCCTACTAGCCGGCTCGGTAAAGGCCTCTGACCCTGTGAACCTATCAGGTGAATCTCTTTCAGCCTTTGAGCAGTCCAAAGTGAGCCTCTGCGACGCTGCATTATTAGCCCATCCCGATTGCCAAGCCAAACTTGCGTTAGTTACTGACGCTAGCGACTTAGCATTGGGTGCAGTAATCCAGCAATTTAAGGACGATGTCTGGCAACCGCTGGCATTTTTCTCAAGGAAGCTCAGTCCATCCCAGCAGAAGTACTCACCCTACGACCGCGACCTACTCGCTATTTACGAGGGCATAAAGTACTTCCGCCATATGCTTGAAGCCAGGGACTTCACCGTATACACCGACCACAAGCCGATATGCTATGCCTTCAGTGAGCGGAAGAGTAACTGCTCTCCGCGCCAATACAGACATCTGGACTTTATCTCTCAATTCACCAGCGACATTCGGCACATATCCGGTATGGATAATGTCGTAGCTGACACGCTGTCCCGAATTGATGAGCTACAAATTCCAGTTGACTTGGAAGTTCTTGCCAAGTCCCAGTCTTCAGATGCCGAGCTAACTTCTTTTCTCCATGACGAAACGACATCGCTTCGCTTCGAGAAAATCAAACAGCCCGGTAGCAAGGTGGAGATTTATTGTGACGTGAGCACTGGTACTCCGAAACCTTTCGTGACTAAATCATTGCGAAAGCAAGTATTTGACAGCCTCCATTGCTTAAGTCACCCTGGCCCAAAAGCAACCGCTAAGCTTGTTGCACAGCGTTTTGTTTGGCCAGGAGTCAGAAAAGACTGTCAGGAATGGTCACGAACGTGCTTGGCTTGCCAGCGCTCCAAAATCAATCGTCACGTATCCGCTCCACTGGGCACTTTTGATTTGCCCAAAGTTAGATTTGCTTACGTCCATATTGATCTAATCGGTCCTATGCCTATTTCTAATGGCTATCGTTACTGCCTAACTGCCGTAGACCGCTTTACAAGATGGCCCGAGGCCATCCCTATCGCGGACATGACGGCTGAAACGGTTGCCAAAGCATTTTTGCTAGGTTGGATCGCTCGATTCGGTTGCCCGACCGACATTGTGACTGATCGTGGGCGTCAGTTTGAGTCCGCATTGTTTGAGTTTCTTGCTAAACTCGCCGGGTTTAAACATCGCAGAACCACAGCTTACCACCCAGCCTGCAACGGGCTAGTGGAGAGATTCCATCGACAGCTGAAGACAGCTATCACGTGTCATGCTGATAGTAATTGGACGGAATCCTTACCACTAGTCTTATTAGGTATCAGGAGTGCAATAAAAGAAGATCTTAAATCATCTTCGGCTGAACTCCTTTATGGCGAGCCACTTCGACTCCCTGGTGAATTTTTTCACACCACTGCAACTGGGACCACCGATCTTACTGATTTTACTGCACGACTGCGCTCAATAGCAGGAAAACTGCAACCTGCTCCCGCGTCGCGTCATAACAAAAGTAGAATTTTTGTCTACAAAGATCTCGTTTCCTCAACACACGTATTTCTTCGGGAAGAAATGTTAAAAGGAACCTTTCATCCATCATACTCGGGCCCTCATGAGGTACTTCAACGTGGGGATAAAGTTTTTAAGATCCTAGTTAAGGGTAAAGCGATGACTGTCTCGATAGACCGCCTAAAACCGGCTTACATCTTGTCGACTGCATCGCCACCTGAGCCTACCTACGAGCATGAGCCTAGTCCTACGGAGGTAACTCCTACTCCAATACGTACTACACGATCTGGCAGGCATGTCCGTTTTCCGGATTACTATCGCCCGTAGTAACGGTCTTCGAAGGGGAGTGATGTGGGGATCCTCTCCACATTATTTATTTATTTAGGTACATACCTACACTACACACTACACTTTTATTATTAAACATTTATTATAATTATTTTATTTACTTAATATAATTCCTTCGTACCTACTCTCATACCTACATGAGATGTATTTATTTATTGCAAAATATTTATAGTTTATTTATTTATTACACGATTTATCGGACGTGTGGCGCGCAAACCGATATTGCATTGAAAACGCACAACACGATCCTGTTGGCGTGACGTCACACGCGACTGCCGTACCGAGCCCATGCGCTCGCGCCTAACGTCAGTCGGATGGAATCGCTAGTGCAACGTACTCACACTTCATGTTCTTGCGCCACCGGCATTTGTAAAACTTTTTACGTGCTCCGTTATTTATAACATAATTAAGTGCATCTTCTTTCACTCATTCTATGCTTACATACTGCTTGTGCCTTTCTCCTTCTGAACTTTATAAATGTTAGTGCTGTGTAGTGTTGGACAATACAAACTGTGAACTTTCTGGACTATTTTCTTCTATCTTCCTACCTACAGTAAGAAACCTACCTACCTAGCAGCCCACAGCTATTCATAAGCCTCACATTTTATCACACGTTTGTTTTTTCCCGTAATTATTTACTTGTAATTCAGACTGAGTTTTTTTTATACAACAAAGTAGACAAACAAGCGCTCAGCCTACCTGATAGGAAGTGGTTATCGAAGCCTATAGACGCCTGCAACATCAGAGGTGCCACAGAGGTATTTTAAAAATTAAGTACCTACTAATACAGTCTTTAGGCCCATAGCACACGGCGTATTTTATAAGCGCAGGCGACGCGCAGATGAAGCGCGTACACGCGTTTAAAACGAGATTTGAACGCAACCTTGCAACCTAAGCACACAAGGCGATCGTGAAACGTGCTTCTACTGCGCGTATACGCGCTGTAGTCTCTCGTAGCCTTTGCGTTTTGATCCTGTTGTGCAATGGCGTCAGTTGAGACAACACTGCTTACGCTGGCGCGTTGTACGCGCGTGTACGCGCTTCAAAAGCGCGTATACGCGCTTCATGCGCGCGCTTGTATGTATCTTCAATGCAAACGCAACAATCAGCGTCTATGGCGCCGAAGACGTGCGTTCCTAATACGCGCGTCGCCTGCGCGTATAAAATACGCCGTGTGCTATGGGCCTTATAGTTCATTTTTCGATAAATTACAATTTTTTCTGACTGTTACAGCCAAGACTAATGAACTAACTAGTAGTTATAGGTGAAAAAAAATCCGTTCTTCCCTACCAGTAGAGATAGATGAGTAGGGACTTATGGAACTGTTGCGATATTCCATTGACGGTGATCCAACAGAAACCGCTCGTTACGTAAATAAAACTTGAAACCAAACAGTTATTTTAAATATTAGATGCTTAAGGGCTTAATCGATTTGAATAAAACTATGAAGTATGAATTACTAAAGTACTATGACTATGTTTATATCTGTTTACTAGACAACCCGTTTGGGACTGTACCTCTACTTTCGCTCCGAAGGTCGTGGGTTCAAATCCCGGCCGTGCATCAATGGATTTTTCGTTTCATTTCGGTATAGGTGCTGGGCAAGCCTACTCCATCTAGCTAAACATTGTCCCAGTGTCCCGTTAAGTGTAGGCATAGGTTGCTTCCTGACGCTGTATAAAATGATCTTCAATAGATGTAAAACTACTAGTCAAACAAATTAATCTAATTATATTCGTAGGTCACTTCCTATCATCTCTAAAATGTGCTAGAAAATTAGTTAAGGGTAAACCATGCGTTAAATAGCCAAATTAATTTTCCCAGTGGCGACAGATTTAACTAGGGCATAAGTTGACCGGCCAGTCTGTGTACGTGTTATAAGCTTGTGATGCCATTGCCCTAACTATTTTAAGTTTGGGACTTTAGCCGGTCGATATACAGAGTTCAAAGTGTGAAAATGTATAGCTAGGTAAATGGAGTAAAGTAAGGGGAAAATGCGATTGGTATTACATTATAGAACTTTTGAAAAATATGTGTTACTAAAATGTGAATAAACTTTTAGTTTTTACTCAAAAACTGCTATCTGAAAATTTTGATTGTAGACCTTTTTTCAGTAGCTTCTTAGATTCTTAGATTCTTTATTGCACACAGAAAAATATGAACAAACAAGTTAAAACTAAAGATATGTACAAAGGCTTAGCTTTTGAGTGTGATACAATATAAACTTCAATCGATAGCACTTTTAACATAGTATGTCTCAGAATTAGCAAGTTACGGAAGGCAGTACATACAAAAAAACTCACAGTGTCTACTAGAGCTTAGCTTTTTACTGTCGACTAGCCGTCACCCGCGGCGTTGCTCGCGTTCTAGTGTGACTTTTCAAAATTCCTTTCTTAGTGCGCCCCTACACTATACAAGGATACTACCCTCCAATTTTCAGACCTCTAGGACTTATAGTTTAGGCTGTGCGTTGATTCTATGTCAGCTTCAAAAGAGTTTTATATACATATTTAGAAGAAGGATATTGTTTCTTTCTGTTCTAGAAATATAACTACTATAAAACGATGTATTAGACAGTACATGACTAGGCCGTCTCAACAACATGATTAGATAGATAGAAAAAGTATTCAATTTTGACATACAAACAGAAAAGGCTCCAGAAATCACGTGCAAACAGAAAAAATAACAAACAAAGATACCTACAAGAAACCACAAAATAGTAATATCTAAGCAATAATTCAATAGTAGCTATTCTCGTCCGTGATTACTTGGTTGAAATGCAAAATGGGGCGAAATCACTGTCAAAACATCTAGCCAATAACGTCAAGGAGTAAACAAGAGTCTCATCACCGTAACCGAATACCGTAGTACATTCAAATGAAAACCGGATAAGTCGTTCCAGATCCGGATACGAATCGGAAGCGTCAGGATATCGGGAACCTTCGACGGAAGTTTCGTTCGTTCGCGACTGAACTCCAATTAGGGATCGATTGATTGGACGCTTTAAGTGAATGAGAAATGCAATTGGAAGGGAGAAAGCGATCTGAATTGACGAGCAAAAATACCGCACAGAATTTATGAGGGACAAATCGTTGTGTTTAAAGCATCATCATCATCATTGAACGGTGACGACAGGAGCAAATTGTATAGTAAAGAATTCGCGCATTAGAAAATTGGAGCTATCAGTATCACCAAAATGTATGACGTGAATCTTTATACGTAGTGTAAGACGCGCATTAGAAAATTTGAGCTATCATCATCATCATCATCACCATCTACAGCCTGGCTTCAGCCTTTACTGGTTCTATTCTATACCCAGAAACGGTACTACCAAATGGTCCGTGCTAGTCCGTCACTTAAGTTTTTTGGAGTCATAAAAATATATGCAACTAGCTTCCGCCCGCGACTTCGTTCGCGTCCCGTTAGATGCCGTTGATTTTCCGGGATTAAAAGTATCCTATGGTACTTCTAATACCTCCAAGAATATGTGTACAAAGTTTCATGATGATCGGTTAAGTAGTTTTCGCGTGAAAGCGTAACAAACAAACTTACATTCACATTTATAATATTAGTATGATAATATTAATTGCATTCGTTTTTCTCGTAACAAAATCACATATTCACGTATTTTTACAAAAAAAAATACAATTTATTCTTTATCTTACTTGTAAAGGAGTTTCACATGATATTAAAATGGTCAAGCAAAATATTAAATGAGCGGAATTAGCCAGGGATCCAGGATGGTGGAAAACGAGAGGGGGAAGACCTTTGCCCCGCAGTGAGACAGTTGAGGTTCGTAAAAAAAAAGCAACCATCAAGGCCCGATTTCATTCTAGGTAAAACGATTTTGGGCCTTCTGTAGATGCACATAAGTGGTACTTTCCTGCAGTGACCTTTTAAACTATTATTCATAATGATTCAAGGTAGAAGCATTTCCAATCGCCAATCACCCATAATCACACAGTCAATCAGCTGTTATTCAGGTATTCAATAAGCATCATTGACAAGCCAGACACGTGTACGTACTAATGCCATTAGATTGCTTGTCGAGGTCGATCGATGTTTGGTGGGTATAGCTCGATGTTTGGTGTAGTTTGGTTGATATCGGAGTTTTGTTTGCGTGCCTGTTTTTTAACTTCAATGGTATGGAAACTTTATTTACACTAGAAATGGGGTAAAATGTGCATCTCAAAATTGTAACAAGTTATGATAGGTTATCCTATTTTACGGAAAGAATTTTACGCCCGAAAACTGAAACGTCACTTTAAATATAAAGGACGCCTAAAATTGTGTCTCTTTTTTAACTGAACCACTACTATGAGATGGGAATAAGATTAATCTAAGTAGCGTTTCAGGCGTTAGTCACTATAGACAATTTTGTAGAATTAAGGCACAGATAAGTAACGGTGTTTGTATAATATCTACAATTCTGAATGCATGTTGTATTTAAAATCCGTAACGATATTAACATAACAATGTATGTGTTGAAATCCCGATATTTTACGTGACAATTCGGAAACTCATCACCCCCGCTCAAACAAACTACATAGTTTTCTCATAATATTTTATTTTAACTAAAACATTCAGAATAAAACCAGAAACTATCTAAATTATAAACGGTATTGAGACTAATTCAAGACTTTCAGTTCTAGATCAGCATCAAACCTTGCTTATCTCTTGGAAAGTTGTTGTCTGACCATGCTGAAAACTAGGCAAAGCTGGTGCCAGTACTCATTGGCGTTCAATGTGAAATCAACTCTATTTCTTTGCACTTGGATTTAAACTTGCATAGTTGTGCATATTACTTGTCATTGAGTACAAAGACATCATAAAGACACATTCAGTAAATATTTTAGAACGAACTTTGGAGCTATTTTGTTTGCTTTTTCTTCTATTTTCATAAATTCATATGCTATGCTGTTGAAAACTATAAAAATATTATTTTGGAATTCATTCAATTGTCCTAAATTGATATCCCACACAGAAGCTTTTCAGTCTTTTAATTGTGAACTTCTTAGCAACCTAATTTGTGATTAAATTTTTTTGGAAAGAATGAGTCAGCCTCACAGATGCTGTTGAGTTTTAAGAAGTGAATTCTGTGTACGCTAACGCTGTTTATTCTACGATTTATCGAAGCAGTTCCGCAACAGCTTGTACAAGACAGTTAGATGGACTTATTAAGTTTGCGCAAGTTTGACTTGACGGTAAACTGAGCGAAGTTTGATGATCATATGAATTAGTTTACGCTTCGTCCGGCCGTTTTCGGTCACTACTTGCGGTCAGTGACCTGAAAACTGTACCTACTGGGTCGCCATTTGGAACAGCGGAGCAATTTAGGCATCATAAAAAATATTTCAGCCAAGTTAATATTCTGCAGTTGCTAGATAACGCCAAAAAATATTAATTATTCAGTAAAAATACAAATTTAGAATCGTCTTATGAACTGGGTCATATCTACGCGACCGGAGCCTAGAAGAACGGGCCTCTTTTATAGATTTCTAGTAAGGTCCAATGTCACTGATTCACCATCCGATAAGAACTGGCCATGATTTAGTAGCTAACTCTGATGACGGGCATAAAAACTCCATCACCAGAGTTGGCCACTAACTCATACGAGCTTACTTGCTAAGGGCACCATCTTTTGTTCGCCAATTGAGAGCCCCGAGAAATGTTGTTTGAAAACTGACAAGCGCCTCTAGCGAGAGATTTGGGAATTGTGCAATTAGCAACAAAATTTCTCGCTTTGCGAATGCGTTTGCGTTTGCGTGTGCTATTACTCGTGTCACAAGTCAAAACAAATGCATAGACTCGGGATTCAGATCACCATTCGAGAAAGGCAATCCAATCTTACTAATCCATTTCCTGTGTATGACAATCAAAATAGTTGAAATAATCAATGAAAATAATTGAAATATACAGTTCAGTTTGAATCGGAAAAGTTTATATTGAAACACCCCACTGTTAAACCTGTGACATTGATTGATATGGTGAATATGTGCAAAATCAACAAACGTTTTCAATTATCCCAATCGACAATACGTGTATGATTCATCCAATTTATTTCAGGGGTTTTTCATTTTATATCATGCGGAACTTATCAGCTGTACATTCTCGCGGATTCTTTTTAATTTAATACGTTTATTTCCTTACACAAGTGGAGTACATAACACTTTGGCATATAGCTATCTACATAAACAGGAAGGTACTTATTTATTTATTGAATTTATACTTCTAATGCGACTTCCAACAACGTTGCGTTACGCGGTTGACATAGTCTAATACGCTAATACGCTACAAATTCTACAATCAAATATAGATTCAGCATTTGACCGCCCGTGTTTTTGAAGTTATACGAGTTCCAACTGACAGCGGGGGAAATAGAAAGAGACTATAATACGCTACAATCAAAATATAATAGATGGCAGTGTTCATGCAACTTTTGAATTGAAAATTTAGTACTGCATATTGGTTAAGTAAGTACATAAAAATAAATACTAAATTAAAGAGTGAATGCGTGGCACTCGAAGTATAACTTCTCCCGCGCGTAGGGACTGCACGCACAGTTTTTTTAGATTATTTATTAGACAACTTGGTCCAGTTTGGTTTTAGTATCCAAAAAACACTTATTAAACTATATTAGTAATTTTTAACTAATAGCGATTTTGTCCTGTGGATGAGGTTCCAAGCCAAAGGACAATTTTGTGTTTGAGCAATAACCTTCAGAATGCTGTTGTTGCTCCCGCGCAGCCTGTTTAGCAGAGATGCGGTTTTTTTGCGCCAGGTGTATCTATCTGTATTATCGAAGAAATGCGAGAAACCTGTTTTGTGTAAGACATGGTGCCTGAGATGGCTGTAAACCTTCTCATATATTCGTTGGCATTTCATTCTTCATAGTATGTAGGAAATATTGAAAGTAGTATGATCACCGATCTTGTCAGCAAAATTGTATATTATCACTGATAATGAACTGAAATGTAAATTTTAAAATTTACATTATTATGATAACGTTTTTCTGGGTAAAAAAGCGTTTACAATCCTACTAATATTATAAACGCGAAAGTTTGTAACGATGTATGTATGTATGGATGTTTGTTACTCTTTCACGCAAAAACTTCTGATCCGATTTGGATGAAACTTGGAATATATATTGTCTGTGACCTGGATTAACACATAGAATAGGTACTTTTTATCCCGAAAAATTAACGGGATCCCACGGGACGCGAACGAAGTCGCGGGCGGCCTCTATGTAAAATAAAACATAAAAAGCTTGCTACTAATACAAGAATACCAAAGCTTTAAAGCCGCTTAACATCAGGTGGACCATACACCTTTTTGTCTATTACTTACCTAAACAATCTTTTTGAACTGACAAGCTGTCATGACCTGTGTTATATTTCTTTGTTTCCACTCGTCGGTATATTTGTGGTTATCAGAGCCCGTAGTCTGAGTTTTGACACAGATTTGCAACAAGCGATAATCGAGAAACTCGCAGGTTTTGTATGGAAAAAATAGTTTGAGAATATCCCGCTAGAGGCGCTTATCGGATCTTCATACAAAATATCTCGCAAGTCGTTTCTGATGCGTTTCGATCAACAAAACAAAACTCAGACTACGAGCTCAGTTTATTTTTCCGCGGTAAGTGAGACTCGACTCGTGAGCTCTCTGTGTCGCTTCGAGAGTGTATATCCGCCATGAAGAGCGATTTTAATGCGTTAACGATGTTACCCACATTTTATAACGAGCTGAATTTTAAATAATTATTGTGGTACGTTAATTCAGAATAAAATTATTCATAGTTTAAAAATATTGTTTTTGGCAAGGTAATTTTGCATTTTTCTAACAGTAATGAATACCTAAAGTACCTGACAAATATAACATTAAGGGCGGATTCGACCAAACTATTTATACGTAGTATAAGTCTTATACTGCGAATAAAATCAATAATTACTCTAGTGATATGAAACTTTTTGTTCTACCAAGTCTTATTCCACGAATAACTTGTCTATCCGAGAATAAATCTTATACTGCCAAAATCTATGGTATAAACAAGTTATCTGTCGAATATTTTAATGGTGGCTGCTACATTTGACAAAACAGCTGTTGGTTTTCATAGATATTGACAACTTGACACCCGGATAATTTGTGTGCACATGTATTATTGTGTTGCGCTCTCTAAGCAATTGTTTTTTGAATTAAGTTGGTTTTTATGTATATACAGAATAACAATACCTAGAATTGGCTACTCTCAAGATTGCAATGGAAAAACAAAAACGAATTTATCTGAGAATAAAATCAAAGAGTAAAGTTATACAACGGATACTTATTCAGGAATATCATGACTTTTGGACGAATCCGCCCTAAATAGTATATGATCTATAAATAAAATTTAGCTATATTTATCTCCAGAATTCAAGATATCTGACACCAAAAATGTTACCTTGATCGGTTTCGCAATTAAATAATCACAAACCGTCAATTTTTTTATAATTAGTTCCTTAACAAAACAGATTCAAGATATAGATATGTTTGCCTGTTTGTTCGTCGTGGATCACTCTTTAACTATTGGAACAATTTCAACGAAACTTATGCCATTCGGAAGCCCTTTTTCCGGATTGAAACATATTTTATTGAAATTAAAGACGTGGATTTTTCTTATATAGATGCAGCTTGAACTCTCTAAACCAAAAGCAGCCATTTGCTACGAGGTTCATCGTACGCTGGTGATAGATATTTTTGTAGAAAGTTTCGCACGCGTACGAATTCGCGGGTAGCAGCTAGTTATATATGATGTCGTTGCCAATATCGGACAATTAATAACCTCAAACGATATTGTGAGGTTCTTGCATCGTTTCAGCTACAATCAATCTTTTACCATTAAATCTGACATTAGCAACTGTCATAATATTGATTTATTAGCTCAATACAGGCCCAATATCAAATGTAACAGTTTCGATAGATTTATCACATGAAACTCTGGCCCTACGTAAGGCTATGAAAGCAATCAACTCAGCGTCAAGCAAAATTGAACTTCAACTCCTTTGAGTTAGAGCTGTAATTTTCTTGATTCCAACAAAACTGAATTAATTTATATATTTCGTTGATTTTGATTTAAGAGCTTTCGTTCTCCGACAAATCAGATAAAATGCTGATCATATTATGCGACGGGCAAAAAAGACTTCGTGTTTTGATTTATCAGCGTTTGTAAGTTGAGTTTGAGTAAGCAACGGTCTTCTGTTTGAAGATACTCAAAAACTACTTAGCAGTTACTTGGCTAGTTACTCAAAGCTTGATATCTTTCATAGAAATACTTCTAGACGGACACTTAAGTAGAGTGGCTATCTATCTATCTTCTTATATATAAAATTCTCGTGTCACAATGTTCGTTCCCGTACTCCTCCGAAACGGCTTGACCGATTCTCATGAAATTGTGTGGGCATATTGAGTAGGTCTGAGAATCGGCCAACATTTATTTTTCATACCCCTTAGTGATAAGGGTTGCACGCGAGCAAAGCTGCGGGCGACAGCTAGTACTATTATAAAACTAAATATGCAGATTTACTAAATAAAAGATTCTGATTCTGAAAATCGAGTTTGTCTGTTTGTTTGTTCGCGGATCACGCCTTAACTACAGGACTAATTTCCACGAAACTTTTTGAGGTGTTCTTTTAGGTTCGGAACACCCTGTATAAGAAATTTAAAGAATTTCTTTTGAATTATTTTCCTTTATGTAGGTACTTGTATTCATAGGACAAACTTGTCATCGTTTAGTGCGGTCAGTAGATCATAATAATAGGAAATGTCCTGAAATGTCCCAACAATGAGCTGGCCCAAATCACGTATTTGTCAACTGCGCAAAGCCGAGGTTTTGTTATCAAACAGGTAGTTGACTGACCTATCGTGTTCAAATGTTAGCTATGTCCCGCTGAATGACGCACAATAACTTTTTAGATATTTTTTAATACGTAGGGATTTTTTATACGTTATAATTTGGTGACGTCACGTTCCTGATATTAAAATAGTAACTTTAAAATTGTGCTACTCAAAACGCCTCTTTTTGGCTCAAAAAGGCTTGTTTTTTCAATTGTTATTCTATTTTATTCTTTTTGACTATGTGATTAATTTTTATTAACTTAACTTTGAATTTGTAATTAATTTTTATTAACTTATGTAATGACTTAATATTATTTCTAACATTATTTCTATTTTTAAGGTATGTTATTTTTCCTAATTTTTTCTATGCATGTGACTTATTATCTCTTTAACTAATGTAATTGGTCTAACCGTGTTAGTTAAAGTAAAAAATAAATAAATAAATAAATAAAACTCAACTCAGAATATTGGACACAAATTGAAAATTTACAAAAATATTATTAGCCTGTCTTTGCACCAGCTTGGTCAGTGACCTATCAAGGGACATCACCAGTGTTGACCACGGAGTCGCATTCTAAAATCAATTCCCAGTTGTTGCCAGTGTTAGGCAATGGAAGCGCTCGTGGCGTAGCTTGTAGTCAATCTTCACCGATTACATAACTTAAGCGACGTTCTGTGCGGTCACTATTTGGATGGGAGACCGTTAGCGGCATTTACATCGAGCGCTTCCGTGCTTCGGAGGGCACGTTAAACTGTCGGTAATGTTAACACTAGAAATAAAGACAAACTCGCTGTTCCCACCCCTAGGCTCACAAAAATTAGTAAATCTTTCAAAGGGCAATGTGTACGCTTCTTTAACAAAATCCCAAGTGATGTGTCTCAGTTGTCGATTGGCAAGTTTAAAAACGTAATAAAACAGAGACTTCTTTTAAAAGCATACTATAAAATATCTGATTATTTAGAAGACAAACAAGCTTGGGACGAACTAGCTCCAACTCATCCAATAAAAAAAATATGTAATCATACCTAATCATACAAAACGTAATGACGATTCAAAGTGATCAGTGAGATTTTATTGAATAAAAGATTTTTGACTTTGACTTTGACTTTGGTCTTGGCTCTATAGTAGATGCCAAATAAAACCGCAATACAGGTCATTCACCCACCTTCACCTCGATGTCGCAAAATTCAATTTATGTATGGTAAACAAACAGTACTACGAGATTCGAGCGATTACCGTCTTAGCGACAGGTTTGTATGGAAAGCGACAGAATTTACCATTCATAAATTGAATTTTGCTACATCGTGGTGAAGGTGGGTGAATGACCTGTATTGCGGTGTTATTTGGCACCTACTATAGCAGTCGTTAAGTCATGACGGAGGCTAGAAGGCGGCCTACTCCGTCACCAGAGTTGGCCACTAGCTCATACGAGCTTGCTGGCTAATTGCTAGGGACATTGAAAGACAGGAATTAAATGTCACTTCGTAAAAGAGGTCAATATTTTTATACTCTACTATTTTCGTGCCTCTGACTACCCTAAAATGTCCTCAAGGATATTTGAGAATCGAGAAATTCGTGCTTTGAATTACAATGAGTCCATTTCATCTTATTTATTTACGGAGGTATTCCTATTTTAAGTTTGAGATGGTTTTTAATCGACTTCAAAAAAGGAGGAGGTTCTCAATTCGGTTGTATTTTTTTTTATGTTTGTTACCTCACAACTCCGTCATTTATGAACCGATTTGAAAAATTCTTTTTTTATCTGAAAGGGTATGCTTCCAGGTTGGTCCCGAACTGCCATCATCATCATCATTTGATGATGAAGGCGTATCAAATTGAAGTCGGTTTTTCCAGTTTTTTAAACTTATAAATTATATTCTGTCATTATTATCATATCAAAGCTTCACTCAATTTCGATATCGTCTATTTATGATTAATTTTATTACAATAACGGCAATATTTTGAAACACCGCAAAGTAGAGGCTGGTAATCCCAAAAATAAGCTTGTGCTCAAACTATATACCTACCAACGCACCCTTTCTCACATTGTACAAAAAGCAAAAGAAGTCTTGTTTAATTTAGAATCGCCATGAATAAAAACACTCATTCCATGAAAACAGAAACATTCCCTCAGGTATTTTGGTGCTAGATCGTTTGAATGTCTAAGGGGTTAATTAAATGCACCCAAAACCTACATTTGGTGATATCCAAAGTGCTGAAACGTACTTTAAATGTAGTTTAACCCTTAAACATAGGTCGTATCGTAAAAACAAACGTTGTGTTGCCTTTGCAAAATTCTGTTTTTACCTTCAAAAATTAACATAAACTGAGTAGGGGTCTGAACATTTTAGATTAAATATTATTTGAACAGGTGATACTGATACGTACACATTTTACTGAACATTGACAAAAATATAGGTATACCTACGGGCCAATGATGCGCACCGCGAGATATTTGTCATGTCGTTCTGTCAAAATGTAAGCATTTTGTATCAGTTTAGAAACTATTGCATTATCTGTGGTACCTAATGGTGTCGACAAAACGCGCCATAATGTACACTTTTGACACTTCTTAGTCGTTGTACCTCTCTGAGGACGAGATAATATTAGTTCCTAAACTGGTACAAAATGCTTACATTTTGACAGAACGACATGACAAATATCTCGCGGTGCGCATCTTAGGCCCGCTAAACAGGAGTTATGGTTCAGCTGTTAGTAGCTATACCTTCCGTGCTGTGGGTTGTGGATTCGATCCCTACCAAGAACAAACATTTGTGTGTTGGCACATACGACGTTTGTTCTGTGTGTGGGTGTTACGTATGCACCCATTGTAAGTTTGCAATTACCAAGAAAAGTATATAAAGTAGTAGCAATCTAGTTCCCATAGTACAAGCTTAGTTTGGAACTAGAGGGCGTTGTGTGAAATGTCCATAAATATTTATTTTTATTTATTTCATCTAACAATACCCTTCTAGACACTTTCAAAGCAATGTGGGCTAAATATTATGTTGAATTTATTTGACTCGTGTTACGTTATGTCAAAAGAGTAGCCAGGCACCCTTGCCAAATTTGTTATAAGTTGATTTTCTTTTTGCAAGGTGGTGCTGTGTTATTTTTCTTATTGTCCTAAGTAATAATATATTTGTTGGTAAATTCACAAACAACACGCCTTGATGTAAGCACAACTTACAAACTCATAGACATGAATACTTTATTGTGTG
The DNA here is from genome assembly GCA_947507515.1 of Eulithis testata. Classification (NCBI taxonomy): domain Eukaryota; kingdom Metazoa; phylum Arthropoda; class Insecta; order Lepidoptera; family Geometridae; genus Eulithis; species Eulithis testata. The sequence continues at coordinate 1,878,698 of OX382209.1, forward strand.
TGAAAAACTTGAGAGCGATCTCAAAACAGAGAATAACGAACAAACCCGGAGTAAGCATGTTTTTAAACGATTTTTCACCTGTTTGCCAGTACACCGGTGTTTTTAGTAAATATCACTGCTTTTTAAGTTCCAACTTTGGTTTTATACCTATATTTCTTTCTAGAGGGCCTAGTACGAGTTTTGGTGTGTAAATCTGGTGTAAAACGTCTGACGCCCAGTATACCAGTGTGCGCTGATTTGTATGGAGACACTAAGCGGATTATTTGACCAGCTTGGTCTACACCAAGCTCGCGCTCGCAGTCAAGCTTCTCAAAGAATCCGCTCAGTGTCTATACAACATTAACTTACACCATAGTGTTTCAAATTAGTTTTAATCAGGATTTAATCCACAAAATAAAATAAAAAACACTAGTTGCACGATAAACAAAAAAAAAACGAAAAGAACATTCTTTAACCTGCTTTACGTACAAACGCAACCTTTCACAAAAAATACATAAAAATAAACATTAATAATTTAGGAACGTATCAGATATATCGGGCTTGGACCTCTTGCGCTTGTGTTTTATTGTATTGAGCAAAATACAAAATGTAGCGATTTTGAAATATGAATAATTTATTTTACGCAAAAACTCATCCAAAGACAATGAAATAAAGATTAAATTATAAAGACACATGCGTAAAAACTGTACTTGCTCAGCAAATGCTAAAGGTACACGATGGTTCCTTTAGCGCTGGTTTTCAGAAGTGCCTAAATTGACGTGGCGCAGAACTGGTAGATCTGTTCTTCATCAATTCTTCCTAAATAACTCTACAAAACCGTAGTACTTTCAACAAATCTACAAAATCGGTAATATGTACTTTCAAATTAAAACAAAAGAAAATTAGAAAAAAGTGTATTTTACCAAAAAAAGTTCCTTCATTGCAAATTTAACAAAAATGTGGGAGCTGGGCTTCATCCAATTTGCACCAGACCTATTTTGTAGAATCTTATCTATCTTATGCCTTGTACCACAAAGTCGTAGTCACGATCCGAACCCCTCCCACTACAATGGGTGCCAGAAAGCAACAATAAACCGGGTAAGGATAAATTTGTCTTACGGTTTCTTACTTTTAAGGATGTTGACGTCAGCGATAAAGTACCCGCCGCATGTTTTGGGAGAGTTCTCTGAAAGAAGGCTTTTGAGTTGTGTTTCTTAGACGAGGCTTTTTTTTAACTCATTTTACAGCTGTAAAAAAAAAAACATGAATTAGGTAATAAATTAGCCCGGGAGAGGGAAAGGTGGAAGATGTTGGGGAAGACCTTTGCCCAGCAGTGGACGAAATAGGTTAATAAAAAAAAAGTATTTGCTGTTGAAGGACATTTTAGGCTGCCTTAAGGCCTCCGTCATAGCTTAACGACTGCTAGAGCCGGGACCGGCAGTCCCTCCGAAACACGGAAGCGCGACGTAAATGCCACTAACGGTCTCCAATCTAAATAGTGACCAAGCAGAACGATGCTTAACTTAGATAATCGGTGAAGATTGACTATGCAAGCTACGCCAGCGAGATGGCTACTAACTCATACGAGCTGGCTTTGCGAACATAGATGTTTGTTCTGTGTCTGGGTGTTACTATGTATTATAAGTATATATGACATTTACAAAAAAAAAATATATATGTATTCTATCAGCCATCTAGCTCCCATAGTACAAGCTCTGCTTAGTTTGGGTCTAGAAGGCGTTGTGTTAAATGTCCGTGAATATTTATTTATTTATTTGCTTAGGTACTTGCTAGGTAAGTATACTAGTGGTCTAGTGGCACCGATCCTGCCTTGTAATCATAAGGTCGTGGATTCAATCCTTATATAAAAACGGTACTTATAGAAAAGTATAATAGTAATTACGTAAATACTAATGAATATTGTTCATTTTGAACAGTATTACGAATTTTATGACTAAAAATTCAGCCAGACTCGTTATGAATTTTCTTTATTCAGATCCCATGCGGATCCCCATTCCAAAAACCCTTAATCAGATTTCGTCCTTATACCCTGGGAATAAAGTCCAAAATAATTTCGCTCCAACCTTAATTTTCAGTTGGATGAAAAGTGGTGCTTAATGGTGTCGGAAGTTTTGGGTTCTCGATGTAGAAGTTTCTCTTTAGTTACTCAAGCGATATTGTCCATCGTTATTTTTAGCTAAATTTGAATTTAAATATTTTTTTCAACCAAATGAATAAAAGACAAGTTACAAGGGTAGAATAAAATCTTATATCCTATTGATATTGCAATTATCTTTTTTTCTATACAGTAGGTTTACACTGCGTGGCCGACAATTTAGACGCAGAACGCTTCCACTTTACCGCGCAAGTATTAGAAATTTATTTTATTCGAAATTTTTAGGTTTTTTAACAACTGTACCTATCTCTACTGAAATGAAAAAAGTTGCACGAAAAAAAATATTATAAATTTGAACATATATCCTAGAGCTTTGTAAAGATAGAAACGTGAAGAATAATAATTTTCTCGATAAAAAAATTTCGTAAAAATGACACTAAATTGATATTTCAAACGGTTCATACTACGATGTTTCTTTTTGAAATCATGTCAAAGTTATATCAAAAGATACGCTAAATTGAGTGCGTATGCGTAAATTAGATTTTACAGACTCAGAATAACTTAGATTTCGTATTCAGAATATTCTGATAAATTCTTTTTTACAGTAAAAACGTATTTTGAAAAAGTAACTATAAAATAAAATACACAATTTACTGATCTGATGGAACTATTTTCATAACGCTCTCTTAGCTAAGTGGAAAAAATACAAGAAACACAGAGACGCTCATTTATTTACGAGAAAGCCTTTGGCTTGCCTCTAGGCCATAGCTGAAAGAAAACAGCTGGTTTCTTTCAAGAAAATCAACATAACTATTGTATGTAAACTTCATAACAAATTAAATGTGGTTTGAAAATACCACACCATCTTTGCTGGGTCTTTGAAGTAATTAACTACGTTTTTTAGTGGACCTAAGTGTCTCAGTTTATTTTATAGTCAATGATCAGTCATAAATTCATAATATTATGCCAGTCATGATCATCTATTCATAAGCAGTTTCTTGAACACGTCTTTTGAACTAAAATACTTTTTTCTTTGTATCCAATCTACAATATAGTTCAAATAAACCTCGCCTCAACTCGACCTCAAAATCGTGCTTTGGTTAATTATTACTACAGCAAGATTTTTTATTTCAATAAGGCTCTTCTGATATAAAATGGCAAATCCACCTTCAATGCATTTCATAGTTTTATATGAAATGGAATGAACCATTTGTCCTCTTTTTACTATGTCTAGGCCATTAGCAGGACTACACCCGTCCTTTTCTTTCCAGTCCGCCTTGTATTAAGCTATCTCTCACAGATTTCCTGCATTACTCTTTGGCGGAACACTTAAACTTTGAACTAGATGTGGAACGTGTTTCTTTGAATTTTCCAAAATGGGTCACATATTTTGGTTTTAAGATCTTTATTTATCTTTACTGTTCTGATTTGTGAATATTATCAATAATTGTACTTATTTGATGTTTGTTCTGTGTCTGGGTGTTTATATGTATTATAAGTATGTATTTACAAAAAAAATGTATGTATGTATTCTATCAGCCATCTAGTTTGCTTAGTTTGGGACTAGAAGGCGTTGAATATTTATTTATTTACACTCGAGAGCAATAAATCCGGATCATCTTTAAAAACTTGATAATCTTGGAAACCATGAATGCTAGCTTTGGCCCGTATGCCTAAACAGATATTGTTAGACAAGCATAGATCTGAATACAGATATTCATACCAAAATCTATGGTTGATCCCAAACCAGTGCATAAGCAGTAACTCAGGATACGGGTCTTTGATTACTTTTATGTAATTATGGATCATTACATTCAAATACAAATAGCTCAGAGGATAAGTAAGCTGAAGTGGCAGTGGGCCGGCCATGTTTGCCGCAGAACTGACAATCGTTGGAGCAAACTAATACTCGAGTGGAGACCGCGTTTAGGCAAGCGTAGTGTAGGACGCCCTCCGGCTAGGTGGGGTGACGATCTGAAACATGTAGCTGGCAAACACTGGATGAGAAGAGCCGAAGACCGGGCTCAGTGGCGCGTCTTGGGAGAGACCTACGTCCAGCAGTGGACCGATATAGGTTGATGATGATGATGATGATGACAAATAGTTTATTGCACGTTGTTTTTTAGATGTTGTAAAAAAGGCAGTGTAGCCAACATAAACCCTAATAAGGCACAGCAATTTGAGGTCTAATAGTCAATAGGTGAGATATTTATTATTTATGTATCTAGTTTTAAATGTTTTAAGGCGAGGTTATCCAAGAAGTTTAGGACGAAGACGTGTAGGGCACTGGGCGCGAGCAAGCGAGCAAGGCGCGAGCGCCTGAACGGGCTGAACGTATAGATTTTGATAGTTTTCTTTCACAGAGATGAATAATAACTAAATTATAATAATATTTTTTTTACAGTTCCCTAGTAAATTATAAGCCCTATCTTTTGATATAACTTTGAAATGATTTTAAGAAGAAACATCGTAGTATGAACTGTTTGAAATATCGATTTAGTGTCATCTTTACGATTTTTTTTTATCGAGAAAATTATTATTTTTCACGTTTATATCTTTACAAAGTTCTAGGATATATGTTCAATTTTATTATAATATTTTTTTTTCGTGCAACTTTTGCACTTCAGTAGAGATACAGTTGTTAAAAAACCTAAAAGTTTCGGATAACCCCGCCTTAACTTTTATCTAGAAATTAATTAAATTGCTTATCAAACAATGCTGGAATTCCAGGTTTCCACGATATTGAAGTTTTTATAGATAACTCGGGATTCTTTGCTCTCGACTCTGTTATTAATATCTTGAACTAGCCTTGTCTTGTACTAGCACATATAACTTAATCGAAACAAACATATAGACAGAGAATAATATGAGTTATCTATTTATAACGCACACAAAGCGTGAAATTCATGATCGATATCCATTTTTCATCATTCGTAAAGTGACTCAGTAGGCGTCAATATTATAAATCACATGCGTATAAAAGACTAGACAAGACAAACGTTAAACCAATGAATTGTTACCAAACTGTTGCCGCTTTATGACAGCCGCTATACGGCAATGAAGTAGTCTTTTTTTGTACAATATAGGCAACCGTTTGACCACAGTCTCACCCTATGTAAAACAGAGCGCGTGTCGCAGAGGCTGTACGCCACTTCACTCTAGGCACTCCTGAAAACCAGCGCTAAAGGACCCACCGTGTACCTTTAGCATTTGCTGAGCGAGTACCCTTTTTACGCATCTTTCTTTATAATTTAATGTTTATTTCATTGTATGTGTTTTTGCGTAAAATAAATAATTTCTATTTCTATTTCTGATGTTAAGCAATGATGTGGTCAACGATGTAACACGGTTACCCTAGAAGATACCTATTCACTCTACTCTTGAAAACTTCAAAATGTCGTCGAGTATTGCTTTGAGTATTAGTAATGAATTACTTAAAACTAGACAAATACTGTAGTTTTTATGGCTTAATTGTTGTAACACTAGTTTAAGGTTCCTGGATAGTTTTGGTTTTTTACGTTAGGTTTTGTTCATTTGAGCTAGTTTTTTAAAAGTGGAAATTCCGGAACACAAGATGAATAGTGAATATCTTTATTTTAGTTATTTAATGATCTTTATTTAATCTCCTTATTGTTTTCATTTTGTAAATGTCTATTTTCATAATAATGTGGTCTGTGTTACTTCCTGATTGATGTAGCTCACTAAGTTTATTTTTAGTATTATGTTCCCTATAAGATATTACCTATATTAAAATAAAATAAGTATAACGCTGGCGTAAGCCTTGGCGTCACAGAATACCAGCGTTGTAGTAGTGCCCATGCTGCTACAACTTATGCTGAGTGACGACCGATTTTGTTGTTATAATCTTAGATCTCTATTTTTTATTTTTATTCTTATGCTGAACTCATGTATGATTCTTTTTATGACACAAAATAAACGTTTTCTATTCTATTCTATTCTATTATTAGGAAAAAATGAAATCAAAAAAATTAAGTTTCTTAACTTTTTTTGATTATTGGATAAAACACTGGCGTTAAAAGTTGTTTGACGACTGTTACGGCACTATCGAACGATGACACACACTGACTAGCTTCAACTTACGGACATTTTATTACATTCTCCGCTTTATGGAAAACGAAGTCCTAAGAATGTAAAAGCGGCCCCGAAAAAGTATTATAAGAGAGGTCAGATCAAGGGATTACGATGAAAAGAATATATCTAAGTTTTATCGAGATAAAAAGGACGAGCGAGAGATGTTTTTTGGGGTAGAAGCGAATAGCGGTTTTGATTTTTCCCATCATCATCATCGTCATCATCTACAGCGTGACTTTGTCCAGTGCTGGGTATAATTAGTGCTTTATCATAAACGAGTACCTATTTGGTGAGTGAGAACCGAAGATCGGGCTTAGGGCGCGTCTTAGGAAATACCTATGTCCAATTACAGTAAACTGCCAAACTGCGAACATTTTTTTTTTCGCTTAGCGATTATATAACCCTATTATATACATCATATTATAATAACTATATTATTATATACATGAAATATAACACTAAAAAAAACAAAACATGTTATCCAATACCTAACATAAAACTAATACAAAGAACTACGTACTACTTTATGTAACAAATAGGTTCAAAAATGAACCAACTGAAAAAACTGCGAACATAAAAATGACACCCTCCTTCCAGGGCCCAAGATTCTACCCCTACCATTTTCCTACAAATATTTTTAGAAAATACGGGATTTTAGTTTTAGTTTAGTCAGTAGTTAAATATGATTAGGTGTAATAATTTTTATAAAAATATCAAGCATTTTTAGAATTAAAAAAAATCAAGTCAAAACTAATGGCTAAAGTAAAGTAAATTTATTGGGTACAAAATTATAAAACAATACCTACCTATCTATAGTCCTATACTAAGCAATTTAAACATCAATTAAAAAAAAAGTAGGTGATCTGTATTACCTTGGACCCCAGCCTTATCTGCTTCGCGGTTCTTCCCCGCGTCAGTTGCGACCGCCTCGGGGTCCGTGGGGATCTGCGGGTAAAATAAATCTTAAACCAAAATACTCGATAGCCAACGTAATTACGTATAGTAAAGTGCCTTTTAGCTTTGTTACTGGTTCCATTTGAAACTGGAGGTTGGTAACACCACAGATTATATAATAACACTGAGAGGAAATGATTTTTCTCTTTGAGAGCACATTTTCAATGTGCACTGTTAGGTAATTAAAATTGAGTAGGTTCATTTTTTAAACGGTCTATAATGGGTCCATATTTCCGTTTCAGTCATCGTATATATCAAATTAGGTGCTATATTTCATCGTCATAATAATTTTAACCATCTTTTCTTATGACTTTTTCTACATATTTTCAATGCAGTCATTCTTATGCCGTGTAAATAAACAGTTCCTATCAAGATTTTCTAGTTCGTTCGCTGTGTGAAATGTCGATGAATATTTATTTATTTTTATTTTATTATTTTTTAGATTAACCGCACACGTGTGAAACTATAAAAAGTTGGTGTGGCAAGCTATCGGTGGCTGTGCGTGTACACGCTAATCATGATGTAAAATTTGGCCTGACATTCAGAATTCAAATCGTAAAATGTACTACAAATACACTGACATCACCCAAAACTAGTGGACTTTATAGCCCAAGCTTTTGTATGACTACAACCATAAATAAACTAAGAATACGTTAAATATTCACGGGATACATGGGCCCATTTATAATTACTAAAGTACAAGGGACCGGGTAAAGAACCCCAAAGTACCGATTCTGCGGTGACCCGGGCGAAGAGCCACTCCCTTAGGGAACAGGCAAGCACGCAACGTAACAAGGGCTGGAGAGAACAATCAAACAACAGAGAGATTAGAAAAGAATAATAGAATTTTATGAAAAAATTGACAAAAATGCCTACCTGATGAAAGGTGGCAAGCACTCGCTCGTATGAGTTAAGGACCAACTCTAGTGACGAAGTTTTTAGGCCGCCTTAAGGCCTCCGTTATGGCTTAACGACTGCTAGAGCCGGGGCCGACATATTAACGTGTCCTCCGATGCACGAAAGCGCTCAGATATAAATGCCACTAACGGTCACCCATCCAAATAGTAACCACGCAGAACGGTGCTTAACTTAGATAATCGGTGAAGATTGACTAAGCAAGCTGCGCCACGAGCGGATATACGAAAAAACTGTGTATCCGGTGGAGGGTTATAGGCCGATTGCTTCACAAAGTACGTCCTCTATAGGCACCTATAGGGGCTATAGACCCTTCAAGCTAGAACACAGCAATGCGAGCATCACTGTGCGGCGGCAAAAATGGGTACAATAGTTGTAGCGCGTCATATAGTCCGTCAATGTCTAAACCGGATATTGGATGTGTGGAAACTCCAGTATTTAAAACTCCGCGACGTCTAGCGCCATCTAGACCCACGCGCGCGTACTAACCCAGGCGTCCGGCGTCCCGCGCATACCTACGGGAGTGGTTTGATTGTCGCGCGCGCATTTACCTAATTTGAGTTCCTTTTTATTGTATTTCTCTTGTATTATTGTCTCGCTTGTATTTCTATCGTCACATTATACATTTTAAAGTGTCTGTGAGCGTTTATTCTACCCCGAACACCCTGAGAAATTTAATAGCCAGCCGGGCAACGTTAAATAGTATATTTCCTCTGATAATTAACTACGTAATAACTTTTTAAACAAACGGTTCTTATCCTTTGAATTTTAGTAGCAGAAATATAAATCATTCTCGCAGTTCCATGGCCGGTATTCCCATGAGGCATCGGCTGATAACATTCAATTGTGCTTGTTAGCAGAATGCTGGCATTGTCAAAGTTGGAAAATAAGTTCATAGAGTTCGAAGCGCTTGTTCGAAGGAACATTCGTTTTAGATTTTCTGCTTGCAAGTTTTACTTGAAATAAGTGTTTCGCTATTGCAAATAAAACACAGAGCTTTATATCATGGAAACAGGATTGGAATTATAAAACGTAACATTATGGCTAATGGCCTCCCCATGGATTTTCTGCAAGACGACTTGAAGTTAAGAAGCGAATTTTTGAAAAAAAAAAAATAGGTTGATCTAAAATGGTTCTTAGCCATGATTGGTAACGTTTGCAATGTTTTAAAAATGATGATGATATCAGATCTGAAACACAGTTTTGACGAATTTTAAGAGTGAATTTACTTAGCTTGAAGCGTTTGTTTCATCTCAACGTATTTAGATTTGACGAACTGGATACACCAAGATCTGATGATTACCAGCATATGATGCAAAAGAATTCAGTAAGATTTTTAAGTTTAATATTTTTGTAATAACGAATCGTGGCAAAAAAAATAATAGTGCATGGTGTCCCTACGCGCGGAAGAAGTTATACTTCGAGTGCCACGCATTCACTCTTGCTCTGTGATTAATGTGAAATTAATTTAGTATTTATTTTTATGAAGGTACTTAACCAATATGCAGTTCTTATTTAGTTAGAAAAGGTTCTATGCTCATGTTGCCTAAATCAGAACTAGATGGCGCTGCTAAGTTTGGTCGGGTCCTAGAACGAGCTATCGAAGTGTTGTGGGGGTCTCCGTATGTGATCACTCTCGCTAGTCTCTGTCTTTTTATATTCGGGGGAATAGAAAGAGACAGAGACTAATGCTTTCCGCAACCTTGTTGTAAGTCGCATTAGAAGTATAACTTCAATAACGCAACGTACTAGATATTCCAAATTATCATAGTTATGAAGTAAATTGTTGGCGTGCAGCTATAAATGCACACCTCGTCACTGAACTGAAGCGTTATGTTATCCGAGTGCTCTGCTGCGAATCTTGATCGAGAAGTGGAGGCGAGGAGCAAAGTTTGATACGGTCTGATGAATTTAGATGTGGGTTTTGATTGGTCTCAACGTGATAAGTTATTATAGAATTCTATTTGAGAATTTAGTTTCATTTATACTATGAAAGGCTGAGGGGATGGTGCAGGTGCTGGGCAAGCCTACTCCATCTAAAAATTGTCCCAGACACTACAGTGTCCCATTAAGTGTAGGCATAGGTTGCCTTCTCACGCTGTATATATCATCCTCAATAGAGGCACTATGAAAACAACCTAACTCATGTTTGAAAAATCCTTCTCATAACAAAATATTGTCTTCACAAAATGATTCTGAATTTTCGAAACTTTTGCACGTTTTTATAAGGATTGATAAATGGGTTATTCAAAGCACTCTTACATTCATACTTATATTGCGTATTCTTCGAATTTGTCTATTGAAGTCTTGAGTGACCAGCATACGATATTTGATATTGATCAGTATCTAACAGTAGCCGCGTTAACGTATTCGAGTTATATTGCGCGTCCATGCCAGCTCGTCTGCCAACTGCTGTAGTGTCACCGCGCAGTGTATCTCGGATACGCTAGCGTTACGATACGTTAGCGATTGTCACATTTATTCGTGATAAAGGCACTAGTGCCTTGATTAGGAGTTAGCAAGCCTAGGCTTGCTATCTCCTGACGGCACTAATAAAAAATGCGTCTCACTTACGACGAGAGCTAAAACCCAAACAAACCCCAGTCATACAGCAATCCTGACTCACCTGACTAAAATAAACATGAGGCATTGCAAAAAAGCTAAATTTAGCCCAAAACAAGGCTAAATTTAAGCTGTATTATATTAATTCCACCCTTTTACTAGGGCTGCCAAGAATCTAATGGCTGCCTCGTTGAGAATTGTCTGGCTATCGTCGAATGTATGTTCAAATATTGTACCACTATGTATTTTAAAATTAATGAATAATACAATTTCTACAATCATGAGCAAAAAATCCGGATCATCTAAAAAAACTTGGAATATCTTGGAAACCATGCATGCTATCTTAGAAAAATTATGCAAGCTAATAATGCAATTAAGCAATAACTTTTAAACTGTCTATCAAACGCAATTTATTTCAATAAGCTAGCGTTCATGATTTCCACAATATTAAAGTTTCTATAAATGAACTACAATTTTCTCTCTCAAACTGTATATGCTTCGTTTTATCATAAATAAATTAAAAGCATTCACAGCAAATTACACAACATTCAATACACTTAAATAAGTCCTTACGTTTATTTCAAAGATTACTTACTTCTACCAGTAAATCCATTGCTATCCTCTTACAATATTGACTTCATCGAGTTGTTATGCTCATGGTCTGTAAGTTTAAGATTAGATAGTCTGTTAGTCTTCTATACTATTAGAACACTGTAACAAAGCCAAAAACTACAATTAAAGATATGGATAAACTAAATATATGCAGATCTACTAAATAAACGATTCTGATTCTATAAATCGAGTTTGTCTCTTTGTCTGTTTGTTTGTTCGCAAATCACGCCTAAACTACTGGACCAGTTCCAATGAAATTTATACCATTCAAAAGCCATTTTTCGGGATTGAAATATAGGCTTTATTTCATTGAAATCAAAGACGTGGATTTATAGATACAACTTGAACTCTCTAAACCAAAGGCAGCCATTTGCTACGAGGCTCATCGTATGCTGGCTGACAGGTATTTTGGTGAAAAGTTACGCACGCGTACGAAGTCGCGGGTATCAGCTAGTATGAAATGAACCTGTGAGATTACATTATACAAAATCACGAAAAACGATTCCCTTTATTAACCAAGTCAAATATTTTATCCGGCTTTTTCCGCGGAAATATATTCAACTTTCTGGTAATCTTGGAAACCCTACTCCGGTCTCGACCGTCGGCGCCACAGAGCAATTTTGAATCCTTGCCAAAGACAAGTATGGGGGTCCATGGGGGTGGAAGGGGGTGGCTGATCGATGTATTGTTAACCTTTGTTGCAATTGCGCTGCGAATACAATTCACGGGGCAGTAGATTTTTTGTTAGTAAGCGACCTAGTTCTGGTTTTATTGTAGAACTTGCAAGGTCATCTGTGACTACATAATATTATACAACGTCCAGGCGTACTAGTTTTTGAACAATGTTACACACTCACACAGAGCACGGACAGCGTCGGTGTCCTGTGACTCACCTGAAGGGTGTATATGGTGACCATGCGATCGAATTAGACGGGACATAGACAAAGGAGAGCTGCATCTCATTACTTTTCATTCAGTAGGTGAATAATCATGGCTTCCAAGTTCCTTCAAACCTTTGTTTCTTGCAAAACTCTTGAGACAGCCTATTTATGATAATCAAATGGATACTCACGTTTACTGAAAATCATTGCTTCCTTGAATCACGGAGGTATTTATTTTTATGTGGACCTACACGGAACCCTGCAAATGCTTTACTCAATACAACAGGAAGCATTTTGGCTCTAATGTATACATGCCCCTTTCTCGCACTCCAAACATTCCTACTCCGCATTTTTACCCTACGAAGGGAAACGGCATTTTATTTTTACGGTTGTGTCTTTCGAATATTTCCCAACGCCTTCCCAAGCAATTCGGAATTCTCGAATACTTACCAATGTCTTGTCTACCTTACTGCGGAAAATAATTAAAAGGAATGGTGAGAAAAAGTTTTATTGGGGAAAGTTTCGGCCAATCACAAGTCCATGCTGCCATTTGGTGTGTCAAGAATGCTGGATAAAGTACACCGGTTCGGCTTTAGATCAATATTCTTCATCATAATTTTGAGGTGCTGCTTTAACTCGTTCGTACATAGTATTGCTTCATAGGATACTGATCTCTTTGCCTTGAGTAAATTAGGGAGAATATCTTCTAAACGCTTCTTCTTAGGCAAAAGCATGGCTTCACTGGATCTCTTGGTCAGTTGGGCTAAGCTTGCCGTGTAAGCAAGTAAAGCTCTTACTCCATACAGCACAATGACGAGGAAAAGCGAAAATCCAGCGATAATGTAGTTCTTCTCGATTCGACTTAGCAGTATCAGCTTATCGTAAGGCTTCAGATCGTTACTAAAGATCAGAACTTGGATGTTTTGAAGCGGAATATACATGCCCAGGTAAATCACGAAGCTGAAATACGCACCGATGAGGAGAAAATAGGCCCGTTTGAATCTTCTCGTGGCTAAGTTTATGATTTTGGTGAGCTTACGGACATCGTAAACTGGGTTTAGCATGATCAGGATCATGATCATCTGCAGGAGGAGAAGGCATGTGAGGATGATGCAGCTGCTGTCCATTTTTGCTGTTTTGCAGTCACTGGATTTTCTATGACATTTTTGAATGGCTTATGAACTCGGAACTATGTTTGTATACAATAAATTTTATTTATTCAGAAGCATCATTGCGTCACCTTCCACTGACTGCCAGCTTCTGTCAGCAGTGACAAGTGACAGGCATTCGTTTTGTGAATTTCAAGTTTATTCTTTTGTGGCGCTATCGTGTCATTTGACAGCGTTATTGGGACTTTTTTGTAGCTTTTTGTTTACGACGATAACGACCGGCGCGGCGGGGGACCGGAAACGGGGTCGGATTCGTTTATTGGGAATGTTGAATTTGTAAAGTTTTTAGTGAAACTATGGCATGATTTATAAGAACTCCAAAATTTCAAGCAATAAAACACTAAGATTTGCATCATGCATTTTATTATTAAAAATAGGGGTAGATTATAAGGAACTCCTCAGATCTCTACTCACAAATCGATCATCTAATGTAATTATTTTATGATTGTCGACGTATTTCGAAATCTTTTGCAGTGATAGTACAACCGTCGTATTAGAGGCCTGAGTGCCATCCTCCTTCGTCAGAATAGCATGACGGCACATCAGCTCAAATTCTAACAGACGAGCAATTCTTATAAGAAACTGAGCAATACGTTCTATTATCAACAAAAGGAACAGCGCCATAAAGAAACAAGTATAACACATGGATATTTTACTCAAATAAAATTCCAACGCTAAGTCGGGATCGTTTACTTGCTCCAAAAGTTTTCCATAATATGTTTTCTCCCAGAATATCTCCATAAATGTATTCATGAAGAGTGAGAAAAAAACAACTGCGACTATCTTAGATGGATTGCTAAAATTTTCGAGAGTTTTACACCAGAAATCTCTTATCAGGTACGGTTCTTTGAAAGGTTTCAGCAGTGCAACCACAAACACCAGTTCCAGAAACAGCAGACTTCCGATAAAAACGCTGAATATGTTAATCATTTTTGTTTTTCCTGTCTATTTTATTCTGTTTATTCTTTTCGTGGTTCAGGGTTCCCTTCTTGGTTGTTCTTAGCTTCGGTTTTAGGACGATTATCATTAGAAGAGCTCGGGGACATACCTTTCTTTGGCGTTTCTTTAAAAAATGTTTTCAATATCACTTGTTCAGCTTTGTTAAGCTCGGCTATCGAAGGCCAGTGCACAGAGTCCTCCTCGTCGATCGCTTCGTCAATAATAAACGTCGTTTCATCCTCCGGCTCAGCCTCCTTGAACGTTATATCGATCAAATCGTAATTCCCCATCAAATTGGAAAACTCGTGCAGTTTAGCTGAAAATTTTATGTAATCAAGTAATCTCCAAGCAACTAGGATGTAAAATAGGGATAGACCGCCGAGCAAGTAGTTTCTTGTAGCGTTTGTTGTATCGATAATCCGTATTAACTTTTGTCGAGGAGTTTCGGTTAATCTTGACACGTTTCTTAGACTATTAAGGGTTTTCGTAGGGCCTAAAATACCGTAGCCGGTGATCACAATGATGTACATCACCACACATAATGTGTAAAAAGAGCTGTTTCTCACTTCATTGATGTAAGTTTTGATGGTTCTCGAGAGTGTAACGATATCGACTACGGGGAGTAATACGAGAATGATTGTTACCATTTGAATGATGTTCAGTGATATTAGAAGAATTGCGGGTAAATCAAAAGCGAGCATTGTAATATTGAGATCATTTACATATACGTTTCTTTAGAATTTCTGTTTTGTTTTAAGTTTTTTTGTACATAATGTTTTTGTAAGAAAAATCAAAATATTTTTGGCTTTTTCAGAATGACAGAAAAATTTTGTAACATAGAATCTTCTTCTTCTTTTATTTATGGCCTCTGTCACATCACAATCATGTCCGTCATTTTGCTAAAAAATTCACAAGGACTAAGGGACACGAGTTTTGTCATTTTTTAAAACGACACATAGCACTTTTATTTTAATAGTTTTTCTTGTGTTATTGTGAGTATTGTTGTTTAATTTTGGTGGAATTTTAAAGAATAATACTTAGGTCGTAACATAAAGTGTGAGCAATTGGAATAAATGTGTGTAAAGTGGTTTTTCTGAATGTGAAAATTCGTGTTAGGTTTTGAAGAGAAAATCCACCATTTTCTTTTCAAAACAAACGACAGACTTGACGAATGACTTGACTTGACCTATATTATTACAATTATATCGATTATATCACCTGACATTGGCAAAATTGTCTGTCGAAATGACGGACAGAGGCCATCACTAAAGAGAAGAAGAAGAAGCACAAGGACTAATGTTGCGTTCACACTACGCCGCAGTCGGCAGGGACTTGGGTAGGGAAGTGGGCACGAGCATAGTGTGAACACGATAATGTGTCCCGGCTCCCAGCCCAATTTCATCCCCTTGCTGTAATGAGAATAAAGGCGATGTTGCTGTGGCAATAAGTCCGCGGCAATAATGCCAGCAGCGGCATGGATGAATGCGGTGATAGGCCTGATAGAAAAAAATACTCTTGTTGACAAGTAAAGACGAAATATATTTTAAGGTACCTGCAGATAAAGCACGTACCTTTGATATACTGGTTACGTTTTTACGACCGACCGCATGAACGTGAAAACTCGATGGAAAATACGGCTACTATACCCACCGACCTTGTTCCTACGACCTACTACGTTCCAACTGATTGAATACTTTATCATCATTGTACAGCAAACCGAAGTTTTTAAGGTGGAGTTTAGTTTACACGATAAAACGGTGGTTTTAACTATACCACAGCGAATATGCCTATACCTAAGTCCAAGACTATTAGGGTGCTCTTTTATCAGTGCTAAGATGTGTTTGAAATCCACCAATGAGGATCGTTTGTTTTCATATTAAACGCTTCCTATTGGTTATCAAACACATAGCAACGTTGTTTAGCTTAGCTCTGGAAAAGTACCCTTACTAAGACTATAATTTGACGCATAAAGTACCTTCTTGTGCAAAAGAATTTGAGAGAAGGTGGAAGTAAGGCCTTCTGCACACTTAACAGAAATTCCGTCGCCGAACTTCCGCGGGAGTTAATCCGGTACCATACGATTGTCTGCGACGGACGACCGATCTTCTGAGTAGTGTGCCCGTTATTTGTAATTTATATGCAACTAGGTGTGCCCGCGACTTCGTCCGCGTGGAAAAGTGTCTTTTGGGTAGCATTTTTAATTATTTCCATACAAATTTTCATCTCCCCCTTTCAACCCTTTTTTTGCATTATAAAGGTAGCCCATGTTCTTTCTCAGGCTCTAGACTATCTGTATACCAAATTTCATTTAAATCGGTTCAGTAGTTTTGGCATGAAAGCGCGACAGACAGACAGACAGAGTTACTTTCAAATTTATAATATTAGTAAGGATAACATGTATTGACGTTACGTCGGGAAAGGTCCGCGACGGAATTTCCGTCAAGTGTGCAGAAGGCCTGAGCGTCTTTTATGTTCCAACTTTTATCATCGCAAAACAGTTTAGTATGCAGCGTCTAGTTATGCCAGTAACGTTACGTAGGCATTAATATAGTTTAAGTAGTTTTTGTTGTCAATAGCACATTATATTTCGTTACAAATAAGCTGCGTATGTCCGAAGCAGGCGCGGGCGAGTGATATTTTTTTTTAAACACACGGAGTATCTGGAAATTTAAATATTCGTCAAAAGGCCACCTCCTACCCGCTCTCCGCGTGATCCAGCGTACACGTTCCTCACCCCTGTAAAATGTACTGAGTTCGTAGTCTGAGTTTTGCTATGTTGATTTGCGACAAACGGTATCGAGAAACTCAAAGTTATTGCATGGAGAAAAATATTTTGCAAATCTCCCGCTAGAAGCACTTATCGGATATCTCGCAAGTCGCTTCTCGATAACGCATATCGAGATAAACAAAACAAAACTCAGCCTACGGACTCTGGGAGTTGTTTACCTAAGTATGATCTGTGCTTATAGCCTTTGCTTGCTTTCGTTCGGTCAGTCAGTACCCGGTATTATGAAAACCATTACTTAGGTCAATTCAATTATATTCAACTGTTGACTTTGCGGACAGTGATACTAAATCTTGATAGACGCGTAATACCGCACTGGTGCGAGTATTGTGTTCCGTTTTGGAATACAGAGGGCCTATTGAAGACGGTTTAGGTAGTCCCTTGAGTATTGATATCGGATATTAATGGAATTTTGGATCTCTGCGGTGAAAGGAGAGAACACTAAGGGCACCACAGATAAAAGTTGTGTGTTAACTGTGTGTGTATTTTACGTATTTTATTCTCAATTTATATTATTCTACAAAAAGTTTGTTCCATTTTCAGTTCGTTTTTATCAATTCGCATGTTTTTATTAAACTACTTAGATAAAAAAAACTCAAAAGAGTAGGTATATAAACTTTGCCTTTTGTCGGCCTAGAGACATCAGTCTTGAACTTATTTTATATCTTTTCAATTACTAAAAAGAAAATCAGTCACATCATTACCTAAAAAATTAATTATTCTTAGGAGCTGTGGATTTTTTTAGTCAATAAAATAAAAGTTGAGCTTGCGTTGAAACAGCTGGATAAGCAATTGTCGAGGTCTCGAATTAATTTAGGGTAAACCATTCGCTTAGCATCCACCAAGCTAAAACAAACATTATTTCGATAAACCGGCGTCTAGATGCCTTTATGTTAATAGCTAACCTTTTCTTCCATGACTCAGCTTTTACTAATTCAGCCTGTTCGCTTGTAAATTAGCTACCCTAATTCTTATGAGTTACCCTCAGAAGTTACCCGTAAATAGTTGTTCTAAGAACTATTCGGATGTAGCATGAGAAATTAACACAGTGGGTTGTTTACGTCAGAAAGGTCGAAGGCGTCATTTCAACGTAATAAAATAAACTAAGTACAGGCTGGTTTATATGAAAAATATGAAGAAAAGCTGACAATTTTCTATTTAGAAAAAGCACAAGCAACAAATTAAATAAATATTTTTTTTGGATATTCGTCCTCTAGTTTCAAAAGCAAAACTTGTATTATAGGAACATGATTGCTAATAGAATATGTATATTTTTCTTGTAAATACATACAACGCCCTCTAGTTCTAAACTCAGCAAAGCTACTATGGGAACTAGATTGCTGATAGAATACATATAGTTTTTTTTTGTAAATACATACACCCAGACATAGAACAAATATTTATTTGCATCACACAAACGTTTGTTTTTGGTGGGGATCGAACCCAAGACCCACAGAACACAGATGGCATAGCCACTACCAACTGAGCTATAAAAAGATACTACAGTTATTCTATGGCTTTGCTTTAAGCGCTATAGATTTTGGGTTAATTCATAATTCATAATTACTTTATTTGCTTCAATGTGTTGGTTTGATTATTACTCAGGATAAACATTTTGTAACATAAGTAGATATGTATATCTAAGTGTTATCCGTCACTGAGTGGTATAATGTTAGGTCTGACATAACTTATGTGGCCAAGAAGTTACCAAAAGGGTACAAACGAGCAAGAATTTGCAGAACCCTTATCGTTCAGGTATTCGGAGTTGAAACTTCGTTCAGGCCTTTTTGGGCCCCCTAAATAGTTTCGAGCTCGGGGCCAACCCGGATGTACAGTACTACAAGCTTATCTGGGCCAGTAACTAAATAAAAACTAATATAGCAAAGAAATTCGTTAGTAATTTTTGTTAATTTTTAACCCAGGAACATGTCTATTTAATGTATACAGTCAAATAATTCAGGAGTTTAAAAAAACTGGAAAAACCGACTTCAATTTGATACGCCTTCATCATCAAATGATGATGATGATGGCAGTTCATTGGGATTGTTCTATTGATCGTATACACCACAGACAAGCTAAATACGCAATGTCGAGTACGTGGATGACGTGTTTATCCATAATGTTTTTCCAGTTACAATTATTTAACTCTGCCAAACTACTGAAAAAAAATACAACCGAATTGAGAACCTCCTTTTTTTGAAGTCGGTTAAAAATTACACTACAGTCATGTATTATTCTATAGCAGTGACCTCACTACTGGGGCGATTAAATTTGTGGCACTATAAGCACCTGAATGGAATCACATTAACCTGGGACATTATCGATATTGTGGTGAACGTCATTTACATTTGGGTGCGATGATTGATAGGTTTTGTATAATCAATGTTTACGTCATTACCTTTAATTAGATTCCTGCCATGCACTTGTTCTATAATTACCTCACGCACAAGAGATCTTGTTTTAAATATTGAATATTGTCTGTCGAAATGACGGACAGAGGCCATATGGAAGAGAAGAAGAAGAAGACCATCTTTTGACTTCAATCTCATCTGGCTGATAAGCGACGATGAAGCAAGACGGTCAGAAAACACATATTCACTCTTGCCTTGAAGACATTCAGATTATAGTGATCAGGAAAGGCAGACGCCGGTAATATGTTCCATTCTTTTAGCGGTTTGCATGATGAAGATGGAACCGGAACTCTTAGTGCGAATGCAATGGGTGGTATACTGACAAGGTATAGGTGGTACAGAACCGTGCGTCAACTTCAAAACATATTCATATTTCTAAATTGCTCACATTTTGGCTTTTTCCATAAGGAATGGTGAGCTCAATGCCTCCAACCTACCACAGCGTCATACAAACACCGAATCTGTCAAAAGCCAAGACTTACGAGACATCCATCTAATTTCTTATTCCATCGTAGCTACAGTACATGCGTACGCTATAACGCACCTAATTTTCCGTAACCGGTGAATACAGAAAACACATTTATTTTAGTAGGTAGCACGGGTAAAAGGCGTCGTAAACATACTGAACCAGTAACTCAACGTATGGTAACTGAAACGCGAAGTGCGCCAAGCGTGTTGCTTTTCTGTGCTACAACAAACCTAAGTAATTTTTTTTTTATAATTAAAATTCATGTTTTCTGAATATTTATTTGTTACCAACAATATTGACTTTAAACATCTGATAAACTAACCGTCTTGGCGTATAGGTTGATGATAAGGAAAACCTAAGAATTGCGTATATTTTAAGCTATGGGTGTACTTTCACATACAAACCATTATAGTAGGTGCCAAATAACACTCAATACAGGTCATCCAACCACCTTCAACTTGATGTCGCAAAATTCAATTTATGTATGGTAAACAAACAGTACTACGAGATTCGAGCGATTACCGTCTTAGCAACAGGTTTGTATGGTAAGCGACAGAATTAGACATTCATAAATTGAATTTTGCGACATCTTGGTGAAGGTGGGTGAATGACCTGTATTGCGGTGTTATTTGGCACCTACTATAGTAAACTTTATTTGCAAAGAAAATAATTACGACGAATACACAATTTAATACAGTATTTACAAAATATTCACCATATTTATAAAATACACACACATGAAACAATTGAGTTGACAAACCGTAACCGGTCCAAATTAGTAGATTAGCAATATCTTTTGAAGCAAAGCTTTCCAAAAATATGTATGTTTTTATCTAAATCTTGTGAGTTAGTTTTGTACCTAAATATTAGGTACTGTCTTTTGAAAATCTACTAATTTACTACCTGATAAAGAAATAAAATACTCACGACTTCCAGACACGGTAGACAGTCCACCAAACCTACTAACTCAAGATAATTTGACGATGCCTGAATAATATAAATTGCGCTACTGTCTCTACTATAGCAGAGCAAGGCTCACGTCTTAGTAATGACGTCACGTTTAGAGAGAATTCGACGCACATGTGTTTGGAAGGAGTATAGTAACGCTCTAGCCTCTCATTATGGATATGAATAATACCTACACTGTGATTTTAGTAATTATCTTTCACTTACAGCTTTGTAATAACAGAAGCAGTAGAGTTTTATTAGTATTCTTAGTTGCTAGTCATAGAGTCATAGTTACTAGTAGAGCTTCTGAAAAAGTTCGTCTGATATATGTTTCGTGTCTGTAAGCAATTACACCGGCATATTATAACCCATTAAGCGTTGGCGCACACTTGACGATAAGACGTCGTGTCGTGTAGTTAGGGAGAGAAAAGAAATATTTTTTTGAAAATCCGGCTTTTTTCAGAGCCGGATTACGTCACAATATAAAGCATATTGTGACGTAATCCGGCTAAAATATCAAATTGGACGGCATAAATAGGGCTTTGTTTAGCCATTCTACAACCGTTTTTGTTTTTATTCCGTTTTTAGTTTTACCCGTGATGCCTTTTATATAGAGTCAAAACTAAGATTCTTGAAAACGACTTGCCTTAAATAGTTCGTGTAAAATAAATTATATCTGATGTCTTTTTTAGGGGGTCAAAGAAGGTTAGCGATACTAGTTTATATAATCTGTGCTAGCTAATGGACTAGCTAGCTTCCTGCCTGCGAATCAACTCGAGTTATAAGAGACAAAACAGTTATAGCAGTGAAAAAATCATTTTCTCGATTGCAATAATAAACGGGAATTAATCCAATTGACCGCAGCTTTTTCTATTGTTCTGCTGATACAAAATCCAAATACATATTCTTACAACATAACCAATTAACTTGGATATAAACATGAGATGGTCAGGTCAAGTAAGAATCCCTCTTCAGATATCCCGAGACGTCAATTTGATTTTTCCTATCACAACTTTGCTAAAATAGAACGTGCCAACTTTTTCATCTTCGGTACAAAGGAATCAAAATAACCCTTCAATAACCAAGAACTCTGCAGCAATTTGCGAAACATAATTCAGAGGTTTCAGAGGCTTCAGCACGAATATGTGACAAACGTATCGTGACAAGGTACACTGCGTGGTGACGCTACAACGTCCGGCAGTCAGGCTGGCGTTGACGCGCAATATAACTCGTATACGTTAGTCTCACGTGACGCGACTTTTTAGATTTGTTCTGACCCCCTGACAAACCCTTACCCAAATCAGTGAATAAAAGAGAATCCACAACTTTCGGTAATCACAAACAGAAGAAGTTTTTGTATAAAATCTGAACATACTTCCAACTTTGATGGAATGCCTTTTCACATTTAATCTGTTGCCGTCTTTGCAACTTATTATCAATTTATTTTTCATATATTGTAAGGTATTTTCGGGGCATTGCAATTTTAGACACAAAACTTTCTAGTCCCTAACTAAGCATAACTTGTAATATGGCAACTAGATTGCTGATAGAATAGTTATTTTTTTTGTACACATCCCCACTTTTCATAGTAATACCCAGACAGATGAAACATTTATGTTTGCCATAGGTACATAAATGTTTGTTTTCAGTGCGGATCCTATTAGCAATCACACTGAGAAAAAAAACATTACAAAATACCTAATAATGAAAGTAACATAATCACAATAGATAAAAAAAATGTAGGAATAGATTACATGAAAAATTGTTGCTCAGCATAACTTTTATGACTCAAATTCAAAATCCTTCGCAAACTCTTTGTGCAATTAAGGAAATATCCGGGAATTATAAGGTTTGTAAAACTCCCAAGTTGGAACAACGATCCGTAAATAACTTTGAAAAAAGTTTTATAATGCTACAAACTGTATTGAGATCGTGTCTGCCTGTTGAGTTTTCCAGTTTGAAAATGGAACGTGAATTATTTTTGACTGCGAATAAAAATAGCGATGATTTTAAAAATGTTCACTTTGAAATTAAGATCTAAACACACAAGGAAGATGAAATAAAAGTAGATAAAGTCGGGTTGATTCAAGTTTAGTTCATAGAATTGACTGTACATTTTGTTAAATTAACATGTAGGAAAATGGTAGATCAAATAAAAAAATGGCGTATTTTGTTACTAGTGAGTCAATTGATGATGAATCTAATGGTACAAGAAAAGTCTCACTATGGAGAAATCTGATTTCTAGATTTCTTCTTCTTTTTTTTTTAGGTTAATTATCAATGGAATTTTATGCAATCCAAGCTATTTTTTTCCATATTTCTAAAGACCAAAAAATCTAGTTCTAAAAATGGCATTGTGGTATTTATTTTTGCATGTCATGTTATATTCAAGGAAACAGACAAAATTTCACACATCCACGTTAAACAACTTAAAAAGTCAAAATCACAGCCGCAGTCACGGGAAAAAGCTGGTTAATAAACCGGCAAATATCTACGGAGCTTCGCGAGCCGAGGCCGTGTTATTTTTTAATTAAATTTTTCATCTTTTCATTTATGAAAATGGAAGTACCTACTGATATTTGGTAACAGCAATTTAATGTATAACACGCTTTATGAGTCCATGTTTTTGTAGGAAAATGGGCTAATTATTATACCAAAAGAGTGCCCTTAACACGCAGTCAAATTATAATCAAGCTCGGCTGATACCAACTGACTTATCCTATAGCATCATGATGAAATTTGGGTCAAGGGTAGAGTGTAGTTTGCGTATGTAATTTTTTTATACAAGGTGTAACATAATTACTCTATAAGTCCAAAGCGAGCATAATCAGACCGAACACTTGAGTGCTTGGACATGTGCAAAGGGTCAATAAATCGTAATTGAAATTCCATACCAAAGTACAACTTTTATTATTTTAGAACTTTGCGACAACCCTAAGTGTTTGTTTACTATTTGCGTAGACCTATACACACACATGCACACGTACGTACCCTCATACCGCGACGCACGCACACGCAAGCTTTGTGCAGGTACATTTTAAGTAAAAATTAAGAGTGCATTTCATGAATGAAAAACTTCGAAATCTCAAAAGTCTTATAACAAACACTGTTCGCCATGACCTGTTAAATACCCCCCTTTTGGACTTATAGGGTAATTATGTTACACCGTGTATATAATTATATAACTTCCGCCCGAGACTTGGTCAACGTCCCGTTTGATCCTGTTGATTTTCCGGAATAAAATGTAGCCTATATGTTATTCCAGGCTGCGGACTATATATATTCCAAGTTTCTTTCTAATCAGACCAGAAGTTGCAGCGTAATTGAAACACAAACATCTAAGCTTTGATATTTATAATATTAGTTGGAAGTGGAATAGAATGTTTTTTGGCCACATCATCACCATCAACCTATATCGGTCCACTGCTGGACGTAGGTCTCTCGAAAGACGTGCCACTGAGCCCGGTCTTCGGCTCTTCTCATCTAGTGGTTGCCAGCTACATGTCACAGATAAAATTACTTTTTTGATGAACTAATGTCATTCATAGTACAGATGGTGAGCAGTGAAGATGTATTTACTAAATTGTTAGGTCTGTTTCATCATGGATAACATTATACTAGTATATGATATTGTTAAATCGTAGATAAAAATTCCATTGTAAGTTATAACGGGGCTGACATAGTCGCTAAGCGACTCAAAGTTCTTACAAAATAAAATATATTAAAAAAAAATGTCACAGATCGTCACCCCACCTAGCCGGAGGCCACAACCTCACCTAATGGTAAGTGACGATGAATCCGATAATGAAGCAAGACAGCCTAGGAGACACCTATTCACTTTTGCCTTGAAAAACCCGTATTATATTCAGAAAAGTCAGAAAACTTCATTATACTAAGTGAAAAGCCCTAAAAAAACACAGATAAAAGTTGAACAATAGCAAAAACTTATGAGACCACATAATAAACACAATAAGAGCGTAAAAACAAAGGAATAGTCACTTATCTGTAGGGCGAGAGGCAAGAAATACATTTTCCTGGAAAAAAATACAGTGAGTCATCCCCACTCTGTAATTAGCTGCTTGTATCTGGACAATGGATATCGCGTTACGGAGGTATAACTACCACCTTCAGAGACGTATAGCAGGTGCCAAATAACACCGCAATACAGGTCATTCACCCACCTTCACTACGATGTCGCAAAATTCAATTTATGAATGGCTAATTCTGTCGCTTTCCATACAAACCTGTCGCTAAGACGGAATCGCTCGAATCTCGTAGTACTGTTTGTTTACCATAAGGTGCATTGGGGTAATTGCGAAAATGGGTATATTCCGAAAATCCATAAAATCTAGTAACATAATGCGATATTTTCCTGTTGGCACGAGGATATATAGGACTGTCACGGCGATGCCAATCAAGATGGCGTCTAGACCAATGTTGCCAACAGGAAAATATCGCATTATGTTACTAGATTTTATGGATTTTCGGAATATACCCATTTTCGCAATTACCCCAATGCACCTTACATAAATTGAATTTAGCGACATCGTGGTGAAGTTGGGTGAATGACCTGTATTGCGGTGTTATTTGGCACCTACTATAGATACATACTTTACAGGATAAACCAACACCGTCATTTTGGCGCGGCTTTAAAAAAATAAATTGTATTTTTTTTTTTGAGAATTTTAACACACTGTGCTTGGGTGAATTAAGTCTACCATGCAGTGGACTTAATTCACCTAGGTATCACCTGAGTGAATTAAAAGTGTACTAAATAGTGTTCTACTGCACCCGGAAATGACCTCGGTGAATCAAGTCTACTAAAGGCGTACTTAGTGCACCCGGGTGATTAACCTCAATTGAATTAAGTATACCGCCCCTCATTTTCACTTGTGACAATGATGTTCCTAGTAACTACAGTATGGGACACTTCTAAAAGGTAGTTTAAAAAAAAAACTGTTTATTTGAATGTACCTTTAGGTATAGTAAGTATATTTTAAGCTACGTACATACATAAAACTACAAACTCTTCTTAAAACCCGTTTGTTTCCAACAGGTGTGGAATCCTAAAAAACTAGGACCAAAAGGGTGCGAATCACCAGAACGGAATGATTTTTTTTTCTAAACCAGTGAATATGTATATTTCTACCCTCGTTTGTACAACCGGACATTTGAGTAGCCGAGGGGTTGCTATACTAAAAATTCACTAAAATTTTTGGGTAGTGGCAACCTACTCAAATACCTTTAGTTTAGGCACGTTTAGGTATGTTTAGTCTCGGACTGTCTAAATCAGAAAGCATGAGTTTTTTTGATAACATGACTTTATTGATACTATCAAGTGATAGCCATGACAGGCGATAGCTTTGCCTTCCGTGCTGTGGGTCGTGGGTTCAATCCCCACCAAGAAAAAATATTTGTGTGACAAATACAAATGTTTGTTCTTAGTGATACTGTTTCTCATAGAACAAGCTATAGTGGGTGCCAAATAACACCGCAATACAGGCCATTCACCCACCTTCACCACAATGTCGCAAAATTTAATTGATGAATAGTTAATTCTGTCGCTTTCTATACAAACCTGTCGCTAAGACGGTACGCTCGAATCTCGTTAGTACTATTTGTTTACCATACATAAATTGAATTTTGCGACATCGTGGTGAAGTTGGATGAATGACCTTTACTGCGGTGTTATTTGGCACCTACTATATGCTTGGTTTGGGGTTCATTATAATTTACTAAATAAAGAGTAATGTCTGGGCTTCTAACTACCCCTCTTAGGAAGCGTGTGCCAAAAATTTACACACATTTACTACTTTACTAAAGGCTTTCCCTCATCTCAGCTCAACCTACTTTAATCATTAGGTAATGGCGTTAATGTATGCAAAGAGCCTAATTTTGAGGTGATGTTGTTATTTTCACACCACCTCCGACACGACATTTATACGATATCGGCGGAGAACAGTACCTCTACCATGAAAAAATCTGACAGTCGCCGCGTGAACGTATTCGAGTTATATTGCGCGTCAATACCAGCTCGACTGCCATCCATTGTAGCGTCACCGCGCAGTGTATCTCGGATACGCTAGCGTTACGATACGTTTGCGATTGTCACATTTATTCTTGATCAAGGCATAGAGCCTCTACTCTAAATGACTAACAATTGTTCAGTAGTAACATTCGTGGTACACTGCGGGGCTGCCTCGTGCGTTGATGCGGTCTCTTTCAAAGTGACAGCGTTACTGCGTAGTGGATAAACGTCACTACCGAATCTTCGCTAACTATTACCTGCGGACCTAAGATGCACACCGCGAGATATTTGTCATGTCGTCCTGTCAAAATGTAAGCATTTTGTACTAGTTTAAGAACTATTGTCAAAATGTAAGCATTTTGTACTAGTTTAAGAACTATTGCATTATCTGTTGTAATGTCGTCGAGAAACCGCGCCTTTGAATTTTCAACTTTTGACATTTCTGCATGACTATTATCTCGTCCTCAGAGAGGTACGACGACTAAGAAGTGTCAAAAGTGTACATCATGGCGCGTTTTGTTGACACCATTAGGTACCACAGATAATGCAATCGTTCCTAAACTGGTACAAAATGCTTACATTTTGACAGAACGACATGACAAATATCTCGCGGTGCGCATCTTAGGCCCGCTGGAGTAGAGGCCCGTAAATGCAATCGTAAGCGTATGGTTAACATAGCGTATCTAAGCTACAGTGCGTGGTGACACTGTAACGTTTAGAAGTCGAGCTGACGTTGACGCGCAATGTGATTCAAATTAGGTTATATTTACGTTTACGTAAAGCGACTGTCAGATTTATTTAGATGTATCCCTCAGAACTAAAACTCAACAGCAACATTTAGTAATAAGTACATGTTTTCACACGGTGTCGCCGCTGATACATTTTACGAGCAAATGACATGTCGTTGTCGTATGTCAGTGTCGGCTATTGTGCAAACGCTCTTATTCTTTATTCTTATGATGAATAACATAATACCAGACGACAGTGTAATTGGTGGTGTTGACTTTTTGTAAAACTTATATAATAAACTAGACTCATTGGTAGTTTATTTACAAAGAAAATTACAACTAATACAGTATTGACAATATTCACAATATTTACAAAATACACATGAAACAGTTGAGCTATCTACAAACCGTTGCAAACGATTTATAGATAGCTAAACTGGTCTAGACTCATTGGTAGTTTATTTACAAAGAAAATTACAACGAATACAGTATTTAAAATATTCACAATATTTACAAAATACACATGAAACAGTTGAGCTATCTACAAACCGTTGCAAACGATTTATAGATAGCTAAACTGGTCTAGACTCATTGGTAGTTTATTTACAAAGAAAATTACAACGAATACAGTATTTAAAATATTCACAATATTTACAAAATACACATGAAACAGTTGAGCTATCTACAAACCGTTGCAAACGATTTATAGATAGCTAAACTGGTCTAGACTCATTGGTAGTTTATTTACAAAGAAAATTACAACGAATACAGTATTTAAAATATTCACAATATTTACAAAATACACATGAAACAGTTGAGCTATCTACAAACCGTTGCAAACGATTTATAGATAGCTCAACTGGTCCAAATCAGTACCAGTCGGAAGCGTGCCCAAGACACTGTCTGCATTGCCGCGCTGAATAGCAATGCTGAAGCGCTGGCCCAGATAATTAATATAAGAAGAATAAACAGTTAAGATTAAAATGTTAGACTCTGAAAGTGGGAAATAGTAAAAATAGTTTACTGTTTTTCTATTCAAATAAAAACATCAAACAAAATATGAGACCAAAAGGTTTGCGAACAATATTACGTAATCGACAGTACCTACCCGCATCTTCATATTGAAAAGGGATGATCGTATCACGTAAGAAAGGTCTTTGTGGTTCACTGTATAGTTGGCCTTATTCATATCGGTTGCTAAGGTCTCCTGTAGCTAAAATGATCACTGCGATCTCTTTTTGTTGGGTAGTAATCTTCTCAGTAAGAGCTCGTCCGAGGAAGTATTACCACCATACCTATTTCTTAGTATTAGATATGAATGTAGATGGGTATAAGAGTAGAGGTAGGCCAAAGAAAAGATGGATAGACTGCGTGAAGAATGACATGGGTAAGAAAGGAGTGACAACTGAGATGATGGCTGATAGAAGAGCATGGAAGAAAAACACATGTTGTGCCGACCCCACATAAAGTGGGAAAAGGGCAAAGAGATGATGACCTATTTCTGCCGCCAAACAGCATGTTTGTTATAATTTTAACTTTTATTTTTCTACATGGAATTTATGAGAAGTTCAATAAATTTCATCAATTATGTAGTTTTTTTCAGATTACAATTAAATATTTATGCTATTGCACACATAGTTTATAGCTCAACGAATATTAGTCACTATAGTCCAAACCGAAAAGCGTGCCTGAACAGGCTTTTGTTTTTGCTACAAGGAATATAAAATGCTACGAAAACTCTACAAAGGTGCTACGACGTAGCACCACTGCTACACAAATCAGTACAGTTTTATCAACACTACACGCAGCTCACTTTATTCTATGTAATTTGGATATGTCTACGACTTTTTGATATATTCCAGAAATCCCCACCAAGAAATCCCTACCAGTGGGGACAAGTACAATTTATAAAATCACGGAAATACACATTTCCGACCAAAAATCAACGTTACAGAGAAACAAAAACGCGGACGACCGCACAAAACAGTACATCAGCTATCATTTATCAGAATATAACTAGTGGGGCGTAGATACATTGGCTCGGACGTTTCGCTCTACTTTTTGTCTCTTTTTTTGTCGGTTTCCGCGTGTGTACTTCTATATTTCGGGTCAACTTTGTTGATTTTTGGGCGGCTCTGTGGAACATTTCGCTTGGTTCGCCGATCAAAGTTGTACGCTTTCGTTTGGACATGTTTTTTGAATGGCGCTCTAGCATACCACAGCTTTTATACAAATGTTTTTGATTTACATATGCATTACTAACTCACTTTTACATATTCATTTTATTTGAGGCGTTATAAATGTATACATTCACTTATTAAAAAAAACGGAAAATTAAATATATTTATTAACAGTAAAACACTGTTATCATAATTATAGGTACGTTCAGTAAGGAAGCAGATTCATTAAAATATTTACTTATCATTTATTTTATTTTGAGCAACTTACAAATCTTTCTATCCATTTTCTTTTTTCTCATAATTATGTCTGTGAATGGTTCAGCATCAAATAAAATCAAAACACAGCACTGCGAATGCCCGTCTGAACTGAGATATCCTACAATCAGATCAAGTTCTAAATTATGCAGGAAAATGTTAAAAATTAGTTGGCTAATTACTAATACCACTAATTCAAAAAAATGTAAACCCCACAGGCTATACTTTGGCAAACTTTTACACAAAGACTACTAAGCAAAACTACTGAGTAAACTACTAAATTTTCTACTAATATCTACTCTCATAATACTAAGCAATAACGCTAAATATCATACCTCTTTATACAACTGCCTAGTCTGCAGAAAAACCAATACAAAGCAACATTACAAATATTTTATACTCGCCAGTGTTTACGTACCAGCGTATATAGAAATTCTCTGTATGACTGCAGTCTAGACGCCCCGACATAAATCCCGGAGCAAGTGGCACCTCTTTTATTCCTTTAATCTGTATCTTGGACGGTTGCTTGTCGATAAATATTGGATGTGCTGAAGAATCCGAGAGCTGTGTGGCTGGTGGAGTTGGAAGCTGGGTTTGTTTACAAAAGTATTTGTAAAACAAAAGTAGTTGTTACGTTTTTATGTGTTTCTTTGATTAAATTAGTTTATTAGTTATGGCTAAATAACTATTACAAGTTACTACGTAGGTAGATTGCTTTTAAAACGTAACATATAAGCATTTTTTTGGAGGAGTCACAGTGGAATTTAAAATATCTAAACATTAACCACACTAATATTATAAATATTAAAGTTTAGATGTTTGGATACCTATTTAGATGTTTGTGTTTCAATCATGCTGAAACTACTGGTCCGTTTTGGATAAAACTTGGAATATATATAGTTCGTAACCTGAATTAACACATAGGCAACTTTTTATCCCAATCGAATCAAACAGGACGCGGATGAATATGTCTCACTGCAGTTAAATCATGTAACTAATAGAGTATATAAAGTGTATTTTGTGACAAACACGCCTCATCTTAACACGCTACACATCACTCTCCCTTAAAACACGCGACACACTGTCGTAAAACTTCGCGAGCACTCCGCAAATTCTATTTCGCACTTTGCATCTAAAGAAAAACTTGAATAATGCAGTAACGAATGTTTGAAGAGTAAATTTGCGATTCAAAGTTCTGTCGTCATATAATTTTATACCTTTCTTTATGGAGCTCGTTTTAAGCGGCATTTTTATGCGGCGCCACGGTTCCCGCTTTTTACTGGAAGTGACGTTTTGATACTGCGGTGACAGTTAAAAAAGAATGCCTGAGTGCGTAATTTTTTATGAAAAAATATAAAGAGTGCTTCAGGGCAGGGGCCTTATTCACTATGACCAATACAAGCGCACGACGCAGCACGACAAGACAGCGGCGTGAAATCGCCCTATGCCTATGCCGTATTTCCTATGCCATAAATGTCATTCGTTACGACGTCATACGGTTACGGCAAGGAATCTCCTAAGTCATACAGAATAATGCCCCAGGTACGCGTCAAACATCAAACAGGTACTTTTAATTTTTGTGTGGTATCAACAATACTTGGTATTTGATTGTGGGTGTTAGAATGATGGTGACCATGCAGGGCTTAGCAAAGTTATTAATCAGCTTGACAAGCATCACCTGCGGGCCTGCGAGATATTTGTCATGTCGTTCTGTCAAAATGTAAGCATTTTGTACTAGTTTAGAAACTATTGCATTATCTGTGGTACATAATGGTGTCGACAAAACGCGCCATAATGTACACTTTTGACAGTTCTTAGTCGTCGTACCTCTCTGAGGACGAGATAATAGTCATGCAGAAATGTCAAAAGTTGAAAATTCAAAGGCGCGGTTTCTCGACAACATTACCACAGACAATGCAATAGTTCCTAAACTGGTACAAAATGCTTACATTTTGACAGAACGACATCTCGCGGTGCGCATCTTAGGCCCGCTGGTGATAGCTCTGCCTCACTGGTTGTTGGTTCGATCCCCACTGAGAACAAACATTTGTGTGTATTGTAATCATTTTTTTTTAAGTCTGGATGTTACTATTTGCTATAAGTATATAAGTTAAAAATGTATACAAATTATTTGATCAGAAGTCTAGTTCCTACAAGCTTTGGTTAGTTCAGGACTAGAGGGCGTCGTGTTAAATTTCCAAGTATATTTTATTAAATAATAAAATATACTTGGAAATTTAGCTGTTCATAAATGGGTACCTCCATAATGTTTTCAATGAAAATATTTTTGGCTAGACAAACATACAGACAAGCGCAGAGTTCTACTATTCTTTTCGGTCCAAATCCTTTTTTGAACAGAATCATTGATAGATAGCGTATATTGTGCTACACTATCAAATACTGGCACAAACTTTCCACGAAGTCCACACATCCCCTGTAATCTACCACACAAAATACACGCATCGAAAACTCCACAAATCCCGTACTATCAATCATTCGGTCATTAAACCGGTCAATCGACCGAGCTGTGTGTCACGGGCATTTGAATCTCCATCAATTAAGGGGCGGCCTTGTCAATTAATACCCGTCAGGTCTCGTCAGAGAGGACAAAAGGCATTGTAATGGCACATGTGAGGGCCCTCGCCTTAATGGATCTTAAGATCGTTTGACGATAGTCAGATGAAAGGCCAGTATTCAAAAAGGCGACTAACTTTTACAAGATTTGTGAGTTTGTAATTAAGGGTACGGTACACAATATAGTACAAAATACGCTTTTAATAAATAAAATCCTCGTGTCACAATGTTCGTTCCCGTACTCCTCCAAAACGGCTTAACCGATTCTCATGAAATTTTGTGGGCATATTGAGTAGGTCTGAGAATCGGCCAACATCTATTTTTTTTGTTTTTTTTTTTATTAAGGGTTGCACGCGAGCAAAGCCGCGGGCGACAGCTAGTAATTATTTAAAACCGTGTTTCTGAAATTTGTACAAATTGAGTTTATGGTTATTTGTCTCACGATAAATGGCACTAGTATACCGGCGCGGTTTAATAGCGCTGACCTTGAATGCGCAGAAGTCTTTTAGATCTGTTTAGCTGCAAAAAGCACCCTTCCACTTTCGCCAAGCGCTATTTTAACCGTATAGTATCAAGCTGGTATATTTTAATATTATTTTAAACGTAACAAAAAAATACTACCAACTTATTCTGACAGCCCTATCATTTTTTTTATACAAACTCTGGTATTCCATGTAAAGTAGTCATCGTTTTCTCAACTCATTATATCTTAAGTTTACATCGCCTTTGCATTGAGTAATCTTGTTTATGTTTTACAGCTAAAATACGAGTGTAAGTGTCATTTCTAAGTGTCAAATGAATTCGTTTTTAGAATTGAGTCGTAAACCGAGGTTTAAAAGAAATTATTAGTTAAAAGTCCCTTTTAGTGATTCGTGGGTATTTTATGGCTTTAAATCTGGGTTAATGGTAAATAAACTGAAAATAAAGGAATAAATGAGCCACTGCATATTTTGATGGTATCTTAAAACAAATTAAAAGGGGAAATTTATTACTCTGCAATATTTAAACACGTGGAAAGAATGGGTTACCTATATTATGACTGTGAATATACATAGATAGAGGGTTAAACTGAATCCAAATAAATCATCTTTCAAATTCAAAGGTATGAAATCGCTTTAAACGATAAACGATTCTACATTTTGTTTCTTTATTAATCGTCTTAGGCTTGCATTCAATCTTTCTTACAAAAAAAAAACCGCATTCAAATCCGAGTCCTAAATTTCAGAGCTATTGTGTCTGACTAAAAAACACCTCTTTTGTTTCTCTATAGTAGTTTAAAAATAGTCTAATACGCATTGTGACGTCACACAGCTCTCCGATATTGCTTAACTTGTGCAAATCCCGAATCGAACCACTAGAACACGCGCCGTCGCCCACAGACTAAATCGATTGTAGCAACCCATTCAAAGTTACCCTTAGGACTTACTTACCATGAGCGTAGCGATGAACGCAAGCGGATAAAAGTATTTCAGGCCAAGAGCGCTTGCCAGATATGGTTGTAAGAGTGTTGTTACAACATAAGGTGATCTTCCTTGGCTAGTTTGGACATCCATCAACCGACTCTGAACCCAAGTTGGTCGCTCTAGGGAGAATTGTGGTTATCATTATGCATGCGGGATTCCTATCCAATCGTTGTCCCATTAGCTCCTTTGCTCTCTGTGTCCTACCCTGCTTATGAGATGACCTTATAAATGCCACCAACGATGTGGTAAAAGTAGCGGAGCTCTATTCAAACCTAGTTTAATTTATTGTTGTCTAGCTATTAACACGCAAGAAGAAGAAGGGGATACGAAAATGTCGGGTGCAGGACATTGTATGAAGCAGAGTCCGTAGTCTGAGTTTTATTTTGTTGATCGAAACGCATATCGAGAAGTGACTTGCGAGATATTTTGTATGAAAAGCCGATAAGTGCCTCTAGCGGGAGATTTGCTAACTATTTTTCTCCATGCAAAACCTGCGAGTTTTTCACACAATTTTGAATAGAAGCGGCAGCATCTTGTAATTAGATAAAGAGATAAATAAAAACTAATGTACCTGAATTTTTGTAGGTTTAGTAGACATAAAAGCCGAATACTCAAACGTCATTCAAATTTGAGCACCACTTAAGATTGCTCTGCCTCTGTTTGACATTACTGATTTGTAAGAGATGGCAATAATTTAAGCGGGACTTAAATTGAGTGGGGTTTGAGTTGCGTTTGAGTATTCGCCCGTTAATCACTTTTTCAACTCGCTCCTCTCGAAGCTCCTGGCTACAAACAATACGTCATTTTGTGCAAGGATGAGACTTGGCGCGTAAATCTACTACTGAATCGACATGTTCTATCTAGTCCCAACTTTATTGCATACTAGCTTCCGCCCGCGACTTCGTTCGCGTCCCGCTGGATCCCGTTGATTTTGCGAGATAAAAAGTAACCCATGTGTTAATCCAAATTACGTACAATATATAATATTTTATGTTTCATTCAAATCTGATTAATAGTTTTTGCGTGAAAGAGGAACAAACAAACGTACATCCATACAAACTTTCGCGTTTATAATACTCATAGGATTATCTATCTTTGTCTGGTTTTGTTTCGAGAGCTGAGTCACTTTTAATAACCCGAGTTTTTAAAATAGGTTAAAACACACTTCGAACCTTGAAGCTGAATCCGGAGTGAGAATCCGTATATTCTGCAAAATTCGATAACTCCGGTCGCGCCTCATTAACGGGCGTGGTAGTGAAATGAACTAAGTTGAGTGAGATTATAACATGAAAGTAACGCACAATTGAAGCACACAAAGGTACCATTTCAAACATAAACAAAATACTATTTCAAACATGAACAAAATACCATTTCAGACAGGCGTCATGGCTCAGTCGGTAGTAGCTCTGCCTTCCGTGCTGTGGGTCGTGGGCTCGATCCCCACCGAGAACAAACATTTGTGTATGGCAAACATAAATGTTTGTTCTGTGTCTGGGTGTTTCTATGTATTATAAGTATGTATTTACAAAAAAAAAATGTATTATATGTATTCTATCAGCCATCTAGTTCCCATAGTACAAGCTTTGCTTAGTTTGGGAGTAAGAGGCGTTGTGTTAAATGTCCGTGAATATTTATTTTATTTATTTCAAAGTGCAGTCCGTTTGAGAAACAAGTTAGTTGACTGGTGAATTCGAGTTCGTATTAAAATTTTTACAGACCCCGCTGGTGTTGATCGGTTTGTAAGTAATCTAAATGTTTAAAGGTTTAATAACTAAGGTTTTAATTGAGTGTGAGTCTTTTGACACGAAAGCACTAGTAAAAATGTTTCTCGATGTTTTCACTAACTGAACATGTACTTACTGGTATTTACTATTTTATTATGTGATACTTACTGTTTTTTTAAGTAAGTACTTAGTTTACAAAAGAAGTTAGATTACCTGTGATAATTAATTTACTGAGTTTAATAGTGGCATTATATATTATTATACAATTTGATCAAAATTTTATTTTTATTGATTGTTTCTACAGACTATACAGTAACTTCATACCGCAGCCACTGTTAAGTTTTTTTTTTTAGATCTTTTCTATTGTAGTTCAAAAATATGAATAGAGAAATAACGTTGGTTCAAAAAAGGCCGCGGCTAAGCGACCTCTCGACCGCGATAACCATAATGCCTAGTTTACACGAGCATAGTAGCTAATGCTTAGTACTAATAAAACACAGTTGATGTGGACAGATGACTATATTGTTTTTTTATTACCATGTAGGTAGGATGACTTAGTTACTAAAACCAATACCTCCACTTAAGGCGTATGTAAAAGGCAGACAACCCTCTCGCTCGCACTTTTCAACATTTTTGAAGATATTATATAACTAAATGTAATAATGTGAAATTGCAGACCTTCAGGGTCAAGAGAATAACAATGCAAAGGTTCAGTAAAAATATCACATTGATCCAAACAAGTTTTCTAACCAAAAAATTTATACCAATGCGATTAATTGAAGTGCAAATTTTTTGGTTAGAAAACTTGTTTGTATCAATGTGATATGTACTGAACCTTTGTATTGTTATTCTCTTGACCCTGAAGGTCTGCAATTTGACATAGTTACATTTAGTTATATTATATCTTCAAAAATGTTGAAAAGTGCGAGCAAGAGGGTTGTCTGCCTTATACATACGCCTTAACAAAATCATGCAAACTATGTACCTACCTAACTGTAATCTGCTAGTTTACAGGTAAAATACCTAGCTTATTTATTGAAGTACATTATATTTAACAGATCCTAAGCTTTTTGTTAACATATCTGCAGGCATTTCACCTGTTTCCAAGTAAGCATTGTTTTTTTATTGCCATGTAGGTAGGATGACTTAGTTACTAAAACCAACAACTACGGTACTAAACCCGGCGTTTGTATCGTGGGAAACTGTTACACTAATTACTTCGCATTATAATAGTGTGAAGGAATCTTTACACCAGAGTGTGATCAAGCGGTGTGAAGAAAGCTGAGGCCCTAACAGTTGACACGCCACAATCGCTTTACAATCAGGAAGCGAATCAAAATGTATGAAAAAGACATTTTAGAACGGAAAGTTACGTTATTCTCTTTCATGTTTCACATATTCTATTCTTCTTAAGAGGTTGATAAAATATGTACCTATTAGTGCTTAGTACAAAAGAAATCTCTACAGCCACTGCCAATAAGGATTTCTGCAGAAAAATCCGGAAATCCCCATTGATGGGAATTTCTCAGTGGGGATTTCTGGAATATATCAATTTTACTTAGCACTCGTCTCTTAGCACGACATAGTTTTAAATGACTATTATTTTTACGTATACAACGTGTAAATGGTTCCTTCTCACAAATCAGTCACTTACCAGTTTAGTGCTAACGACGTACGAAGCTCGTGTAAACAAGGCATATAGCCTGAGAGTCGAAAGGCCCACGAGAACCGTTTAGTTTTAATAACAACAAGTAGGGCAAGGGCGCAGTTTTGCAATCTAGGGTTAGTAACCAGATTCTGTTATTAAGATTAGCGAAAGTAGGCTCAATTCCTTCCAAGTTGACGTTCAGTAATTGCTATAAAGATAGGTAGAGAATAGAAATGACAAAAATATAGGCATAATAGCAACGTTACATTTTGTTTAAATTTTTTATATAATACTAGCTTCCACCCGCGACTTCGTTCGCGTCCCGTTGGGTCCCGTTGATTTTTTCGGGATAAAAAGTAGCCTATGTGTTAATCCAAATCACGGACAATATATATTCCAAGTTTCATCCAAATTGGATCAGTAGTTTTTGCGTGAAAGAGTAACACACATACATACATACATCGTTACAAATTTTCGCGTTTATAATATTAGTAGGAAGTAGGATAATAATTTTAGGAAAACTAACAGCTACACAATAAAATGATAAAAATAATTTAACCTCTTTACTTACGAACTTTAGAAATAATTTATTTTTCCGAGTTTAAACTTAGATACATTTTTTTCACTAAAGTTAAACATGGTTTTTAGTTTGTACTAGAGCAAGTCTTATTTTTTTCAGACAGACAAATTGACCAAAACTTCAGAACATTTTAGAAAGAACTCTCAAAAACGTGATATAATTATGTTTGAGTTTAGAGTTTAACTCTGAAATACGAGCATTAGTTCCTCTAACTTAGCTACCGATCCCAGCATAGTATAAACAGTGTCGAGGAAAACCCCGAGTCATGTATAATGCATAAAAACTTTCGCCATAATTCAGCCAGATTCAACATCAAACAGGAAATTGGATTATGCCAAATCCGTCTTACAAAATATTATGTGGCTACATTCGGTGTTTCCACACGAGCAACACTGGATAATACTCACTACACGATACCACAGATCATAATATAATACTATACTATACGATACAGACCGACATGGTTTCAACAAAAATATCACATGCTATCGCGTGTTACGGTGCGAAAGAGTAAGTCCAATAGTTTAGATAAACAGACAAACTCGATTTTCGGAATCAGAATCGTTTGTTTAAAAGATCTGTATATTTAATTTATCCATATCTTTAATTTTAGTTTTTGGCTTTTTTACAGTTTTATAATAGTATAGAGTAGGTGCCAAATAACACCGCAATATAGGTCATTCACCCACCTTCACCACGATGTCGCAAAATTCAATTTATGAATGGCTAATTCTGTCGCTTTCCATACAAACCTGTCGCTAAGGCGTCATGGCTCAGTCGGTAGTAGCTCTGCCTTCCGTGCCGTGGGTCGTGGGTTCGATCCCCACCGAGAACAAACATTTGTGTGGCAAACATAAATGTTTGTTCTGTGACTGGGTGTTTCTATGTATTATAAGTATGTATTTACAAAAAAAAATGTATGTATGTATTCTATCAGCCATCTAGTTCCCATCGTACAAGCTTTGCTTAGTTTGGGAGTAGAAGGCGTTGTGTTAAGTGTCCGTGAATATTTATTTATTATTATTATTATTATTAAGACGGTAATCGCTCGAATCTCGTAGTACTGTTTGTTTACCATACATAAATTGAATTTTGCGACATCGTGGTGAAGGTGAGTGAATGACCTGTATTGCGGTGTTATTTGGCACCTACTATAGAAAACAAATTTTAGGGCTTACAGTTAAAGGACCAAAGCGCACAAGCAATATACAACTAATCTTATTACATACTATGCGACGTTGACCAATACACACCAATAGATGAAGAAGACTTAGAACCTTCCTTTCTGAAAATGTATGTCGCAGGCCTATGTAGACTTACACAGACTCCAGCGGGCCTAAGATGCGCACCGCGAAATATTTTTCATGTCGTTCTGTCAAAATGTAAGCACTTTTTACCAGTTTAGGAACTATTGCATTGTCTGTGGTAATGTTGTCGAAAAACCGCGCCTTTGAATTTTCAACTTTTGACATTTCTGCATGACTATTATCTCGTCCTCAGAGAGGTACGTCGACTAAGAACTGTCAAAAGTGTACATTATGGCGCGTTTTGTCGACACCGTTAGGTACCACAGATAATGCAATAGTTCCTAAACTGGTACAAAATGCTTACTTTTTGACAGAACGACATGACAAATATCTCGCGGTGCGCATCTTAGGCCCGCTGGTGATGTTAAAGATATCGTGTCGGTGACAGTGTGAAAACCATTCAAGCCACAAACACTGTCACGTTCAGAAAAGAGACGGCTATTTTTCATATTATTATAATAATATCTATAATATGTGTATTTTGTAAATATTGTAAATACTGTATTAGTTATAATATCTTGTGTATAATAGTGTTAAACACTGCTCAGGAATATTTAGTTAGTAAATATCGTAAGTATACGACAAAGGTTCATAATCTGTCTCTTTGTATATACGAATATATTTATTTGGTAAAGCACTTATTTCTAAGCTTCTATTTTTGCACGATTGAACTTGAATAAGTTTGGAAAACATCGCAATTCTGAATAGGTTTATTTATTCACTAAAACTTGTTATTTTGTGAATTTAATTTATCTTCCATTCTGTGTTTAATTCTGCCAAAATATTGGGAAGTACCTAATCAAATTAATATAAATGATGGCACAGATCATATACAATGGGTTGTAGGCGTGCGTAAGTCAAGAAGACGTCTTTATGGCAAACACATTAGGAGAAGAGTCAAACAGAAAAATTCATTTTAAACAGTAGACTCAGACCGTTGTCGCAATGCAAAAAATAATGCTTTATTTTTTGTCGCAATGCTGATAATGTGTTTTATGTGTCAGTTTCATAGTACACTACACGTGTCTCTGACAGACTACCACAAGAAAATACTATGTGATCTGTCTCCCCTTACATTTTTTTCAGAGTCGTTTCAATGATTGGTTACTCTGTAACTTTTATCTGAACTATTTATTCCTAGATAAATTCCAAGATAGAGTTACATAAACATCATTACGACGGCGTCCTTTATATTTAGGCCACACGTTGAAAGTTTATGGAGCAATATCGTTATTTCTTGGATTGCGAGTAGAATTGCCTCTTTTTGGGTATGGTTAGTTTCCAACCTTTTTCCCTTCAATTATTCTGAGCTTTCATGAAAATAACTCAAAGGGAAAGCTTCATAAAAAGTAGTGATCGAGAATGAGGGCGAATCGCTTATTTCTCTACCAAGCTTATTAAACAACTGAGGTTGTCTGAAAGAGATCGCTGTTAGAGATATTTAGGCCACCTATTGCACTCTCTGTTCTATATTTTATATTGTACTTATGTAATTTCTCTATTGCGTGTACAATAAAGATTTTATCTATCTAACAGTGATCAAAATGGCTTCCGATTGCCAATTCCGGTTGTGAGTTGGGAATCAATTAATTTTCTTTGTAGTACCTACTCCAATTATCATGTAGCTATTTGTTATACTACTAGTTTACGCCCGCAATTTCATCCGCGTCCCGTTTGTCCTGTTAATTTTTTGAAATAAAAAGTGGCCTTACAACCTATTATTATAAATTCTATGTTTCAGCCAAATTAAACCAGTTGTTGCAGAGTGATATAAACACAAATATTCAGACATATTTTCCACATAATGTTATAACTACGAGTAGCTTCTGCCCGCGACTTTGTTCACCTCCCGTTGGATCCCGTATATTTTTCGATATTCAGACATATTTTCCACATAATATGCTATAACTAGCTTCCGCCCGCGACTTCGTTCACCTCCCGATGGATTCCGTTGATTTTTCGGGATAAAAAGTAGTCTATGTGTTATTCCAAATCACGGATTCCTAATGCTGACTGTACTATGTAAAACGAGATAACTACGAATCTGAATTACTAATGAAATATTTCGTCGGCGGTAGGTGCGGTTATTGAATATTGGGTTGGTTGTATTAGTATTTGGTATTTTGCTTACGTCATCAACTCATTGCTAACCCATTCTTGACCTACAGGTTATAAGTTTATGGGTTACTTATTTAAACAGCTTCAAAGGTGAAGCTGAATTTTTACTAAATAAATAATAATATGTATTCTATCAGTCATCTAGTTCCCATAGTACAAGCTTTGCTTAGTTTGGGACTAGAAGGCGTTGTGTTAAATGTCCGTGAATATTTATTTATTCAGGTAAGGCATACCTAGTAATTTTTCAAACGAAAGTAGTCGTTGCGTTTTTAAAAAACCAAACGAATTTAAATGACATTTTTTTTTCTAAATTTTTAAGAGTGTTTCATTCCCACCCATTTCAAAATTGTTATTTTTTTAAGACATTCGTACTTTGAGCCATTTTTTTTAATTTTAAGCTGCCTTTATCCAGTGGAAGATTACAAGTTGCTGATAGCTTAACATATAAAGGGTACATATAATGTACATATAAAGTTATTGTGTAAATACATAAGATCACTATAAATTGTAATTTTTTTCGCTGCCTATTATCTGCGAATAAAGATCTAAATGTTTATAAAAGTTAAAAACAGTGTTCTGAGAACATATTCTTGTAGCTACAACAATTACAAAGAACAACAAAAAATAGTAATATATTCACAAAGAAAATTACAACTAATACAGTATTTACAATATTCACAATATTTACAAATTACACATGAAACAGTTGAGCTATCCACAAACCGTTGCAAACGATTTATAGATAGCTCAACTGGTCCAAATCAGTACCAATCGGAAGCGTGCCCAAGACACTGTCTGCATTGCCGCGCTGAATAGCAATGCTGATACACTGGCCTAGATAATCACCAGCCCTCGGGTCACGCGTACAAAGGTAGTTGCCCTAACTGCCCCAAAGTCTACCCTGTACTATAAGTTGAGGAAGAGATCAGGAACGACGAAGAATACTAAGCAGTCTTTACAGTATTTGAACCAGAATATACCTATCAATGTAATCTCTAGGAACAATATAAGCCTCTTAAATCATTTTAGAAGCCTACTCAATCTTAAAAAGTTGGGAAGTTTGTGAATGAAAAAGAAAATCAGTCAAGCGCGTGCTGATAACGTGCTTAAGGTTCCATCGCTTTGTTTCGACCATCTTTCTAAAGTAAAATTGAAACAAGTCAAATCAGCAACCTTCTTTTGATTACTTTGGAATAG
This sequence comes from Eulithis testata, assembly GCA_947507515.1. Classification (NCBI taxonomy): domain Eukaryota; kingdom Metazoa; phylum Arthropoda; class Insecta; order Lepidoptera; family Geometridae; genus Eulithis; species Eulithis testata. Next base: position 1,921,332 of record OX382209.1, read on the forward strand.
AAAAGTTATATTATTGTTTTTAAGAAAAAATTCACAGCGCCTATCTTAATTTATTACTTCTTTATTTACTGCGTTGAGATTAATACATTATTTTTTTAAAGTATTTTTTATACACAGTTACGTAGCTTAAATAATTAAATTCGCTACGCTACGTAGCGCAGGTAATTTTAATTTTATTTGACTTGTCAAAGCTGAATTGCTGAACACTGCCATCTATATTTGATTGTAGCATTTGTAGCGTATTAGCCTCTGTCTCTTTCTATTCGGGGGGAATAGAAACTATGTCATCCCGTAACGCAACGTTGTTGGAAGTCGCATAAGAAGTCTAACATCTAAAAATCTTTTTTTTTAATTTTTTTGTAAATGGTGACAAGCATCCCTAAAAATTCGGAGTTCGGCGGAATCAAGTTTGTAACTTTGTTTTCATGTCGCGAACTGTTGTTCGTTGAGTTTGAGTGCTGTAATAGATGGGACGTCAATCAGCCATTTTGTGTAACAAAACATTGTTCAGATTTTACAAGTAACATTTTATTGGCAAACAAAAACATGGGTATAAAATCGTGGCCCTGTATTTATAGTTCAAACAGGTTCAAACACAGTGTGAGGTGTCATATTTGATTCATGTCGCGTTTATTTGTACCTTACCTACCTATTTTTGTATGAAAAAAACCTAGACAAATCAGGTCGAGTTCTACTCGAATAGTAGGTACACAAATTCCTAGCAAAAAAAAGACTATGGCGGATCTAAACTACCCTTGCGCTATTTTTCACGTGAAATATGCCTCAAAATATACCAATTTGAAACGCTATTTTATTTTTATTGATATTCAAATTTAGAATCCGCTAATTATTATTTTTTATTTCCAGGTAAGTCTCGATCTGTCGATGACGCAACCAAGGAGGACCCATGTCTTACTGGTAGGCTTCTTGCATTTCTTTACAAGCCAGTATCACAGGAGTTGTGCTAGTGTCTTGTCTCCAAAGTAAAGCTTATTGGGAATCTGCACTTTGGAGATTGGGAGGCCTACGTTTAGCAGTGGAATTATGTTTGTAAACAGAATAAATGGACTGAGGTCTGACGTAATAATACTCTTTTTTTGGTCTTACGATTTTGTCCAACTCTAGCACGCCTTTAGCCCATTAGATATTCCACATTTGAAAAATGTATGGAATAAGTGACCCATTGTTGATAAATATTTCAATAATATAATATTATTGTGAATGTAATATTGTCTAAAATAAATGTTCTTTCATTCTCCTTCTATTTAAATTCATAGCTAATTGTATAATTACAAATTGATAGGGTTGCTTTCCGTACATTGTTTTCTATTGCTATTGTGTATCTGAAATTGGTAACAAAACGAACAAGTTAAAATAATCAGCTAATCTCTCCATTCTAACTCGAAACTCATTTAACCATTCAACTTAACCTGGAGTTACCTTGAACCATTTATATTCCAAAGTAGGTCAGCTAAAAGTAAATTTTAAAATTTCCGCAAAAACCTGTATTGATTTCACGCAACTCATAAAACGTGATTGAATTATGTTACTTGTGCACTTGCTACAGAGTACATATTGGTGTGGCAATAGAATTTTATGTTATATTATGGTTTGCTGGGTAAAAAGTAATTACTCCAGTAACACTACGATTGGTTTCTAAACTACACCTTTACGGAACTAATAATTAAAATTTAGGCTACAATTAGGTTATAGACACTTCGTCCATAGTTCAATATCATCATCATATTCAAGGAGGTACGTACTACAAGCCCTGGTCGTTGTAATGAGCCTTGGCCCTACGCCATAATTTTTGTGGCTCATTCCAGTTTTTCCCTGCGTCAGTCACCTGCGTGGGGGATTTCTGGAACTTTTGTCCAATAATCCCCCTAGCGACCCTATTGACTGGCGGCAGGAGAAAACTGAAATAAAATTCCATTAAAATCGTTTTCTTTTGTATATTTGAATTGTCATCATGAAAAAAAATTTTGTGTAATATCTGAATGCAGGCTTTAGATTCTCAAATAGGATTAGGTATATCAAGTCGACGAGTATTTCAAATTTCACACTTACTATATTTGAGTTAGAGTTCAAAATTGCGAAATACGCAGAGCAAGTAACTCATATTTCATCCCCGAATTCAAAAAACGCCTCAAAAATATATCAGTTATCAAAATCTTTGTCAGTTATAAATCACTTTATTCGTAAGACTCGTCTTACAAGAAACGAGCTAATTACGCTCGCTTCGGGCGGTCCTTTAATAAGTAATACGAGGTACGCCCACGGCTAAGGAACCTTTACACTGTGGCTTTGGTTTGAAGAAAAAGTGTAGAATCGCCTTTAGATAAAAGTTTATTTGTTTTTTTTTATATTTGCCTAGAAATGTATTTCTTTAGTCAATCAAAATGACCTATAAGGATTTTGTCTTATCCCATCCTACATTCAGATGTTTGTATTTCAATCACTCTGCAACTGCTGGTCCGATTTTCGATTATACTTTTATCTCGGAAAATTAACAGGACGCGACAGGACATCAAACGGGACGCAAAAAAAGTCGCGGACAGAAGCTAGGCAAAAATAGAGTTTTAATCATTGAAAAATATGCGAAGTTCGCACTTTAAAATAAACTCACTACCATCAAATTTTTTCGTCAGTATTTTTGACTTCGTTTTTCATCCTAATTCCACCATTTTGTAGAATAATAATAGTCATCAAATTACAAGAAGCTGTCACTCCTAATTGAGTAAAAGCATCTAAATTGAAAGGAAAAAAGTCGTCACTCCCGCTTTATACATAAAAATATAAATTATCCCCCATCACTTCTCGACCACATCGACGGTACAATAGATAGCACTCATTTATCAAAGCCAAAATAACCTAAAAAGGCGAAAAACAATAGGCCCCCATCAACTCGAATGAATTAATCAGCGTAGTCACGATCGCAAGTAACGATCGCACGAACCAGTATAACTTGCCCGAAAGAAGTTTGTCCAAAAGTTTCGGGAGAGTCGGCTAAATGATACTGGAATATCGATGTTTTATACAACTTTTTATATACGCTGTAGAGTGGGCACAGTCGTGATTGGATTTGTTTTAGTGGATGGCCGAAGTTTCGGCTATCGAGATGGATCATAATATTATCAACTGCTTTTCAACTTTTGATGTGGAAAGTGCTTGAGTTATTGATGTTCGATGTCGCTATGCTACACGTTGAATGTTTCAGATACACTTGATCACTTTGGTACTAATAAAAAAAAAAACTTGAGAGGTGTTTAAGGACACCCGGATGGAACGAAGTTTCTTGAGGTGTTGTTTTCTTACAGTAAGTACATAACACAGAAGCACCAAAATTAAAAAAAAAAACTTCCAACAATACCTACATTCATTTGTTTCCTTCCTGCACCAATTTATTCGAATGACGTTGTCAAAGTTTGAAAAAAGTGTCGTTACAACTTTTGGTCTTCATTTTTTTCCGTCTAGCCCCCTTTTAGCTAGCGTCTAGCGCGATGAGGAACTTCGTTCCAAAAATAGATTTATTTTCAGAAAAAGATAGTCTTATAATTAAATAGGTACAGTGGGTAAAGTAGTCACCTAGAAAACTTAAAGTAATCTTAGTGTAAGTTTATTGGCATCTTTCGTTTGGAATAAACAGCTTTTTGGGCATTTCTCGTGTTTAGGTATAATGCCCTTATTGGCATCTCGCGTTTAACTATAGGTTTCCAGTCAAAAACATTCACGATAAAAACATGTACCTACAACTCTGTGAAGATATCGATTTGCGTTTCGGCCACCAATACTTGTGCACGTTTGACATTTTGAATCCTGTGCAGATTGCTTTAAGGACTCGTAGAGTTCGTATACTCATGTATTAGTACTCTCTAAATACTAAAGTAAATTGGTTGCGAGACGCACAGGACAGAGAAAGCTATGGCATAACATGAAACAGGCTTAATACACAGCAGGCTATGATGAATGATGATGATGATGAAGTTATTACTCGTGCAACTCAAACACATCACAATTAACTCCATCTATCTATCTATCTATAAACTATTATAAAACTGTAAAAAAGTCAAAAAGTTAAATTAAAGATATGGATAAACTAAATATTATGCAGATCTAAATAAACGATTCTGATTCTGAAAATCGAGTTTGCCGGTTTTTCTGTTTGTCTGTTTGTTTGTTCGCGGGTCACGCATAAACTACTGGACTAATTTCAATGAAACTTATACCATTTGGAAGCCCTTTTTCCAGATTGAAACATGGGCTATATTTTATTGAAATCAAAGACGTGGATTCTGAGATACAGCTTGACCTCTCTAAACCAAAAGCCGCCTTTGGCACGAGGTTCATCGTATGCTGGTTGACAGATATTTTGGTGGAAAGTTTCGCACGCGTACGAAGTCGCGAGTATCAGCTAGTGTATTTCTAAAGTCATCAAATCTACCCGAAAGGGGTAAATTGAAAACCAGCGCTGGATGTCTAGCATCCAGCTTACGCTGAATTTACCTTTGGTTCTCTTTGATGTTACTTGTTAATTATAATTTTGTACCTATTACATCAATAGCGGGAATAAATGTTTTTTGTAAAAGTAGTACATTGCGTGGACACACGCCACGAATTTTTTCTCAGCAAAATAAACAGAAGCAAAGCCAGTAATCAACGTCTAAAACAAGATTTTTATATTTCGAGGCCTTAAGCCCCGCTAGATTAAGAGATGTTTATCTACATGTTGTAATTAATTTTTCTCCTTTGGGGATTATATAAATACTAGGTGCCGCCCACGACTTCGTTCGCGTCCCGTTGGATCCCGTTAATTTTTCGGGATAAAAAGTAGCCTATGTTAATCCAGATCACGGACAATAATATATTCCAAGTTTCAGCGGATCAGTAGTTTTTACGTGAAGGAGTAATCATGCACCCATCCATCCATACTTACAAACTTTCGCGTTTATAACATTATAGTAGGTGCCAAATAACACCGCAATACAGGTCATTCACCCACCTTCACCACGATGTCGCAAAATTCAATTTATGAATGGCTAACTCTGTCGCTTTCCATCCAAACCTGTCGCTAAGACGGTAATCGCTCGAATCTCGTAGTACTGTTTGTTTACCATACATAAATTGAATTTGCGACATCGTGGTGAAGGCGGGTGAATGTTAATGGCGGTGTTATTTGGCACCTACTATAGTAGGATTTTCTTATGCTAAGCAAAGCTTGTAGGTACTATTGGAACTAGTAAAACTTATATTTTACCGGATATTCTATCTAAACTATGGTATTTTACGACAGGCGCCATGGCTCAGTCGGTAGTAGCTCTGCCTTCCGTGCTGTGGGTCGTGGGTTCGATCCCCACCGAGAACAAACATTTGTGTGTGGCAAACATAGATGTTTGTTCTGTGTCTGGGTGGTACTATATATTATAAGTATGTATTTACAAAAAAAAATGTATATATGTATTCTATCAGCCATCTAGTTTCCATAGTACAAGCTTTGCTTAGTTTGGGACTAGAAGGCGTAGTGCTAAATGTCCGTGAATATTTATTTATTATTTATTTATTTTACAGTACTAAAAACAGAATACGAAGCTTTTTGGTTTTAGGCGGTTTCTTACGATGTTTTCTTAGGACTTCGTCCCAGTCATTGACCTAATTGGTAAAAGATAAAAAAAAAATTATAGGCAGTCGTAAAACCTAATAGTTACTGTTTTAGGGCTAAAATTCACTTTGAACGTATACAATAGTAATCGACCAAATTGACTGACTCGTGCGTGGGCGAGTGACGTCATAGCTACGCGTATTCTTCTTCTTCTTCTTCTTCTCTTCAATAATGGCCTCTGCCCGTCATTTCGACAGGCAATTTTGCTAATGTCAAGTGATTTAGTTGTAATAATATAAGTCAAGTCAAGTCATTCGTCAAGTCGACTGTCGTTTGTTTTGAAAAGAAAATGGTGGACTTTCACTTCAAAACCTAACACGAATTTTCACATTCAGAAAAACCACTTTACACACATTTATTCCAATGGCTCATACTTTATGTTACGACCTAAGTATTATTGGTTAAAATTCCACCAAAATTAAACAACAATACTCACAATAACACAAGAAAAACTATTAAAATAAAAATGCTATGTGTCGTTTCAAAAAATGTCAAAACTCGTGTCCTACGCGTATTCTAATTTCGCAAGTAATCTGCTTCTATAGAAACTGTTAAGTATTCCGTGATTTTACGTGGATCAAGTACAATATTCTGATATAATAAAACTTGATATCTACTTTATGAAATATTATGAAATTACCTGCTCATAGCGTATTATTTGAAGTCGCTTATGTACGTACAATGACGTATATTATTACGAAAATTGAGTTACTCTCTCCATACATCCAGCCATTGCTTTACGAATACGATGGATACGTTGATATTAAAAATTCCTAAAACATCAAAACATTTTAATTTTTCAGCAACGACATTTTCTTTTTGCACAATTTCGGAAGGCGTCAAAAATTTTTGCCTGCCTGGTCTTCTTCTTCTAACTTAAGAGCTCAGCTCTTGTCGGTGTAATTATGCAGTTCTCGCCATTTGTTCCTTTCCAGTGCAGTTTCCTTGACGTCCTTATACGACATGACAGCGATCTTTTCCTTCAGCTGGCTCGTATAGCTTTTACGCAGTCTTCCCCTTCCTCTCTTTCCTTCTACCTTTCCTTCAATGATATTTTTAATCAAACTGTCATGTCGTATGAGGTGTCCTATCATTTTTCCTCTCCGGTTTTCAATAACCCTCATAAGGGCTCTTTCCTCATTTAGCCTACTCAGTACTTCCACGTTAGTAACTTTCTCCGTCCAGCTTATCTTTTCCATTCTCCTCCAGCACCACATCTCAAATGCTTCCAGATACTCTCTGTCTTTTTGAGTCATTGCCTGCCTGGTACTGACCAATAAAAGTAAAAAATAAGAACCACATAAATTATATATTTGAGTTATTCGGTAGCAAATACATACGAACAGAACATGCAGTGCATAAAATATCTTGTGGTTCCGAATATAAGAGCCAAATTAGCTTGGCCAAAGATTATTGGCAGCCGCACTCAGTACATGTAATTATTTTACCATCACAATTTACTATTATGCCCGAAATTAATTATTGTGCGGTCTGGTTAATTGTTTAAAATGCTGAACAGAGTTTGTGAGTAACTGCATTGTGGAACTTTGGCTGGTGTAGTCTAACTAAACTAAGTTTGCTATAGTAGGTGCCAAATAACACCGCAATACAGGTCGTTCCTTCAGCACGATGTCACAAAATTAAATTTATGAATGGCTAATTCTGTCGCTTTCCATGCAAACCTGTCGCTAAGACGGTAATCGCTCGAATCTCGTAGTACTGTTTGTTTACCATACATAAATTGAATTTTGCGACATCGTGGTGAAGGTGGGTGAATGACCTGTATTGCGGTGTTATTTGCACTAGTAAATGAATGGGTAACTTTAGATCTGTACACGGTATTGTATTTACATAGTAACTTTTGGAGACCTGGTTGCCAAATGGTTTTCGCAGTACACACAATGTTTTTAAGTATAAAACTTCTAGTTCTGCCATTTCTTAATACTTGGCGTGGTTGGGAATAATAATAAGTTCACTAGAAATGTCAAAGGATTTCAATATTATTAGGAGTGAACACTAAAAATGACAATAATAAATAAATAATAATAGCAGAATGGAATAAGTAACAATAAAAGCGTTATGCCAATTCTACCTAGCGTGAGATGAAAGCAGGATGATGATGATGATGATGACCACAGATATTGTGCAGGTTTTGTTCAACTAAGTTCAACCATTGCCAATTGAACTACATAGATAACAGAATTATGCTACAATTTTGTAGCACTGCGCTACGCGTGTAGTCAGTGCTACGAACTCGTAGCTTCTGCTACGAATATTTTTTTTTCTTATCCAGTAACGCAATATTTTTTATAAATACACTGCGTATTTTACTACGCAATGTTGCCAACTTACAACAGATACGCCTGGGTGCAACGACCTCGTAATATCCACGGCCTATTGTCTGTCCTACGTGACTGCGGCTGAACTGATGCAAAAGTGGAGCCAGCCTGGTTATTGTTTATTTATCTTGAGTAAGTATACTTATTTATAAGGTAAAGTATTTTTCAGTGAAAACTAGACTTGATATCTCTATAGCCGGTTAAAATAAATAAAAATAAATAAATAAATATTCACGGACACTTAACACAACGCCTTCTAGTCCCAAACTAAGCAAAGCTTGTACGATGGGAACTAGATTGCTGATATAATACATACATACATTTTTTAAACTAATTAAGTGTGGTTTTATGAAATAAATAATTAAAATAGAGAAAATACACTATAAAAAAATATGAGTTTTATCAGTAATGATGATAAAAAACATGACATGAGTTTTGAAAATCGCTTAAAAAAGTAAAAAAAAATTGAAAAAAATGGTTACCTACGAAGGGGCACAGCTTTTTATTAAACTACCCGCAACGATAAAACAAGCAAGTTCATACAACTTATTTAAATTGAAGCTGGGCGAACATGTACTTCAAGACCATACGCTCCTAAACAAATAAAATACCTACCTAAATCGCACGCTTTACAGCTATAAAATAAACCAAACCTACCTACTATTAGGACGACAACCGCTAACAAATAGTTATATCTATTTACCTTAAGTCTGTATTGTTCTCATATAAGTGACTGTATTTGTCTTTTTTGAGAATAAAGTATCTTAAACCAGAAAAAATAATTCAGAAAGATTATTGTTCAAGAATTATCAATAAAAATAATAATTAATATTCACAGACATTTCACACAACGCCCTCTAGTCCAAAACTAAGCAAATCTTGTAATTTCCGTTATATTTGTTCAAGAGCGTATTTTTATACCCAGTAAGTATTGTGTAAATTGAATTTACCATTTGTATACTGAAAACGTGTGACACAAGTGTGTAAAGAAAAATTCAGCGCACGATCTTCGTAATGGTGTTGCCACCTGCCTTTTCTATTTTCCCGAAACTCGTCAGTACTTTTAATGTACTTGTGCTGTCAGACCAATTTGTAGTGACGGATAGGTTCAGTGACGTTTTCGAGGAAATACCGAGTTTTTAGACGATGGTTGGATGTAATTCGGAGGTACATGGGTTCGTAAAGTTTTGTTAAAAAAAAAAAAAAACTGTCAGCAAACAGCTGACAATTTGTTTTTAAGCCAACAATGGCTTATGGTGCCTGATAAAAACTTCTTGTAAATTTTTTAGTAGTTTTTGTAATAATCTTAAACTGTCATGTTTCAGCTAATAAATAATTAAGTTATAAAAGAGGTTTTAGGGATATCCATCAGTATTTTTTTAATACAATTAAATGATGGTACAAGCCGATGGTCCACCTCATGTTAAGTGGTAACCACTGCCAATAACACATCTTTAACGATGCATTACCTCACTGAGTACATCCACCGAGGACGTGCCCTGTTATACATTGCACTGAACATAAGATTCAGTTGTAAAATGAGTACGAATAACATCAAATTTACTTTCATTTTATTTTAGCAAGTTCGTATGAGCTAGTTGCCAACTCTGGTGACGGAGTTTTTAGGCCGCCTTAAGGCCTCTGTCGTGGCTTACCGACTGCTAGAGCTGGGACCGACAGTTTAACGTGCCCTCCGAAGCACGGAAGCGCTCAGATGTAAATGCCACTAACGGTCACCCATCCACATAGTGACCGCACAGAAAGTTGCTTAACTTAGATTATCGGTTAAGATTGGCTAAGTAAGCCTAGCCACGAGCAATTCCATTCATTTTATTTTTACGAATATCGTGTCACCGCAGAAAAGTAACCATCATACATTAGAATAATGTCGTTCAATACAATCAAATGATACGGCCACCGCTCCGGCATAAAAGTTTATAGGCCACAAATAACTGGAGTCTTCGTATAATTTCATGTTATATTTTATGTAGAGTGTTTTAAATTTATTGCTCAATAATTTTTGAATGTACACTACTTCTAGCTCGGTCTTTAGGGGGATAATGGGAGTTTTGATCTTTGGGAAGTCTAATCTAGTTCCCATAGTAGCTTTGCTTAGTTTGAGACTAGAGGGCGTTGTGTGAAATGTATAAGAATATTTATTGAAATGCCACTTGTCACACATTTATTCCAAGTGCTCACATTTTATGTTACGACCGCAAGTATTATTGGTTGAAACTCCACCAAAATTAAACAAGAATACTCACAAGAAAAAATTCACAAATCACGCCTTAAATACTGGACCAATTTCAACGAAACTTAAACCATTTAGAAGCCTTTTTTTTATTAAAACATAGGCTATATTTTATTGAAATCAAAGACATGGATTCTCTAAGCTTGAACTCTCTAAACCAAAAGCAGTCATTTGCTACGAGGTTCATCGTATGCTGGTTGACAGACATTTTGGTGGAAAGTTTCGCACGCGTACAAAGTCGCGGGTATCAGCTAGTATTAAAATAAAAGTGTTGTTGTTTCAATAAATGACAAAACTCGTATCCTCATATTTATGTTCACTCAACCGACATGTCGGTGTCGTGTCGGTTTCCGTATTGTCCAGTGTGCAAACGTCTATTTTGTTATTCTACACACGTTCTCGAAATAAAAGCTAGGGTAGGTACTGAACCGATGGAATTGCCCAAAGAAAACGCACCGCTGGGCCTCGGCTATGACCATCGGATGATGTAATTAGGAACGTCAGCCCAAATAAGTCTCTAGGGATGATGATCTAGTGAATGTGATGAGATGAATGAAAGCTTTCAGGTTACTTTAGAACCTGCTTAGTTTGTGTATGAGGAATCTGGTTTTAAGATTGTTGCAAAAAGAACGCTTCAATAGTGTAAATAAAAACATTAGATACGAAAATAAAACCGTTTCATTTACCATTTTTTCTTCAGTTTACAAATAGAATCAAAATATTGCAAAATATCTATCTATAGTAGGTGCCAAATAACACCGCAATACAGGTCATTCGCCCACCTTCACCACGATGTTGCAAAATTCATTTTATGAATGGCTAATTCTGTCGCTTTCCATACAAACCTGTCGCTAAGACAGTAATCGCTCGAATCTCGTAGTACTGTTTGTTTACCATACATAAATTGAATTTTGCGACATCGTGGTAAAGATGAGTGAATGACCTTTATTGCGGTGTTATTTGGCACCTACTATATTAAGCCTGTACTGTTTCAAATAGCTAAAATAGTTAAAGATCAGATGCGCCATCTCTTTTCATTGATATTGAAGTGACAAAGACAAGAGAAGATTTTCAATGCTCTATCTAATTCATTATCCAAAAGTACTGCATTGACTCTGGAGTCAATGCAATAACCAACCAATGGACTGGTCCATTGGTTAGTTATTTCAAATAAAAAATAGAAAACCTATAAATTTTTAGGATAACTTCAAAATAAGTATTAAAAATACATATTTTTTACAGAAACAATTTTGTTTACTCTAACCGTCCTCATTATAAAACTTGGGCTATCCTATGATATTTTAATAAAATGAAATTAGAAATAAAATAATGAAAAAAAAAATCGTAAACAAAAACCGTAAACTTACCAAGAAAATGGGAATATAAATAAAACCAATTGACTAAAGAATAATTTAAATTAGTTCGCCATAATAAAATGTTAAAACTATAGAATAATATAAATAAAGGCCTTGTTCAGGTACTTATGACCAGTAAGCCTATCATTGCTCGTACAGGATTGAAAGAATAATGCGTAAATATTATTTCAAGGAATTCTAATACGAATAGAAATATTTCTATAAGAAAGTTCTCAAGTGGAATCTCCCACAACTCTGGAATCGAATGAAACTACTACGGCTAAAACACCGTTCGAAACCCTTCGGCCGTCTACGAAACCGTAGCTTCGTAACCACTTACAAACTAAATATAATTCGTAAAATATCAATGTATTCAACAAAAAAAGTGATAATCAAGGCAAGTTCAAAAACGTAATAAAACAGAGACTTTTTTTAAAAGCATACTATAAAATATCTGATTATTTAGAAGACAAACAAGCTTGGGACGAACTAGCTCCAACTCATCCAATAAAAAAAATATGTAATCATACCTAATCATACAAAACGTAATGACGATTCAAAGTGATCAGTGAGATTTTATTGAATAAAAGATTTTTGACTTTTTGACTTTGACGTCCTCCTATGATACCAGTTACGAGAAAACACGTATAAAATGTACACAGTATAGGATGTAGGTACCTACTTGTTTGTAACTCTCTTCTAAAATAATTGACTCAAAATGAAACAGATTTCTACTGAATTAGTACAAAGAGATGAAAGGATTAGCGCAAGGCGTAAAATGGCGCAAAATGGCTTTGTTTTTAAAGATTTATTAAATCTTTGTTTTGATAATGGAAAATTAAGTAAATTAAGCGTTTGGAGGGCGATTAAAATGTACAGGGTGTCTTTAAATTAATAAAGTTCGAAATCGTGATTTCGTCTTTTAGATCCCGTAGTACGTTAACCAAATTGAAAATTGAGTAGCAAGCAGTTTATTTGTGGAGAAAAAGGCACGTGTCTTAACTTCATACAAAAATAATTGTAGCAATTCTAATTTCGAAAATGAAACTTAACATTTACAATCGTCACTCCGGTATATCAGTTGACTATATCTGACAGTTTTTTTATACCCGGTTGTATAGTACTATAAATAATCTGTGCCCGTGGCCTCTCACAGTTTATACAAAAGTAACCTATACTAGACTTTGAACTTAGAAATTGAACGTTACAAATCGTGCGAGAGACTCGACATTATTTTGTGTAGGACGCGATGCGTGCGCGCTACGCGCCTTTACGCGATTGTGTAAAGCATAATTATGGTTACATATTGGATGTTTAACTTGACGTTTAAATATGTGTACCAAATATTATTAACAGACTTTTCTTACTACCTACACTATGACCACCAAGGCCTTGACTAAGAAAGCATAGTTAGGTGTCAGCTGGACGTCGACGCCTCGATTTTTATACAAATTATATTGAAAAGGCCTAAAAGATACGTCCCAAATACAAAACAAGCTGAAAACTTCCTCGGCCCGATAAATCCAAGTTATCTTTATTGACATTTTTATATATAGTAGGTGCCAAATAACACCGCAATACAGTTCATTCACCCACCTTCAAAACGATGTAGCAAAATTCAATTTATGAATGATAAACAAACAGTACTACGAGATTCGAGCGATTACCGTCTTAGCGACAGGTTTGTATGGAAAGCGACAGAATTAGCCATTCATAAATTTAATTTTGCGACATCGTTTTGAAGGTGGGTGAATGACCTGTATTGCGGTGTTATTTGGCACCTACTATAAGTACCGAAAGGCCTAATGAAACTTAACTCGCGACTGGAAACTTTTATATTGGCCCATACTTCATGATTAGTCTGAGACATCGGGATCTACGCTAGCTGTCACAATAACGATAAGATTTCATCAATTGCGGGAAAAAGTGGGATTATCCCCTTTCTTCGAAGGTTTTTGGGGAATTTGTGAAAGGACTTTTTAAGATTCTTTGGATTTGAAGGGTTTTTATTATTGAGGGCGGTTGGTGTTCTCAATTATTGTAGTAAAATGTGGTGTAATAGAAATGTGATAATCGGAAAGAACTGATTAAGTATAATAGAAAAGTAACTTTGCAGTCACTTTCAATTCCATGTATGTCTTATTCTAGTCTAAGGACCTAGTTAGGAAGTCACCATACACGCCATAGAAAACATATTGTCCCAATCATAATGTCATACAACTGCTCTATGGTTAGAAACCAAATACACGGGGTACCAATACTTTTGTATAGAGAATCATCAGTTCTGCAAGCTTTCCGCTAGGGGCGCTTGTTAATCTCTATACGAATGTAAATGTACAGTAGACATGCAGTTAAGTGGGTTACCCCCATTTCATTCGCTGTAAATTACTAATTTGTTTTTCCTAATCCATCGCATTGGATAGGAATGTTAGCACCCCACTGGTCTTCTTAGGAATTTACTCTCGTATTTTGAATTATTCAGTGATGGCTTCCCTTGAATAGATAAGTCTGCAGTATTACTACCAACCCAGTTCAAGTATTTTAAAACTTAATGTAACAAAACGTCCAATCATTCCCGACATTGGAACACGAGGCTTCAAGTCGACCCCCATATTTTACTTTTACAGGAAGTAACGGCCCAATGTTTGTCAAGGTTTCTTCAGCCTCTAATCCCTTCAGAGGGACTGACCTAAAATTGAAATCAGCCCTTTCTAAGTGGCAATGTTTCACGGTCATTAAAGTTTAAATAATGAGGGTATGCGAGAATTTTCTCTCAGTTCGCGAGCAAGTTTATTGCGGTCGATCTTGTATGGAGGAAGTCTCCGGAGAGTTTTGTGTGAAATACGTGGGTAAGATTGATTTTTTTTATGTAAAACTGTGCGTTTTAGCCACCTATTTTTATACCTTACCCTTACCAAGGTTTTATACAATGGTATATACCTATAAACGCTGAATTAAGCTGTGTCACTGTTTGAAATTACTTGTTAGTAAGACAACAATAATTTAAACAGCTGAATAAAGTTATGCAACGAATAAAAGTAAGCAGGTTAATTACAAAAAATGTAACCACTTATACACCATCTTTTTCTTCTCATTCTAACCCCAAAATTCTTAAATATATTGAACAGCCTAACCATTTCAAACAACATTCAACTATCGTAGTGCCTGAATCGGCATCCAGGAGAGCCTCTACATTTAACGAATTTGAGATAATATAGAGCTTTGATTAGCTCATAAATCAAATAAAAATATTCAAACTAACAATTGATTTCGTAATTACAATCACCAATCACTACTTTTTATTTCAAACCAGCAAGCCTTCGGTCATGACGATCGTATTTCATACTATAACATTATACTTTCTTCACAAAATACACTAATACAACAGTATTTACAACATTTACAAAATACGCATGAAACAGTTGAAGAAAGTTACAACTAATACAGTATCATTACTTACATAACCACCTAGGAAACGTGCCCAAGACATTCGATCGTATTTCATATCTATAAATAAATTTATTGATCTTAATTATGATGATAAACTCTATTTAATAAGGATAAAGGCCTAAAAGTTTTCATTGAAAAACAGATCATATAAAAGTTATCCCCTATTAAAAACTACTCGTTTGCCAGCTCAAATCAGACCGTTTACGACTGCCCGAGTTAGCAAGCTATAAAGACTACATTTAATTGAATGTAACTTATTTCTACTCCATTGTTTGGGCGCGTTTTACTACTCGTAAAGTTTCTAGTCTCAATTTTTATGGGTTTTCAGTTTTGTCCGCTTGGTGCTCTACGGTTTTTTTTCCAAATCAAATGGCAAATTCTCTTCTAATATATTTTTTTTAATCAGGAATTTGCGAGTTATTTACAAAATAAAAGAAGTTTTTATTTTATTTTATAGTATCAAAAAAAATTACAAAAATCTATCATTCTCATAACATTCCATTTTCGTATTTTTGAACTGTCATAATAATGCGATCAAGAAACCGACTCAATACGAAAGCCATTAGTAAAAGATGGCTATTCTTGAAAACCTCTCAGTTTCTGTCACAAAAATATCTAAAGCATAAAACTTTTAAACTACCCTCACCGGACATTGAAAACGAAGTCGCAGATCCTCTTCGAAACGTCACGCGCCAACTGAAATCACTGCAACGCTTTTAGCAACATAATAACGTTACTTTATAAACCTTTAAAATAGCTTGGCACTTTTATAAGAGGGCGTGCCAACTTCGCACGTATTCAAGCAGCATTGGAAATGACAGCGGCAGAGTCAGCGGCTGCGACAAATGTCAGCTTTTACATGGGTGGTTTTTTTGGCAGATGCACTCTCGGTCGGCGCTTTTAGCGAGTAATGGTCACAGCGCACCGACAGAAGAATTTTTATTCTCTAGCTTTGATATTAGTATGTTTTCATATTCCTTCAAAGCAGGCGAATAAAAAATCTAAAATATAGTTGGACATAATATACAACTTTTGATAAAAATAATAGATAGATAGATCGTTTATTTGACATACACATAGAAAAATACTAATAATAGTTGAAAATTAAACCAAAACAATTTCCAAACTTCACCAACAACTCTGATTACTATTTCCCTAAACACTAATCCAATTTAAAATCCAATTCAACAGTACCAAACACCATGAACCCATGACTCACTCCATAGAAATTACTTCTAAAAGTTGACCTCACAGTTTGAGTCGTGAAACATGACTTACGCCTTGACTCGGTAGAGCGTAAAATGAAGTTTTATGGGACTGAAATAGACCTTATTGTAATGAAATAAAAGCTCTAGCAACTGTTAGAAGTTATTCACGGAGGGAGTGAAATAATTGAGTTTTGTCATCAAGAATCGGAGACCTTTTAGAAGAAGCTAGACTTTTTGTACTGTATACCATTTACAGCCACTAAATGATATCTAGCCATTTTAATTTAGTTTGCACCAGGCACTATTTAAGGGTACCTATTGTAAACAATCATTTAGTACGATTTACAGCTATACTCGCAAACATTACTTAGTAATTATAATTAATACATAGCTTGCTTGCTTGTACAATTTGAGCGCGGCTGTAAAAGTAAAAAGTCCCTATTTGTTATTAGTATGATTATTTGCTATATAATTTTTGATATTTCCAACTAGATACTGCAAGGACTTAGTCAAGACACTTGTTTTTTTAAATACTTTTTAAGGTCACCGTACTTTGTGGCTCTAAAAATTATGTACCACCTTGAAGGTTAATCAATGCTCAACAATTTCTATGATTTATTTTACTAACCCCTAATGTGTTGACATCAGATTTTATGATTCAAAAACTTATAAAATAACAAAGAAATCAGACGACTATTCAGATATTACCTACTAGAGATGTTTGGGTTTAAGAGTCCATCAACTTATAAGACCTTTTTGGTCATAAAATCCTGACAAAGACTAACAAAATATTTGTGTACAGCGTTTTTATTACTTATACCATCTTATACAAAGAACAGACTAAAAGCATGCGTACATAAATAGATATTATTGTGACCTTTGGTACAATTTTAGATGAAATAAACAGCGAACATAAAAATGTTACTGATTCATCTTCATAAACATAACAAGATTAGATAAAAAAAAAGTGGCGCGTAT
The DNA here is from genome assembly GCA_947507515.1 of Eulithis testata. Taxonomy (NCBI): domain Eukaryota; kingdom Metazoa; phylum Arthropoda; class Insecta; order Lepidoptera; family Geometridae; genus Eulithis; species Eulithis testata. Next base: position 1,938,572 of record OX382209.1, read on the forward strand.
CGGGCCACCTACAATAAAGCTGCTTAATTCAAAAAGTAAGAGCTCTAAAATGTGGCCAGCAGCTTATACACATGCCTGAAAATAGGTAAGTACGTTTGACAAATTCTATATCAATGAATGAATGAATGAATGAAAACGCTTTATTGTACATAAATAACACCGAAACATATTCCTATGATATAAACAAAACAGGTTGCATCAATCATCATGATCAATAATATATTTATATAAAACTCTTTTGAAGCTGACTGGGAATCAACGCACAGCCTAAACTATAAGTCCTAGAGGATATGGATGGGGTAGCAACCTTATATATAGTGTTGGAGTGCACTAAGAAAGGAATTTAGAAAAGTCGCATTCTAAAGATTACGGCGACGGCTAGTTAGTTTTATATTTATTTAGCTTCCATCTGCGACTCTGTTTGCGTCCTGTTTTATCCTGTTGATTTTTAACATAAAAGTAGCATAATAATATACATTGTGTTAATCTAGATTACGAACTTTATAAATTCCAAGTTTCATGCAAATAGGACCAATAGTTTTAGCGTGATTGAAACACAAAATCCAAACATCTAAACTTTGACATTTATAATATTAAAGAAAGAAAATACATTTATTTATGACACACAAACGGGCACAAACATAAAGTACACAGAGTAAGTAAAACACAAAGACAACATAAAATATAATAGTATCTCTCTGCATTAGTGGGATGTGATCAATGATAATTTTATAGGCAAGGTCCGTGGTAATGATCGAAAATATGCCTGCAGCTTTAAGGGATGCCGTATTTTCTCTTACAGCCGACGAATAAATACAAAAAATAAAAATAAATATGGACAAAAACAACATTCCCATAATAAAAATATCAGTTTATTTATCAGACTTTTCTGTTTCACAACAAATAAGTCTTTCACTACAAAAACAAGGTTGATAAAGTAAAATGTCACCTTCAATAATTCGACAGAGCTGAGTCGGTCACATGTGCCGGTCGTAAAACCCAGCCGCGTCTTATTGGTTCTACTGAGAACGAATTTCATGGAGATAATTGGTTTCGGAAGTATTTACTAGTAGCACGCAGTTATAGCAACTGCTTTTTTTTCTTCAAGTGGCTTTTCTTAGTCCAGTGGCGCCCTCATCTATATTTATTAATTAGACACGAAATTAATTATAAAAGCACGGTGTCTTTGTCAAGTAACTGCAGTAGTAAGTTTTTTTATGGATTTAGTACCGTTTTTTCTGGTATATTCGTAACTACAGAATTTTGTTATGGAAATAAATTGTAAAGTTTGCAACTGCTATGCGCAACCGGGTTAACAACACTAAGTAATGTAAAAAAAAATAACAATGAACTTTGACTAGTCGCATATTGTAACTCCCGGACTCAAAGACGTCACTAAAACTTAAGTTTGATTTAAAACTAGCAGTTTCTCTGTTCGTTCGATGGCAATAGAATAGAGGGTATATAAATATTGGTTTATATTATATTCATATTCGTGTCCAACTTTGGATACGAATTTGTTTGTATGTAAGCGTACGAGTAATGTTCGTACGAGAGTTGAGTGCTCACACTGAATACGTTTTTCACCGTCAAATAGTACGACTTCATGATAAATCCCAACAAGTTCGGATTGTATTCGGACGTCGTAAGTAAACGTACGTATACGTACGACTGATCGCATGCAGTGTGAGCGCTCCCATAGTCCTTGGAAGGTCGATATCATTCGTGCGTAGTCGTACGAATCAAATTCTACGGAATGGAAGAAATCGTATCCAAAGTGAGCACGGCCTAAGCTGAGCTAACGAAAATGATTGCTAAATCTGTTGTCATCTCTTTTCTTTGTCATGCAAGTAACAGTGATAGAGAAATTTTTAAAGCCGCGCTAAAATGACAGTTGAATATAAATAAAGTTACCGCTTTATTTATATTCAACTGTCATTTTAGCGCGTTGATTACGTTTCTGAGTGTGGTTGCGAGCTAGACTTTTAAACCCCCACAATGCAATAAGAAATGGCTCTCTAAGCCTACCAATATCGGTGGTTCCAGACTAGTGCCGGACTAAGCCCGGTCCGGCCACGCGTCGTTATTTACGGCCGTTATTGACCGTTATTGACCGTTAGTACCGTTAAGTACGACCCCCGGCGTTCCTACGCTTTCTTACAGTATTAACTGATGTAATTTAGCTGAAACGACGTATCTACGTCTACCTAGTGGTATTAGATTTTAATTGAAAGTTGTGTTTTAGTCTACATACTAAGCGTGTTGAAGTATTCGTAAGCAGCTTTCGCCTGCGACTTCGTCCGCGTCTCGTTTGATCCTGTGAAGTTGTCCAAGCTAAAAAAAGCCTATGTGTTAATCCAGTTTACGAACTATATGTGTTCCAAGTGCCTTCTTAACCCTTAATTAACTTCCTGAGTCCCTGGGACTCACATCAAAATTTCAAATTTCCATAATTTTAACATTTGAGTGGCTAGATTCCCCCCCGTCTCAGTACCTTCCTGCAGTGTCGCGGGCTACGCGGAGGCGAGAGGACGTGTGCCGGCACTGCGTATTTGGTGAGTTATGGCGTCGAGTGAGTCCCAAGGACTCATACAAGTGAATTGTGCTATATATTTTTTTATTTGTTTCAATTTTCGAATGTTGCTTATTTGTCGTTATTATTGATATAAATTATATTTTTTATATGCTTATAACATATATCTTTTTAGGTTTGCAGAATGAATCCAGAACAAGATAAATTCGTTAGTATGAATGAAGATGGGGCGGATTCCGTATTGGAATCTTGGCTGCAAGATGTTTTGAATGACGAGAGTGACGATGAACAAGGTACTGGTCAGTCGATGAACGCAAATGAAGACTTATTCAACTGCCACGAAAAGTTCGCTGCTTGGTTTCATCTATATTGAAAAAAGACATTCCTGAAGATGCGAACCACCCTGAAACTGAAGACAAGCTACCTAGGAATGAAAGAAAATACTGCTATATGTGCCACTACAAAAAAAGAACAAAGACTGCATATCTATGCACCAACCATGTCTGAAACCAATATGTTTGACCTGCTCGAAAAAGGTATGCCGACGTTGCCTGTAAGCAGTGCCAAAACCCATTGCACCTTTTATTTTTTTGTATTGGAGCATACATTTTTGTTTTATTATTATTAATTTGTATATCTTTGAGAGTCCAAAAACATAAAAACATATATAAGTTACGAATATTTCATAGTTTTGTAGAGGTTTTAAAATACCTTTGTTTTTTGAGACTGATAAAATTAGTTTCTTTAATTTTTAAGAGGATCTCTGAAGTCTGTTCAGTTTTGATACTTTTTCCTAGTGCCTTAATAAATATTTAATATGAATAATAAAAAAAAAATGAAAAAAAAATTGTTTTATTTGAGAATATCACGCTTAGAAAATATATGAGTCCCACTGACTCATACAAGTTAATTACGTTAGTAAATTTCACGAAGTTAATCAAGGGTTAACCGGACCAGCGGGTTAGTCGGGGTGAACCAGAGGATTATGAGACAAAAAGTCTCATAATCCCCTTGAAATGGACTGCTAAAATTTTAAAATCAAGACTCTTCAGTCTCAAAATCCCCTTCGGGCAAAATTACACCAGTTGCAGCATGATTGAAATACTAACATCCAAATATCTAACTTTTGACATCTATAATATTAGCACAGATTATATAATACTACTACATAGATATCTTTTGCATCCTATTTCTCAAAAGTACACCAGAAATATGCATAATTTATATAATCAGCAGAATATCCCTATCTTTGTATATCCCCAGCAAAATTCCACACGAATGAATTTGCGGACAAAACCTAATAAATCAGCTCACTATTTCAAAATGTTCATTTCAGGTCATAAAAATCCTGCAACCTCGATGTAATTCCATGACTTTTCATAGTGGTTTTATCGCATTTGGAACATCTGTTAAGGCTATAAGCTGAGGCTAGCTAAGCTTGACCAAGAAATGCGCTGGCTAATACGCTAACCCTTACCTACTTTACTTAACATGATTTTAAGAATCTACTTTTTCATTATCAATAAAATTTACGCAGGTTTACGCTAAGTAGTTTATTGTTTTAATTCTACAGTTTCCATTCTGTACGAAAACTTAGTTGCCTTCTTCGCCTTCGCCCTCGCAAGGGAAAAACATGCAATTCATAGCAAATTATGATTTTTAAAGACGTGTTATTTGGTGAGAGATTTATTGATCCTCAAATTACATTAATATGGAAAGAAACTATAAGATTAAAAGTGCAATTAAATGTAAATGCGTTTTTAAAATAATTCATAATTATAATTCTCATATTTGTAAAGCATGTTATGCATAAGACCAAGATAAAATCAGAAGATTTAAAGTAAAATGTTCCGCAAGCCAATTTTCAAAATGAGTTAAACGCAACATGTGCTCCGGTCATAAGCTGAAAATTCGTGGGTTTTGCGTTGATAAATGCTGCTTGGGTTCACCGCAGACTATGATAAGGGCATTTTTCATGAAAAATTTAAAATACAACTAAAAAAACAAAATAAAACTTATAATTTAAGTACGAGTACCTACCTATCTATGTTTTAGTTTTTTTCTTATTTATAAGTTTGCTTTCTAAAAGGTACGCGAATAAAAAAGTATCAACCAAATATTACAAACAACTCAAAAACCTCATTTCCGAGGTAGAAAACTTTTGGAATAAGCAAATCTGAGAGAGTAAACAAATAAATCAGTAGAGACGACACTCGAAGACCCAACTCTTATTACAACTTAATCTGATTCTTATTTTGTAGTTTTCACAAGGAAATGCTAGAAAAATCAAGGTTACAAAACAAATATGAAGGTCATCTTCAAAATAAGTAGCTAAGTTGAAATGGAAATGGGAACGCCACCAATAACCAAACTACCCACTGGAAAATGTAAATAAGTTAGGTACTTACTCTGTATCTCTTAAAAAGAACATGGGTGTAAAATGTAATGACAAGCGTCGTGGCTCAGTCGGTAGTAGCTCTACCTTCTGTGCTGTAGGTCGTGGGTTCGATCCCCACCGAGAACAAACATTTATTTGTGTGTGGTAAACATAAATGTTTGTTCTGTGTCTGGGTGTGGGTGTTATTATGTGTTATAAGTATGTATTTACAACAAAAAAAATGTATTTATGTATTCTCGCAGCCATCTAGTTCCTATAGTACAAGCTTTGCTTAGTTTGGGAATAGAAAGCGTTGTGTGAAATGTCCGTGAATATTTATTTTATTTTATTTTTTTAATGTGCACGCATGTACGTACATGACGGAACATACCCTACTTAGATACATAGGTAAATAAACTTCCGTAATTCACGTCTAAATCAATCGAATGTATCACAAATCGAAAAACGAAATTCAGACTGCCTCAAGCATTTTTAAATAACCACCCAATTCTAAATGATAATTGCCTTTATGCCTCCAGGACAGTCGAAGACAAGTTACAAAAAAATAATTGTAAGCGAAAACGAGCTGCGAAAAAGCGGGTCGCAAACTCTTTGAAGTATCTCAGAGGCTCATCACATAACTTTGTAAGATTCGCGAAGCTTTGAATCGCTTTTGTCATTCACGAGACGTCGTGCGAACCATGGAGCACGATATTTACAGAGCAACTACTTTGCAGCAAATGTATACTTGTCGCATGCCGCAGTAAATATCCTAGCATACGCAGCAATGTGTTGTGTGCGTGAGCTCTGATGGGTTCATGTGCGATAATCGAGTGGCAGATTTGGGTGCTTTTGGCAAACCAAGCGGCTGAGTGTCATGGTGTATTATATTTTTTTCTATTTCCATGGTTGTAGGTAACTCACGGTGTGCAATGCAGTGACACGTGATGTCATGACCAATTTTGTAACCTTTCAAATGCCAATTTATCAATGCTGATACTGTAGAGTCCTTTCCATGAAAGAAGTCCCGCAGACGCGTCGCTGTAGTCGACCTTAAGTATTATTTCTCGGGCAGCACTTGTAACAACTTTAGGCATTGAAAACAAGACTTTGATCACAGAAACCAAATAAAAACGCACTAGCATCCGAACACATTAACAGCACCTGACAACTAATTTAAAATTTAGTTTTAAAATTTAGTTCCGGAAATTTCCGCGGGACTTCCTTCATGAAAAGGACTCTAGACCGTATTCTTATATTTGTTAAAAATATTTGACTTGTTAGCCCTAGCAGCGTTTTTTGGTCTGTAGATTTTCTGCTCTATGTACGAACTATCGCACGAGCTCACTTGGTGTTTCATGAATGTATGGGATTCATTCACTTTGAAAAGTTTCAGAAAGATTTTTTGTAGGTAAGTACTTGTTTGTACTTTGGCAAGAGAAATATTAAGTATATTTTTGGTACATTGTAAGTTTTTTTGCGCTTAATGCTACAGTTTTTTTTGATAAAAGAAATTATTGGGTTTGCTATCAATACCTTTTACTTTGGAAACTTTAGTAATCTTTAATAGACATATTCTAAAACCTTTTGGTACGTATAGTGTACAGGTACCAGCATGCTTAACTGCTTAGTGTGTTTGTTTTATGTATACTACAAAGTTTATGAAAACTATATTTTTGTATAGAGATTGAGCACTGCTCATAAAGGGTAGCTTACAAAACTGATGATTCTCCATGCAAAGGTCTGTAAACAGTGCAAGACCGACAGTCAGCGCTGATCGTACGTCGGCGTAGCTATATCTATACCAGTCTATGAATGCGTACACAGCTACGCTGACGGTACGCGCGTGAATTTCTATACAAATGACAAGCGCGACCGACGTACGCACCGACGGTCAGTCGAGCTCTGAAACCGGCCTTAAAGCACAGATCATATAATACTATGTTAAAGTTTACGTGACTTTTTAGTAAACGTCAAACGTACACAGTCAGCATGCTGGTACCTATAGGCAAAGACCTTATAAAAGTATAAGGTCCTTGGGTATAGGTGCCTATTATATGCTGAATGCGTTTTGTCAAAATATTCTCTTTTAAAAAAGCAATAGAATAATGCTCTCAGATTATGAAAATGTGTTAGAAATTCGGAAAACCCGTAACATTATTTATTCGTGATCCATAACTCAAATGTTTTACGAAAGGTCGTCTTAAATTTTAATTATTTGAGGAAGAATGTAAAGAGCAGGCTCCCTCGGGCCGAAAAAAATGTTACAATCGACCGAACCTTTTTTGAATGAATAATTTCATATCTAATTCCAAATGGCGAGCTTCAAAGTGTAATACTTAAATCTTCTATACCTTTTATAAAATTATTTCGAAAGATCTGTTTACAGTTTTTGTAAAACGTGGTATCAGAAAATTTGGAACATTGTGCAACTTTAATTTTTTTGACGAAATAATTATGTGGAAACCCTCAATAGATTTCTGATCTATACTCAAAAGTGCTTATCACAAAATACGGATAAATCTTTAGCAAAAAGTTATTTAGCAATTCAGTGAGTTCAAACTGATTTGGCAATAATATTTTTTCATTATATTTATTGCCATAAAGTTTATCAAATTTCTGACAATAGAAAATATATTTATTTTGAAAACAAAAACCTGACCCAGTTCACACACGCTATTAAACACACAAAGCAGTTAATACCAACCGTATTTGAGTTCCTGTTTCTATCGATAGGCAAACTAGGAGACACAATATATCAGCGTCCTTGTAAAACACAAAAAAAAAAGCCTGTGCGTGCAGTCCCTACGCGCAGGAGAAGTTATACTTCAAGTGCCACGCATTCAAAACAAAAACCAAAAACAAAACTTATAAAATTATTCTAGTTTTGCTTTCAAACCCCTAAAACCAATCACAAAAGGTAACAACACTCTTTTGGAGCTCAGATTTAAACAGTAACACGAAACGATATTGTGTTCACAGCTCAGCGCCTGGCAGCTTTCCTTGCAAGCCAACGAAAGTTAATTTGGTATAGTAGGTGCCAAATAGCACCGCAATACAGGTCATTCACCGACCTTCACCACGATGTCGCAAAATTCAATTTATGTATGGTAAACAAACAGTACTACGAGATTCCAGCGATTACCGTCTTAGCGACAGGTTTGTATGGAAAGCGACAGAATTAGCCATTCATAAATTGAATTTTGCGACATCGTGGTGAAAGTGGGTGAAAGACCTGTATTGCGGTGTTATTTGGCACCTACTATAGTAGCTTTGCTAGCGTTGCGGCGTTGTAGGTTTACTTAGTTTATGAATGAATGAATAAATGAGTGAATGATGTATTTGACTTAAATTTTAGAAGAAAACCACCTGGGCGATAAGATCGCCAATTGTAGAGCATGTAACGGTTACTTATAATTATGCCGAGTGCATTATCTTTAGATTTAGTTTTTTCTTTAGTCCGCAATAAAAAAAATTATTTATTTTGTTATAACGCGTTGACTTGAATTTAAAACTTTATTGCAACAGAAATACAGCTGAATATCGGTATTCGATAAACATTGTCAGTAGATCGCCCGTTGCTGTTATGTTTTATGAATGTCAATATTCAGCTTTATCTGCGTGCAAATAGAGTACAAACTAGTAAGACGACTTTGGCACATCCTACGTGCAGTTGTGACGATTGACTCTTAAACTGTTACATTATTCTGAGACAGTTACAAATGAATCTTCAGAAAGCTTAGTAAGGGAATTTTTACGTGGTTTCAGTTATGGCTGCAGGCTATACCAGCAAAGATACGCGAGGAAAGATTACGGTGTGTGAGGATAAAATCATACAGTACTATCACATGTTACGTGAAGTGATGAATTTTTTTTCACACCTCGCCAATCTTTGGTGGGATCAAAATCCAAACCTTGAATTTTTAAAAATATTGTTTGGGTTAAGAAATGAGACCCGACTTTTTTTGTTACCTTACTTGTTACCTATACAGTTTCCTTCTAAAATATTTTTCTAATAATATGATATTTTTTGTTACAGGTAAGTTTCCAAATGTTCGTAAGTAATACCACAAAAAACATAAAACCTTTGAAATCAAAGTATTCATAAAAACTCTTTGCATGATTTACTTAAAATAAACCCGCACTGAATCTGGTATACGAGATACGACACATCAGAACCAGCATTGGTCATAACGCACCAACAAAACTAGACCTTTCAATCCTTTTCATCAACCAGAAACATCCAAAGCCCTAAGGGTCTTCATAACTGGTCGCTTTTTAAAACAACCAGTTAAAGTTGATTCCCAAAATGGAAGAACTGCGAAGTTATTGCGGCTCGTACTTACTGGACGGTAAAGAGGTTTGTTGGCATATATATCATTTGACTCTGAACCGCTTTCCAGTTGGTCTTATTTATTGGACATAGAAAAGGTTGAGCAATAAATATCCATTTACATTTTTCGAAGACAAAAACCAACAATATAGTTTTCAGCAGTAATATATATCTATTTATTTGTTTTTCTTTCATTATAATATTATCTACGAGTGTCCTGTCAGAGCAAAAACCAAACCTCTCTTCCTCGCGGGGTATCTCAAAATCTTCTATTATTTTCTCCGACATTTTCCGCATACTAAAAGAAATAACGGCATGTTATGCTTGTAAATATGTTAGTTGGGGAAAATCTAAGCCAAATGTATCAAATAATTCATGAGCTTCACTACCCCTTGGGGAACAGAACCATAAACTGAAGTAAACTGCGGTGCAAGAAAGATTGGTTGAAACGCATGGTGCAGCTTCAAAAGCGGTATGAACCAGACCGTAAGTTTCTTACTCGTTTTTCTAGACTCTGGTCGTAAAGAACTGGTACCTAGATTTATCTAGTAATGAGACAAAATTCTTAATGATCCTTGCCCCCGTATCGCAAGTTCTAAACTGCTTTCGCTGCCCAGCATAATGTCAAGTGATGTGGCTACAGATATACGAAAACTAGAAGCTTTTCACAGCAAAAAACGCGCTGAAACGCGCTAATGTCACTATTTAGTCACAAAATACCTATCATTTAGTATGAAAACAGTTCAGAAAACGATACTGTGTGACTTCACTGAATAAAAACAAATGACTTTCGGAACTATGGTAGATAACTCATAGTTTCCCATACTCCTGCATGACACAGGGTTACGTAACTATTTAGTAAAGAAGGAGAGCTGGATCATGCAGGTTTGTGATGTTTGTGAGTTGATTTTACCGCAATAAGCTATAGCTATGGATGAAACTTTAAATTAATAAGTTTTTAATCTATACTAATAATGGAGTGGTTTAAATGAAAATAATTGTTTTATGAATAAATAAAAAAAAACAAAAAAGTTAACCCCGGTTACTTTGTGATGAAGATAAACTTACTAATATTTTAAGAGAATATTGGGGTATTTTAATCACTAATGTGCTCCATCTGGCTATTTACAACGCGTTACAAAGTAGGGATAATAGGGGATGAAAACGGGACAATATATTAGTTTTATACGTGTTCCATCCCTGCGTGCCTGATATTCACGCGATATCCCAAAAATGGGCCTGAATGAGATCTCTACTAGTTTCAAACGATATAACCTTTATTCATAGTTGTATGTGGCTATCATAGTTTGCTTTTTATTATACCTATTCCGTATATGGGACAAGGCCGAATTGATGTTCTCACGCCAGTTTTATACAAACAGAAAATGGTTATTTTTTTGGATCTAAAAATCTGTGGGGTCAGCTATTTTCACAAACTTTTTAAAGCAAACAAACATATCGATGGCTGTTATTTGACCAAAATAAATGATGTTTAACTAAACTTTGTTTAATGCTTTCGTGAAAATGCTGCGTAGGTATAATTATGATCAAAAAAAGGCACAGTCAAGTCTGATCTAAATCAAAAAGAATAATATACAGTTTAGGCTTATATTTTCAAAATGGATGAAAATCAAAAGACTCGTACATAGCTTTGTGACACGAATAAGTGACATATCAACACAACACATCATACGGAGCGCAAACAAAACTCATTACACTTTCACAATAAACATTTTAAAGTTGAACTCAGTGCAAAATATTAATTTTGACAACGACCAACATTCCCCCTAATGTGAATGCGACATTTCAGTACACATAGTCTAGAGCACAGCTAGTTCAGTCGTCTAGAATTCTTTTTTGCAAGGGTAAATGTCTAGAAAATATTTCTTTGCAAGGGATTGAGGTGAGTTTATGCGCGAAAATCATAGGCATAAGGTTTTTAGTTAGTAGTTTCATGAGTCTATTTCAAAATAACGCTAAAATAGTACGTAGTACTAAAAAGGTAAAAAGTGAAGATTAGGTACCTACAATTTTGAGGGAATTTACCGTCAGCTCTCTGTTGTGGTGTCACTTTTTAATAATTTTTGTGATTAAGCTTATAGGCAGACGACTTAAAAGCCTTTTTTATGGCAATGGGAGCATTTATAAGCGCGCTAAATGCGGTGACAAAATATTTGGATACAAACCACTCACTGACGAGTCTCCATGATTATTTAGAGTTACCTCTATTAAAGAGTACTAGATTTATATATCCATTTTAACCATTCCACATTTTGATGTTTATACTTTTGCCCCATAGACAGCCGGGTCGTATGGACATTTTGACCCCTGCACATTCCAACCGTTGAACATTTTGTCACGTTAACTACCCAGTCCCGGAATCAAAAATATAAAGCAAAAAAAAATGTGACTGCGTGTGATAAGTTGGCAGTGGACTAGCTGTGCCTCTATAAGCTGGGTTCAAACGTCTCTCAGTACATTCAGCTTGAGTGATATTTCCTTATACTTTGTGCAGCTCCGTGAAAATTTCAATTTCCACAAACAATGTAGCCTCCATGTCGCGAGTTGTGTAACAATTTCAACTTGTGTTGTGGACCAAGTTGTTATTTCTAGCGGTGTTGCCATTTTGTTTTTGCATCATTTTAGTCAGAAAATCTACCTAATTAAATTAAATTAAATTACCTATACCTAGAAATACTTCTTTGAGGCCGATATTCCGACTTTACTGCTCACTGATCTGGGATAGATTTTTGTATGAGAACCTCTACTCAAATCTATGACACACAATTTTTTTTATGAAAATACAAGCGTTAATTATAATTATAACTTTTGGATATCCGCCTAATAAACGAAAATGTATAACGTTATTTTTTCGAAAACTGTTATTATAAAGTTTACGCATTATACAGGGTGCACGTTATACCCTCACTATTATATTATGTTTGATTCAAACAATAAATATATGTCGTGTGAGAGAGAAGTATTCAAAATATGCTCAGCTTTTTCTATTTTAATGACTTTTTTATGTTTCCTAAACAAATTTGCATCTACGAAACTACTTTATTTTATTTTTTTATTTACTACAATAAACATCTTCTTGCCAATATCAAAACCAGTCAGTCACTTGCACCAAAACTCTCCCAGTGCAAAGTCGACCGTATTATAAGTTTGAAAATTTTGCTGCTTCGCTGACACATGTAAATAGGGGTTTTAAACTTCATACGGCTTCCTGTCCGTAGGTGCCGTACACATCGATTTGCTGTATAAATTTTGAGATGAATTATGAAAGGAGGATTAATCTGGAGTCGAGATATGAGCTCTGACACATGTATCGTAAATATATGGTATTGAATTCTATTTATCTATCTAATCAGCCTATATGCTCACCCACTGCTGGGTATATAGGCCTCCTCTTTGTCACGCCATTTTTTCCGATCTTGTATTGAATTATGCAGGTCTATTTACAGTTGCTTAGATTGACTTTAGGCTGTCTCGACATCAGCTTTCAGTCATAATAAGTCTATGAAAAATGAGATATATTTAAAAGATTTTTCTAAAAATTTGATATATAATTATGAAAAACTAAACAATAACCAACTTCTGGAGGGTTTACTTAAAATTACTTCTATCAAATATTAATCACCATTCAATTCTACAATAGTGCTATCTTGTTTTGCGTATGACGAAGTGACAGTGAGAATTCGAAGCAGTGTTTTAATATAAAAAGATTAAGCCATATTTATATACAAAGCTGAAACTCCTTCCGTAGTAAATCGTCGGATTCCAGAGCTTTTCCGTCGGCAAAACTTAAATGCTAATTTAATTTCATAAAACACAGGAAATGAATCTTGAAAAACTAAAAGAATTTTAATAATTAAATGTGTTACTTCCGGTTATGCCACATTACATAAGACTAGCTGACCTGCCCGCAACTTGGTCTGCGTTTATCCAACTAGTCTTTAAAATATTCAGATTACTTTCTGAAACTGAAACTAAATTTTTATCAAAATCTTCGAAATATATAAAACTCTTTTGAAGCTGACTGATAATAAACGCACAGCCTAAACTATAAGTCCTAGAAGTATGAAATTTGGAAGGTATAGTAGGTGCCAAATAACACCGCAATACAGGTCATTCACCCACCTTCACCTCGATGTCGCAAAATTCAATTTATGTATGGTAAACAAACAGTACTACGAGATTCGAGCGATTACCGTCTTAGCGACAGGTTTGTATGGAAAGCGTCAGAATTAGCCATTCATCAATTGAATGGCTAATTCTGACTTTTGCGACATCGTGGTGAAGGTGAGTGAATGACCTGTATTGCGGTGTTATTTGGCACCTTCTATAGTATCCTTATATAGTGTAGGGGTGCACTAAGAAAATTATTTTGAAAAGTCGAACTCTAAAGGGTTTACAATTAGGGTCAAAGATTTTAACCAAATAATGCGTATGCTGCTACCACGCGATTAAAGCTATCTCTTGACATTTAAAAATAATGTAATGTAAGAATTGGACCAATAGTAAAACATAAAAAAGTACAAACTTGACCTCTTTTATTATTAGTATAGATAAATAAAAGGAAAATAGCGAAAACTTCAGCGGCCAACAGTTGGTTCTAACAAATATTATCCCAAGATATAATTCATCTTTTAACCATTCTTTTAGTTCGCCTCACTTGTTCACACGTAATAGAATTTATGGCACAACTTTGTTTCGGCTAGATTTAGAAAAACGAGCGAATAGGTTACCATTTTTACTGCGACTTAGGGTTTTTACCCTGACAAACGCGATACGTTCCTTACTATATCGATACTCTGTAATGTTGTTCTGTCAAGCAGTTGTCACGATATACACGTCCAAAATGACTGAAAAGATGAGGAGCAGCAGGTTTTTATGGTCATGTCACGCGGAGAATGGCATGTAACAAGAAGAGTATTGGATATGAATGTAGAAGAGGTAGACCAAAGAAAAGATGGATGGATTGCGTGAAAAATGACATGGGTAAGAAGGGAGTGACAAGTAAGGTGACGGCTGATAGAAGAGCAGCAAAAAACACAAAAGTTTGTGTTGACCCCACATAAAGTGGGACAAGAGCAAGGAGATGATGATGATACACGTCCAATAATAAATATTGATTTTTACAATTTGTGCGATATCGCAAAAAAATTCTTCAATTTCTTAGCTACTCTTAACAAAAATTCTGAACAGTAATATTTGCGAGATAATATTCATTCATCCAAAAAAAGTTCGGGTGCGGAAATAACGATTTTTCACACTTTGTGACGCGCAGTGAACATGAAACATTTTGGCAATAGCTACCTATAGAAAATATACGGGCGGAATTTACGAACAGCAACTCCGCATTTCTGGTAATTTATCACAAAGAGATGGTAGATGTGATTTCACTACAAATTATAAAAAATACCATAGTTTATTCCTTTGAGTTACGTATCACGTAAGTAGGTAAGTACCTAAGTACCTATATTTCATTTGAATGTCTTTATCGCTATGACGGATGTGCCATATCGAATGGTGATGGAGCAGCATTTATTTGTGACACACATAATATGAATTTTCTTTCATTCTTTCTTTGATGGTGGCCTATAGGCATAAGTTTTCTTGCATTTTCTATTTTGTTTTCGAGTTGTGATGTCATCTCGGGTCTCTTTTTTAAGACGCAAAAAAATACGCCTTTATTGTTTTGTCACTTGTCACTGACACATCTTTTGATATACGTACTCCAACTTTATTCTATCTATTTATTCGCTGCATGCACTCACTCTCTCTCTCTTTACTTACTGTTACAAGTAATTTACTTCTTCAAAGTAATTAGCCGCAAACTAAACGTTTTAGCATGTACTTTATTCAACCATAAGTCTCTCGTCTCACAATCTCTCGGGAGCGATTCGCCGAGAAAACGATCGTAAAAGTGCACCGTATGTAGACACTAATGTATGAGCATCAGCTTTTTGTGCGCCTTGCAAATGTGCGATGGTAATTGCCATACTTTATTTCGAAGAAATTGTAATATTTCGAAATTCGAACACTAATTTCAAATATTTTTTTTCTTCATGCGTAGTGGCCAGTCTTAACAATGTAGGTAAATCGACTCGAAAAAAATAAGGTTAAAAGTTTACAAAAAATAAATTCGCCTCTGTGAGTAGGTAGTCGGTTAAAAACAAACAGAATGCAAAAAGCGTTTAAAGTTGATCAAAGAGTTTAACTTATAAAACTTAAAACCACTTTGCAATTTAAACAATCCGACACATAACCAAATAACAGCTGCCTTTTGAGCATGCCATTTCAAATACAATTTAATATTGGACCTGACACTTCCCCACGGAGATAACTCTATCCGTTGGCTGCTGTGACGTCACTGCTCAAAGAACCCCAGTCTGTTTCATAGTGTAACTATTTGCTGTAGACTAATAGGTACCTAATACAGGCAATAATATGAAGTATTCACGAAGTCACTTCAGCAAAACACACAGCGTTAGAACTAAACCTCACACAGTCACAAGTAAAAAATATTCATACTGTGATGGTTTTAGAAATACCGGAAAAAATTCAAATTCAAATTCACCGGTAATAATTCAAATTTCAAACAACACACATCAAACAAAACAAGCCCCTTTTTACTCCTCCTGAACTTATTTATTCCCTTCTTTGCTTGTATCTACAATCCATGGATTTATTTTTTAAAAATATATTTTCTCTTGTAATCACTTTATATAACTAAGTTTTTATTCCTGTATCTATACTGAAATGACTTAGTCACGTATTAAAAAACTTAGTTTTTCCTTGTGCAAAATTCAGTTCTGTTGTCCTGTCCATATAACAGAACACAACCTAAGGACTAACAAAATAACTGATGTATACTTTTTAGCTCCAAACTCTTATGTATCTTAAACCTTGTACCATAAGGGTTATTTTAGATGAACAGTGGACTGCAGTGCCAAAGCGTTTGAACCGCTAAGCGCTCGCCACCCGAAAATTAAATAAAGCTGTGCATTAGAATATCAAGTTTCTCTCTATGGAAATGTTTGGAATCACTAACCAGTGACTGAATGATGAAGTTAGTTGTATACGGATGCAGGTACAAACGTAACGTGGGTTACACTTCCAGCATTTTTTGCTTTTGGTGATATGATTGCTCTTTCTGGTTTTATGAAAGCATTTGATATTTTATGTTTTTTTTATGAGCTATATCTAAGCATTTGGCTGCCAGCACACCTGGTGGTAACTGTAGCTGCAGCCTAAGGTGGAGCACGCTTAGCTATAATCCACCTATTCACTCTTCTCTTGAAATTCCTAGGTTATATCTTTCAGGAAATACTGATGACGGCAGAGAGTTCCACTCCTTGGCAGTTCGTATTATAAAGGCGGAGGCAAAGCGCTTTGTGCGAAGATATGGGATATCTACCATGTAGGGATGGCATTTATCAGTGCGCCTAGTAGTTTGGAGATGAAAGAGTGATGGAGGGATCGTATTTAATTATATAATACGTAATTACTCACAACGTTTTTCCATGTACAAAACTGAAGTTCCTGATGCAATTAAAATGGATAAGCTTACAGACAAAACATCAGAACAATGGTGTGGACGGTCCCAATGCTATCGGTTCAGTGCCAAGCGATGCAGTCTCATATATCACGCAACGACAGCCGCAGTCATATACGTGCTTGTAACCTTTATAGCCGGATCTTTTTGCATTTGAATCTCTTTACATTTTAGTTAACCTGCAACTTTTTGGGGTCTTTGAGATGGTTTGAAGTTGCATTGTAAAATATATGTTTTATTTTGTACAATGAAGTTTTAGTCTTTTAAAAGTTGTGCAATATTTTTTTAGCTAAAACAAAGTTTGCTTCATGCAAATCAAATCGCAGACACAACAGCAACTAATGTACATTGCACAGCAGTCAACAGCAAGATTTAAAAAACACATCTTCAGATGGTCAGTTTAAAAACCAATACTTTAATTAAGACCAATAATATTATTGAATCTACATTATTGTATCTACTACATCAGATCGCAGAGACAACAGCATCTCAAGAATATATCAAGATGTAAAAAAAAAAACACATCTACTTATGGTCAGAAAGAACAAACCGATACTTCTAAGGTGCATTGGGGTAATTGCGAAAATGGGTATATTCCGAAAATCCATAAAATCTAGTAACATAATGCAATATTTTCCTGTGCACGAAGATATATAGGACTGTCACGGCGATGCCAATCAAGATGGTGTCTAGACCAATGTTGCCAACAGGAAAATATCGCATTATGTTACTAGATTTTATGGATTTTCGGAATATACCCATTTTCGCAATTACCCCAATGCACCTTATAGATTCTTGGCATTGAAAAGACATAGATAGTCTTAAACTTTAGCTAGGCATTGGCATTTTAAATGCAATCGGCTTGCCAAAGCGCTGCAGTGTCATAACTTAACCGACGACAGCTGCAACGGGCGTGCAGTGCAGGACAGCCCGCAATGGGACTTTGTGGTACAAAAAGGTCTATTACGACCTTTTTATGGTAGAGATTTACGGATTAGGATGTAATAAAAGAATACTACAGTTATTTACTTTGGTTATATTAAAATACATTTACATTTTTACATTTTTATTAAACATTTATGCGTGGCAAATATAGACGTTCGTTTTGTGTCTGGGTGTTACTATGTGTCATGTAAAGTGTATTTACAAAAAATAATTGTGTGTTATATAAGTATTCTAGCAATCTAGTTCCCATAGTACAAGCTTTGCTTAGTTTGGGACTAGAGAGCGTTGTGCAATAATATGTCCAAGAATATTTATTTATTATACATTGTTTGTTGTTGATTATACTAGAGTTTTATATTCTTAGTAGCTCTACGCCAAGTTAAATAAATATTCATGGACATTTCACACAGTGCCCTCTAGTTCTAAAGTAATAAAAGTTTGTAACATGGGAAGTAGATTGTGGAAAGAACATTGGGATTGCTGAGATTCTTTAATTACATGGTATCCTTTCAGTGCTTCTGGAATTTCTGAAATTCTTTAATTTCAAGGTTTTCTTTCAGTGCTTTTCGAAGAAATCATCTGAAAATCTGAGGTGTTATCAACCAAGCACGTATTGACATCTTTTACCCGTTTCATGTATACCTATTAGTCAAATGGATGACGATATCATAATCCACTCAAACATTATTAATATTTTGTTACATCTAAAATCTTACTTTTATTCAATATTTTTTACTTTTCTAATAGTAATTATAATTACCAATGACCAAAAAACGTGAAAATGTTCATTATGTTAAAAAATAACTTCCCATTTAAGACTTCGTTAAAAATCAGTATAAAATACGCCACTCACTTAATTTCGAAAGAATGGTTCTCATTAACCATGAACTGCTAATTATACGACGTTAAATAAATCGGTATTCTTGTCTCTATTAGAAATGGGCCCTTCGAAGCCTTGAGGGAAAAGAAATAAACCCGTTTTTACACAGAACGCGACTGCGGCAGGACGCGATCTTTATAACATGTAACACGGTCGCTTTCTTCTTCTAACTTAAGAGCTCAGCTCTTGTCGGTGTAATTATGCAGTTCTCGCCATTTGTTCCTTTCCAGTGCAGCTTCCTTGACGTCCTTATACGACATGACAGCGATCTTTTCCTTCAGCTGGCTCGTATAGCTTTTACGCGGTCTTCCCCTTCCTCTCTTTCCTTCTACCTTTCCTTCAATGATGACAAATCACACAACGCTTTCTAGTCCCAAACTAAGCAATGCTTGTACTATGGGAACTAGATTGCTGATAGACTACTTATATAGTTTTTTTTGTAAATACATATTTATGGTACTTTATATTTTAATTTTACATTATTTTCGTGTAGAATTGACACAACTTATTTTTTCCACTATCAGTAATTATTTTTGTAGGAAAAGCATATTCTAGTGAATAATAAAGATTTATAATAAAAAATTGATGAAATCTTAAAAAGAAAATACTTCTTGCTTCGTATTATCAATTTATTATGTGGGTTGGAGGCCTCTATTGCTAGTACATGCATAAAGTTTTATGTCACTTAGTTCAAATAGACATCGTATTCTTGGAACCCGCATCTCGTAGTGTAGGACAGGCTTTACAAGGAAAATTAGAACCTTTCAAGGTAAAAAATTATCACAACCATGAATTGTAATTTTCTTTTTCAAATTTTATCATACCATTCATTTTATTCCCTGGAATTAGACATTATGATAAAAAATCGAGGGTAGTCATTAAAAAAAACTTAAAAGGATTTTTTATTTTTCTAACTTTTGACTGTGCTTATAATGCTTTGCATAACAGCCTTAAAATGATAATAATATACAACGTGTTGCTTTAACTAAATTAAAACTCCTTATAAAAGTTAGTCGAATTAATTTTATCTCGGGTTTCGAGACCTTAATAATCAACCAATTCAAATAATTTGCCAAAACTTTTGGGTTTCGAACCAAAAACATATTTCACCTAAATTAGGTTTTGAACATTAGTTATTATTCTGACCTGAAATCGGATCTGTGTCAAAGGAATATTCATGGACCTGTAACTTGGTTGCTTTTGATTATCACCATCAACACTTAATTTATCCAGGAGCCAGTTAAATTTTACTGAGCCCTTATTCTTATGACCCAACTTGTTTTTATTGTGAAATAAAATAACGGGGTGTAACAAGTTCCGGTAAACTTCGCAAGAACCATTAATTTTCACTGTAAGTGATATTTATTATTTATATTGTTTTCTGAGTTTAAAGAGTAAACATTGTTATGGGTGAGATTGAGAATGTTTGGATTGAGTTTTTGAAGTTCTTTTAGAAACATTGAGTTATACTGCAATGTATCTGAAAGTTTTTTTTTTAAGAAAAGAAGAGTTTTGGTATACTTCTTCTTTGGATAAACCCTTTAACTGCTTCTGCTTTTATGCTGATTTAATAATAATAAAAATAACCTTCTGGTTCTAGACGGGTTCAAAAGGTTAAAACTATGTGATGGTGTACTATGGTTGCAGATTTCCGAAATATTTTCAGCATCGTTTTACCAGAAATTATTTATAATTTTTTATTTTTAAAATCTCATACAAACAATTAGTGCTACTACTTATTTGTATCAAAAATTTGATATAAATAAAACATTTATGAATTCAAATAAATAAACAATGATTTTGAATTAATTTTAATATGAAACGCTGTAATAATAACTTTAATGCACATCAAAGTGATTTTATCCACTGGGAGTTTCTACCAGACAGGTATAACACACTGTGAATGCATCTACAGTGTACTTAAATAAAGTGAACATAAATATAGTAATACACTTGGAATTTTAGACCCACAATGAAGTAGACATGTGCCTTTTACGAGCGCACGGGTCAATGATCATAAAATTCGCTTTGAAACCATAAACTGTCATTTGAAATGACATTTATGCAATGTTGCAGTTTGGAGCTACCTTTTTATGACACGTGTATAGGGACCACTATGTAATGTGTAACTATACTTTTACAGTAGCGAAATAAAATAAATATCCACTTATATTTAGAACCTATAAAATAAATATTTCTAAACCAGTTTTAGAAGAAGAATACGTACATCTGCTTGCTCCGCCTTTTCTTATTCTACTAATATTATAAACGCGAAAGTTTGTAAGGATGGATGGATGGATGGATGTTTGTTACTCTTAAACGTAAAAACTACTGATCTGATTTGGATGAAACTTGGAATATATATTGTCCGTGATCTGGATTAATACATAGGCTACTTTTTATCCCGAAAAATCAACGGAATTCAACGGGACGCGAACTTAATAATACGAAAGTTTGTGAGGATGTTTGTTACTCTTTCAAGCCAAAACTACTAATCCGATTTGGATTAAACTTGGAATATATATTCTCCGTGACCTGGATTAACACATAGGCAACTTTTTATCCCGGGAAATCAACGAGATCCAACGGGACGCGAACTTTAATATTATAATTGTGAGGATGTTTGTTACTTTTTCAAGCAAAACCTACTGATCCGATTTGGATGAAACTTCGAATATATATTGTCCGTGACCTGAATTAACACACAGGTTCTTTTTTATCCCGGAAAATCAACGGAATCCAACGGGACGCGAACGAAGTCAAAAATAACATTTTATTTAAAAACAAGAGCAGACATTTGCTACGAAGTTCATCGTATGCTGGTGACAGATTATTTTGTTGGAAAGTTTCGCACGCGTACGAAGCGGGTATCAGCTAGTTTAAAAATAAAACTGGCCTAAAACTTTTGCCGAAGTTATTTAAGAAAATTCATTATAGTCACTAAAAATTGACAGGCGTCATGGCTCAGTCAGTAGTAGCTCTGCCTTCTGTGCTGTGGGTCGTGGGTTCGATCCCCACCGAGAACAAACATTTGTGTGTGCCAAACATAGATGTTTGTTCTATGTCTGGGTGTTACTATGTATTATAAGTATGTATTTACAAAAAAAAGTATATAAGTATTATATCAGCAATCTAGTTCCCATAGTACAAGCTCTGCTTAGTTTGGGACTAGAGAGCGTTGTCTGTAATGTCCAAGAATATTTATTATTTATTATTAAATGCTAATAAAAATCTACAGAAAATGTGTCCGCCTTTTAGTAAGAGGCGTGTTCTAAATGTTTTTAGAATAAAAAGTATTACCTACGGGGTGTTGAAAGTTTTCGTGCGACAGGCCTCTTTGACATGCCGCCCAAGTTCCGAGTTCCCGACACGTCTCGTACCTGACACGACCTATTTTGGAACACCTTTTATGTACTTTGTTATTTGTGTTAAATGAATGTTCAAAGGAGTGAGGCTTTGAATAAAGTGTAGTGTGTGTTTGTTTTTGAATTTGGAACGTTCGTCGGTTACGTGCCAAATTACAAATAGGTACCTACCTATCCTTATATCTGTCTTTAAGGATAAGAAGGTATTTGTATGAGTTCTCTTTCTGCATTTGTTTTTTTTTTTTCATTTCGTCAAACAGTACATACATACAAATAAAGATTTTGACTAATACCAGTTTATTAATTGTGGCACCAACACCGTTTAACACAGATTAATTAGTAGTAAGTTTACTCAGTTTAGGAGGCATGGTTAGTAGAAAAAGCTTTAAAATATTATAGTACATTATGATATGAGTGCGGTAAGTTGAAAATTACAGCCGAGGCGATATTGCCAGCCCGAGCCGTAGGCGAGAGTTACAAGAAAGCAGAGGCTGTAATTTTCAAAGCGCACGTATGTCATACGACGTTTTATAACACATTTGCGAGGAAATAAATAAAACTCGGACTTTCTTCAAAGAATAAATCTTTATTCACTTGTTGAAGCAGTTAGAAAAATATGAACAATTTGTAAAAGAATTAAATGCTTATTTTTTATCGTAGAGCGCGGCGCGCGCCCCGTGCCCGCGCCACCCCCCGCCCCCCCCCCCGTTCGTTTTAGTGGGAGCATCTTGATAAACCATACGTTTTACATTACCATAACGCACGAGTGCGTAATGACATACATCACGATACTGAAATTGGTGAAATAAAAGACCCTTTACGAGCAAATGTGTTATAAAAAATATTATTTCTAAAAAATAACATTACTTATCGTTTTAAGCATTACATAAAGTCGAATATTAGATAGATAGATAGATAGAAAATTCTTTATTGCACAACTTAAAAGTAGTGTATACAGGCGAACTTAATGCTAAAATATTAAATGTACACTCGAGAGCAAAAACACACATAATATTTATTTACCCAAAAGTCCATCATCATCATCATCCACAGCCTGACTTCACCCACTGCTGGATATAGGCCTCTCTTTTGATGTACCACTCCTTACGATCCCGTGCCAGTCTCATCCAATGTTTGCCCAAAGTCCATACGTCTTTTAAAATGTCCCGTCCTGTACAAATATAATAAAATCATTATATAACGTTAATTCGCTTTGTAACCGCGGAATATGATGAAAATATGCTAATGCAAAAAATTGCTGGGTTGCTTTATTTGAGTAAATTGCATGGACCGCTTCTGGATATATTGAAACAGCTGGGACACTGAATTACGTTACTCCATGTTACGTATGTTCCTCTTGCGAACACTCAAGTTGTGGAATGATCTTTTTGCTGAGATTTTTCCTTAGTGATTACAGTATGGAGTTCTTCAAAAAGAACATTTTAAAGTTCTTCTGTCAGAAGGTTGACACTTCTGACCTCTATCACGAAGAAATCTGACAGTCACCGCGTTAGCGTGTTAGAATTATATTGCACGTCAATACCAGCTCTACTGATAACCGTTGTAGTGTCACCGCGCAGTGTATCTCGGATACGCTAGCGTTACGATACGTTTGCGATTGTCACATTTATTCGTAATCAAGGCTTCGTTGTTGCTTGCCAAATTGGCCAAATTTGACAGCAAATTATCAGTTTGACAGAGCACTAAGAGTGATGGAAACAATAGAAAACTACAGATTTAAAGTAGCTAAAGTAAAACTAGTCAGGATAATCGAAACTTTTCTTCAATAACGAATGAAACAGCTGTTTTCTTTTACCGACTCTATCCTATTAACAGAGCGTGTGGCAAAAACTGAAAATAAATGAACTTGTATCGGTTTAATGTGGCTTCTAAAAAAGCAATCAATTAAGGGTTTAAGCGGAGGAAGAGAGTGATAAATGGGTTTTGTGTGCTTCTTTTTATTAGAGTTTTTTAAACGTTAGATGCATTATTAGATTTTAAATTAAACCGAACTTTTACTAGGTATTTATTATTTGTGTTTTTGCACGGACCAACATAATAACTGAAAATATTTTACGTATTATTTTGTAAATAAAATTCAATGAAAAACAACATAACATTTCCGATCAAAAAACCCAGTTTATCTATTTAAGCATCGATTACGATAGTTGGTTATAGTAACAAAAACCAAACGAAATGAATGAAGTTTTAGTCCATCGTGTTTTGCTAAAAAAACTATTCGTGATTTTTACCACAACAAACTGACAAGAAAATTGATACATTTTTGTCAGGGAAATACAATATTTTATACAGATATCATCGCTATAATTTGATGGCATGTTATTTTCGGATTATTGCTGTTGAATTTCCCTCTGGGTCGTAAAAGAAATTTATTTACCTAATACATCGAAAATAACGTTTGAAATTATGTTGGTACTTAACAATATTATGTAAATATTTCATCTTACTTTACAATATTCAATTTGATTTTCATGTTCAAACTTCAGAGTTCTTTCCGAGTTGCGAGTTTGAGTTTTATTTGATTTTGAGCATTTTTTGAGGGTTCTAGTGCTTATAAAAATAATTTATCACCAAAAAGGAAAACATAGGGGCATAGAAATAGTTAATATTTATTATTCTGTGAAAAGTCATTGCTCTAGGGTCATTAACCAAAAAGAAACAGGCGAGAGCGTTTGTATGGAGAAAAGACCTCCCACATTTCCTCTTAATTCTCTGATTAACCCTTGAAACAGGATTATCATTATTAAAAACTATTTTTTTTTCTGTGAGTACTTATATCATCACTACTCCAACATTCGACCCTACGTTTATTTCAAACACTCACGATTATTTCTACGTATTCATTTTAATCACCGCACATAAACTTTTTTCAAACTCATTTTTCACTGGCCAGTACTGAATTTCAAAAGCGTCCCTTCGAGCCCGGTCGAATAAAAATGCAAATCTGCCTTTTGAACTGTTCTATGCCTGTGTAATTTTAAAAAAAGCTTCAGAAGGCTACATCAGTGGTGGCATTTTTTAAGCAAAACATACAAACTCTTTTAGCGGCCACGCGCACTAAGCGACCATCGCCGGCGACCAGCCCGCACCTCTACTAAATTCTCAAGCAGCAGTGGTAAGCTAACTCATAATTTGCATCATAATCATCAGCAGGCACAGCTCGGTAATAGCTCTGCCTTTAATAGCTCAGAAAACACAAGTCTCTGCAGACCCACCTCGGCAGAGATAAGAAACAGACTGAAAACATATTCCAAGAAGGAACATCAGAAACAATGGGAGCGCAGATCAGACTGCAAACATACAAAAATAATGCTTCCTGCAATGGACGCGCACATCACAACGACACTACTAAAGCTAAGACGCGAAGACTTGAGGATGATGGTGGGCATAATCACGGGCCACTGTGATCTGAACCACCATCTCCTCAAGATCGGAGCGACAGACAGCGACCTCTGTCGTGGCTGTCTTCAGGAAAAAGAAACAGTAGAGCATGTTTTGCTGCATTGCTCGGCTACAACCGAAGCCAGATCCAAAACGGGACTGCAGGAGCTGATCGGGTCTCACTCCTCGGCATCCACAACACCATCGGGGATGCTGGAACATTGCTGTCATCAACCCAAAGTCCTTCTCCGTTACTTCAAGGAGTTGGGCTGGTTGGGGTGAGGTCAACAGGGGGACAATGCACAATACACCCCAACGCGGGACGTCAGTGCAGATCTTATTCCCCCACGACGAATTAGAATTAGAATTAAAATTAGCTCTGCCTTTCGTGCTGTGAGTCGTAGGTTCAATCCTCACTGAGAACAAACATTTGCATTTGGTGAAGCCGTTAAGCTATGACGATATACATCAGCTTTGACAAAAAATTTTGAGGAATCTCAGGCATAAAACATTTAGTTCATCTCACAGTATTGAGATTTGATAAACTGAAGTCCATATTCCAAGGTCTGATGATGACCAGCAATATTAAAGCTCTAAAAACTAAAAAAAAATTCATGGTCGAGTTTATTAAAAAAAATTAAATAATTAATTTGTTTGGTCACCTAGTGCGCAAGTATCTTTTTTTGCTGCGCAGTAAGGTACTCACGTGAACGACAAGGGAATTTTCGATTACTTGTCCTGCTGTGTATTACCGGTAGCAGCATATTATGCTGCTTTTGCATGACAAAGCTTTTATCCAATTTATTTTCCACTACGGCACGGCAGAGACACATTATCATTGAAAAATTCTACATTATCAGTGACGTATATAGCTTGAATCTGTTTTACTCGATACTATTCACTTAGAGACACTTCTAAGGACAAAATATCTATAACATGTGGAATACACGCAATTTGCAATCGTAATGAAGTGTAATAACGTCCATTTTACATTGAAAAGTGGCTCAGGGTGAACCTGAACTATACCATAAAGTCTGGAGTAGTGACAAAACTTTTTCGTCCGGTCTTTCTAATTTGCATTTTACTCTAATGAAAATGGGTTTGTATGTAAATAAATTAATATTTATAGCTTATTATGTGGCTTCTACAGGATGCAGACCCCGACATAGGGCGTTTGTACACTGACCTACATCGACACCTACACGACACTTCGCTTCTTTGAATAGAATCCTGAGATAATAACGTAATTCACAGCATCAGTGTTTCAACTGTTGACCTTCGTATATATAGTAGTGAAATTGATATTTCTCAAATAGCTTGTTTATGTTTAGGAAAAAATATTTCTTATTTATCATTCAACTAATACTTACCTTTCGTATCAATTTTCTTTCTATCATTATCCTAGAATCTTAGTAGTTCTCACGGATTTTGATGCGGGTTTTTTATTATATAGAGCGATTCAAAAGGAAGGTTCATATGTATAATACATGCTTAATATAGTAGAGAAACACTGTCAATTTTAGAAATTTCTAATGTGATGTTGTAAATAAACACATTTTTGCGCTTATATCGATACATAGATCAAAATAATGTACTAATGTACACCGTATATAAAGACATTCTGTAGTAGATATATTAAGTATCAGCATTGCACCCGTGCGAAGTCAGGGCGGGTCGCTAGTTACTTAATTTTTTTTTTTTCGAATTCTGATTCTCAATTCGTGGCTATTGAAGTAATGAAATATTAGAATCCGTGCCTACTACAGAACCAAAATATTGTGGTAGATACTGCGCCGACACAGTGTAAAAGCATCTAGTACTAAGTGTAGCATCTATATAGTAGGTGCCAAATAACACGGCAACACAGGTCATTCACCCAGCTTCACCACGATGTCGCAAAATTCAATTTATGTATGGTAAACAAACAGTACTACGAGATTCGAGCGATTACCGTCTTAGCGACAGGTTTGTATGGAAAGCGACAGAATTAGCCATTCATAAATTGAATTTTGCGACATCGTGGTGAAGGTGGGCGAATGACCTGTATTGCGGTGTTATTTGGCACCTACTATAGTAAATTAGCTTTCCAACGATATCGTGTAGGTGTCGTGTCGGTGTCTGTCGAAGACAAGCATATTTCATATTTGAGCAGATTAGTTTGTAGTTTAGTTTGGGTTTTAATTAACATATTGATGGAGGTTTTTGGTTAAGAATAAGTTTGTAGTATCAAAAACGGGGTTAGAAAGTATGAAGTATGCATAATAATATACAAACCTTTTACTCTTGTTAGTATAGATATTTGAGTAACTAATATAGGGTAAGCAAGCAAGCAAGCTCGTATGAGTTAGTAGCCAACTCTGGTGACGGAGTTTTTAGGCCGCCTTAAGGCCTCTGTCGTGGCTTAACGACTGTTAGAGTCGGGACCGACAGTATAACGTGCTCTTCGAAGTACGGAAGCGCTCAAATGTAAATGCTACTAACGGTCACCCATCCAAATAGTGACCGCACAGAACGTTGCTTAACTTAGATTATCGGTTAAGATTAAGTAAGCTACGCCACGAGCGCTTCTTAATTAAATAAAAGTAGTTGTAAGCAAGTAACTCTTTTACATCGCGGGGACGATTTTAAATAAGAATAAGTATAATTTAATACATACAAAACTTAAATAATAACAACAGATAGTGTAGGTAGGTACTTAATTAGATACATGTAGGTAGGTTTCTAGTTGATCTGTTTCTAAGTAGGTAATTTAAATCAAAGATAGCATACAAATAGTAGTGGAACCCATCCTTTCCGTGCTAGTTAGGAACTGTGTTACGGCAAATGTGGTAAGTTTGTCTTGTCTATGCTTACAAAAATGATGTACCTACGCACATAAAATATCCCATGATCTAGGGGAACACAATAAACCACGGGTTTCTTGTCTTTTATATTAAAAATACGAAGATTTTGTTGAAAAGGTGTTTATAATCACATGATCACTCAGTGTCAAGCAAAGTGCACCCGGTCATCAAAACTTTTAACAGCGGGATAATTCTCAAAATCTCATCTCGGGAAAGGCCTGAACCAGGCAATACCACTCCACTTTTTGCTCTCGTCAAAAATTTTCATTTCATTTATAACCAAGGATCCCGCAAATTACTAGGGATTCGCCTTTTTTAGCTTTTTATAAAATTGCCTACGTTCACTTAAAGATATTAAAGTTGGAGACAAAGACGGGTGTGCGTTTAAATTTAGTTCTTTTAAAGCGGTAAACGTTTTATGACGGTCGTGTTTTGAATATAGACCAGGAAGTAACTTAAAAAACTGTTCAATAGGTACTAATTGTTATAATAAATATTCATATAGGTACTTATTTACAAGGAAAATTACAACTAATACAGTATTTACAATCTTCACAATATTTACAAAATACACATGAAACACTGGATGAGACGAGCCGAAGACCGGGCTCAGTGGCGCGTCTTGGGAGAGACCTACGTCCAGCAGTAGACTGATATAGGTTGATGATGATGATGAGTTGAGCTGTGCTGTAATTAAATACAATGTTGTCTACTTAAGATACTGATTTTACTAACATGACTATTACCTACCATAAGAAATTATTGCATTATTTTAGCAATAAATTATAGTACTATAAGTTTATTTTTAGAAGAGGAACAAGACATAAGTCAGTCGACAGCATCCACAGAAGTTTAAAATTATATAATTAATTACTATTACTATTAGCCCATGCTGTCCCATTGTTGGGCAAAGGCCTCCCCCCACTTCCGCCAGTCTCCACGTTCTTGAGCTCTATTTCGCCAGTCCCTCTCATAGGCGTCCAGCTCGTCCCACCACCTCATACGCGGTCTACCGCGACGCCGCCTCGCTGTGTCAGGGCACCACTCGGTGGTTATTTTGGCCCACAGGTCGTCAGGCATGCGGCAGATGTGACCGGCCCAATCCCACTTTAGTCTGGCGGCTTTTTCTCCTACATATTATAATATATATAATATTATATATTATGTCTCCTATATAATTAATTAATTAATAATAATTTAATGTGAATGAAACTTGCAATTAACACTCGTATTCAGGCAATTTTTTATTTAAGTACTGGAAATAAGTTACAATGCAGTATCTTTAGTAAAATGTAGCCTGCACATTGCTACACTGTGGCATACTACGATTTGGTCCTTGTAAATCCCCACGGACTAAGGTCCGTGGGGACTTACAGGGACCAAATACTTAGTGGGAATTTATGAAAAAAAAATCAGAAATCTTCACTGCTACGGCGTAGATATTGCTACGTCGTAGCAGGTAGCGATTTCAGGAAAAATAGCTGAAATCCCCACTGGTAAGTATTTCTTAGTGGAGATTTCTGGAATAAATAGTTATTTGGAATATACCTACCAAAGATATTGTGAAGATTTTAAATCACGTCCGTTTCATTGCAATTATGAAAGCTTTAATCACAGTATACCCTCGTTTCTATTTATTTGCGGTCTTCATCTGCTTCCTTTAGCTCCTAATTATCTTTTGAGCTTTCTGAATCATTTTCTCACAAAAACACTATAGTTGCCTCACTCAAGAGACCTTATAGCATAATAAATAAAACAGTTCATTTCGGCAGGCATTTTGTCATAATTTTACAACGTATTCTAGGTACAAAGGTATAAGTTATTTCATTAGAAACAGTATCTTACTTAATACTTAAAATTTGCAGAATCTCTGTCACTATTCATTGGTAAAAAACTTGCGTCTGTGCAAGTGGCAGTAAGTTTCATTAGACAAAGTTTTGTATATCGGCTTTATTTAGGTTTACTTTTGGAGCGGAAGAAATCGTTTTTTTTTGTATTCATCATCATATCCTTGCCCTTTTCCCACTTTATGTGGGGTCGGCACAACATGTGTTTTTCTTCCATGCTCTTCTATCAGCCGTCATCTCAGTTGTCACTCCTTTCTTACCCATGTCATTCTTCACGCAGTCCATCCATCTTATCTTTGGCCTACCTCTACTCTTATACCAATTTACATTCATATCTAATACTCTTCTTGTTACATGACATTCATCTCTCCGCATAACATGACCATACCATGCTAACCTGTTGCTTATCATCTTTTCATTCACTGGTGCTACTTTCAAACTTCCTCTGATATACTCATTCTTGATCTTATCCATTCTAGTCACTCCACACATCCATATCAACATTCGCATCTCTGCCGCATGTACTCTTCTTTCATCCGTCCCTTTCGTTGCCCAACACTCAGACCCATACAAAACAACAGGTCTTATGTATTATTGATACAAAAAAAAAAATCTTAATTAATTAGCTTATTCATAAAAAAACCCTGTGTGTGCAGTCCCTACGCGCGGGAGAAGTTATAATTCGAGTGCCAGGCATTGACTCTCGCTCTGTGTTTAATGTGAAATTAATTTGACAAGCGTCATGGCTCAGTCGGTAGTTGCTCTGCCTTTCGTGCTGTGGGTCGTGGGTTCGATCCCCACCGAGAACAAACATTTGTGTGTGGGAAACATACACGTTTGTTCTGTGTCTGGGTGTTACTATGTATTATAAGTATGTATTTACAAAAAAAATTATATTATGTATTCTATCAGCCATCTAGTTCCCATAGTACTTTGCTTAATTTGGGACTAGAAGGCGTTGTGTTAAATGTCCGTGAATATTTATTTATTTATTATTTAATTTAGTATTTAACCAATATGGAGTACTAAATTTTTACTTCTAAATAAAACGTAAAAAGTTGCATGAACACTGCCATCTATTATATTTTGATTGTAGCGTATTATAGTCTCTTTCTATGCCCCCCGCTGTCAGTTGGAAGTCGTTTATCTTCAAAAACACGGGCGGTCAAATGCTGAATTGTTGAACACTGCCATCTATATTTGATTGTAGCATTTGTAGCGTATTAGCCTCTGTCTCTTTCTATTTGGGGGGAATAGAAAAAGACAGAGACTATGTCATCCCGTAACGCAACGTTGTTGGAAGTCGCATTAGAAGTATAACTTCAAAAATTAGAGATGGTCATTTGGAGAAAGCCTTTCTACATTTCGACGAAATCAGATAACCCAACTAAAACATTGATTTAAACCAGCTATATACTACTTATACTTCCTATGTATATACTACTTTTTATCAGGTAATTCTTTTGATCAAATTATATTTTAATTTTGAAAGGGAATAGCATCAAAGGGCTTTATTTACCGACATGATGCGGGTATGACGACGTCTATAGACGTCCAATTAACGTGCTCGTCAATTGAATGTGAGCGGCACTTGATAAAACCTGGGTGGCAATCGTTGTTTTATAAAAACCTGCCAGGTTTGCCTCACAGATTTTCTGAACTGTTTTCATACAAAATTATAGGTATTCTGTGACTAAATAGCGTTTCAGCGCGTTTTTTGCCGTCAAAAGCTTCTTGTTTTCGTATATCTGTAGCCACATGGCTTGACATTATGCTGGGCAGCGAAAGCAGTTCAGAGCTTGCGATATGGGGGCTGTAAATTCTGCAATAACTATTAAATGTGTATGAAAACTTTTTAAATCTAGCCAATTACAAATAAATAAAATATTTTCTAGTCCCAAATTAGCAAGGCTTTTTTTTATTCAATTAAAAGAGCTTTATCGCACATGCGATGATGCCGCCCTGACTTGTAAACAATCAACTTAATCTTATAAGTATTTCAAAACCACCACAAAAACCAAGTAAAAGAAATAACAGCATAAAACCAAACTTAAATCTAAAATAAATTGGTACCTACATAAAGAAAAAAAGCAAACTAATTGTATATAACAGAAATAAGTTATATGCTCTGTGTGGTGGTGAAACGGCCTCAGCTCAGCTTAATGCTACGGTATGTTTCCATACAGCAGCACTGGTTTTCTGCTGAAGCCAGTGTTGTTGACAATACTATTACAATACCCTATTTCTAAGCGTTTAAATCCTAATAAAGATCTAAAGCCATCGTTGCGGACACGTTCCATCAATATTGTGATAAACATCATCCACGGTGTTGCGCAAAAGACATTTTGCAGTAGGAGAAATTTTCATAAGGTATAAAAACTTAGCAAGGCTTGTACTAATAAATAAATAAATATTTTTTTCGGTTGTGAAGTTTAGGTAATTATTTCACGTGTTTTTATTTTTTAAGTAATTAATGGTGAATACCTAATGTGTACCGTGCAGTTTTTATGTAGTTTTCACTAACAGCGTTTTATATTTTTTCACAAGTTTACAGAGTATTTAAAATCCAGAGGTTGAACCTATTTTAGTCACGCATAACCTTCTTCGGCCCCAGAGTTCATATTTCTTTTTTTCAACGCCTCAAATATGAATCATCCAATACAGTTTACGTCAGCTCATGTATTATTCAGCACTAGAATATACAGGGTGTATGAAGAATATTCTCTGAAATACTAGGCATCATTTTTACTAAGAATTTCATGATTATATTCCTTAATTTCAGATTTTTTTTTGTAAGTTGATTTGAATACCACGAATATGGTTTGTGTACTGTTTCTTACCAGTCGTTAAGCCATGATGGAGGGCTTAAGACGGCCTAAAAACTCCGTTACCAGAGTTAGCATTAACTCATACGAGCTGGCTTTGCTATCAGTCGGTATTCAGATGTGTTACCTACTGGTAATAAATAAATACCTACGTTTATGCCGGCAAGAAAAAAGAAAAAATTATATGATAAAAGAAGCAGACTTTTGGTGTAACACATCTAAAAGTTTAAGCAATCAACGGTATAATAACCGTAGAGCAGATAAACATACAACGCTGGTTTGCCCTACCTAATATTAATATCTAGAAGATCAGTTATTGATTGAACTTTTTTGGATTACAGTAAACAAAAAACAATTCTCGAGTTTCCGGAACCGAATCTTATAAAGAGGGTAATTGTTGTGCTTTGTACTAAAAGTTTACTCTCTCTGGCTAAGGTACACTCCATTATAGTCCTTGTCGCGACCCCTTTCCGCTTATAATGGAATATTAGATTCCGTCATAAACCCGGTCACGACAACGAGACCATTAAATTTTGACCTCTAAAATTCCCCCCGGTGTCTTATTAATAAAACTCGGTGGGGAGAAAGCCGGGTCTTGTTATGCTGGTGGCAGCCCAATGTGTTTGCTGACGTAAACACCGTTTGGGGGGAATCACCCAAAGATGTTTGCTTCGGAAAGCAAAACGTAGAGGCGATAGTAATGAGAATATTCAATTAAACAGCTTTAGATTTCGTTGGTAATCAAAGCTTTTTTTTCTATAGACCGATGTTAGCAGAGTGAAGTTGCAAAGGCTCAAAAGGTTTCAGGGAAAGGTATATCTGCTCCCAAATCAGATTTGATTCATTTGCTCGCGGTAACTACGTTAGCTATTTTTAACAGAGGAAATTGGTTCAACGCTAGCTCTAATATGATCAAATGAAGCATTGATGAAACTCGAAAGTTTACCTTTTAGAAGTTTAAATCTTTAAAGATTTTTTCTTTCATCTGAGTTCTGGAGTACCTGGGAATAAAAATAATGTTTTGAGAGGGTAGAAAGAGACTAAGCGTTACTTACCTTTTCTTTTAGATAGAAACCTGTCTACATAGAAATTTGGAAATGTCATGCTTTGGTATATAGACACATATAGATTAGAAATAATAGGAGGGAATTAGCATCATGTTCGAGTACAAATATTTAAAATCTTAAAAGAACAATGTACTTACAATGACATTATTACTATTTCATTATGTAGGTAATCTATAATATTAATTCACTACTGCTATCCGCTTTAGTACTATATGCTGCGCCCTCACAGGGTACATGACTGTTCTTTTAGCTAACTATGACCTAAAGCTATATTATTATATAAACGATGTATGCAATCAATAAAAGAAATGAAATAAAATTTAAGGACTATGTAACCGAGTTCCAAATTTTTCAAAACTCATTTGGCAAATTTCGTTTACTTCGATTTCACCTGCCGTGCAATTTCCTTTATCAACATTTTCGCTGAACCTTTTCGGGCTTAAACACATTAGCTCTTCTTTTATTTACAAAACGCTCCCTTTGATTAGATACGAATCACGGAAATAAGTTTGTTTATGTAGAACTTTTCTAAAAGTATTCTTCAGTAGATTCGTTCAAAAAAAATATAAAAAAATCTATTGGGCCTGGAATTTTATATGTTCAGGCTACCTTTTAGTTTTTGTAGACAACTTTCTTGATTCTTATCAATTTTATGTTATGAGAATAATCTCATACCTCCATTTTCTACCATTTCTCTTTTCTGGCGAGTGTAAATACCAACTTGGCTATGGTAACCCCGTAGTCCAATTTCAATGGATAAAGAAAGACTTTTAATAGGTACCATATACTTAGTGGAGATTTGTGGAAAAAAAATGCAGAAATACCCACTGGTAGGGATTTTTTAGTGGGAATTTCTGAAATATATCAAGAAGTAGTAGGTAGTAGTTTCATAAAAAAATTTGGAAAATATATTTTGTATTTCTAACTGACCTGACCAGATATCCCAAAATAATTATAAGCTACAAGGCCTCTGAAATATTTACTCTTTTTCTCAGGCTTCTACGAGTATTTTTAATATCTGTATTTCCTCGTTCCGCGAACTCGGACACGCCTATCCTGTTTGCAAAAGTTAATCAAAGTGAGCTTAGTCAAAAGAATATTTAGGAAGCCTTCAAAGTTATTGGGTCCTTGGTTAATAGAATCAATTTAATGCAAAACTTTTGGGTTAATTTATGGACTTTATTGCGATTGCATCCTCATAATGAGTATTTTAAATTAGTTTTTTGAGTCAATGGTTTCAAAATTGCTTTCTTACAAGAAATTTATTTACTTTCTTTTGAAGCAAAAACTTTGAGACTTATAACAAAATAATTTGAAGAGAATAAGTAGCTAGTTTTGAAATTGCTCTATGTGTTTATTCAATTTGATATTGGTACTAGTTTATATTATGATCACAATGATTTTTTAACTGATGGCTAGATCTAGTGCACGAATCTCAAAATCATGATACTTAATCAATTTGGTTGTTAGCAGTCTGGAAGCTCCTTGTCTGACTCCGCTTTATTCATTTTCCGCGCTGATCTCGGATTAATCGAAAAAAAATTATCAGCTGCTTTCGTTGCATTAAAATTCCATTATAAAAGGGTTTAATTCCAAGGATTGGAGAGCTTCACTTGTTGGTTTAAAATATGGAAACTCTTCAGTCTATTTTTCTCTGTATTTTGCACTCCCAGTTCTTATACTATACTTATTAACTTATATTCCCATTGTTCTAGAAACTAAATGCTTTCTTGATAAAAAATAAATTGTTTTTAAATTGGTAAAGAATATAAAAATTATGTTAAATTTACAATTTTTTATAAATTATGATAGTTTAGACAATTCGTTAATGTCTATAATTTAGATTTATTAAAGTATTTACTAATAAATAATAGTTTTGACCATCAATTGTTGGTGTCATTATAGATTTTAGTAAAGCATTTACGCGTAGAGAAGTTATAGATTTCGCTAGTAGTGACATAACCATTTTTCTACTAAAGTTTGCGCCAGTGACTAATGTATGGGGCTCTCAAAGGTCGGTAACTCGCGGGTGGTATCTTTGGTGTCGCAGGCGTCCATATTCTACGGTTACTGCTTACTATCAGGTGAACCAAACGCTCGTTTGTGAACTTAGTTGTTGAAAAAAACAATTCAAGACTATTCTATCAATTACTATAAAATCGATTCTGTTCAGAAAGGGTATCGATTATACTAATTAGTTTTAAGAATTGATGCGTGCTCTAAACTTCATTAATTGTTTGTGTTTCTGTAGGTATTTTCATGCCACATTTTGTAATCAGTAACACAAACCCAACCAGTGTATAATCGTCATTTTCTGCTTGTTGAGTTCGACTATTTCCAATTGATTAAATAGTTATGGTTTAAACTAATAATTGTGTTATTTTGATAACATTTCAGTTCTAACACGATAAAGTATTCAATGTACTCATTCTGAATGATAACTTTTTAGAAATATAATCAGACTTGTGTTTTAAACAAACTCTTACAGTTTTGAATAAGAATCTATTCGAGAATTATATTCATACAAAGGGGTCTAATAAAAACATCCGACTTAAGAACTTCAAAATGAGAAAAAAAAGTAATTCAAAGTCAAAATGCTTTTATTCAACAAAAACTCACTGATCACTTTGAATCGTCATACAGTTTTGCATTTATTTAAATATGGTTACATTTTTTGATTGAAAGAGTTGGAGCTAGTTTGTCGCAAGCATGTTTGTCTTCTAAATAATCAGTGTTTTATAGTATTATTTTAAATGAAGTCTTCGTTTTATTACGTTTATGAGCTTGCCAATCGACAACTGAGACACATCACTTGAGATTTTGTTATAGAAGCGTACACATTGCCCTTTGAAAGATTTACTAAGTTTATTGAGCCTAGTGGTGGGAACAGCGAGTTTGTTGATATATATAGTAGGTGTCAAATAACACCGCAATACAGGTCATTCACCCACCTTCACCTCGATGTCGCAAAATTCAATTTATGTATGGTAAACAAACAGTACTACGAGATTCGAGCGATTACCGTCTTAGCGACAGGTTTGTTTGGAAAGTGACAGAATTAGCCATTCATAAATTGAATGACCTGTATTGCGGTGTTATTTGGCATCTACTATAGTGGCTATCATAATGTCAACACTAGAAAACGATACTCAAATGGGTACCTGCAATAATTACCAAGCCACTGTTAATTGATTTACCAGTAAGATTTCATCAGTGTCAGTCAAGCTCATTATTACCAAGACATCTCAATTGTATTGACAGTCATCTCAGTAAACAGCAATATCTGTCCCTACATCTCATTGGGTTAGGTATGTCAACTCTGCTAGATAATAACAGAATATTAGATGGTGCCGCAGAGAATCTGTTTGGTTAGCTTTACCATATTTTACATTAATGAGTTGGTATTATGCTTCGTTTTCGTCCACTGAGTAGTTTTTAGATTAGAAGATTAAGGAACTAAATTTTTGTTACAAGTTACTGGCAAGGGACCTCGTCGACCTAGATGATTTCACTTGTTTTTTTAAGCTAACCACTGCCCGTAAAAATACATAGCTTAACTGAGCACATTCACTGAGAAAGTGCCCTGTGATGCATTGCACTGTGCCCACTCTGACACGTAGAAGTTTTAAGCCTCATGTGGCTGTAAATGCACCGGGTTATAGCTGATTCGTACCTTCCATTGATGTGTTAATTTCAATTTTCATCCTAATTGGTACCTTAAGTAATACTGTTGTGTTATTCTGTGGCACAACGCAGGTGCTTGGCGGCAGAAATAGGCACAACCATTCGTCTTTTCAAAACATCCACATCTTACGTATTCGGAAACATTGAAATATTCCTGAATAGTAGAGTAAGTATAGCAATAATATGAAGTGGTACAAACCACCAAACATTCCGTAAACGTGCAGATAACTTTGCGTTTTACTTCCCATTCGTAACGAAACGTTAACAAAACGGGACAATACAAATAAGCTACCCGTCGACAGTTCGCGGCAATTATTCTCTGTCGTGTGCAGAGTACTACACACAGCACAATATATCGGCGTATAGACTATACCAATGTGCGTTATATAGGACATTTTTCCACTTGTAATTTGGCCGAATGTTTGCATTCGCATATTGCGCGTGAATGATAATTCACATCACCTCATTGATAAAATTTAATGACAATGACATGACATTTACGAACTTTGGCGCGAAACGGATGTGGTTTTAAAATAAAATTATCTGTCGAAATGACAAACAGAGGCCATAAATAAGAGAAAAAGAAGAAATTATGTGGATACAGTGAAACACAAACATTACAAAACGTTCAAAATGGTTTATTTAATCGAACTGCTTCAGATCTTTGTCTTCCAGTCCTACAACTCCACGGGACCTTCTAGTCAAGTCTCACTTGTCTAGTGTACCTATTTATTATTACGCTCCTTGCTATTTAGCAAAATACCTCATATCTGTATGCGAATTGCTTGTATGCTACAAATAAATATTTCTATAATAAACTGTACTCTATATTTTTCTTTTTATTGACATTTCATTTATTACAATCTCTGTAACAGAACTAAAGTGAATTTAACTAGTACTATATCATACTATACCTACGTAGGTAGTTATATAAGTAACGTCACGTGACTGCCCAAACTACGTCATTCTCACTGTGAATTCCCCTTGATTGATAAACGATTGCATTTTGTGGCTCGTGATTCGTACCGTCTACAATTTAAACGTGCAGCACAAAGGGAAATCGCCGTTTCTAGATTTAGAGAATTGAACTACACAGACGAAGAGCTGACGTACAAGTTTCACATCTTTACAATAGATACATTGAAATTGAACTCTTTGGTCTACAATAGTGTACATGCCTAAATACAATAACCAAAATATAAGTATTTTACAGGTAATGTCAAACAGTGTTTGTTCTACGACTTTTGAGATTTCGAAGTTTTTGATTCATGAAATGACCTCGTAACTTTTACTTAAAATGTACCTACACACAACTAGCGTGTGCGTGCAACATGGTAGGAGGTACTTACGTGTGCATGTGTGTGTACGGGTTTCCGTGAATAGTAAAAAAACACTTAAGGTTGTCGCAAATTTCTAAAATAATAAAAGTTTTACTTTTTTATGAAAATTTCAATTACGTTTTTTTGACTCTTTGCACATGTCTAAGCACTCAGGTGGTCGGTCTGATTACGCTTTCTTCGGACTTTTAGGGTAATTATGTTACACTTTGTATAACAACATAAGTACAATAAACCGTTCGTCTCGCTTTGCGAATGCTTTTGCGTGTGCTATACTCGAGTCAAAAGTCAAAACAAATGCACAGACTCGGGGCTCTGGATTCTGATGATATCTTGATGATATAGCAGCTACTTACTAGCAAAAACTACTGACGTATCTGTGCATTTTCTAATAGAAATCTCCCAAAATGTCCAGGATGCTTTTAATTCTCTGTAAATTGGAGATATTGAAGCAGCAAATCGTCGGCACTGACCGCAAAGCCTGTCCGGGTTCTACATGGCTATCTAATGCAGACTGGTTGCGGCCAGCCGAGGGGTATCAACGCCTGGAGTCCAGCTCCGTTGCAGGTCTTAGTGTCTAGGGAGTACCTAGTGGTCTAGGCAACTGTACGATGCTAAACCAGTATTCTTGTATGCATTCTTGTATTCATTATTGTATTTCATTATTGTACTTCATTCTTGTACTTCATTATTGTACTTCATTCTTGTCTCTTGTCTATAGCATCCCCCTATACTATAACATTCTCGTGAGAGTTACTTTGGTTAGTTTTAGATATTTTTTTTTCGTTCACAATAGCTGCTGTTTTTACTGGCTTGGAAGCCTTAGGCCGTAAAATTTATGGAGAGTAAAAATAGCCTAAAGTATTTTGTAGTCATTTACTGGTACGAATATTTGTTTACATCTTAGAAATGGTAGTGTTTCTATTACAGCCGATTAATGTGTAGCTGCCTTAAAAACTCGTGGTATTACAGGCCCCTGTGACTTTTATCGGTTAAATTACAACCCTAAGGGCCGTAAGATCAATAGTGGTTTAAACTACGAGTTAGAGTTTAACCTCCAGTCTCCGATTATTTCATAAGATCAATGGTAGTTAATCGAGCATGGTTGGCACTTTGACACGCGACTTGACAGTAGATTACCCATCGATCAAATGTAATCGTAGTTAACGAAACCCATAGTTTAAACTGCTTTTGATCTTACGGCCCTAAAATACGAAGTCAGATAAATAAACACCGTGTTTTCCAACTAGAAGCTAAAGAACTTTAGCTGAGAGAGTGTGATTAACTCAGTAAATATTTTACCAATAAGTATCAAGACTTGCGTCCAGGAACGGTATCAGTCAACCAATGGCTTTATCCGATACGTTGTTCCTGGTTAGTATTCCGATTATGGAACTCCGATATAGTGAAACAGAAAGCCACTACTCAAATACTTGGCTTGTTCGTAACAATAGCGTAGATTATGTTCCGTATAGAATGGAATACTGGAGCAAATACAGGTTAAACTGAACATAGTTTAGATTATAGGGTTAAACCAATACCTATACAAAAGCGTTCGATTCTCAATACATTTACACAATGCTCGCATAAACCGTATATCGTAATACTAAAGTCCTACTCGTAGTGTTGTTTGCAAGGTTACATGGAGCTTATTCTACTAACGAACTTGTCAGCTCAAACACAGTTGAGTCGTAGCTCTTCATTTGTTGAGGGTTATTTCGTCCTATCAAACTTTGACAGCTGAACTTCAGCTGAACCCTAGTTTTTTTTTCATCTGTTTTAAGCTATTTTGATCAGCTGTTTCAAGCGTGTATAGTGGCCAACTCTAGCGACGGAGTTTTTGAAGTTATAACTACTTCTGATGCGATTTCCAACAAGGTTGCGTTAAACGGGAATCGTTAGTCTCTGTCTCTTTCTATTCCCCCGAATAGGAAGAGACAGACTAGCGAGAGTGATCACACACGGACACCCCCACAAAACGCAAAAACTTCGATAGTGAGTTCTAGGATCCGACCCAACTTAGCAGCGCCATCTAGTTCTGATTTAAGCAACATGAGCATAGAACCTTTTCTTACTAAATAAGTACTGCATATTGGTAAGTACATAAAAATAAATACTAAATTGATTTCACATTAAACACAGAGCGAGAGTGAATGCGTGGCACTCGAAGTATAACTAATTTTTTTTTCTGTGGATTTCCATCATGGCTAAATTAGTAGCCCCAGTTAGACACTGTTTTTTCTGTGTTTACTAACTAGTCCACTGGTAATAAAACTGGCACTGAAATTACCTGTACATAACAGGTAAATAAAATTATTTGATAATCAAGTGGGTATATGAAACACATAAATCAAATTGTGTGGTCAGTGTTGAATTGGAGGAAACTTCAACCCACCATTGTTCAACCAGAAATCGTTGAGCTCAATAATTCGTAGTTGGAATCTTACAACCCAATTACCTAAATCAAATTCCCAATCAGTTGAAATCGCTTTCAATTCTGCAACTCAATTAAACTATGGTCATTTGTGGCCAGAAGTGGTGTATCGTCCCAGTCAGAACAGTAACTTCAATAGTTTCTATAGATATTTGCAGAAAGTGTCCAGCGGAACTATTTGTTTAGGTACTTTTTAGCAGTGTTCGTCCGAAACCGTGTTCGTTCAGGAAGAAGCCGTTCGAAATTTGTGCTACATTCTGTTAATTCAGCATTTTGTAAGTTCGTATGAGTTAGTGGCCAACTCTGGTAACTTAGTTTATAGGCCGCCTTAAGACCTCCGTCGTGACTTGTAATTCAGCATTTCTAATGATACGCAGAGCAGTTTGAAATTGTAAAATTACGAATAATAACTTGGCCCAATACTATTCTAAAAATATTTGAACTTCTAGTTTTGAATATTTCAATTACACCACACCTTTCCGTATATTGATTTCCGTAGTAGTTCAGGTGCTAACAAACATATCAATACTTTTAACAGCTGATTTCCTAAATGAGATGAGATTCCCACATTGTTTTGAATAAATATAGCGCTAGTGAATCAATTGGTTTATTTATTCATTCAATACATTTATTCGCATTTATAAATTGTTATGAATGAATGCACATAGTGTCATTATTAGTGTTATTATGTAAAACCATTGCGAAATAAATGTTAAATATTGAATTGTTTTCATAAGCAACTGTGGGATCTATAGTGCATTATTTGTTTTTGACTTTCAAAGTGAACCTTTTATTACTTCACTTTGAATGTTAAAAGTTCAATGTTACAAAAAGATCGTATAAGCTTCCCTACATAGCACAGATCATATATTAACATAATTAGTCACATTATATTGTTCATATTGACTTGTTATACTATGAACTGTAGACTAGTCCGTAGACTAGTCTAGAAAAAGTTTACATCGTGTCTTGATTATCATACGTAAAATCTCTTACTTTTTCTAAGGAAGAGAAAATATCTGAGAAAAAACTACTTAGAAAACTTAGAAACTATTTCCACCATCTTCCCACTCATAAATTGAGCAAATAAATGAATATTCAACAGCACATCCCACTGCAAATTTCCCCGCAAATCCTATTTTATTTTGAAGCGGGGAATGGAAAAACTATTTCCTTAGTAAAATTATTCGAGCATAGTCCACTGCGCGGACGGCTGTGTAAATAACGATTTAATAGGAGTACTGGCAGATATGTTCAGGGAAGAACTGAGAGGAGACTTTTTTCTGTTTGCGTTACTAAGCAGTGTTCGAGTGAAATGTTGAGCTAATATTTTGAAAGCGACGCTAATGGCCCTCAGTTTTATATTCGCTCTGTCTCGGCGTTGAGTTGTTGAATAAATACATCAAACGAATCAGTTGGGTAAATACAAGTTTAAGTTATACAATATTTAAAGTTGAATAATAAGTAATATGTTAGTGTATGACATTTTTTATGAATCGAAAGGAAAGAAAACCCATGTCATGTCATGTACTTTTGCCAACAGACAGTGTCTCGACTAATAACCATTTCTTATAACTCAACGCAACTTCTGGGTTTAAGGCTTTTGTAACTTGTTATGTTATGTTGTAACAATTCAGCCAGTGTTATTAGCAAATCAAAGTTTTGACGGATGTTAATGGCACATAAATAAAACAAAATAAAACTATGAAATAGATAAAAGCTAAAGTGATAGCAAAAGGAAGCAAAAAGATTTCTCTTTCGCAATTACTTACAAGAACCCTCGGGCAATTTAGTGCAGCGTCTTGCATGCACCGAATCAGATTCCCTTGAAAGCGTACATAGAACACTCCAAATATGATCCCGGTTCGTCCCTGTACAAACATAATATATCACGGGTACATGTACCCGTTCGGTAGGTACCCCTTTGGGTACGGCTCGCGCAACACGTCTCATATTGGGAAATGGTGAGCTGGAATTTCAATTGGTTTTAGGTATGAGTGTCACTTTTGTCTGCCGCTCCGTTTCGGAACTGAGAAAATTGAGACGGAAAATGGTAAACTGGCTTGAACCCAATATCGGTCCAACTTGTATTTCTGAAGGTCGATAGGTGATATTTTTACGTAGTTATATTGGAAGTGTACCTATACATGTATTTTGCGTTTGTAAGCGAATCGCGAATCAGTTTGGAGCACTTATAAAGCAAAATTTATGTATTTCTATGCATTGTTTACAACATAAGGCTCAATTTACAAGGATACTTCCTGCAGTGACACAGAAACCTGAGAATTCAATTTATACGTCGTCGGTTGAGCACGATGCCACGTGCGACCGCCGCCGTGTCCAATTTAAATTGCAGACATCCTACGTTTGAACATAGGTTAAAAATCGCGTTGCATCTTAAGAATCTCTTCGTCGAAAGAAAAACTAGGAAAAAATAATGACGAAAAAGATTCTTCTCACATATTTTCGTACGAGTACCTACCTACGTTAAATATTTATTATTTACACTAAAACATTAATTAATTATAACCTAATTTGGTTTTCACTAAAATTTGAATAATTTTTTTCTAAGAAATCTGTAATAATATCTTTAACTAATTAGACACTTCATTTTCATACATAAGTTATGTAAGAATACATAAAAATGATGTCTAATTTTTTTTCGAACATTATTTTTTCGTGCAAAGTAGGTGACTTTCAGAAGCTCCTTGCTAAAGCTCTGATAATTTGATTTGACATGCTTCACATGAATACCGAGATTTATTACCATGAGACAGGCATGTGAAAAGAAATCGTGATTTTTTCTTCGGAAAAATATTTTTATTACAGAAATTCAGGCCAATATTTTAGGGTAACCGAAAAAACATGCATCTAAGTATTTCAAAACTTACAGTATCACAGAAAAAATAAATATATAGGTAGTTGGAATATTTAGTTTGCCTAGATATTGTTACGAATCAATAAATAACAAAAATGTTTGGTGTAAAATTAACATTACCTATGTCATCAGAAAAAAATATAACAGTCACTATACATTACTATATGAATAATACCATAAGGCATTCCACGTACAGTTATGACGTATTATCTTAAACCTAATGCATTATTAATGGGTTTGAACATCCCACTAGTTAAAGTTATAACCACAGAGTATAAACTAGTTTGTACTGTGTTCATGTGGCGTGGTTATAATCCTTTGAAGTACGCTTTGAAGAGAGTTTAAGTAAGACCAATATAACTT
This sequence comes from Eulithis testata, assembly GCA_947507515.1. Lineage (NCBI taxonomy): Eukaryota > Metazoa > Arthropoda > Insecta > Lepidoptera > Geometridae > Eulithis > Eulithis testata. The sequence continues at coordinate 1,983,249 of OX382209.1, forward strand.
GGACCATTAGCATTAGAATCAGTATCGAATTTTAGTGTGATGGTTTTTTTGTGTTTAAACATTCCAAAAATATTATGCTATTTATGAATTTTATAGTTTTTATTAATCACAAACATAATTTTTAACTGATTTACTAGCTGTAAGTATAGTTTTTTTTTTACTACATTTTTGAAGGCGTCATGCTTTGTATGTCGGGTGTGAGCATCGCTTCTAGGTATGCGTAATATTAGTTAGTACCTAATCTTTGCCAAAACGGTCGCTCTAAAGCGACGCCGGATCTTTATGGCCTTGTCTACTACGCAAAACAATGTCACTTGTGAAGTTCGAGTTGCAATGCGTGGCTGCTTTGTAAGTTGGGCGCGGGTTTTTGCGGAGTAGAGAGCTCGCTACGCAGTGTAACCTAAACAATGAATAGGATTTTTGCACAGTACCCTTGTTATGGCTACTTGTGAGTATACAGACAGTAACCTCTTTTGTGCAGCCTTTGTGATCACTTCCGGTTTTTATGATCCATTCGGCAAATACTTTTATGTTTATTAATCCTGTAAGTAATTGTTTACGTTGTGGCTTCGTTTAGATGCGATCTGAAGTTTTACGAGTCCCTTTTGGCATTGGTTTTCAATTTATTTCGGGTTTTGTTGGTAAGAGAATTTCGAGATTTTTGCTTACAACGCAACGGTATATTTTCTTAAGCAGAGCAGCATTTTCCAGATACAGTTCATTAGTTAAAAAAAAATATGTACAGAAGTAGAACTTCGATTATTTGGCTTATAAATGTATGTCTTTGGGTCAATATCAAAATACAGTTTCAATACCTATCACTGGATAAACTATCAACAGTAAAATAATATTTCACCATCTTGAAAAACTCATCGTGTTAATTAAGCACCTCTTTCAACACTCTACCATCTATATGTATATATGTATTTTATCAGCCATCTAATTCCCATAGTACAAGCTTTGCTTAGTTTGGGAGTAGAAGGCGTTGTGTTAAATGTCCGTGAATATTTACTATTATTTATTTATATAAAAAAAAATGTTACACGAAAATAAAATACAAAACCTGTAACGAAACGTTTACTTTTAAAAAATAATAAGCAATTAAATACAAAAGCTTCAATAATTATTAAACTGTTCAGATTATTGAAATATCAGATATTTTCGTGCAACCATAAAAATGATTTCAATGTGGTTGCAAATTAAATTAAAACATTGGTTTAACACACAATCTCTGTGCCCACCGCTTGTACATATATAGCTCTCGATAGTTGCTAACAAATTATAGGTTAACATTATCAGTTGGTATACCGCGTGTAATAAATCAACTCTTATAACAAAACATAGGCTTATAGTACCCGTCGAAGTACTATTATTACTAAAAAATCATCAGTGTTAGCGTGAAAAAATCCTACTTCCTACTTATCCTACTTCCTACTATCATACTAATATTATAAACGCAAAAGTTTGTAAGTATGGATGGATGGATGGATGGATGTTTGTTACTCTTTCACGCAAAAACTATTGATTCGATTTGAATGAAACTTGGAATATATATTGTCCGTGACCTCTCCAAATGGTTGCTGCTAAATTGCTTTTACTCTACTGACGAATATTTTAGTTATAAGTGACATTTTACTAATGTGATACTGACATGATTGTAATTTGTAGTAGGTATAGGTATTTGAATTTAATTTTGTTAAAATGTTTGCACACCAGGACAATAACTGGTAGGATGTATAGATCTCTTTTAATACATTTAACATCAATGTTACCTAAAACTTACATTCAGCGAATAAATGTTTCTGATTTCTGATTTCTGGATTAACACAATAGGCTACTTTTTATCACGGACAATCATCGGGATCCAACGGGACGCGAAGGAAGTCGCGGGCGGAAGCTTGTATTTCATATATTTTAGCCAAGCAGGCCATTTATTAAAATGTTATTTTTGCTTTACATAAAAAGAATCTTATCAAATTAGTGTATTGTCATTGGTCCTCGATAAATCTACAAAGTTTAAATTAAATCTGGCCGTTTAAAGTGGGTCAAAATCGCGCCCAAAGGAGTCGGTTACAAACAAACGTACAAGTGAAGCTAATATAGAGCGTGTAAAAAATGTTTACGTCTATTTCGTGTTTAATTGAAATTGAAAATAGGTGAAGCTGCACGGCACATATTTGTGTTTCAAAAAAGGAACAGGGCTTCTACTGTGAAAAATGACTTACGAAGATTCGGTAGCGTCGTTTCTGTTACACTGCGCAATGACGCTGTCACTTCGCAAGAGACCACCGGGCCTAAGATGCGCACCGCGAGATATTTGTCATGTCGTTCTGTCAAAATGCAAGCATTTTGTACCAGTTTAGGAACTATTGCATTATCTGTGGTACCTAATGGTGTCGACAAAACGCGCCATAATGTACACTTTTGACACTTGTTAGTCGTCGTACCTCTCTGAGGACGAGATAATAGTCATGCAGAAATGTCAAAAGTTGAAAATTCAAAGGCGCGGTTTCTCGACAACATTACCACAGATAATGCAATAGTTCCTAAACTGGTACAAAATGCTTACATTTTGACAGAACGACATGACAAATATCTCGCGGTGCGCATCTTAGGCCCGCACGTCATCGCTCGAGATGACCGCGCAGTGTAACAGAAACGACGCTACCGAATCTTCGTAAGTCATTTTTCACAGTAGAGGCCCAGATTTTTTTTTCTGTGCAATTTGACTGGTCCAATTTCCACGACGTTTTCATACCGGATCCACGTGCGGTCCGGATTGGCCGAGGTCTGCTCGGGTTTTTATCAATTCAGTTCGTGGTTTTTCGGTTTATGCTCCAACGATAGCGGTTGGTAAACAATTGATGGACGATTTAATACCGCGTGCACGCTATGCCCATCGGACCTAAGATGCGCACCGCGAGATATTTGTCATGTCGTTCTGTCAAAACGTAAGTATTTTGTACCAGTTTAGGAACTATTGCATTATCTGTGGTATTGTTGTAGAGAAACCGCGCCTTTGAATTTTCAACTTTTGACATTTCTGCATGACTATTATCTCGTCCTCAGAGAGGTACGACGACTAAGAAGTGTCAAAAGTGTACATTATGGCGCATTTTGTCGACACCATTAGGTACCACCGAAAATGCAATAGTTCCTAAACTGGTACAAAATGCTTACATTTTGACAGAACGACATGACAAATATCTCGCGGTGCGCATTTTAGTCCCGCATGCCACTGCCTACATGAATGCCGCTTAGTGAGAATAAAGGCGATTTTGCTGTGGCAATAAGTCTGCGGCATTGATGCCGCTATACATACCGGCAGCGGCATGGGCATAGTGTGCACGCGGTATTAGAGTTATTTTGTTTCGAAAGTGGTTATTACATTGTGATTATTTTAATCGTGAAAATAAAATTGGAGTATAAATATAATGTAGCTAAGTTTTTATTACAATGTTATAAATGTGATTTCTAAAATATAATATATATATAAAATATATAATTATTAATATAGTATAATAATATAAATATATTACATAATCTCATAATTTATAAGTTTAAAAACTTGTAAAAACCGACTTGACAATTTGATATGTCTTCATCATTAGATGGTGATGATGTTGTGCAATAAGTTTCTTGTATTGATCATGTGTTAAGTGTCCGGGAATATTTATTTATTTATTTATAAACATCATGAAGAAAGATGGTGGTGGGAAAGAAGAGGATGGTGGGAGGAAGCTCGGGACAGAGAACATTGGAAGTCTTTGGGGGATACCTTTGCCCAGCAGTGAGACGACATAGGTTAATTAAAAAAAAAAAACATCATGAAAGGTCACAGGAAAGCATCACAAGCAGTGTCGTGTACGTGGATTACGTGTTTTTTCCGGTTATTCTTATTTAATTAAACAAAATTATCTGTCGAAATGACGGACAAAGGCCTTAAATGAAAGAAAATGAAGAAATTTAATGTCGTTTAAATACATGAGTTATACAATTGTAGAATTAAAGTACTAAAGAGCAAATAACTACTAACATTAAGCATGAAGCTATGACCCTCGTACTGAAATATTGCTGTACATAAATAAAGTACACTTTGTCCGGATGTCGCGCGTCCGTCCGAGCTACCAAGCAAATGGATGGAAAATCCTCGTTCATGTCGGCTCCAGATTGCGAACCACATATTTTCTGAGCTAATAGAAAATGTAATGTGGGGGAAGACGGAATACTTGAACAGCGGTTCGTGTCGTGAAATTTTAAACATTATACGTTTATAAAAAACGTGAGTCTTCAATCAAATAATAGTAGGTACAAATGAAAGATGAGTATTATTGTAAGTGACTAGGGCCTACGCCGTAGCTACACACCTACGCCGTAGACAGTATACATATTTAGTGCTACGGCGTAGGCACTAGATTAAGTCGTCGACCTTCTTTTGGTCTAAAGGTTACCCAATTTGATCCTAGTTAGCATAAACTTATGAATGCGGTACACAAGCTCCTTTATTTTTTTTTAAATGTGTAGTTACGAATGAAATGTCTGATAACTATGTTACTTGCGAGTACTTATACTAAGTAGTTTTAATTATATAGTGGTATTCAATAGAAAAAAAAAACAAATTTCTTATTATTCCAATAAGTCAAAACAAAACTGCAACATTTAAAGTAGTCAAGCTGAAAATGTGTTTCCATTAAGCAAGAGTAAGAGAAAGTGGAATACGAGTAATCTTATGCCGGCTGATTGAAATCGTACGATCCCGCCCGGCCCGAGGGAAATAACTGAATAGTTCCCATGTTTAATTTATTGTGGTTGACTTGCTCACTGACTTTCTGTTGCTTGTTACTCGACAACTAACAAAGCAATGCATTGTTTTTTAGGCGAAAATATGGAAAAATTTGGTATATACACTCGAGAGCAATGATTCCGGGTCACTTAAAGAATGTTAAAAATCTCGGAAACTAAAAATGATAGGTTAATGCAATAAATTGTATTTAATAGACAATGTAATACTCCTTAAATGAAAGTAAAAAAATATGAGTCACCGCATACATTTTATTAACACAAAATTACATAAAGAAAAAAACTGCTGATCTCTCCTTAAAACAAAAATAGGAAACATGAAATTTTTGAACTTTATTACGATTTTCTTGAATTTTAATACTTCGTATTGCCTCCTCGTGCTTCCATTACTGCGTTTACGCGGTTTGGCATGCTGTACACCAAGTTCCTTATACGATTTTGGGGAATATTCTCCCATTCCTCTGTGAGAGCAATTTTGAGCTCACGAAGCGTGATTGGGGGAGGGTTTCGTTGTTTTACGCATCTGCCTAGCTCGTCCCAAGCATGCTCGATCGGGTTGATATCCGGGCTGCGCGCTGGCCACTCCATACGAGTAATGTTCATCTCTTGAAGGTAGTCATTCACAATCCTACCTGTATGAGGTCGGGCATTGTCATGCATAAATATAGCATCCTCACCTAAATTGACCATAAATGGACCAACATGATCATTGAGGATTTCTTCCACATATCTTACGCTAGTTAAAGAGCCGTTTTCTATGATCACCAGCTCTGTGCGACTTTCAGAAGAAATTCCGGCCCACACAAGTACAGACCCACCACCGTAGGCTACTTTTTCTTCGATGCATGCTTGCTTGAATCTTTCCCCTGGTCTTCGATACACTCTGTGTCTTCCATCGTGCTTGTAGAGCATAAATTTTGATTCGTCGGAGAACATAACTTTTGACCAATCTTCAATACTCCAATTTACGTGGCTCTGGGCATATCTTAGTCTTGAAATACGATGCCCACGCTCCAGTTTAAGGCCGTTTGCAGGTCTAAGGGGTTTTAAGTTAGATTCAGCAAGCCGACGTCTTACTGTCCATGCACTTGGGTTACTTCCTCCGAGGCGTCGAAACTGGACTTAGTGTGATTTGTGAGTTCAGTTCCTGTGAGAAAGCGATTTCGAAGCATGGTGTTCACCAAGTATCGGTCTTCTCGTGCTGTGGTACACCTGGTTCTGCCCGTTCCTGGTCTGCGTAGGTTAGAACCAGTTTCTTCGTAACGTCGGAGAACTCTTTGTACTGTTGACAGCGACACACCGACAGTCCTGGCTGTATCGCGCTGACTCCGGCCGGTTTCCAGCATTGTAAGTATTCTGGTGCATTCTTCAGGCGTAAGCGACATAATTTCAGCTTGAATAATGAATATAGAGCACTATCAACATGGTTTATATACCCACATAAATGACAGATTACAAACAAAAGCAAAACCAAATGCTGTAATTTCGTAGTTCCATCTTCGAAAGTGGCCCTTTTTCAAATTTGATTTTTTTAAGATATAACTTTACAATAACTAAGAAGTTTTAATACCTTCATTTAAGGAGTATTACATTGTCTATTAAATACAATTTATTGCATTAACCTATCATTTTTAGTTTCCGAGATTTTTAACATTCTTTAAGTGACCCGGAATCATTGCTCTCGCGTGTACTTTTACGTAGAACAAATTTGTAGTTTTTTATTGAATTTATTGAGTTATTATTAGTTTTGTGTTTTTACCATGAAACACAAACACGTAGGGCTCAGACACACTTGACGGAAATTCCGTCGCGGACGACGGATGATCCGTCGCGGAAATTCCGTGTGCCTGAGCCCTTAGTCGCAGAAAATATATTATAGTACCTTCTTCATAACTTAGGGCTTGTACACAAAACTGCGATGCGACGTCGCATCGTAAAAATCTGCGAGCCCGCTCGACGCATCGCAAGAACTTGCGAATTGATTCACAAGTCTTTTTTGTTTCTTTTTCCTGTATCTCCTGAGCAATAAAAAAAGTGCGCACTTCTTGTTACGAACCATGTCACGACCTAGTTTTCAAACTACGTTCAGTACGGTTGACGGTCGTCGAAGGAATGGTCACCCTAATCGCGGAAGGGAGACGCCTTGGCGCACGAAGTCGCATCGCAAAAACTCGCAATTTTCTGCGTTGTGAATTCGCATCGCATCGCAGTTTTGTGTACAAGCCCTTCTTACTTTCTGCTATTTTTTATTTTATTTTTAATGTGTGTTTCTTTATGGAAATATTAGTCGGTGCATGTATAAATAGTATTTTTTACTTAACTTCTATTTTGTTCAAACTTGTGTTTAAATTTTTTTTTTATTCCAAAGGACCGTACACATTTTTGAATGCCATTTATGAAATAACTGCTTTGTTTTTTTTTTTTTTTTTATACAATATATACAACCGTTTGACCACAATCTCACCTGATGTTAAGCAATGATGTGGTCTACGATGTAGCACGGTTACCTAGAAGATACCTATTCACTCTACTCTTGAAAACTTCCAAATTATAGTCATTCGGGAACACACACACTTTGTGTGTGTATCTTACTGTTAGTATGTACCATTGTTGTGCATTCACGCAGATATTGAGTTCAATGCACACATTAACATTCATTGTGCTCGCTACAAGAATGTAGGTATTTGTTACAAAATAGAACACCGAGTGGTTGTGTATAAATACTTTCAAAAAACCTATATTTTTTTGTCATTTATTTCAACATAAAATAAGCTAAAGTCTACTAAATACTGCTTTTCAAAAACCACACTCAAAATTGTCCCACTTGTAGCACACTCCTTTCAAATCCCTCTAAATCAGTGCAGACCAAAAGATAAACGCCTCAATTCAAATTCACATCGGCTTAAAAGCTGCGAAAGGGCTAAAATCATTTAAACCGGGTTACAGCGCACCTGGGCTTAACCAAACTTGCGGTCGCCATTAAAAATATTTTTAAAGACCTTTGTCAGACGCCAGATTATGTTCCGGCTGAGTTATCTGCCAGATAATGTTTTACACAAATCCTTTGGCACGAGTTTATTTGTTCATGATTATTCAGCTATAGTAGGTGCCAAATAACACCGCAGTACAGGTCATTCACCCACCTTCACCACGATGTCGCAAAATTCAATTTATGAATGGCTAATTCTGTCGCTTACCATACAAACCTGTCGCTAAGACGGTATCGCTCGAATCTCGTTAGTACTGTTTGTTTACCATATACATAAATTGAATTTTGCGACATCCTGGTGAAGGTGGGTGAATGACCTGTACTGCCGTGTTATTTGGCACCTACTATAGACAGGTCTGCTGGTTAAAACTTAGCTTTTATGGTTAGTCTGGAGACCACCTTCTTTTCAGTTCTTGCCAGAGGAAAGAGGCAAGTGCTTAAAACTGTGTTGGTACGAGTACGTGTGACGTTTTGGATAGGTCTCCCTCATAGGTTTGTAGAAAGATTTTTTTAAGAGATATTGTAATAAAACAAGTTAATAGTGGTTTTTTATCTGGCTTTTTGACTAAAAAGCAAAGTTGATGCCTTTGTTACATCTGAACTAGTGCTAACATTTTACTTTTTTTGTATACGCGATGTTTTTGCGTACTTTTTTATATACTCTGTGGTTAAATTACACAGTTTATACCCCATTTTGTTTTTATGGTTTCATAATTTAGAAAAACGTGTTTGGATGGTAATTAAATAAATTGTTTTTCTTGTTTCAGGTAAGCATGGTGGAGATTTTTAAGCTACAAACTACAAAATGTAGCAATGGTATATTATTGTACTATGAACTAAACTACAACTCTAAAAACAAAAGTATCAAAAACCATACTCAATCTTGCTTGCATTGAAAAATACATAAATTAAAACTGCAATGCTAAATAATCTTTCATCGGTCTTTAGTAGAATGAAATCATCAGCTTTTATCATCAAGCAAATTAAAAAAAAAACATTTTATTGAGATCGAAAATGAATTTAGAAAACCGAATTCATTTTCACGTATTGTTTGCAAATAGTTACATGCTTCATCGTCCGAATCGAATTTCAAATTTCGAATTTCGGACACACTCGATTGTTTCACGCTCCGAATTTCAATTCCAAGTATTTCGCCTTTACCCGCTTTCGCCACGTCCCAAGGAGTTTAAGATTCCAATTTCAAATGCAAGTTAAGTTTTGGTGCGAACTACGAATTAGTTTTGTCTAGAAAAAGGATGTGTGTTCGGTTGGCGCATTCTGAATACCAATTACGTACCAAATACGTGTAAACGTGTGAAAAGAGCACTGCCTTGGTTTTTCTTTATGCCACATCTGGCGTGTTCGTTATTTAGATGGGTGACCACTAATGGCGTTTTAATCTAAGATTTACTTGTTCTCTCAGATTACAAAAACAGTCCTATATTCTGAGCTCGTTCTTTGGCAAGATGTCGGTTTTAAATCAATAACTGTTAAATCATGACGAACATTTCAGTACTACTAGTGAAAAAAATTGGTTAGAATTTGATTTGAGAGTTAAAAACAAATTTAGGTATGTCTTTATAATTTTAACGTAGTAATAGATTGAAGCATAAAAGATAAATAAAAGAAATAGCTAATTTTGTAAGGTACAAATTGAAAATCAGTTCAAATAGCGTACAAACACAATAATTCTGATTGAAGAATCTGAAAAATAAAATACCGTGCTATTAATTTGATTGCGTAAATAAAATATTAATCCTCTGAATTTTTCAGCTTTCAATTTATCTAGCGATTCAAATATTTTGAGCTAAGTTTATCGGGGCGCTGGTATTTACGGCGCTCGGGTATCCGCACAGAAACGGATTTATTTTACGAACTTTGAACGAATAGTTTTTATATCGGACGTGGACGTATAGGTTTCAGGACTTCGCTGTAAACGAAACAGTTTTTTCTGTTGACGCAAAAAGAAGATTATTTTAACTGGAAACAACCAATTTGTAGAAAAATTCGGTACGCTTTTATATATTGAATGTAGAAAAGTTTTTGTTTTATCGCAAAATCTTTTTTCTGTCAACTTGTATTTTTATGATACTGGCTAAGAAATATGTTTTCAGAAAACCATGTTTTAGTTATTAGGTATTTACAAAGATAATATAAAAGAGTCCTTTTTTTCCAAAAGAGTTTTTTTTTTTGAGAAATTCTTAATAAGTAATTCGTAGTAATTTGTCTCTTTATAAACCGGATATTTTTAAACACATAATCCAAATCCAAAAATTCATAACACCTTCAAGTTACTACCGAGCTCTTAGACCCTGGACCTCTACTGTGAAAAATGACTTACGAAGATTCGGTAGCGTCGTTTCTGTTACACTGCGCAATGACGCTGTCACTTCGCAAGAGACCACGTCATCGTTCGAGATGACCGCGCAGTGTAACACAAACGACGCTACCGATTCTTCGTAAGTCATTTTTCACAGTAGAGGCCCTGTACGCCGTAGCTAGTAGGGCTTCTGACGTAGTCTACTGCCCCAATACTTTTTTATACAACTAATTAATGGAACTAGCCGATGGCCCACCTTATATGGAACACAATTAACTAAAATATCCACTAAAACTTATAATAACTACATTCCATCCAATTCACGTCTCTGAGACCAATCTAAAGCTCTCAATCCTAAATAATAGAGCAGCTATCTCCCTTGCACATCTGTTCAGACACTCAACCTATTCTGCTACTGATAATGCTGTAATTCGAGTCTGTATTGTTTCGAGCTCGAATTTAGGTTATGTAACTGGTGAACCAACTCGAAGGATGTAACCACTTTGCAAATTCGTCTTGAGAGTGTTTTTACTAGATGATTCAAAATTAAGATTATTATTATTATTTATAACTAACTGGTGCCTGTGACTTCGTCTGCGCAGGATTAGTAGCTCTAGTGTTTAGAAGTGCAATTTGCTATACGAAATCTTCTAGGCGTCTCTAAAGAGTTTGCGTCCCGCTGTTGATTTTTCGGGATAAAAAGAAGCTTATTATGTTAATCCAGGTCACGGACAATTGAGTAACAAACATTCATAAATACATCCAAACTTTTCGCGTTTATAATATTAGCAAAATAGGATAGAAAAAAAATGCAATGTACATACGAAATGTACCTGAAAAATCGGCAGATAGCTGCGTGCATTGCTCATTAGTAAGAGATGGCAGTAATTTAAGCATTTAAATAAGTAGAAATCCAAGTTGAGTCCAAAACTTGGCACCCTTTTTTATTCAATTCAACGAAAAAACGAGTGGTTTATCAAAAACGTGCTAAAAGTCGATCTAGTAATCGAGTGGTTAACAACTCAATAGGCCAATTCAGCGACATCGAGTCACAAAGGCAAAGACAAGATTGCATCCAAACGCTGCGTTTCAAATCTTATTCTTTTCAAATCTTATGTCTGTTCCACTCACTCTTCACAGCCCTTTGAGCTGGCAAGTAATGGTTTAGACTTGGATTTATTGTTTATCCCTCCGTGACACAACTACTTGGCACCACTAAGTTAGGTACCTACATAGTTATGTCTTAGAAAAACATTAATTTCCGTGACATAACGATTCCCAATAGCTGCTATAGTCCATACATAAAAATTACCTGTGATCTCGGTAATTTCCTACGTGATAGGCGCAGTGCAATGCATCACTGCGCACGTCTTTAGTGATCATGCTCAGTGAGGCAATTATGAGATATTGGTAACGGTTACTATAGTAGGTGCCAAATAACACCGCAATACAGGTCATTCATCCACCTTCACCTCGATGTCGCAAAATTCAATTTAAGTATGGTAAACAAACAGTAACGAGATTCGAGCGATTACCGTCTTAGCGACAGGTTTGTATGGAAAGCGACAGAATTAGCCATTCATAAATTGAATTTTGCGACATCGTGATGAAGGTGGGTGAATAAATAAATAAATAAATAAATATTCACGGACACTTAACACAACGCCTTCTAGTCCCAAACTAAGCGAAGCTTGTACGATGGGAACTAGATGGCTGATAGAATACATACATACATTTTTTTTTGTAGATACATATTTATAATACATAGAAACACCCAGACACAGAACAAACATCTATATTTGCCACACAAATGTTTGTTCTCGGTGGGGATCGAACCCACGACCCACAGCACGGAAGGCAGAGCTACTACCGACTGAGCCATGACGCCTGTCATTATAATGACCTGTATTGCGGTGTTATTTGGCACCTACTATACTTACCATCAGTCGGGCCATTTGCTTGTTCAATTTTATACACTGGCCTGCAAAAATAAGTATTATACTTTTAAAATTGCAATATCTTTTTAAGCACCTACACAAGATATACTTTCGTAACAAAAAGGACTCGAAAAAGAGTTTAATTTAGGTACTATAGTTACAAAGAAATGTGATAAAAATTGCTATAAATGTTTTTTTTATACAATATAGGCAACCGTTTGACCCCAATCTCACCTGATGTTAAGCAATGATGTGGTCGACGATGTAGCACGGTTACCTAGAAGATACCTATTCACTCTACTCTTGAAAACTTCCAAATTATAGCCATTCGGGAACACAGACGCCGGCAACGAGTTCCACTCTTTGGCTGTCCGCATAATAAATGTAGACGCAAAGAGTAGTGCGGATTGGTGGCATATCAACCATGAACGGGTGTCTCGTCTCCGTACGCCTAGTGGTCCGGTGATGGAATGGGGAAGGGGGAACTAGCTCAAACAGTTCCATTGCACACTCCCCAAAATGTATCTTGTAAAATGCCAACAATAATTTTTATTATAAATCTCTAACTTCTACAGTTTAGAAAAAAATGAAATTTTTAAAGTGTAGTACTGATTTTTGCAGGCCAGTGTAGTTATATCAAAAAAACACGTATGAAAGTAACATGGATAAAGCAGTTACGTAAAACGTCTTGAGAAGTAACTATTTTCCTCAGAAAATGTTACCAAAATATCGGAGGAGAAAATGTTTGGCAAGACGATATTATTTGCCTGTCAGCTGCTCAGTAATTAGCGTTGGATGTGGTTGTGAAATACGAGCTAAGTCAAACAATATGTATTGACGTCACGTCTGTACTTTCATTTGTGATTACAGATCACGGAAGTATAACAGAGTATAGTTTGAAAATTACATAAAATATGATATGCTAAAAAACTTCATATAAAAAGCAAGCAAGTCTGTTGACCAACTGTATTGACGGAGTTTTTAGGCCGCCTTAAGGCCTCCGTAACGGCTTTACGACTGCTAGAGCCGGGGCCGACAGTTTAACGTGCCCTCCGAAACACGGAAGTGCTCAGATATAAATGCCACTAACAGTCACCCATCCAAATAGTGATCGCGCAGAACGGTGCTTAACTTAGATAATCGGTGAAGATTGACTAATGGCTAGACAAACTACGCCTCGAGCGTTTCTTTTTTTATAAAAAACCATCTATATGAAACAAATGTTAGTTGGTGAATAATAAGCGCTCAAAACGTGGTTAAAAAAAAACCATAAAACGAAAAATGATCTTTATTCTTGCAAAAACATCTCGAATCAAACATTCTTAATGACTATACCGTACAATACGAGGAAGTTACTACGGACTTTATGAATGTAAGAGCTCATTTACACTGATTTGTGAAGGCTGTGTTAATTACACGAAAATTAACGAGCGTTATCTTATCTTAGTACTTTGTAATGGAGTTGGAAATATATTTTAAAATGTGTAAATTGTACATTTACATTTGTAGGAACGCTCTGCCTGTTGCAATCAGACGTGCCAAGTCACTAGAAATATTTAAATCAATGATCAAGGAACACTATTTTTCTTGTTGTCACTGACTTCACTTAAGTATTTATTTTACATCATATGTATGTATATTATTATACTATTATCATTATTATTTTGCGTAAAACTACATATGTGTGTGTAAAATATTATTTTTTCTTCCAATCTCTTTATTTTTATACAGCACCCCTTGTATTATACCCAGTTGTCTGGAAGAGATTCTGGCGGTCTTATCGCTGTATAAGACCGCCTATTGTACAATAAATTTAAGTTTTGTTTTTTATTTTCTTGTAATCCCTAGGTTAAGGTGTGGAATAAAGTATTTTTTATGTATCTTCTATCTATGCCGATCGTTGTGTGCGTACACTAAAGTAGAAAAGAGAGGTGCACGCGTTTTTTTTCAGCACGTTTATTTTGCTAATATCGGCATAAACGATTTATAGCGCTAATGTAGGTTAAGCAGTTGGATATTATTTGGCTTTCTGAGTTTTTAAAAAACTTATATTGTTAAAGTTAGTTACCCTAAAACTCAATTTACAGTCAAATAAGTACAGTATGAGTGTGTAACTCAGCCGGCGCACAATCTTGCGTTGTGTATTAGAGCCTGTCGGTCAAAAGTTTGCCTGGAAAAGCTTTTATTAAGAAGGCCGCCCTTCGAACCTACTTAAATCTCTCTTTCTACCAATTTAGATCGTTTCTTTTTAAGTGGTATACAATATACCGTATTTCATTTATCTATCTTCTCAGACCCTCAAACATGCAAAGGCTTTTTAGTTCCTTCAGCTCCATACCTTCGTGAACGCAACGTTTTCGAGTCATATTGCGCGACAGCGTCAGCTGGACTGATGAACGTTGCAGCGGCACCGTGCAGTGTATTTCGGATACGATACCATTACGATATATTATACGTTTACGATTATCATTATTATGTCGTGATCAAAACACAGGATGTATTACTACGTTTGACATTTGATATTCATTCAAGGAAACCAGTACTCCAAAGCAACTGCTGTAAATACTGTAACCTACTAAAGTTTCCATCTCGCTGGAAATAATTAACGTGACTTCTAATCGAGTTCGACACGGAATTCTCGTAATCACCCTACCTTTGGGAAATTATGTCGGAATTTTAATGCTATCGACCCCAGGGTTTTAATTGAAAAAGTTTTGCAAGTAGGCGATGTGTTGAATTAGTAAAGAGGCTGTCAGGTGTGCCAATTGAGTTATTCGACGTGCGGCTTGTTTGCGAGTTTTGAATGAGTTCATGTGGTAATTTTAGCATGCGAGAATATATTCTGTTTTCTCGTCAATTCGCTCAAAATACTGTATTATGTCAAACTTAAAGGCCCATTTACATGATACAAGTTTCTTGCCTGTTGCATAAAGTTAAATTACGAGTAAAGCAGTAAATGACTTGCATGGTCTAAACCACCCGTAAAATTCTTGATCTGTTGTACAAGTTTGGCTTTAAGACTTGGTGTAAACAGCACACAGAAGCAATTTTTGTTCTTTTGGTTTAGAAAGATCAAGTTGTATTAAAAAATCCACGTTTTTGATTTAAATAAAATATAACCCATGTTATAACCCGGAAAAAAGGCTTCTGAATGGTATAAGTTTCATTGAAATTGGTGCAGTAGTTAAGGCGTGATTCGCAAACAAACAAACAGACAAATTCGATTTTCGGAATCAGAATAAAACTATTTAGAAAATGTTTATTCATATCTTTTATTTTAGGTAATACCTTTTTAACAGGTTCATAAAGTATAGATATAAGATAGATAGATCGACAAAAACAATAAACAAAAGAGAGATAACATGGCACTAATATAAGTAGTATTTACCTTTTGTTCAACTCACCTTACAAAAAACTTTTGCATTAACATAATTCTATTTTCTGGAAGGTTCCATGAAAGGGACCGTTTTGCTTTGGATCTGTCATAGCCATGCACCTGTTTACTGTCCCATATCAAAAAAACCCTCGAGTCAAATGCAAAAATGTAATTTGGTGGATAAAATCGTGCTGAGGACGGAACCTGATGTTTTGTTTTTCGTAGTTTGTTTTTCTAATCTGATGTTTGAGAATAGAAATGTCTGCTTTGTTCATTTCAGCCCCCGTATAGTAAGCTCTTAACTGCTTTCGCTGCCCAACATAATGTCAAGCGATGTGGCTACAGATATACGAAAACAAGAAGCTTTTGACGGCAAAAAACGAAACGCGCTGTGTCACTATTTAGAATACCTATGATTTAGTGCAACGATTGCACCCCTGATTCAAAAAAGAACAATGTTTTTAAATTAAAAGCAGCATAGGTTAAAGGCATACTTGCTCCTTTGAGAATGGGTGATCCAATAAAATTCGGCTTTTAATAAATCTTTTTTTTTTTATTAAATTCGCATGCCACACCACGTCATACACGTAACAGTGTTTCAATTTTAAAAATTGATGGAAAATGGTTTTTGTAACAAGCCAGTTTGCTTTTCAATTGCTTGACCGCAGTGGACCGAGCTTACCTGTATCTTTGCAGTAGCTTCAAACTCTATGTTCACATCAATAGAGTGTATTTTCGATTGTTTTACTGTGGTTTAGTTGGGACTACATCTATCAATCACGGAAGTCTGCGCCAGACGCGGTATTCAACGATAGGAGTAATAGCTGTGGACCGTTTGGTACCTATGCTGGGACATTTCTTTGAATAGAGCCAATGCATTATAAATATTGGATTTGCAATGAATTTTTCCGTGTGCTTTAGATAAGATACAGAAACTTATTTTTATCAAAATTGGAAAATGACGGTATCTATAATAGACGACACAAAGATATGCTAATTAGACCCCCGACCACTTTAAAAACATTTGACAACAGTCCGTACATCCGTTCAATAGTTATTTTCAATAAAATTCCTAATTTTATCAAAAGCCAACCAAAAGATTCTACTTTCCGAAACCTACTAAGGGAATTCCTTATTTCTAAGTGTTATTACTCTGTTGACGAATTTCGGTCCGATAAATTGTAGCGCATAATAAAAACTGACATTATTCTAATTAAATTACAACTTATTTTTGACATTTAAATTATATTGTAAATACGTAGATAATGTTATGAATTTATGTTTGACTTTGCATCCGCTCGATAATTGTATAAGTACCTCCCATTATTATTGACATTCATTCAACTTTTACAATGACATTATCACTATTTCATTATGCAGGTAATCTATAATATTAATAATTGACTACTGCTATCTACTTTAGTACAATTGCTGCGCCCTCACAGGGTACATGACTGTTCTTTTAGCTAAATAAGACCTAAGCTATATATATAAACCATGTATGCAATAAATAAATAAATAAGATTTTCAGGAATTTTTAGAACTTTAGTTTACAAGTTTTTTAGTTTAGTATGAGATAAAAAAATAATTTAAAAAATAGCACACTTGATGGTAAGTGTAGGTGCAGCCGAAGGTGGACTATGCTTAGCAATGTAGGAAGTGGATTTTATGAAAGAGAACGGAACGTGAGATTTGTGTGTGAAATGGAACGTAGAAAGATTGGGAACGAGTGAAACGACTGAAAGATGATTGAATGATTTATTTTAAAAGAATGAGTGTGATTGGCGCTACCGGCTACGACGAAGCTGCGTTGCAAAGAATTCCTAAAAATAAATTAAGAAGATCTACAAAGTGTTTTCTATTCGCCACCCCCATCCGATTCCACATCCACTTAATCACTCTTTCCTTGAAAATTCCTAGGTTATACCGTTCAGGAAATACTGACGATGGCTAAGAGTTCCACTTTTTGGAAGTTCGCATTATGAAGGTGAAAGCAAAATGATTTGTGCGAAGATGTGGGATATTTACCATGAAGGGATGGCACTTATTGGGCTAGATTCGGCCCTGGCAAATAAAAAGATCTAAATATAGCCGTCATGGCTCAGTCAGTAGTAGCTCTGCCTTCCGTGCTGTGGGTCGTGGGTTCGATCCCCACCGAGAACAAACATTTGTGTATTATAAGAATGTATTTCGTTTACGTCCCGTTGGATCTCGTTGATTTTCCGGGATAAAAAGTAGCCTATGTGTTAATCCAGATCACGGACAATATATATTCCAAGTTTCATCCAAATCGGATCAGTAGTTTTAGCGTAACAAACACATTTACCATTTCACATTTATAATTAGTATGTAACGGTATTACAGTACTCAGGGTTGGAATTTCATTACTGGAATGCTAGAACGCTAGATGGCGTTGAAGAAGCTAGAGTTTGACAAATAAATTTTTTATTGTGCATTCCAGTATTCCAGTAATGAAGTTCATTACTGGAATGCTAGATGGCGTTGAAGAAGCTAAATGTTGGATCCCGTTGGTTTTCCGGCATAAAAAGTATCCTATGTTACTTCTAGCACCTCCAAGAATATGTGTACAAAGTTTCATGATGATCGGTTAAGTAGTTTTCGCGTGAAAGCGTAACAAACACAATTATTTACTATTTCACATTTATAATATTAGTATGATAATATGAAAAAGTAGGATGACTGAAGCGTGTGCGTCATTTCCCGGCAAAAAAAGAAAGTAATCGAATTTCAAACATCGAACACGCCTAAATGCGCATTTAAAGGATCGGCTATGCAAATGAAACAGGGGAGCGCCAGCTGACGTAACGAACACATTTAAAATTTAAAAAGTATTCATTGAATTTCATTCATAGAATACCGACATTCCATATTTGAATTGGGTTTTAGAGCCTAGGCATGCCACGATGATTTTTCTATGCAAGTACCAAAGAATATGTAATACGTAGTTCCTACGTAAGAAAAAGCGGGACTCACATTCTACCAAAGTTACAAACTGAAAATCCTGTTTTATATGAAACAAGATTCTAATTTTGACCCCCGTTTCATACATTGTTCGTTTTTCGTATGTTCGAGAGTTACACCAGTCTGGCAAGTACAAAATAGCGGTCTAGTCGGCTGTCGTTGGTTTTGAAGGCAAAATGGAGGATATTTTTTTTCAAAACTCAGAGACGAATTTTCACTGTCTGAGAAACTACCACACATTTATTCCAATTTGAGTTTGACAGCATAATTACGCTTCTCATGATTTTCACATAGGTACGCAGAAGGCAGTAAAATCTAATAAAAGGTAGAAAAACTTCAGAAATTCTATGATTTACATTGGCTGGACGTATTTTGACTGTGAATTAATTGGTAAAGTTTACTCAAGGCACCGAAGTCGGCTCCTCTTGAGCACTGTCCGTAAATATTTGATGTCACTGGCAAAGTTTGCTTTCTCGCTCTGAGTTTATGCGTCTACAACTCGGAGAAATGCTGGGAAAAAGTACGCGACAGTTTGTAACACTTCGTATTTTTACCCTCGGTTTTAGATACTCTTTATTTATTTTCTGGTACTTAACAATTGTGAATAGAGTATTAACGCTTTATTCTTAATATCTACACTGTCCATTTTTCATTTCATTTATTCATTGCTTACATGTCCTTACATAATAGTAGGTTAGTTCTAAAGTAGCATAAATGTCAGGTGCACATGCACTGCTTTTTCAATGTGTGTTGACTTTTTTTTCAGTTATACTCGAAAAGGTTTTAATTATGTCAAACTTAAAACAGTGCAACAAGCGTTTTGTTCATCTCCGTTAGACGACGGAGACGGATTTTGTATTTTTCAAGATTGAATTTAAGGTGTCTGCTCTTGGCACTACCAAAAACCTTTTTTTAATGACATCCGAAAATATTTTTTACAGCGCTGAAGCTTCATTGGCTTAGGCAAGCGTAGTGTAGGACAAGGTAGGGCGACGATCTGCAAAAAGTAGCCGGGCAAACACTGGATGAGAAGAGCTAAAGACCGGGCCCAATGACACATTTGGGAGAATCATTCGTCCAGCAGTGAATAAATATACGTTGATGATGATGATGCTCAAGCTTAACAAAATTCCCTACCACAGCGCAATACCATCAAGGGTTATTTCCATATCCATGTACCAAAATGAGGTTTAATTAAAATGGTGAGTGGGCAAAGTACTGACAAATCGTCCTCTGCGTCAGCTGCAGCTGTGAGCTATGTGTTTTTACCCGACTGCTGAACAAGGGTTGTGTTCATCGCGATGTGGTAGCTTCATTTTAAACATACATGTTTATTCTGTGTCTGGGTGTTACTATGTATTATTTAAGTATGTATTTACAAAAAAAAATGTATATTATATGTATTCTATCAGCCATCTAGTTCCCATAGTACAAGCTTTGCTTAGTTTGGAACTAGAAGGCGTTGTGTTAAATGTCCGTGAATATTTATTTATTTATTTATTTTTATTTAAAATATTTTGATGGATCATATATAAAACAGCCAATTCTACCTACACTTTCCACGTAGTTACAATTATTAGAAACATCGCTTCTATTATTATAGAGATCCATATTCGGGTCATCATCATATCATCATCTTTATCCACAGTCCGACTTCACCCACTGCTGGGTATAGGCCTCTCTCTGTCTGTGCCACTCCTCACGGTCCTGTGCTGATCTCATCCAGGTCCTACCCGCGATGTTCGCAACATCGTCTGCCCATCTTGCTGCTGGTCGACCGACGTTACCCTGACCGGTTCTTGGACGCCATTCAGTTAGCGCCTTACTCCTCCATATTCGGCTACTTAGTAAAAAAATAAAATAAGTTTAACTACCTAATTAGGTAACTACCTAATCAGGTAGGCGTTGGTGGTTAGGTGGTGTTTAAAATAATAGATTAGTGGATAAGAAGGTTCATAATACATAAATCAGGTGGACCATCGGCTTGTTCCTTCATTAGGTTGTAAAAAAGAAAAGCGTTTAATTTTAGAAATAACTACAGAAAGTTTTATTAAAAATTCAAAACCTTACGTTCTCGTAGCGCTAGTTATTGTAGGTGTAAGATTTTTAACGAGGCTGTCGGGTATCGAACGTTTTTAACCGACTTCAAAAAAGGAGGAGTTTTTATGTTTGTTACCTCAGAACTCCGTCATTTATGAACCGATTTGAAAAATTCTTTTTTTATCTGAAAGGGTATGCTTCCAGATTGGTCCCATTTTTTCTTTAAATTAATGTTTCTTACCTCAGAACTCCGTCATTTATGAACCGATTTGAAAAATTCTTTTTTTATCTGAAAGGGTATGCTTCCAGCTTGGTCCCGAACTGCCATCATCATCAAATAAATTGAAGTCGGTTTTTCCAGTTTTTTAAACTTATAAAATTAAATTATTATTTAGATAATGCACAATATCCTGTAAATAATGCAATTTGTTAACAAAAATTGAACCCGTTGAAACTAAACCACTTACTAAACACACTCTTTTTTAAAACAAAAATCTCGTACGTCTTTCTGTTTCAGTGTCCAGATTGGTTTCAAAAACATTGGAACTGGTGCTAGAGGTTCTAGATATCTCTGAATGCACAGCATTTGAGAGAACTGAGATTGCAATTTCGAATAGTAAACTTGTGTTTCGGACTAGATTATTTTATACTTGCGTTTTACCGCGGCTTTATATGTATTGCAGGGTGAAAATAAGTATAAATCAAATTGAGTTCATTTTATTTATAATTTTATTAAAAATATATTATTTATTTCTTTTCCTTATTATTGAAGAAACAAATTTCACAGTTCTTAGGAAGAATGGTGAAAACTTAATTTTAAAATAGCCAAAAAGGGATTTTGTTTTTTTTTCTACCGTGTCTAGTATTCTATTCAATGTTTTTTACTTTATAACTAAAATATTCGAATGCCTGTTCATAAAAAAAACTAACAAGTAAACTGGCTTTTGCAGATATAAAAAGTGTGAGCTATAATGTCCCTAGGTTATTCAGCTCAAAACAAACAAACATATAAAGTCAACATTTTATATTATTACGCCTAAGATTTCTCCTGGGAACCAATTTCGGGATTGGGTACAACTTTGAATACGTTGGTTGTCTAAATTATCTGAGCAACTTATTCGCGAATAAAAACACAAGTATTTATTCACGTAATAAAACATTTATTTGATCAGTCTAGTTTAAGATCTTATTAAGATTTTAAAAATATATACTATTATAAAACTGTAAAAAAGCCAAAAAGTTAAATTAAAGATAATGGATAAACGAAATATGCCTATCTACTAAATAAACGATTCTGATTCCGAAAATCAAGTTTGTCTGTTTGTTTGTTCGCGGATCACGCCTTAAATACTGGACCAATTTTGACGAAACTAACACTATTTGGAAGCCCTTTTCCCGGATTGAAACATAGGCTATATTTTATTGAAACCAAAGACGTGGATTCTTAGATACAGCTTGACCTCACTAAACCAATAGCAGCTTTTTACCCGAAGTTCATCGTATGCTGGTTGACAGATATTTTTAGGTGGAAAGTTTCGCGCGCGTACGTAGTCGCGGGTATCAGCTAGTAAGTTATACGCTTATAAACAGAATAAAAAAAATATTTTCTACACAATATTATATTAAAGTCCATAAAAAATTATGACGTACCTAATAGGTAACGTATAGGTAATTATTACTGACAGTTTTCGTTCATCTGTGCTATTACCTCCCCAAGCAAGTAAACCATTGATGGGAAAATCCTTAATTATAAAATATAGATAAATTAAAATAATTAATACTACTTTATGACTTCTGGAATGATCTACTTATATCTAGTATGTTATCAGCGTTGTTCATGTTAAGCTACTTATGACCGCTACTGTACAAAGTTACGATGTTAATGTAGATATTCCCAGAACCTGTTAGTCGGTTCTCTGTTGCATGGGTTGCAATATTGTTTGCGGTCGAAGTGTTGCCCGTAGTTTGTATGGTCAAGTAGTTTAAACTTCACCCAAGTACGCACTTTTGTTTTACTGTTTAACTAGGTACAGTTTGCAAATATGGGTCTGGGGCAAATTGAATGGAGCCCAGTACCTCTATCACGAACAAATCTGACATTCGCCGCGTTAACGTATTCCAGTTATATTGCGCGCCAATGCCAGCACGACTGCCAACCGTTGTAGTGTCACCGCGCAGTGTATCTCGGATACGCTAGCGTTACGATACGTTTTCGATTATCACATTTATTCGTGATCAAGGCACAAATCCCACATTGTTTTTAAACTTGCAGTGATCCATTTTTGTTTGTTATAATACATTTACAATGCAGTTTTAAAAAATGTAACAATGTATAGAGCAGCGGGAATCATTAGTTATTAGACATTTTACTTCGAAAAATACGTCTTATTCAATGTTGTGTATCGTATTTACAGGTTTTTATGTCAAAATAATTACTTTATTTTACTTTTCGTGATTACTGCGTAAAAGATTATGATAAAACGAACATAATACTTTTTTCAGAATACTTTATTAGGTTTATCTTCCTACTGTCTTTTACCTAGCTGTCCTAAAATTCTTAAAATAAAATAAATAAAATTATTTTATTTTATTTATTTTATTTTGTTGTGTATAAGTTATAAATAACAATATTCTTGTTATTTATAACTTCTGTTAGTCTAAAAATTAACTAAATAGATACAAATCGGGACCTAAAATGCCCCAACTACCTATTTATTTCGACATCCATCAAAGCTTACTCGGTAATAACTTTGCATTTCGTGTCGAAAAATTTTTTACCCATGAACTATTTCATGTTACCTATTTTGTGCCATTTAAAAGACACCTAAGGACTAGGATATGCCTCATTTCCAAAGTAAGTGATAATATTATCTTTTCACGTAACAAACCTTTCATATCCAGCGCTCTTACACCGGAAGTCAGGCAATGACATCATCTGCAGACATCCGAAGTGGACGAGGATCTTGTCATTTGATTTCCGGTGAATCGTTCCTTAGAGTCGAAGGAAGAAAATATAAATTTATGGAGGTAGCGCTAGTTTTCAAGACTATATTATCACTGCTAATAATAAACTCAATGTAAGCTTAGAGTAAACCCTGTGTGAGTCTTTTGCATTGACAAGCAGATTCACGATGAATATTTTGTTTTAATCAAATAAAATTAACAAAATCTCTAAAATAAATTCCAAGGAGTGTTTTTAGAGTTTTATTGAAAAATTCCATGGGATTTTTTTTCGCATTTTTCCTTGAACCTGCCCTTATATTTTGATTAGTAGAAACAATTTTTATTTGAATATCCTAAAGAATCTTATTAACCCTATCTACATGGCATTCAGTTAAAGAAAGGTCGTGTCAAATGTCACGGGTCGAAAGGACCGTTTAACCCTAAAGTCTCATTGAAACATTTCGGCTTGTGATATAAGCTCTTTTGTATGTATGGTCCGGACCTTAAGATCTCGGTAATAATGTATCATTAATAAACGTGGGAACTACTTGATCCTTTTTGATTGGGTTACAAATTGAACTAAGCCCGAAAGTTGGGTTGAATGTTCTGTCGAAAAGTGCTATTGAATTTTGTTTCTATAGTAGGTGCCAAATAACACTGCAATACAGGTCATTCACCCACCTTCAAAACGATGTCTACAGAAGAAACAGTACTACGAGATTCGAGCGATTACCGTCTTAGCGACAGGTTTGTATGGAAAGCGACAGAATTAGCCATTCATAAATTGAATTTTGCGACATCGTTTTGAAGGTGGGTGAATGACCTGTATTGCGGTGTTATTTGGCGCCTACTATATATGTATTTTGGATATTTAATATATTTTATTCTTTTGTTATTTTCTACAGATATTAAAAACACTACTTAATATAATGTCAACATTTTTGTTTTCTTAAATGGTTTACTAAAGTAATTAAATAAAATTAAGTAAAATTTATTGATGTGTGTATATATTTATAGGTATAGGTACTAACCAAATCTATTACACATCCCAAAATAGAATTTGCTTAGGCTCGTCTCGTAAAAATAAATCAAGCCACTTTAAAACCAGGCTTCCGAGCTGTCTCCATCGCCGCAAAATGATCCTTCAGCAATGGTGTGAAGATACAAAATCGTATGCAATGTTGGATCCAATTTAACGTAATGGTTCGAGAAGTGCTTTTCTGCAGTTATCGCAAATAAACCGTTATTCTGTGCTAACCGTGACATGTGAGAGGTAAACGTACGGATATACGTTGGTATACCTATTATTATTTATCACTCAAAGGAACGTGCCAATGGTCCACCTGATGTCAAGTGATAACCACTGCCAAAAACGATAAACTTACCACTCAAATTATAACATATAAAATAAATCATTATTCATGGACTTTTCATGCAACGCCCTCTAGTCCCAAACTAAGCAAAGCTTGTAATATGGGAACTAGATTGCTGATAGAATACTTACTTATATACTTTGTTTTTTGTAAATTTATATTTAATATAGGTACCCACAATCATAGTAACACCCAAACATAGAAGAAATATTTATGTTTGCCATCACACAAAATGTTCGGTCTGATTGTGAACCGAACCCACAGCACAGAAGGCGGAATAAGCCAATATTTTAGTTTAGTCCCTGATCGAAAACGAAATCACTATTAAAAAAAAAGGTGCGTTTGTAGGTCACTTGGCACAATAGACGCAGGTTGACCCTCTAAGCCCCGGATTACGGATCAACTCAGACTTAATTACCGGATAAAACCGGATAAGCTACAATAAAACGCACCCTTATAAGTCAATCCTGCTAGATAAAACTAAAGAGAGTGGATAGCAAACTTAATATATAGAGTGTATTAAAACTACTTCTAAAAACTCAAGAGGTTTAACTTAAAATCGCCACTCAACTTAAACACTGGGCGGCAATCACTATCTCATAAAAACCTGCCAGGTTTTCATACTAAATTATAGGAGTTCTGTGACTAAATAGTGACATTAGCGCGTTTCAGCGCGTTTTTTGCCATGAAAAGCTTCTTGTTTTCGTATATCTGTAGCCACGCGCTTAACATTATGCTGGGCAGCGAAAGCAGCTTAAAACTTCCGATAAGGGGGCTGCTTAAGATTCTTCCTGTCACTTTGTCACTATCAAAGCCAAATGAAATAATGTTTTTTTTTATATAAAATTATCAGGTGAATGCAACAATGTGAGCGGTTTCATACAAAATGCAATACCTTCTACGCAAAAATGTATGGAACTACTTACTGGTTCCATACAAAAGTTGTTTTTATTGATGGTTAGTTTAACCACTCACTTTTCAGGAGTGGTCTTATGCACCCTGTATTACAGAATTTATTACCAAACAGTTCTAATAAACGATGTTTACTAAGTTAATGGGGAGGGATAGATTTACAACATTGACTATTTCTAACATATTTTATGAACCGTTCAAAACCGTGGCGCAAAATGTTTTAAGGATATTTCAACCAATCCCAGTGGCCTGGTTACGAACATCTGAAAAAAAAATAGTGGTCTAACAGACGTACTTACAGACAGCCTATAACAAACGGATTAACATATTTCACAGAAGGACAAACCTACTATAGTGAAACCATCAAACAACCGTCAAATGGGTGGTCTAATAGACGGACCGCTGCCGCCAGACGGACTGACAGACAGCCAGACAAACAGACTATATGTGAAGATATCAAAGCTTTCTGTAACACTTTTTATTCAAAACCCCAAGCAAAAACTTACATAAAACATAAGAAAAATATATCTCAAATTATATTTTCGCCAAAACAAGTCGGAGCCATTCGTTTCACTTCCTTCAAATATATCGCGTGGAAACATCTTAACGACTACATTTCACCATTATAACATGTGACGTATCTCCAAATATATCATTTCTCATCTACGTACCTATGGCTGTTTTCATACTGTCGCCGATACGATACCTACACGAGGTTACGGTAGGAACATGCTTAGTGCGTACGCTTTACGTTTTACCGCAAAGTTACGTAAACTATAGTTTGGAGAATCATCAGTTTTGTAAACTTATTCCCACTGCTCAATCTTTATACAAAACTTGAAATAAACATGTATACTTATTTTAATAAAGTATAATAAGCGGATGGTCGCATGACTAAAAATCCTATAAAAACGGAACGCGTGCTTGACTCGCCCCTCTATTGCATTTCTGACTTCAAGGAGTTCACACCTCTTGAATATTGTTAAAATAGGCTGTTACTATGCCCAAATGAATTTAAATTGTATTGCTAATTATTTATCCTGACTGATGTTCTAGTTATGAAATTCAATTCGTAATAATTAAAACATTTTGAAGTTGTTATAACTTTCTTGATCTTTTTTTTTAGTGGTTTTAGATAGAAACCGCTTATTTCAGAAGTGGGATAGAACTCAATTCAATAGTCCTATCCTAGCTCTGGCCTAAAGCGTGAATTAACTTTTGAGGTCTACCGTCAAAAGTTTTCTTGTAGAATCATGGTTAGTGGTGAAACTAAGCCTGATAGGAATAGGTAGGAGTACTAATGATCTTTCTAAGTGTTTAGAAAAGTGTGTACCCTCAACGAGTGCTGCGTCATCGGTGCCGATGGCAACGGATGCACCTATGTGCCATTGTGACTGCCTGCAGCCTGATCATCATGTCTACACGCCGCAGTCGCACCCGCGAGTCAACCACTGCTCCCAGCAGTGCCAGTGCCGGTTGCAGAGTCCGCGACCTCAGTATCAGTGCCGGCTTGGGATGCTAGCACAACGTGTGAGCCTCTTGAGAGTGCTGTGTCGTCGTTGGACATCACTGAACGCCTCATTGGAACGTTGAGAGCGTTAAGCAAGGTTAGATCCAACCATTATTGTGTTTCGATCTTTGATAAAGTTGCGTGATATCGATTCTTTGTGCAAAAAGGTTAAACGAATTGAACGCGCTGGAAGGACAGCGAGTGCTTATCCCGGATAGCTAATTGCCTGAAGGGCTTGTAGTTGGTTTATTTTGAACTTGAGTTTAAACCACTGCTATGTTCACGCAGAATCGATATTGCAAACTTTTTATGAGGCTATGTGTGCCGATAGTTACTGTTATGCCACGTAAGGTAGATGATGCGAAGCTCTTATTATGCGCAGTATCATAGTCAAAAGATCATAGCAAAGAACGATGGTTGTTACTTTTATACGTGGAATAACTGGTGCATAGTTACGTGCCTATACATTTATGTGGTGGCGTTGGCCATCTCCAGCGCTTGTGCAATACACAGATAAGGTTCTTTCTAGTGCTAGTACCTAGAGATATATGTGTACTGTGACCTAAATCTAGTCCCTATGTGTGAAGGTAGATCGAAAAACATCGAAAAGTGGCTATGTTTGTTCTGTTAAATCCAGGCCATGACTTTACTGTCTTTTCTGCGAAATAACGATCTACAAAACAAGTTTTCTTTCTTATCAAGAATTGTAGGATGCCTCTACAGATAGTGGCATCGGAACTATGGTTATTCAGTGCCCTTTTAGGGTCTACTTACATACCTACAGACATGTTGATGAACAGTGGACGTGTCTAGCTTTTAATTCTGAATCAGTGCTAAGCATTTAGACATTTTGAAGTACCCACACATCATATTTTGCGAGGCAATTGGTAACCAAAACATTGTGTGTATGGCTGGGTTACCCTTGACCCCTTGACATTGAGTTAGCGATATTTTCCCGGAGGTTGACATGCTCATCGTCCCTCAAAAAAGTAACATGAGTGTGTAGATGATTACAGGTACAGCCAGATGATCTCTCATCGTGAAGGAGTGCATTTGTTTGTGTGAACAGTGAGCAATGTATGTGTGAACCTCTAGTTCAAGGTATGATCAATAAAAATTACGTGTAGTGCTTGTCAACTCATGCGAATCACTTTAGAAATGACTCCTCTTGATGGTGAGGACTGTGCAAAGTTTTTGACTGTAGTTCATTATTTGTACCGTCGCTACAACGGTAACAATTTGATAAATGCACTTTGAGTTGATGAGTAGAACACTTGTTTGTTACAGCCTGTACAGACTTTCATATAAGTCAAAGGTGTGATGAATCGTTCGAGATTTGCCAGACAAAGGTGTCATATGCAAATTGCAGTCGTCATACTTATTTTATTTTTGGTTGAACTCGAGCGAGTTCTGGTAATAAAATAAAAAATAAGAATAATGTGGAAATGTGTTGTGTCAATTTTATTATTTGTACCCACCCGCAGGATTGACTTTTGTTTCCGCTAAATAAGTTCAAGACCGATGGTTCAGATGCAAATGTCACTAGCAGTCACCCATTCAAATAGTGACTGGGAAGAAAGTTGCTTAACTTTGGTAATCGGTGAAGGTTGGCTTGGCAAGCTACGCCACGAGCATTTCTTCTCCCTTGGTAAAAGTGAGAGTTCTTATGTTCTTAACAGTGTATTTTACAGCTAAATTGAAACTAGCTTACGGACCGCCTGATGGTAAGCGGTTACCTTGGCATTTGGATGCCTGCATCACCAAAGGTGACACACGTGCGCTGCCGACCCTTGAAGAATTTGGAACCACCTGGTTTGGAGGTACCTTGTTGTAGTCACTATAGGGAATACCTCGGCATGTTTATTGTTCCACAACCTGAGTGAGTGTTTGAGGGAGGGAAATTCTCTGAGACTGGACGGTGCGTGACCACCTTGGCTCTAGAGTGTGTGGATGAATTCCCTGAGATTGGCGAGTAGCAGACTACTTGCCAGAACGACAGATCGACAGATTGTCGTATTGTAACAATGTGTGAAATTTCAGAGTTTGAAGAAGCCATGGTCACTGGTAATGTGTTGATGTTAGCTTTGTTTTTAGCTAAGAACGTGTGTGAAGTCTTATTCAGGTTTACTGATGGTTGATGCTGAACTGGTAGTTCATGATCGAGGAATCTTGTCAACTGTTTTTGTTCAAGCTGAACGGTTTTAGTTTAGTGTTCTTTTTGGTGTTTATGTTCCTGCCGGTAAACAGTGACCAAGCTATTTGTGATGTAAGTCTAAGGGCTTTGTTGTGTTGACTTGTTCGAGTGTGTCCTTATTCTGGTTTTGTCCGTTTAGCAAGCGGAAGATGGTCGAAAGATGTGTTCTCTATGAGATAGAGTGAGATGAAATCGGTAGTTCTATTTTCTACCACATCAGTTTTGTTGGTGGACCTGTTGCTCAGAATATTGTTTGGTTTGTCATTTATCTACTGGTAGTAGGTAGATAGAAAACAACTCTGTTTGTTTTTAACAGGTTTTTCACGTCAGTTTTGTTGGTGGAGCTGTCGCTCAAAATATTGTTTGTCATTTATCTACTGGTAGTAGGTAGATTGAAAACAACTCTGTTTGTTTTTATCAAGTTTTAGTTGTGTTAAAATAGACTGTGGAAATTGTCGCGCCGAATAGTGTACGAGTATAGTTAGCGCAGATGTAATGATTTTGGTTGTGTATTTGTTTTGACCATTGAACTATCATGAAAGATTAATTTCAGTGTAAACAATGTAAAAGATTGGTTCTTTTGATGAGTTAATACCGTGGTGTTTATTCGTGGTTACCTGTAGCAAGTTGAGTGAGATATCTTGCATTGCCTTTGACACTAGCTTTTCCAAGTGTTCGACGATCGAGCAGTTCTAGCGGTAGTGTATAGCTGAAAAGGTACTGAGCAAAGTTTTGCTGTTCTGTTTTGTAATTTAAATGAAAAGTCGAAATTCGGTTTCGTTTAGTGGAGAAGTCATGAATGTCCTAGTTTTTCTATCAATGGTTTTCTATCAGAGAAAAGTATCTTTGTTGTCTATGTAGCCTATGTCTCCTGCAAATAATGTAAATAATGCCTGTATTTAGTCGAGGTAAACATTTTCTGTAGTGAGCAGCTTTATAAGTCAATGCGTGAGTGCATTGCACGGCCACAGTTGGCGCAGTTTAATAATGCAATGGATGAATTAGTGACGCTAGTGTGTGCTTAGACAGAAGCAGTATTTGGTTGTAAAAGTTTTGAATGTCAGGTTAGACCGAGCGAGAATAAGTTCAAAGTTTTTACAGACTACCCTGGTAAACATGAAACAGATGCAATAGTTGGTCTTGTTTGATACTTTCGTTGATAGTACCTCAGAATGTTTAGGTACATGATTGAGTTACCTTGATAGTAGTTCTTACTTGCAGTAACGTAAAGTTTGATGGGTGTCAAATACTTACGAGCCAGTGCTTGTTATCTTTGACCGACTGTTACTAACGGAGTAGTAAACATAAGTTGATGTATAAGGCTAGTTATTGCAGTCACAGGTGTGATTGATGTACGTAGATATAGCTGGATAGTTTTAAACTGTGTTGTGGACAGTTATGATTCAGTGTTGGTTTTATGTAGCTATGCTATGCTGCAGGGTTCGTGTGAGCTGTGCTTTTGAGTGGAAGTTGTGCAGTTGGAAGTTTTAAACTGATGGTTCTCCATGCGAAGTTATAGTTTGCGTTGCGGTGAACGTCAAACGTACGCACTAAGGCCCCCGGTACAAGGGCTTGTCTCTTGTGATGAAACATCAGTTTCATACTGGTACTGATACTGGTACAGTTGATTAGCGATTGGTTCAACTGGTGTTGTAGCTGAGCAATGATTGTTCGATAAAGGCAGATACTGGTACAGTTGATTTGCGATTAGTTCAACTGGTGTTGCAGCTGAGAAATAGTTGCTTGATAAAGGGAGTGAATCCCTGAGTCGCGGTGTCGCGATTCTTGTTTATAAGTCTGGTTTTGTGTTTTTGTGTTGCAATTTTGTAACCTACTTTTTTTGACTCGAATCCTTTCATGCTGATGTGTAACTTTGTAATTGAATTTCCAGTTAATTGCCGTGACAAGCAAACTTGGCGCCTCTGTCATTTGAACGCCTTGACATGCTAACTGGGTGCCTCTGTCTTGTGGATTCTGTAGACAAGCTAACTTGGCGCCTCTGTCGTTCGAACGCGGTAGACACGCAAACTGGGCGCCTCTGTCTTGTGGATGGATGTAGATGTCGCACGTTGAACGCGAAACACTGTAGTTCAATTCCACTTACAAACTTGTCAGCTAAACGCGGCTGAGCCGTGGCTTTTCATTTGTTTTGGGCTATTTCGATTCAACTTCACGGTAACGTTTCAGCTGAGCTGAAAATTGATCAAGCCGTGGTTGGAACTGAATAGAACTTAACTTGTTGTGAATTGGTGGAACTGAGCTCTTGGTACTATGGTCACTTATCTCTGTGACGATTCAATGTGATCCGTTAGATTTTCCTAAATAGACTCATTTTGATTTTGACATTACAAGTTCAATTGAAAATTGCTTGTATGCTGGATGGTAATAAGAGATTTGAGTTATACTCTGGCATGGATTTTTCGACACTTTTCTTGATGAAAATTTGAAGAGAAGTCTATGCTCGAGTTTCGATTCAAACTTTAGCAACTTTGAAGCATACAAACCTAAGACATGCTAACACGGTGCCTCTGTCTGTTGTTGAAAGATATACAGGTTCTCTGTATATCCTGGTTAGGATAACAGAATGATCTTAACTGTGTGTTTTCTATTTTCAGTTCAAGAAAACACACCCTGGTTGATTCATCCCAGCTTGTTCTAGGCAACTCTGATGACAGGCGCCTGAATCCGTGGCGCCATTACTGCAGTTCGTGCCTGCAGCCTTGCTGACCTGAGCCTGCCTGCGGAGCATCATCATGACTGCACCATCATCGAAGGGAATCTCCTGGAGCTGTACTAGATGAATGTGGTCGAGGTCGACCAGCTGTCAGAATGGCCGAATAATCGGAAATTGGTCGCATGACTAAAAACCTATATAAAGCGAGTGCGCGTTGACTCGCCTCTCTATTACATTTCTGACTTCAAGGAGTTCACACCTCTCGAATATTGTTAAAATAGGCTGTTACTATGCCCAAATGAATTTAAATTGTATTGCTAATTATTTATCCTGACTGATGTTCTAGTTATGAAATTCAATTCGTAATAATTAAAACATTTTGAAGTTGTTATAACTTTCTTGATCTTTTTTTTAGTGGTTTTAGATAGAAACCGCTTATTCTATTATAAAACTGTAAAAAAGCCAAAAAGTTAAATTAAAGATAATGGATAAACGAAATATGCCTATCTACTAAATAAACGATTCTGATTCCGAAAATCAAGTTTGTCTGTTTGTTTGTTCGCGGATCACGCCTTAAATACTGGACCAATTTTGACGAAACTAACACTATTTGGAAGCCCTTTTCCCGAATTGAAACATAGGCTATATTTTATTGAAACCAAAGACGTGGATTCTTAGATACAGCTTGACCTCTCTAAACCAATAGCAGCTTTTTACCCGAAGTTCATCGTATGCTGGTTGACAGATATTTTTAGGTGGAAAGTTTCGCGCGCGTACGTAGTCGCGGGTATCAGCTAGTAAGTTATACGCTTATAAACAGAATAAAAAAAATATTTTCTACACAATATTATATTAAAGTCCATAAAAAATTATGTCGTACCTAATAGGTAACGTATAGGTAATTATTACAGACAGTTTTCGTTCATCTGTGGTATTACCTCCCCAAGCAAGTAAACCATTGATGGGAAAATCCTTAATTATAAAATATAGATAAATTAAAATAATTAATACTACTTTATGACTTCTGGAATGATCTACTTATATCTAGTATGTTATCAGCGTTGTTCATGTTAAGCTACTTATGACCGCTACTGTACAAAGTTACGATGTTAATGTAGATATTCCCAGAACCTGTTAGTCGGTTCTCTGTTGCATGGGTTGCAATATTGTTTGCGGTCGAAGTGTTGCCCGTAGTTTGTATGGTCAAGTAGTTTAAACTTCACCCAAGTACGCACTTTTGTTTTACTGTTTAACTAGGTACAGTTTGCAAATATGGGTCTGGGGCAAATTGAATGGAGCCCAGTACCTCTATCACGAACAAATCTGACATTCGCCGCGTTAACGTATTCCAGTTATATTGCGCGCCAATGCCAGCACGACTGCCAACCGTTGTAGTGTCACCGCGCAGTGTATCTCGGATACGCTAGCGTTACGATACGTTTTCGATTATCACATTTATTCGTGATCAAGGCACAAATCCCACATTGTTTTTAAACTTGCAGTGATCCATTTTTGTTTGTTATAATACATTTACAATGCAGTTTTAAAAAATGTAACAATGTATAGAGCAGCGGGAATCATTAGTTATTAGACATTTTACTTCGAAAAATACGTCTTATTCAATGTTGTGTATCGTATTTACAGGTTTTTATGTCAAAATAATTACTTTATTTTACTTTTCGTGATTACTGCGTAAAAGATTATGATAAAACGAACATAATACTTTTTTCAGAATACTTTATTAGGTTTATCTTCCTACTGTCTTTTACCTAGCTGTCCTAAAATTCTTAAAATAAAATAAATAAAATTATTTTATTTTATATTATTTTATTTATTTTGTTGTGTATAAGTTATAAATAACAATATTCTTGTTATTTATAACTTGTGTTAGTCTAAAAATTAACTAAATAGATACAAATCGGGACCTAAAATGCCCCAACTACCTATTTATTTCGACATCCATCAAAGCTTACTCGGTAATAACTTTGCATTTCGTGTCGAAAAATTTTTTACCCATGAACTATTTCATGTTACCTATTTTGTGCCATTTAAAAGACACCTAAGGACTAGGATATGCCTCATTTCCAAAGTAAGTGATAATATTATCTTTTCACGTAACAAACCTTTCATATCCAGCGCTCTTACACCGGAAGTCAGGCAATGACATCATCTGCAGACATCCGAAGTGGACGAGGATCTTGTCATTTGATTTCCGGTGAATCGTTCCTTAGAGTCGAAGGAAGAAAATATAAATTTATGGAGGTAGCGCTAGTTTTCAAGACTATATTATCACTGCTAATAATAAACTCAATGTAAGCTTAGAGTAAACCCTGTGTGAGTCTTTTGCATTGACAAGCAGATTCACGATGAATATTTTGTTTTAATCAAATAAAATTAACAAAATCTCTAAAATAAATTCCAAGGAGTGTTTTTAGAGTTTTATTGAAAAATTCCATGGGATTTTTTTTCGCATTTTTCCTTGAACCTGCCCTTATATTTTGATTAGTAGAAACAATTTTTATTTGAATATCCTAAAGAATCTTATTAACCCTATCTACATGGCATTCAGTTAAAGAAAGGTCGTGTCAAATGTCACGGGTCGAAAGGACCGTTTAACCCTAAAGTCTCATTGAAACATTTCGGCTTGTGATATAAGCTCTTTTGTATGTATGGTCCGGACCTTAAGATCTCGGTAATAATGTATCATTAATAAACGTGGGAACTACTTGATCCTTTTTGATTGGGTTACAAATTGAACTAAGCCCGAAAGTTGGGTTGAATGTTCTGTCGAAAAGTGCTATTGGATTTTGTTTCTATAGTAGGTGCCAAATAACACTGCAATACAGGTCATTCACCCACCTTCAAAACGATGTCTACAGAAGAAACAGTACTACGAGATTCGAGCGATTACCGTCTTAGCGACAGGTTTGTATGGAAAGCGACAGAATTAGCCATTCATAAATTGAATTTTGCGACATCGTTTTGAAGGTGGGTGAATGACCTGTATTGCGGTGTTATTTGGCGCCTACTATATATGTATTTTGGATATTTAATATATTTTATTCTTTTGTTATTTTCTACAGATATTAAAAACACTACTTAATATAATGTCAACATTTTTGTTTTCTTAAATGGTTTACTAAAGTAATTAAATAAAATTAAGTAAAATTTATTGATGTGTGTATATATTTATAGGTATAGGTACTAACCAAATCTATTACACATCCCAAAATAGAATTTGCTTAGGCTCGTCTCGTAAAAATAAATCAAGCCACTTTAAAACCAGGCTTCCGAGCTGTCTTCATCGCCGCAAAATGATCCTTCAGCAATGGTGTGAAGATACAAAATCGTATGCAATGTTGGATCCAATTTAACGTAATGGTTCGAGAAGTGCTTTTCTGCAGTTATCGCAAATAAACCGTTATTCTGTGCTAACCGTGACATGTGAGAGGTAAACGTACGGATATACGTTGGTATACCTATTATTATTTATCACTCAAAGGAACGTGCCAATGGTCCACCTGATGTCAAGTGATAACCACTGCCAAAAACGATAAACTTACCACTCAAATTATAACATATAAAATAAATCAATATTCATGGACGTTTCATACAACGCCCTCTAGTCCCAAACTAAGCAAAGCTTGTAATATGGGAACTAGATTGCTGATAGAATACTTATATACTTTGTTTTTTGTAAATATATATTTAATATAGGTACCCACAATCATAGTAACACCCAAACATAGAAGAAATATTTATGTTAGCCATTACACAAATGTTTGGTCTGATTGGGAACCGAACCCACAGCACAGAAGGCGGAATAAGCCAATATTTTAGTTTCCTAGTCCCTGATCGAAATCACTATTAAAAAAAAAGGTGCGTTTGTAGGTCACTTGGCACAATAGACGCAGGTTGACCCTCTAAGCCCCGGATTACGGATCAACTCAGACTTAATTACCGGATAAAACCGGATAAGCTACAATAAAACGCACCCTTATAAGTCAATCCTGCTAGATAAAACTAAAGAGAGTGGATAGCAAACTTAATATATAGAGTGTATTAAAACAACTTCTAAAAACTCAAGAGGTTTAACATAAAATCGCCACTCAACTTAAACACTGGGCGGCAATCACTGTCTCATAAAAACCTGCCAGGTTTTCATACTAAATTATAGGAGTTCTGTGATTAAATAGTGACATTAGCGCGTTTCAGCGCGTTTTTTGCCATTAAAAGCTTCTTGTTTTCGTATATCTGTAGCCACGCGCTTGACATTATGCTGGGCAGCGAAAGCAGCTCAAAGCTTCCGATAAGGGGGCTGCTTAAGATTCTTCCTGTCACTTTGTCACTATCAAAGCCAAATGAAATAATGTTTTTTTTTTATATAAAATTATCAGGTGAATGCAACAATGTGAGCGGTTTCATACAAAATGCAATACCTTCTACGCAAAAATGTATGGAACTACTTACTGGTTCCATACAAAAGTGGTTTTTATTGATGGTTAGTTTAACCACTCACTTTTCAGGAGTGGTCTTATGCACCCTGTATTACAGAATTTATTACCAAACAGTTCTAATAAACGATGTTTACTAAGTTAATGGGGAGGGATAGATTTACAACATTGACTATTTCTAACATATTTTATGAACCGTTCAAAACCGTGGCGCAAAATGTTTTAAGGATATTTCAACCAATCCCAGTGGCCTGGTTACGAACATCTGAAAAAAAAATAGTGGTCTAACAGACGTACTTACAGACAGCCTATAACAAACGGATTAACATATTTCACAGAAGGACAAACCTACTATAGTGAAACCATCAAACAACCGTCAAATGGGTGGTCTAATAGACGGACCGCTGCCGCCAGACGGACTGACAGACAGCCAGACAAACAGACTATATGTGAAGATATCAAAGCTTTCTGTAACACTTTTTATTCAAAACCCCAAGCAAAAACTTACATAAAACATAAGAAAAATATATCTCAAATTATATTTTCGCCAAAACAAGTCGGAGCCATTCGTTTCACTTCCTTCAAATATATCGCGTGGAAACATCTTAACGACTACATTTCACCATTATAACATGTGACGTATCTCCAAATATATCATTTCTCATCTACGTACCTATGGCTGTTTTCATACTGTCGCCGATACGATACCTACACGAGGTTACGGTAGGAACATGCTTACTGCGTACGCTTTACGTTTTACCGCAAAGTTACGTAAACTATAGTTTGGAGAATCATCAGTTTTGTAAACTGATTCCCACTGCTCAATCTTTAAACAAAACTTGAAATAAACATGTATACTTATTTTAATAAAGTATTTTATCAGCAGTCTAGGTCCTATCGTACAAGCTCACCACCGATATTTTTATTCGAGCCTCTGGGATATTATGCCAGTGTCGTGTAGATGTCGTTATCGGACAGTATGCAAATTCCTGACTTTTATGTGGCCATAATGCGGAGTTGGTATGTGTAGCTTATTTATATGTTAAACCGTGAAAGTTTCTTTGGAAAATATAGTGAAAGCAGTAGTAGTTAATACGCATATTTTTATCTTAGCTTATGCATATAATATCAGGTGAATGTAGGTGCTAGTTTTTCGTGACTAAAACCTAGACAAGTCAAGCAACAAAATAAATAAGACTTGTTTTTGAAAAAAATAATAATATCTTAATTAATATCGTCATTTTCAATACGCCTTTACACCTATTGAAAATGATTTATACAGCGTCAGGAGGCAATCTATGCCTACACTTAACAGGACACTGTAGTGCCTGGGACAATGTTTAGATGGAGTAGGCTTGTAGCATCTATACCATCCTCTCAGCCCAGTATATCCACAGGACATATCCATCGTCAATACACGCGGAGCTGACTAAGCCAAGGGCTTCTTCACGATGTTTTCCTTCATCGTTAAGCTCGTGTTAACGCGCATATAAATTTTCTGAAACGAATAATGCATTGATGCACCGCCGGGATTCGATCCCACATCTTTCGTTATAATCTAATATCGTTATAACAAAATGAATATTAAAACAAGAAAACAGAAACAGATAAACAGATATAAGAATGACGCACAATTTACTCATGCTGCATAACATAAACAAGATATTATTTAAAACTGTAGTGAGTGCTTGTAGGTGAAGGTTTTTTTTTGTGTGTAATGTATACTAGAGGATCCTCAGTGAATATAACAGATTATTTCATTGTCCACAGGGGTGGTGTTAGCCTAAGATGGTGTTGGCGCTGGTGGTCGGAGTGTTGTGCGTGTGGGGTCGCCTGAGCGTCGCAAACCCGGAAGCAAAGCGGCTGTACGACGATCTTCTCTCAAACTACAACCGACTGATCCGGCCTGTAGGCAATAACTCCGACCGACTCACCGTCAAGATGGGCCTTAGGCTGAGTCAACTCATCGACGTTGTAAGTACTATTTCTTGCTGAAATCTTTTCATACATAACAGGTTCCTAGCGAGTAATTTCTAAACTTTATTTTTATTAATTTTCTTGTTATAATGCCATGTCAGTTTACCACTAAATTAACGCTGAATTTTTTTGTGTGAATCCGGAAGAAAATCTTATTTTTAACATAAACTTTGACGAGGATCTTAACTTATGATAGAACCCCAGTGACTCATTTTGAAACGTGTGTAAGTAAATAAAGAAAAATATACTATAATTTTTCCATTAGTTAGTTAGTTCGGTTAGTTTGATAGTGACCAACTCTGGCCTAATTCTTACCGTTAACTTTGGAGATGAAAAAATCGTTGGAAAAAAATCACAATCACACTAAGTTGTCAATTAATGTTTGCATTCCATGCATCAGTATAAACCCTCATTTGCACATTAGAGAATTAATAGGCTCATCCATATTTAATTGTTGATTGAACACGATATCGCACTGTGTAATACGCGCTTTAGTCGACATAATTCAGCTTTAAATTGATTTTGGTAATTGATCTCTACGCAACGTCTTAACGCTCTGCAAACAAGATATAATCGACTTAATTTATATTATCCCTAAGATCGAAAACGACCAATCTATCTCCGATATTTTCCTAAAGCTCTATTAATATTTGCATAAATTAAACCCGATTCAAAAAGCAATTTAGGAAAATCACGTATTATACATTACTTACCTGACCGGGCTTGAGTATAATAAATTTAATTCGTGGTTCGTTCGTACCGATTAGTGGTCATACGGGCAACATTTTGGTGCGAATTGGTGACGGCAACAGAAAAGCGTAGGTCCACCCCCTACCCGATATGCCAATGGACTAACGACATTGTTAAGATCTCAGGAAAATTGAGTAGGCTCATTGCATAAAAGTTCTTTTTAGAAATCTGTGAGAGAGGCTTATGTCAAACATTGGGACTCTACAGGCTAATAACTTATGTTGATGATGATAAACATCTAGATAAATCATTTGAGCATTAAGTACTGCAAGCCCTAAACAATACTTACTTGCAAAAGGGGAGCGTACGCCTCATTTTTGGAAGTAGGTGTATATTTTTCTTCATTGTGAAATCTATTTATCTGATCATAAACATTTTAGTACAAAAGCAGCAATGTCTATTAATCTTTTACAATCGTCACGACCACGAACCACACCCATTGCATTATCACTTTCAAACCTACAAACCCCGCAAAGTTGCCAGATACTGCTTGCTCTACAATTATTGCCAGTATACCTAGTGCGTTAGAGTACTCGGAATAGGAGGCTTATCCCAGCGTATCTTGAAATCCTTTCATTAAAACTCGGCTAGTATAATTTCAACCTTCACTGCACATGACAAGATTAGTACAATTTAAACAAATTGTTTCGTAGTACAGTCAACATCAAAGTAGAATAAAAATATTTTTTGTAAGCTTAAAAATCATGACAAGTGAGTACTTATTGGTTTTTCTGCAACAATTGCACTCCTAAAATGAATTTATTCACAAAGAAAATTACAACTAATGCAGTATTTAGGTACAATATTATTCACAAGTAGGTGCCGCCCGCGACTTCGTTCGCGTCCCATTGGATCCCGTTAATTTTTCGGTATAAAAAGTAGTTTACGTGTTAATACAGGTTACGGACAATATATATTCCAAGTTTCATCCAAATCGGATCAGTAGTTTTTACGTGAAAGAGTGACAAATATCCATCCATCCATACTTACAAACTTTCGCGTTTATAATATTAGTAGGAAGGATATTATATTTACAAAATTACAGTTATGAATGAATTATTGAAATTGAATTAATTGGGATTATTGAATGAAATATTTAGGTATTTCACTTAACATTTCTTGGTACACAGTCAGATTATATTTAGTTAGATTAGGTGAGTGCCTATAGTAATGAATTTACATAATTAATATCATTACAATTTACATGTTTAAAAACATGAAAAACCGACTACAATTTGACACAACTTCATCATCAGATGATACCCAATTTTCTTACCAGTCGGAATTGATCTCTCACAGTAGTACGTAAAATTTTGATAGAATAATGAACCGTATCACGATGCCATAAAAGCCATTGAATTTGTCAAACACAATTCACGGATTTTAGGGATAAATTTCATAACACTCCTGCAATATCTCTACTTGTGCGGAACACTCGGTACAAACAAAGCTCTAACTAGGCACTACTATCAATTAAGCTTTCCGATGCAACTGTGAGTCAAATGTACGAGATAAGGTTTTCGCACACTATCCTATAACGATACTACAGTTCTACACGATACCAACATGTCGACATACCAACTTCAGGGCGTCTAGTCGAAGCGACGCGTGACCCGAGGTGATTATCTAGGCCAGCGTATCAGCATTGCTATTCAGCGCGGCAATGCAGCCAGTGTCTTGGGCACGCTTCCGATCAGTTGAGCTATCTATAAATCGTTTGCAACGGTTTGGAGATAGCTGAACTGTTTTATGTGTATTTTGTAAATATTGTAAATACCGTATTAGTTGTAATTTTCTTTGTAAATAAATATTAGCACATGTCAATGGCTCAAACAGCAAGTAAATTAAAAAAAAATTACATAAAAAAAATTCTTAGATTCTTTTCATTGCTGGTCATCATCAGATCTTAGATTTCAATTCATCAAATTTGAATACATTGAGATGATCTCAATGTACCAAACTAGAATTATGGCTGAGATTCCAAACAACTGTTTTTCACAAGCACAGACAGGCAGACACACAATGCCATCGCTGTCAATCTTATAACATTCTTTTAGTTTTTCGATCGGGTGTTAAAAATAACGGTATCAGCGCCGACACGGTCTTTTAAATGTATTAAACTAGCTCTCCGATATTGTATAGATGTCGTGTCGGTGGTGTGAAAATAGCTTTAACTGTGTAGCCCTGATATCGAAGTGTTATAATTAACGGAACCAGATTCGAAAATTCAGAATTCGTTTGTTAAATAACTTGGCGTAATTGGTAAATACGATTTAAATAAACATTTTAAATTAAATGGCGCAAGGCGTCGTGAATTTTAATTTATCTCGTTTAATGAGAATTGAACCTATTTTGTAAAGCTTACTGTCTTTTCATTGCTTGCCATCCTACCTACTTATTAAAAAATATCTGAAGGTAGACATCCGATTGGAATTTTCGTGACGTAGCTTGCTTAGTCAATCTTCACCGATTATTTAAGTTGCGACGTTCTGCGCGGTCACTATTTATATGAGTGACCGTTAGTGGCCATTACATCTGAACGCTTCCGTGCTTCTGAGGGTATGTTAAACTGTCGGTCGGTAAGCAGTCGTAAAGCCATGACGGAGGCCTTAAGGCGGCCACTCGTATTGCTTATTGGAATGTGTTTTTTGAAAAAAATGGTGATTTATATGGAATGTTTCTTAGTCATGCTTGGTGAAAATTGGTGAAAAAAAGATATGCGGTTTTATCAGTTCATGCTCAGTAGTGATCAACTATGAGAAATAGCAGTTTTTTTAGGGTTCCGTACCTCAAAAGGAAAAAAACACAACCTTTATAGGATCACTTTGTTGTCTGTCTGTCTGTCAAGACCCTGTTTCTCAAGAACGCGTGGAGGTATCAAGCGGAAATTCATATCAAATACTCAAGTTTACTGTCTCTTAGAGCTGTTAAAAAATAAAACTTCTACGTCAACGCAATCAAAAGATACAGCCGTTTAAGCTGCAAATTTTAGACACTTGCAAGGGACTCTACAGGGTACCCGTAAACTTACAGTCTTGAAATTTGGTACGAAGCAACGTCTTACAGCACAGAAAAAGGAAAAATTGCGAATAGTGTAAATTTTTAGTTAGATCAGATAATTAAAATAATTTGTACGAAACCCTCGGTGCACGAGCCCGACTCGCACTTGGCCGGTTTTTTTATTCATCGTGACCATGGTGGCTGTGGTGCCCAAGTTTTAACTTTAAATTAAAAATATAAAAAAGCGTCGCAATCAATTCATTCCTTGAATACATTTTCAATCATATACGAAACCTATTAAACTTGTACAACCAACTGTGGCGTCCAACTCATTCAACTAACACGTTCAATAGTTCAACGGCAAAAGTTTGAGTGATCAAATCATTTTGAGTGCATGGACATGCAGAGTACTAGCGGAATGGATAAAATATAAAATAATAACAAAATACTGTGGAAATTCTACTCACCACCAACTAAGTATAGTATCTATGAAAAAATCGACTTCAGAAAATATTCTTGGACATTGTCTAGACCTCTTTTTTCTGTGGATATAATCAACTAGGCTGTGAAGATGTCCCAAGCACTACAGCGACCTGTTCATGAGGGCATGAGTAACAAGTGACCTCTGACGCTTTAAAACATTTAGAATTGATGCAACGGCCTGCTTATATTAGCTGATACTTGCGATTTTGTACACGTGCGGAACTTTCCACCAAAATATCTATCAACCAGCATACGATGAACCTCGTAACAAAGGGCTGCTTTTGGTTTAGAGGGTTCAAGCTGTATCTAAGAATCCACGTCTTTGATTTCAATCAAATATAGCGTATGTTTCAATCTGGAAAACGGGCTTCCGAATGGTATACGTTTCATTGAAATTGGTCCAGTAGTTAAGTCGTGATCCACGAACAAACAAGCAGACACACAGATAAACAGACAAACTCGAGTTTCGGAATCAGAATCGTTTATTTAGTAGATCTGCATATTTTGTTTATCCATATCTTTAATTTTAGTTTTTGGCTTTTTTACAGTTATATAATATTACTAGCCGTCTGCCGCGGTGTTGCTCGCGTTATAGTGTGACTTTTCAAAATTCCTTTCTTAGTGCACCCCTACACTAACTACCCTCCACATTTCATACCTCTAGCACTTAGTTTAAGCTGTGCGTTGATTCTATGTCAGCTTCAAAAGAGTTTTATATAGAATAGATAGATGTTTTACTGCAGCTATTTTATTGGCTCGCCATGCAAAACATTACATACACAACAAAAGCTACAAAGCACTCAATTTCTCCCCGTATAGGTGGATCGAACATTTTGCAACATCAATAAGCAAAATGGACGTCTGAACTTTGCTGTTAGGCTGAAAACCCCCGGAATGGTTATTAAAAGTTTGCTAATGCCTTTGTACTGAGTGCGGTTCGCTTAAATTTTCAGCAGGTATCGCGGGATTGGACTAGTTTGTAGCTAATAATGGTTTAAACTATACATAGGTATTTCACGCAAGAAATTTAAATTCTACTTGTTCTCATAGTACAAGCTTTGCTTCGTTTGGGACTAGAGGGTGTTGTGTGAAATGTCTAAGAATAATTATTTATTTTATTTTTAATGAACCGCTTTGAAATGCATACTAGTTAACTAACAAAAATATAGGGGGTTTACTTTAAAAGATAAACTGTGTGTAACTAATTGCAAACGTAAAAAAAAAATTACGGATACTGCGAATTCAACGAATTGAATTGAAAGGTCACAGATAGATTTGTTCATGGATATCGATAAGGTCCAAAGACAATCAAATTGAATTCAATTTAGTCTACTTGTCTATGCTAAAATCGAATATCTTTTCCAATGCATCATCTGAATATCCATATCACGGAACGTCGCCCCTTATTCGTCAATTTGAGAATCGAACGATAAAATGCAATCATTATATTCGATTTTAAAACTGATCGCGTTTTTGTCCCAAAGCTAGGGTTGTCACTTTAGATTGAATCATATGCACATTTGCACATATATTATATGATTTCATGATGTAAAAAATTAAAATGCGTGGAAATTGATAATTTTGAGGTGTATTGGAATTGAAATGTAAATAAATGCAGTCAGAGAACACAGCCGCTAGGAGAAGTATTCAAACAGGAAGAGAGCAAAATTATTGCCACAACACAAAAACAAATCCGCTGTAAAGATGTTGCAATAACTTAAGCTTAAATAAATATATATTACTTTGGCACAAATTTTACATAATTTAAATAATTAGGAATATGTATTATTGTTCTAAACACAATAATACATAAAGTAGGGGTCAAATAACACCGCAATACAGGTTATTCACCCACCTTCACCACGATGTCGCAAAATTCAATTTATGAATGGCTAATTCTGTCGCTTTCCATACAAACCTGTCGCTAAGACGGTAATCGCTCGAATCTCGTAGTACTGTTTGTGTACAGATAACTTGTTTATGTTCACATTTTATTTGGTTTACATAGCAATGTGTTTTTTAACTTGTT
Organism: Eulithis testata; assembly: GCA_947507515.1. Taxonomy (NCBI): domain Eukaryota; kingdom Metazoa; phylum Arthropoda; class Insecta; order Lepidoptera; family Geometridae; genus Eulithis; species Eulithis testata. Next base: position 2,027,992 of record OX382209.1, read on the forward strand.
AACTAATTTAGTGAGTCATTGCAACTCGTATATTTCACTTTTCACTTTAAACAGATACCGAAGTCACAAAATAAATCGATTTTTCCGTCTAAATCTGTCAACCCTACTCGGGCCATCGCTAAATCCTTTACCACTTTACGTTGAGTTTCTAAAAACGACAGTCATTCGATTATAATCACGCATATTTTGAGCGGAAGTCTAATTCAGTTGGGAGTCTGTTCTAGAGAGATAAAATTACTTATAATTTAGTTTGAATTTAGAACCGACAGAGTGAATACATTTTGGTTTCGACTTTATTTTTAGCAGCCAGTGTTTTTTTGATTAATTTTTTTTTTCTAATTTGCCTTGTATTGAAAAGCTTTTTAAATGAAATATAGGACACTGTACTTAGAGACTTTCAGGGTATATTCATATTGGTCTTCTAAAGGTGAGCTAACTAAAATGGTTGCCAAATCTGTTGTTATTTCTTTTCGTTGTCATGAAAGTGACAATGATAGATTTTTTTAAAGCCGCGCGAAAATGACAGTAGAAAGTGAAAACAATCTCAAAATATCTCAGTGGTAAATAACTTTCTTTCTTCAATTGTTTTTAGGGCATCTTTGACAGAAAAGAAAAGATTACCATGATATTATTAGGTATTTTTGCCTTTTTCCTTACGTTTACTATCGTGAGGGGTTTTCAAGGGTATAAGCGGAGCGTTTGCATGAAAGGAGCCTCCGTGAGGCGCACTGAATCCTTACACTACATTGGTTCTTCCACCATCGTCCGCAAGGCCCTTTTCCGGGCCATCATACCTAAAGTAGGTCACTGACCTGACAGTGACCAAAGGATAAGCAAGGGTCATTTCTATAACAATGCTTAAGTTCGAACAATGTATATCCTGTTCTGTGATAATGTCAAATAGGTTTCATACGCAGAAAATAAGCAATTTATCATTTTGTGTGCATTTTAGAAAGTTAAACCACTTCTTCTTTCAACACAACACTTCTTATGTCTTAGAAAAAAGACAAAACGCACTCACATGTGGCTTTTGGTTAATTAATTTAGTAGGTAGTAAAATACCCGCAGGCTGGCCAAAAATATTAATATTAAAATGAATTAAAATTTATAGCTATGATATACAATACAACAATAAACACTTAAATAATAAACAAATTTTGATATTCTTGGCATAAATCACATACTCAAAAAGTCACTGGGACTAATCCCATGTCCCACCTTCACTTTATTTTTACTTTTGTAAATTTTGGTTAAAGACACAAGTAGATTCGCTAGATCTTTACGATCAACTAATTCCTAGACCCATAAACTACCTTGCGTCTCATCTTATCAAATTATTTCTATCCCAGAGCCGTCTCAAGTTCTTGCACAGTATTTAGGTGCTAATGGTCGTGTCATTACTCTTTTCCCCGCCATCTTTTTGAGTTCAATCTTCCCCACTTTCATCGCGTTCATGCTATTTTGAAGTGTCATTATTGTAATGGCTTATAAGTGGAGACGGTTCATTATGGTAGGTTGTGGCTGTCATTTACTGGCTCAGCCGTGAAATTTGCTTATTGGATGTTCATTTTAGTGCTTGTATCCATTTTTGTTGATTCAAAGCCTACGCCACAGATCATAATTATAATACTATCCTCATAGGGCATTTAAAAAATATTGGTAGTGTTGTTTAAAATATTACCTACTAGCTTCCGCCCACGACTTTGTTCGCCTCCCGTTGGATCTAGTTGATTTTCCGGGATAAAAAGTAACCTTTAGCACACATTACACATAAAAGATTTTATCATTACTGTTAAACCTGCTTGTCTTCACAATGCATGAAAACCTCTGTCATGCCGATTTCAGATTCATTCATTCTCGGTTCAGTGGTTTACCTATCGTAACATACAGTCTTATGGTCTATCTTATAAAAAGTTCAAGTAGACACGTCCTGATTACGTACGGTAATCAAGGCATAATGTATACTCTAAAGGTACTGTTACACATGCTCGTAAAGCATGCTTTTAATGAGCAAATGCTCATTTAGCATATTTAAACATTGCTATATATGAGCCTGCTCATTTCGAGTTAGCTCAAAAATCGATTTTTGAGCATGCTACCTGCAGCGCGGGTGGAAGGGGCGTGCTTTTAGCGCGTGTGAACAGGTTGAGCTTACTTAAAACTAGCATGCCTATTGCTATAGTAGGTGCCCAATAACACCGCAATACAGGTCATTCACCCACCTTCACCACGATGTCGCAAAATTCAATTTATGAATGGCAAATTCTGTCGCTTTCCATACAAACCTGTCACTAAGACGGTAATCGCTCGAATCTCGTAGTACTGTTTGTTTACCATACATAAATTGAATTTTGCGACATCGTGGTGAAGGTGGGTGAATGACCTGTATTGCGGTGTTATTTGGCACTTACTATAGCAAATGTAAACTGCTCGTAAGCATGCTCATATTGAGCATACTCAATAGCACGCTTTTTAGCATGCTACATATTTTAGAGCATGTGTAACAGTAGCTTAACTTTTTAAACAATAGAGGGTTAGCATTTTTAGATTGGTATTCCGAAAAAAACTCATCTCTTCATTATTTTACTCTTGGTTTTAGTTGGGATTGTTGTTAGGACTCAAGTCGTGTCTCTGAAGTTACAAATTACTTAGGTACGCTTCGAATACATAAGTTTGTTGTGGTCGAAAGTTTTTGTACCCTTAGCACTTTATTCATCAACAAAGTAGTAAAATGGTAAGAATGTGTTAGTACTTTTGTAATTTTATTTATACCATTCCCCCTCTAAAAAGCTTATTTTATTCACTGAAAACAGTGAATAAAAAGCACTCACTGTTTTGGTGTCTGACCTCCATCTAATTATTGTTTTTGCGCTAGGAGGTTGTATAGCATTAGCTATGTCCACACTGTGCATTTTCATCTTCAACTTTCTATTCAACTTGCGTTTGACGCTTTCAATAATTAAATGCGTTAATGAAAGCAACACCACTAGTTCAGTCGTAGTTCCTTCTGTCTATTGGAAACATGTGCGACGAGAATATTTTACTTGGTGGAATATGTGCAGCTTACTTGGTTATAAGAAATTCCAGAAAAAAACAACCAAGAGAAAGTTTTGGATACGAGGTTATTATAATAATCGAAGTAGTTATTTTGATCCCAAAGTTGTGGAAAGCTTCTGTAATCTTTAATAGACATTAATGTTAATCTTTTTCTTCGTCCGCCATCTTGTTGTTGAACACTATAAGGCACAGAAATCCACCCGAGCCGGAAAACGGGAATCACAGCGCGCGCTTCGCTTTCAACTCTCATCGCGCATGCACTAAGGGCATGCCTCACGTGCGCTGTTGACTTGCGCTATGACGCATGCCCCTATTGAACAAAAAAATGCACAGTGTGGACATAGCTATTGGCTATACAACTTCCAATGTTTCTTTTTTCGTAGTCATGGTATAAAGTATAGTATGCTACTCTTGAATAAAACGTCTTAACTCACGTCGTTCAGGATTCTTACACTTGCTCGTGTTTTATTTATGGTCCTTGCTTTAAATCCGTCTTTTATTCACTAGTTGCATAATACACTATTTCGTTATAAGCAGTTTATCACTTAACATCCGGTGACCCATCTGCATTACGCATCATAATTAAAGTTGTATAAAAAAATAGAAGTATAAGTACCTAGGTACGTGATTTTTTTTTCATACTTAATTGACCCGGCTAAGTAACTACCACCGTACCTATTTTTGCCACTAAGGGATGATGCTCGCACTGATGTGTAAAATTATTGGGTACTAGTATAGTATTATATTGTTACGAGCTGTGGGTTGATTGAACTAAAAGATTGGTTTGACCAAAAATACACGTATATTTAGATACTTGACACAAACTTAGTACACAACAAAAACACTAGGTCACAACTACAATACTCGATAAAGTTCCAAAACACTTGTACAATCACTCTTAGAACTCCGATGTTATCGCTTTCGTATCCGAAAACAGAACTCCCAGTTGCTGCTCAAAGCTCCTTTTATATCCGAATAATTACATGCCAGTAGATTCTAGCAACTTCGAAATTTCGCGGGAATGTTCTAGTAATTTCCGGTGCGTGTTTACTCTATGGTTCACAAAGTAGTTCCGCTACTACCCAACAGATGGCGTTACTTTATCGATCAATCAATCAATCAATCATCTGGAACACCGACTTGACAGTGACAGCCTGCAAACGATATTTATTTAGTGTTGCCACTATCAAACAGTATGTGTTGCCACCTGTTCATTCGACACCAATGACGTCTGCGTAACATTAGAATCTGTGTTATTGGGTTAGCTGGTGGCACAGATTATAATGCTATACCTGGTGGTATTGAATTAATTAGACCACAGATAATTAATTATTTATATTCTGACAGATGTAATTTGAAGGGCCTTTGCGTCTATTGATAGACGCATAACTATCACACCGGCATTTTCTTGATAAATGAACGTGCTTTATGAGATAACTAGCTACCGCCTGCGACTACGTTCGCGTCCCGTTGGATCCCGTAAATTTTTTGGGATCAAAAGTATCCTATGTTACTTCTAATATCTCCAAGAATATGTGTACAAAGTTTCATGATGATCGGTTAAATAGTTTTTGCGTGAAAGCGTAACAAACAAACTTACATTCACATTTATAATATTAGTAGGATAGGATGTAATTTTCATGAGCTCAGGAAACCGCTCATAATTTGATTTATACTCGTCACAACTTGTCAACAAAAGAATTTGCGACTAGATAGTGTAATAAGTTGATGGTACTAAAAACTCGTGCCAAAAACAAAAAAAAACGTTTTAACATAAACTATTGAATCGGATTATGCTTTTAGGGAAATGGGAACGTCTCTTTGCCTCTTAAGCTTTTTTGTTTTTGTCCCAATAAGCTATTTCTAAAATTATTTTAGTTTATTTACCTACGTAAGTAAATATTTTTTCTTTATGTCATTTATATGTTTAAGAACTCGAAAAACCGACTTCAATTTGACTACCTTACTGCTTCATCATCTGATGATAATGTAGACAATGACTTTTCATCTAGGGACCAATCAAATTGACAGGCGTCATGGCTCAGTCGGTAGTAGCTCTGCCTTCCGTGCTGTGGGTCGTGGGTTCGATCTCTACCGAGAACAAACATTTGTGCGTGGCAAACATAGATGTTTGTTCTGTGTCTAGGTGTTACTATGTATTATAAGTATTTCTTTATAAAAAAATATGTAGGTATATTATGTATTCTATCAGCCATCTAGTTCCCATAGTACAATCTTTGCCTAATTTGGGACTAGAAGGCGTTGTGTTAAATGTCCGTGAATATTTATTTATTATATTAAAAAAAAAACAGGAAGTGTACCCTGTTTTTTTTTAATATACCTCAGTTAAAAAAAAAACTTTTCAAATCGGTTCATATATGACTTAGTCTGAGGTACCTAACAAACATAAAAAAACTACTAAAATGCGAACCACCTCATAAATTGATAAAAAATAAAGTTTACTAATGTAGACAGATATATTATCAGGCTATAGTTAAGACAAATCAATCTTAATAGAAGAATCCCGTTCGCAACTCAAACCATCCCTTAAACATTTCAACTGATTCCCCCTTCTCTACTCTATTCCTCTGAAATACGGATGCACTCTCGTTATAGACAATATCTTATTCAGTAGTAGATACTCTAACCAAGTTTATGGGCCGTACGAATGTATTGGATGCTGCAACGCCGAATGAGAATGGCAGTACAGAAAAACTCTGTAATATGACAATGAACTGGTTATTACGCATGCTTGGTAGATATACATAGCTACTGATATTATGTATATGGGTACGTAACGTAAAATATAGTTTGGGGTTTCAAGATTCCTAGCTCCTACTATTTCTCCTGTCTGAAAATCATGTTTGGTTGAGAGAGAGCAACTACTCAAATAAATATCTAAGTATTTATTTTACTCATACATTCATTACCGTACATGCTCAGACACACTTCAATTTTTCGGACTCACTTGCATGCCCCCAAACCTGCACAATCATTAACAACACTACTTAACTCACATAATTTAGTACAGTAAGTTTAGTAAATATAAGTACCCATAAAGGTACTTGTCTCAGACAGATAATTGTTATTTGATCCAAGTAATCAGTGGAGTGGGGTACTGGTGTCCTGTGGCACAGGTTTATCAAACCTATTTCAGGCACCAGTCTCTCACAAAACAGGTTTACTTAAAATCAATAGCATGTCCTTACCTACTGTCTCCTAATACGTACCTACTTAAGTTTACCTATCTGCCTCTGTTTGTTCTACTTTGTTTTGTAGAGAGAAAATAAACGATTTATTTATTATTTATTTATTATTGATTTTTAAACTCAAAATCAGAGCCAAAAATCTTTTATTAAATAAAATTTCATTGATCTCTTTGAATCGTCATTACGTTTTGTATGATTAGGTATGATTACAATTAATCAATTTCAAAATTATCTTCTGTTTTTAATCTTTCTAAAGTATTTATGTAATATTCTGTGTTAAAGTTCTTTATAAGTTTTCTTAAATTTTCATAAATACAACTAAACTATTTATAGGTTATTCGTAGTGTCGCCGTGAGTAGTGTTGGTAGGTACAATTGGTGATTGGGGCCACACGTATCCTGATGGCCAGACGATATGCAAAATGCATGAAGTACCTACCCCACTGAAGTGTAGTATTCTTGCATAACAGTATTAGTTTCGTGTAGAGTATTTGAACTAGTGATCAACTTGAATAAGCTTACATACAATTGTTGTACAAGACAATTGGTGACTGGGGCCATACGTGTTACAATGATAGTCTGTGCATTTTGCAGTGATGACGAGTGTGGGGTCACACGTGTTCGAATATCCGTCGCTGCATCTTGTATAACCCCGGGCTATGCAAAATGTACGAAGTAGTCTTCTTACTATAAAGAGTCTAGTCTAGGACCTCTGTGTAGCCTTGCATTACCTATTGCAGTATTTATTTGTGCTTTTTATTCTTTAAGATAATATGAACGTTGGCTGTGTAATAGCGCTTATTTATTTATTTATTTTATGGAAAACCAAGCTTAAATTAACTAGATAAACATTTTTATGGCAGTAAAAAGCCAATTACAGGTTTTCACGGATACGTTGAAATAATAGTTACACATACAACTGAGAACGTCTGGTCGACGACAAAGTGACAACAAATTTAACTACGTACAGTCAGCGTCAAATTGATATGAGCGTCTAGAGTAGTCAAAATGATCTGAAAAATATAAAAGCAATTTGATATACGCAGTTCGAATCATCATATTGTTGCAAGCACATAAGGTGTTAAAAATATCTTACTACTCATTGTTTCATTATTTATATGAGCAGTTAGGGTGTTCAAAATTATCTTAGCAAACAAAGCTCTCAAAGTTATTTGTGCATAAAATGATCCTTTAAAAAATTATAATAATAACAGAATTCAGTCAAGTGGTATGGAGGCATGTTTTCATTTATAGTTTAGTAACCAATAATTATTTTAATATTCACGTTTTATTTGCAACAATGACACTAAAAATATCTGACTTATCAGATAATGGTTATATCTATGATATTTCAAGATTTTCAAGTATCTATAACATTTCAAGTATTCACTCAAAAGAGTTTGCATACTACCTTTGAGAGCTTTGTTTGCTAAGATAATTTTGAACACTCTGAATGCTCATATAAATATGAAACAATGAGTAGTAAGATATTTTCAACACCTTAGGTGCTTGCAACAATATGATGATTCGAACTGCGTATATCAAATTGCTTTTATGTTTTTCAGATCATTTTGACTACTCTAGACGCTCATATCAATTTGACGCTGACTGTACATTATGATCTTAAAGAGGGATTTAAATCCCCAAAGAATTCTCTATTCAACCGATGTCTAGCCGAACCAACACTCGTGTAGAATAAGTCAAAATCAAAACGTTTGCTGAGCATATAAAAGTTATCGCCTGCGCGCCACATAAAAGAGTTTTGCCTGTAATAGTTGGTACCTACTATAGGAATTTGAATAGGTGGATAAAATCTTTTGAGTTTAGATGGGACATCTAATTAAATTTTGTTATGTAGATCGGAACAGTCAATGTTATTAATGTTCTGTGTTGGTAGCTTTTGAGTTAGTGATACATTTTTGCTATGAAGTAGTATTTTTAGAACTAATAAGCCACGTTGAAATCTGAGACCATATCCTGATACGCCGAGCCGGATGCAAAGCACGTGTATCCAAGTACGGTATCATAAGTTTACAATATAAAACGATGTTCTCTAGAAATTATATGTTATTAAAAGTAAGTATTGTCTCTTACACTAAGCTATCGATTCCACAGCACTCAGATGGAGCAGGAATACCGGAGACAATAAAAATAATATTTTCATATAAAGTACTTTTGGTACAAGAACAGACATAAAACCGCGGAGTCGAAGTTTCAATGTAAGATATTAAAGTATAGCACCAGACGTGGTCCGGATTATGATTTTTTTTATGAAATTAACTTTGCATTTTAGATAATGCAACTTTTTATGGAGTGCTTTTTGGTAACTCTCGGTTACACTACAAGTTAAACCGACAACGCTTGTCACTGTCAGTTTTTTTTGTTCCTGTGCGTTCCGTAGCCACGCTCGGCGTTCTTTTGTGCCAAGATGTCACGACAGAATAAATATTGCTACCTCACTCCATCACCATTTCGCCACTACACGGATGTCTATTTTTATTTTTAGGTATTTCTTTTTTCTTATGTAAAGTAGTCTCTAAACATATATATCTGCTTACTCTAAGGTGGGTAAGGTAATGCCTATGTAGGTACTTGCCTACGTAAGCATTACTCATCGTCCGTGAAGTCACTCCAGTGGTCACAGCTGAAAACTAGCGTTACTTTACGTTGTGAAGTGGCATCAAGCTGAGCTGTGACCCGTTGCCTACACCAGCACGACATCAGCGAGCCTAAGATGCGCACCGCGAGATATTTGTCATACCTCTCTGAGGACGAGATAATAGTCATGCTGAAATGTCAAAAGTTGAAAATTCAAAGGCGCGGCATCTCGACAACATTACCACAGATAATGGAATAGTTCCTAATTAAACTGGTGCAAAATGCTTACATTTTGACAGAACGACATAACAAATATCTCGCGGTGCGCATCTTAGGCCCGCAGGTTTGCGCCTAGACAGGTTGATATAATTATAATACATACCTACCTACCTACTTGTTGAATATGTTATATATGTTATGTATTAAGTTCTACTTATGTTTTTTTCTTTTTGTTGTGCTGTTATGGATGTATAGTGTGTCCGAAATAAATGTATTTCTTTTTTTCACATTCATGTTGAAATCCTCAGTAGTTTTTCTTTTTCTTCAGCATCAACTTTAGCATTTCAATGTGGAATCATACAAAAACAATAGGAACCAAGGCGTTAGTTTCTTGCCCATTCTTCTAGGCTTTTTTCGCGAAAACTGGCACTCAAGAGTCATAAATATACGCCGATTCTAAATTATCCATGTCATTAAAGTTACATAATTATTGGCTTTTAATTTCATAATATGAAGACGTATAAATGTCTAAGAATGTTTATTTTGCAGAAACTTTGAGTAGAGCAAAGTCAAAGGTAGCGAAGCTTTGCAATTGCACAGTTCACAACTTGCCAGTAAGTTTCAAATCCAGGTAGATCGATCTTCCAATTTGCTTGGGACTACTTCGGATGTACGTAAAGGTGTTTTCACGTTGGCAAGCAATAGACTTTTCTTGGTGAACCTGTTAGGTCCCTAGCCAAACTTCTGGTTTTCAGCGGAGGAATTAAAAATTCAGAACTCAAAGGTCTGTTCAGGATGGTTTTAAGGCTTAAAACACTTTTCCATCTGTGCCCTGTTATAAGGAGCGCCTATTGACCATCTTTTCAGTCGTAATATTCCAAAGATAAAAAAACAATGTAGGTATATTATATATCCTGATAGCCTTATCAGGTAGGTACAATTTATTGATATTACTGCCTTCTCAGACAAATAGTACGGTTTTTCGTGTGCAACGTTTGGATTTTTTTAATATTTTAAATGCCAAATAAAAAGTGACCTAAATGTTCTCATATTTTTGCAACTTTAATGATTTTACAGTCATCCTAAAAAAAATTCATTGGATGATATATCCAAAGAATTTTTTTTTGGATCATTAGATATCACTATAGAGAAACTTTCCAGCAAAATTCAATAATGTCTGCTGGAAAGTTTCTCTATAGGGTTATATAGTTTTACGTCCTAGTGTCTTCCTCCGTACTCGTACCTTTAGTTCATCCCTCACGGGTGCAATGCAAGCAAAGTTACCTGCCTGATGTAGCATGTATTATCTTAGCTTTGAGCGTTCCATATTAAATTTTAATAAAGTTATCGGCCTTCGGGGGTTGCCGTCATGTCGAGTTTGAAGTTAGTCGGTTTCGTGTTAAGTTTTTTATTGTATTTCGCAAAAGATGAGAATAGTATTTATAGATTGGTTGAACTGTGATCAAACTTTTGACGTTATTTTTTATAAGTATAAATTGTAAAATTTACCAGCACTATTATGAATAAAATTTTAATGTGGCACCACCATAATATTGAGAATAGTATTTTTTCATAGATTGGTTGAACTGTGATCAAACTTTTGACGTTATTTTTTATAAGTATTAATTGTAAATTTTACCAGCACTACCAAAAAAAAAATGTGGTACGACCATAATATAATTAAAATTATTGCGAGGTGTAACAATATTAGCAAAATAAGTATATTTCTAGGCACATAATTTCGATAGTTATAAAACTAGATAAAGTTTCATCATCATTTCAAAAGGCAAGTTACGGGTTTATTATAAAGAAAACCGCAAAAGTTAGCGCAAACCTATATCACGCGGTTTCACCGCTCGGCTTTAAATAAACTTGTTTGAATTATTGTTCTTATGTTTGAGAGCTTTCAGCAGTTTTGAGCATACGTTGGGCGCCATAAAGTCATCTCTGACGCTGAACATGTTAAATTGTTATTTTGCTTTTGCACTGTGGATTTCATCTCCAGCCAACTTTTTTGTGTGAATTTCTATTCAATGTGTAAGTTTGGCTTAGTTTGGGGCTAGATGGCGCTGTGTGTAAATATATCAGTATTTTTTAATTATATTGTTTTTAATTATATTGTATTTATTTATTATAACTCGCAGAGAATTAAGTAGCTTTGGTTGTCAAAGTACACGATTGGCTTAGTTTGGAGCTAAATGGCGCTGTCTGAAAAATTATGTAGCCGACAGAGACCTTTATAGTTCAATAAATCACGAGGTTTATCAAACGAGGCGTGGTAAAAATCACATATCACCCTTCGCATTAATTTTACTTAAAGCCTTTGTGCAATCAAGTTCCGTGCCATACGTCGAACTCAATTCATTTCGGAGTAACCCTTTTATGGGTGGCGTTGGAAGGGTTAAATGTAATTATACTGGGACTGTGTGAAAGTTTTCAATGCAAACTAATGTAGTTATGAGTCTGAACCAGGGAAAATTATTATTTTGAGGATATTTTTGAAGAGGTTTTATAAGGTTCGTATGCTTATTTAGGTACTGAGTTTTAAATTTCAAAGTTTGTGTCAAAGTTTTGGTTGCAATGTAGAGTTTTATTGAATATCTTTCTTGGATACTTAATAAACTAATAAGCTGCGTGGGTTAATCTCCATAAAATAAAATATATTCATCATACATTTTTATGTTTCAAAGTACTAAATTTTGCTCTAGGAAATCGAATCAAAAATAGAAGATCAAAACCCCAAATTTTCAGGACTCTAGATTCCCTTTACGCTGCCCTTATTGTAAGTTTACACAAAAATGTCCTTAATTACCAAAAATAAAATGAAACCTAAACTCGACTCACTGTTATCTAACCTAAGGATCTTTATCGAAAGTCTTGTTGGTTCAAAACAAGCCGTACATTGTTTCAGCAGTGTACTCGGAGTAGCATGTTCATCTGCCGCCACATTGCTCTCGGGAGACACGTCCGCCCTCCATCCATCGTGTTATTCAATAAGACCTTGGTAAACAACACAGCTAGATACAGTGACAGTTACAGCAAATTGAACTCTATTTTTCCGACTGTAATTGTCAATTTTGGTGGTATCACAGATAGGTGATATTTTTTTAGTTAAATCCTTTTGAAACGTTAAAAAGGTTAAAAGTTAAACCGCCTCATTCTCAGAAAAATAAATAAAAAAATGGGATCTATGAACATCTCTTTTTGGCGTTACGCCAACTCTATGAAAATAAAATCTCGCTAGCGATTACAAATTTTTTGAGGGAAAATTACGTGTATTATATTTGAACCAGCTAAGTATGACTTCAATTAGTTACTTTATCAATTTAGAACTAAATATTTATTACAAAGTAAACAAAGTTTACCGGAGCAGTTTTCAAAAAAAATCGATGTAAGGTCTAGGTTATCAAAGATCAGTGTGTACGTGTGACGTTTACTGCAAGTCGCTATAATTTTGTATGGATAATCATCAATTGTAAACTTCCAGCCCGGGGCGCTGCTCAATCTCTATACAAAAATATAGTTTACGTGAACTTTGTAGTATTTTTTTAAATACAATATACGTAACCGTTTGATCACAATCTCACCTTATGTTAAGCGATAATGTGGTCGACGATGTAGCACGCTTACCTAGAATATACTTATTCACTTTACTCTTGAAAACTTCCAAATTATAGTTATTCGGGAACACAGACGCCGTAAAACGAACATGCTAAGCATGCTGGCTTCTGAGAAATACTTTGTTACAACATCATCCGCTTCGTGATAACTACACCCCAGTGGTCAATTCTCCCGCAATGGCCGTACATAGTTAATTTATATTTTTGGGCTAAAACTTTAAATTTTCATCTTAAAAACGTTTCTAGCCCAGCACTTTTAAAGTAAAGCTCTATCGCCTCTGAATGGGCAACGGGCCAAAGTAAATTCTTATCCTCTTTCAGAATAAAAGAAAAGTTAATTTTTGATTTACGCAACCAAAGTTCACTGACTTGGTAATTCATATTGGGTTAGGAACTGCGGAACTTCAGTATACAATCATGTTAGTATGTGAATTCATGTTAGATATCATAATCTCTTGGAGAGAGAGATCAAACAAACTAAAATGTAAAAGCTTGATAATTTAAACATAAATAACTAAATATCTTTGTTTACTTTTTTTTTTCACTTTTACAAAAACAACTATAATTTATATTTCATACTAAAAACTTGTATATAGTGGTATGCAATGTGACGAACCAGCGCGCGGCGTGTCAAAATCTCAGTTTTTTTTTGTCAAATTTCTTCAGGTATTATGTCTCGATCATGGATTCTTTCTGTCGAGTAAACTACGTTGCAAAGTAACATTGTAAAATAATAAAAAACTAAAAGCTCTTGGCGTATCAAGTCATGGTGTTTATTAGTGACTTTACCCACCCGCAAACAGATACTAAACCTACACCTTAACTGCTACAAACCCTCATAAACCCGTTGAAGTAAATCAGCTGATAAATAATAGTCAATAAAAATACCATCTTGCTGGGTGTTCAAGCCATGAAAACCTTTAACTTTTCAGTTTGAAGCGTACATTGGCTACATTTCTCATACATAGTAATGTAGGAAAAATTGGAGCCTTATTTATGGAAGCAGGTTTATTTTGCCACCGATATGTCTTTATTCAAAGGGACGCTGTGGGGCCAGAAATATACTTTTAGATGGAGTACGCTTGTCCAGCACAAATTTCATTCTCGCAGCTTGTTAGCTTGTTTAGCTTATTATCCACAGCAAAGAAGCAGAGGGAACTGAAGAAGCGTCTTCAGAGTTTCTTCATAATAACTTAAAAACTGCGCTGATTCAAGAGCCCTAAAATAACCTTCTTTTTGCAATGGATATCAAAGTTCAATTCTATATGGATAAGTTTATTACAAAATTGTAAAGCAGACAAGTTGATACAACTGCAATATTTCTCACGACAGTAATATTTGTCTTTTTTCGTCTTTGTCATACTTTACAGAATCTGGGCATTTACGTCAATTTCTAAATTCTTTATATTATAATCGGAAGAAAACGAGAAAATCCTAACGCTCTTTTAATGAATCCGCACCTCTAATTACAAAGAACTACGCTGCAGTAAAATTGCTTACTACCACTAGACGCAATAAAAAAAGCAGCGCTCTCTGCCTCCACTATTCAGCTAATTATACCATTAACAGAAGATGTAGCAGTTCTTGGAAGCAGAGGCTTCACTGCGATAGGAATAAATAATGAGAACACTAGGTGTTCTAGACAATCTAGATACGTAATATGTAAACAGAAATCAGTGATGGTCTAATTTGTGATAAACAAAACAAAACACTATGTGAAAACCTTTAGTGGCTGATTTGGCTGAAGAAGATGGTGCTAAGAAAGCGTCGTGAACAGCTATATAGACGAATGGTTTGATGAAGGATATCCAGGTTTAAAAAAAATACCATTTGATTAACAATTCAGTGGTTTGTTGGTGGAGATATCCAAAATTTAACGCTAAACCAAAGACATAAGGTCTAGTTTACATGTAAAGTGAAACATACCTGCCGCTCCGAAGAAATAAAGTCGTTCACGTCCAGCCGCGGCTTACGGAGACCATTACTATTACTTGTAGAACAATAAACCTTTATGAACGTTTCTTGAACTTGCTTGCGAATTGTGGAAAAATTGCACTGGAAAGAATCCGTTTAATATTTTTTCTTTAGGTACTTATGCATTGAATAGTAGTTTAGTTTAATTAATAAAAGAAATGATAGTATTAGACCGAATAAGAGAAGTTACTATTGTTTTTTCTGTTTTTAACATCCGATTGATTTATACACGGTGTAACATAATTACCCCATAAGTCCGAAGGGGGGGTATTTTACAGGTCATGGCGAACAGTGTTGGTTCTGCGACTTTTGAGATTTCGAGGTTTTTCATTGATGAAATGAGCTCGTACCTTTTACTTAAAATGTACCTACACACAGCTACCGTGTGCGTGCGACGCGGTAGGATGGTACCTACGTGTGCATGTGTGTGTACGGGTTTACGTGAATAGTAAAAAAACACTTAGGGCTATCGCAAATTTCTAAAATTATAAAAGTTGTACTTTTGTATGAAAATTTCAATTACGATTTATTGACCCTTTGTACATGTCCAAGCACTCAGGTGATCGGTCTGATTACGCCCCCTTCGGGCTTATAGGGTAATTATGTTACACTTTGTAGACAGGCACATTTTATCAAAACTTATAGGACGGTTGCGTCTTGACTATTGACTAGATATAAAGTTAATACCTATGTAGTATGTACCCTAAAAAGTTTCCTGTAAACTTTGTTTAATAATCTAAAACACCTCATCTTCTTTAGTTCACAAACAATTTCACACTGTGATTTCATAAAACCTAGCTAGCCGACAGATGAATACTTTAAACACAGCAAAACCTCATTAAAAAGAATCATTGATTGTTTAGGATTCCGCCACCTAATGCTAAAGGTACTTTGAGTTAGCGGAACCCCAAAAATCAATGATTCAAAGCCATCAGCAACGCAAAACCCTTCGAAAAACGAACACGACCCATTTCCCACATCAGCATTTCTCTACCCCACTCACAAATCTTTTTTCACATAAAACAAATCACATTTGCCTACTTAAGCAGGCGTGCGTGCACTCACACAGGGCTCTTTTACAACTAATCATATCATACGTTTTCCTTGTTTCTATTTACGACGATGGGACTTTGTTGGACCTTCTACTCCGATAATAAAAACGTTGCTGATATTCGAGATACACTGCGCGATAACAAGGTAACACTTCGACGGGTCGCGAACAAGATACGTAGCAGCCGCGCAGTGTAGCTCAAATACAACTAGCGAGTATTCAGCTGTTTTTGGTAGTAGATGTGGGATTGTTAACAAACTTTGGAAGAAACGTGTGGTGGTTTTTGGAGCGTGTTTACTAAGTTTTGCTTCATAAGGGGCGTGGAGTAATCTTTTGTTTTGGAATCTTATTGTAATAGTATTATCTTAGTTATTTTTCGACTTTATCTTAATAAAACTTCATTTTTTTTTTACTTTTTCTTTGACCTTTAACTTTGACTTGTCTGTAAAGATCGCAGTATAGTTTTAACTTTATAGAACAACATAAAATTTACATAAAATTGATAGACTTTTTGAACTTCAACGTGACACTATGATACTATGTAACCTAGTTTAATATTATATTCACAAAGAAAATTACAACTAATACAGTATTTACAATATTCACAATATTTACAAAATACACATGAAACAGTTGAGCTATCCACAAACCGTTGCAAACGATTTATAGATAGCTCAACTGGTCCAACCTAGTTTTAAGTTTTGCTATATGTAATGCATAAACTTTTTAGTATACAGCCGAGAGTAGATACGCCGCTGAAAATCAAGAGCTTTATCTACCTAAAGTCTTATCTTCACAATAGAATAACCTATGTTTTAATTGCACATACTTTAGACTCTGTATACAAAGTCTTCAAATATAACCTGTATGTAGCTATAATACCACTATAATTATATATAATATATGTTTCACAACGCATATCTAGTAATTCAATGCGCGTTATTACGGGGGAAGATATAACAAAAGGTGAATATTTTTTTCCTAATACCAATCTTACAGCGCTACTAATCGAGATAATATTGTAAGCTTATTAGTAACACCGTGTTTTGTTTTTATTGACAAGCAGATGAGACAAAACACGTCTATCTCAAGCGTACATCGAGTAAAATTTTTACCGATATCGTTCAGGAATCGTGTCGGTGGCAGTGTAAGAACTCCCTATGACGTCACTGTCTAGTTCCCAGTGTAATGAGAAAATGTGAGCCCCCTGCTAACTCCTCTACTCCGCCACCTACTCCATAGTTTTAAACTACCTATCTACTTTACTTAGTCTTTGTAATCAAGATAAATGTGAGAGTGCTATAGTTTTAAATAAGTTCTCTTTGTTTTTTTTTTTCTTTCTAGATTACCATAAACATAAATGTATCTGGAGCTTTTACGAAAAAAGCTTTATACAATGTAAAAAAAAAAAAAACTCTAATGTCAAATCTCTGGTTATCTGAGAAATGAGTTGCACAACGCCTGTCAAATATTATTTTCTTCTAGCTTCCGTCCGCGACTTCGTCCGCGTCCCGTTTGATCCTGTAATTTTCGGGTAGCAGGTTACGAACGATGTATTCCAAGTTTCATCCAAATCGGACCAGTAGATGCAGCGTAATTTTTTTTTTGTATTGGCTTCGCTCTGTTTGCAGCGTAATTGAAACACAAACATGTAAACTTTGATATTTTTGTAATATTAGGAGTGTAACATGTAAACTTTGATATTTTTGTAATATTAGGAGTGTAACATGTAAACTTTGATATTTTTGTAATATTAGGAGTGTAACATGTAAACTTTGATATTTTTGTAATATTAGTAGGATGATACCTACTATCGATAGTAACACGTGTAAAACACCTTACCCTTTTGGTTAGAGTAGTAGGTGTCAATTATCTACCATCAGGTGAGAATGTGGTCAAAGGACACATCTCATATTAAAAAAAAAAGCCTTCTTCCGTAATACTAATACAAGTTTCGTTTATTTACTAAGTATTCTTCTCTCTTCATCAAAAACACATGTGTATATTCGCGAGTTGTGTAGCATTTGTAGTAATAATCATTTTCATAAAACATCACCCAGTGAATAAACCAACCACAAAAACTCGGCGATTAATTCCACGCGAAACTTTTAATATCACTGCCATTAATATGCATTTTAAATTTGCATTCACCCTTAAAAAATCCAACCCAGAAACTCATTTTCCTGATGCAAATGTCACTATTAATAAACACGGTACCAACGTCTTTATTAAGACCGCACAAACTCCTAATTTCCATAGTGTCAACAGTGAAATGAGGAATGCAGTCGTATATTATTAGTTGTGGTTTAGTGCCTAGGGGAGGAGAGGGCAATGCTCGCTAGTACGCTTACTATAGTCACAGATTATATAATACTATACTAGTAAAATTGTGCTTTAGATGGTAGGGCTACAGCAATTAAATACCAGTGATGCTTATTGCTGGTTTGAAGAGTAGGTATGGGTGTCACTTTTGTAATACCGTGCTTATTTCTGCAGAAAAATAGTGATCATAGAGTACGTCCGTAGTAGGTGGGCCATTGGGTTTGTAGCGCTTAAGAGTCCTGCAACTTTTGGTGTTCTGTAATACCAAAAATGATGAATGAAAACTTGTGTTTTACTCCTTATGATAATCCGTAACTTGATATAAGCTATGTTTCCATGTTAACATTAAGAATGATATCTTTGTTTTTAATATGAAACAAACACGATCAAAACAGGTCTATAGCGCACGTTAAGATTTTAGCATTAAGTTCGCCTGTATACACTACTTTTAAGTTGTGCAATAAAGAATTTTCTATCTATCTATCTATCTAAGATGCGCAAAATTCAATTTGCTTACATTTTAAAACAAAATATAGCTACCTAAGTGGGGGTATCGTTGTCTCATAAAAACCGGCCACGTTTATTCCTGGCAGGTTTTCTGAACTGTTTTCATACTAAATCATTAGTATTCTATGACTACATAGTGACATTAGCGCGTTTCAGCGCGTTGTTTGCCGTCAAAAGCTTCTTGTTTTCGTATATCTGTAGCCACGCGCTTGACATTATGCTGGGCAGCGAAAGCAGTTCAGAGCTTGCGATACGGGAGAAGAACATAGAAAAAACTAATCTAATCTAAATAATAAAGAAATCCCAATATTATAGAAATATGCTTGAACCAACTGTGATCTCGGTATTACGTTTGTATGTCTTCCGCGAGCCTCATAACAAAGTATTGATACAAGTAGATCACTCATACGAGACCTAATCCAAAATAATAACCATACTTTATACCGACCTGAGGTGAAAATAGCCAGCGTTACCACGAAACTCTGTTATTACGTGTAAAAGCACTCCGTTTAGCAACACCAACAATATGCTCATTACTGGAAGTGTAATATCAATTTTGAAACGCGAACTAGAGTTATTTACGTCTAGGAGCTTCACTGCGGGCATATTATTGCAACTGATGTTTACTCCACAGCAATTTGTATACGTGTACTATGCATTTTGAAATTTGCAGCTGGTGTGTTGTAAATTGTATACTCGTAAACATATGAAACTAACTGATACCCGCGACTTCGTACGTGTTCCGAAACTTGCCACCAAAATATCTGTGAACCAGCTTACGTTACCTCGTAGCAAATGACTGCTTTTGATTAAAAGAGTTCAAGCTGTATCTAAGAATTCACGTCATTGATTTCAAGAAAATAATTATAGCCTATGTTTCAATCCGGAAAAAGGGCTTCTGAAGTTTCATTGAAATTGGTCCAGTTAAGGCGTAATCCACGAACAAACAAACAGATGAACAGACAAACTCGATTTTCGGAATCAGAATTGTTTATTTAGTAGATCTGCATATTTAGTTTATCCATATCTTTAATTTTTGTTTTTAACTTTTTTACAGTTTTGTAACAGTAGAGGTACAAGTATTAGTCGTAATTTACTTGGGAATAATAGACTTCCAAACAATTGTTAGCGCCCTACGAAAACCAAGGTTTGTCTCTTCAATTATTTTAAACTGTCAATGTCAAAAGTCAGTCAAAAAGCGCTTAGATCTGTCATTATGACAAAAGGACAATGTGACGTCTGGAACACGTCGCGGGAAGATGGGTAATAATGTGTATCGTGTTGTGAATAATGTATTTCTCATGGTTTATAGTTATTATGTGATTAAACACAGGTAAAGTGGATTATGTGAGTCTTATTTACAATCTAAAGCAGAAACTTTCTTATAAAATGATCATAAAAATGTCTGGGTAACTTCACTTGACTAGATAATTTCAAACACATACTTACTGCCGAGAATAACAAACTTGAACTCTATCAAATAATGCGATCACAACGATTCATATATTTCACCAAGCAACACTCACATTTACCCTTCACCGATCAATATTTTGAAAACGTGAACGTCTCACGCTGAAATCTATTCTTACATTTCTGAATAACATCAATGCACACAATGTTCCCGACACCCGTCTCCACTTGTTATCAAACCCGTGTCATTCGAAACCCAACTTCAATGTAATGTGAGCTTTATCGTGTTTACTTTAGACTGTATTGTAGGTCTTTGTGAAAACAAACGAGAAACTGCTGCATACGTAAAATACACGTAAGATTTAGATGTCAAAATGTTTTCATGTGAAGGTTATTGATCCGGCTTGTTCAATTCGCGTCAGAAATAGTACATAGCGCAAACTTGGACGAAATTGACCCCCCGCGCACTAGGCAGCCTGGCTGCGTAGCCAGGCTGCGGCAGCCGGTAAAACATATGGAAATTCGTGGCTACCTAGTGCGTGGGGGGCCTTAGCAAACAGTGCAAAAAAAATATTTTTCATCCCACCATCTCGGAAAGAGTATTTTTGCTCTTCAATATCTGAGTGCAAAAGCCGTTTTTATTCTCTAGAGGATAAAGTTAATTGAATTTAGAACATCGTGTAATACTTACCTGTCATAATGTATTATTTAATACCTAAACGGAAATAAAAGTACCTATCTTCTGATTGTAAACGTTTTTTTTTTGCATTTAGTCATTTCCTCGCTGAGGTGGAATGAAAAGTTACGTGTTACACTCGAGTGCAAAGATTTTTCACCTCGTGCTCTTTTGATTCCCTCGCTAACGCTCAGGATTCTCATTTTGAATCACTCGTGGTCATCAAAATTGAACACGCGGTTAAAAAGCAACTTTGCACTCTTGTATAACCAATAACTATTTCTAACATCAGAATCTGTTTCATATTGTGTATTTTGTAAATATTGTGAATATCAGGTGTAATTTTCTTTGCAAATGAATGAAAAAAAGTTTCTAACATAAATGTTTTTTTTGTGTTAGAAGCAAAGTTTTTTGTCGGCTTTATGTTGAATGTTTTGAGTAAAAATGCTTTTTTAACAGTAAAACCTTGTTGAAAAGTAAAAACACGTTCAAGCGCGGTGCCTGATCATTGACTTGGATACGAAGTGAGATGTGACGCTAAACGTAGCTAATACAATTTCACCCTTCAAAATACCGTGAATACACGTTCTGTTAAATAAAGAATTTTTCGACGTGATTATACATCGTACTGTCAGATGTTTTACGTACAATCGCGTACAGTGATCGAAACCGTACTGGAATAAATGTGATAGGCATTTTTGTAATGTTTTTAGAGAACCGTTGCATTGCTCTACGCTAGCGTTTCATAGTATGTAAGAGCCCCTTTTTATTTCAATAATGGTATCGATTCGCTTGTTGTATTTTTCTAAACTAACCTAATTTGACAGCACTAAAAATGTTGCCGTCCCTTTCTCATAAACTAAAACGACAAGGACGGCTATTATTTTAGAGCTGTCAAATTAGGTTAGTTTAGAAAAATACAACAAGCGAATCGATACCATTATCTTACTATGTGAAGATATTCTGCATTGTAATATAATTATAATTATACAAAGATTTTTTTTTTTTTTTTTAATTTATTTAGCGTACTTGTACTAACAGATAATACTTATACCCTAATTATATTACGATCTAGCCAAAAGGCAGGCTAATTAGTAATTTTACATTGACATAAATTTTTAAACGTAAACTATTCTAAGAATGTGTCCATTGGCACTTTTCTTATTGTCTCTAATTACTTAAGGCGAAGACACTTTGTTGTTGTGTTCTTTATAGGTGGCACTAGTTTTCACTCGCACTACAAATCACTGTTTATTTAACATTACACTAGCTCAAAAGGTTTTTGCCTTTTGAGCCTTCTTACTATGTTAGTGTTATCGAGGAGCTGGATAGCCTCGACGTTGACGTGGTGGTGAAGTCTTTGTTCATGAGCTTCTGCATGTTTTTGTATAACTTTATCGACGACCTCTATTTTAAGATCCCGATGGAGATCGTCGTTTCGTATATACCAGGGTGCGTTCACTATTCCTCTGAGTACTTTGTTTTGGAATCGTTGGATGATTTCTACGTTACTTTTCTTGGTACAGCCCCAAAGCTGTATACCATAGGTCCATACTGGTTTGAGGACTTGTTTGTATAATAACACTTTGTTGTGTACCGTTACAGTAGAATTTCTTCCCAGCAACCAGTACATTCTTTTGTATTTTATCTCTAGCTCATCTTTTTTCTTCTTGACGTGAGCTTTCCAGCGAAGTTTCGCGTCAAGCGTCATACCTAAGTATTTTGCAGTATTTTCATACGGAATGAGCATACTGTTTATAAATACTGGATGGTATTGCTCTTTTTTGTTGGTAAAATTAATGTGAACCGATTTGGCTTCATTAAGTTTAATTTTCCATCGTGTTGTCCAGTCATGGATTTTGTTAAGTGCTACCTGAACCTTTTCTGCTGCTTCTGCATGGGTGGTTCCCACAGCTATTATGGCAGTATCGTCAGCAAAGGTTGCGATGGTGTTGTTTTCAAGTTCTGGAATATCACAGGTATATAGTAGGTACAGGACCGGACCTAATACACTTCCTTGTGGTACCCCAGCTTTGATTTCCTTTATTTCTGAGTAGGCATCTTCTTGTCTTATCCTGAAAACTCTATTTGATAAATATGATTCCAATATATCTGCGAACTGTTTTGGTAGCATTTCGCGTAGTTTTATCATTAGGCCTTCATGCCAAACTTTATCAAAAGCCTGTGCTACATCTAGGAACACCGTAGAGCAGACTTTTTTGTTTTCTAGGGCTTTCTCTATTATGTTGGTAATTCGATGGACTTGATCTATAGTAGAATGATGTTCACGAAAACCAAACTGATGATTTGGGATAAGGTTCCTATTTTCTAGAATAGGTTTCAGCCTTTTAAGTAGTAACTTTTCAAATAACTTTGACATGATTGGCAATAGAGAAATAGGTCTGTATGATGATGCATCTTGTGGAGGTTTTCCTGGCTTGGCTATCATTATTACTTCGGCCACTTTCCATAAATTTGGTATATATTTTAGTCTCAATGCAGCATTGATGATGTTTGTTAATTTAACAAGTGCTTTTCTTGGGAGTTTATGGAAAATCTCACCAGGGATAAGGTCGAAACCTGGGGCTTTTTTTGGATTAATGTGGTGTTTTATTTCACTTGCTACTTCTCGAGGTGAAACAAGTTTTATTTCTAAGCTTTCATCACAGATCTTGTGTACCAAGGGGTGATAAATTATTTGAGCTTCGTTTGGTTTGAATATATTTTCAAGATGGTCGGCAAACTTTTTGGCCTTCTGTTCATTGCTAACTGCCCACTGACCGGGTCCTGTTTTTATTGGTGGGATCTGGGTAATAGGCTGCTTCAAGTTTCTAGTCGCTTTCCAAAGTGAGTAGTCTGTACTACGGTCACTGGTCAGGTTTTGGAGGGACGTGTTAGTTAAGACATCTATATGGTTTTGAATTTGCCTTTTTAGTTTCTTAGTGAGGTTATTAAGCTTCGTTTTGTCCTGTGGCAATCTGGATTGGTGCCATTGGTTTCTCTGCCTCCTTTTTTCGCGTATTAAGTTTTTAATATATTCAGGGTAGCTGGTTCTTGTAACCCTTTTTTTAAGTATTGGGGTATTTTTCCACGCAGTCTTTTGTATAAGTTTTATAAAGTTGTCTACTTCTAGGTCTAGTTGCTCTGCAGTTTTGAGTGGCACTCTTAAATTTATATTGTTATTTAAATCTTTCTTGAAGCTCTCCCAGTCTGTACGTTTATTGACTAGAGTAAGAGTGTTTTCTTTGAATAAAATGTTTTCACTGATTTCTAAGTATATGGGTGAGTGATCTGAGCTCATATCGTAACTTTGTTCTGTTCTAAGATAGTTAGAGGATATGTTCTTTATTATAAAGAAGTCTATTAAATCAGGGACTTTATGTGGATCGGTTGGCCAGTACGTAGGTAACCTTGTGGATGCAGCGTCACAACTCAGCTCTTTCATTGCATTTAGGAGTTCTTTGCCTTTAGTGTTTGTTAATCTCGAGCCCCAATACTTATTTTTGGCATTGAAGTCTCCTCCCAGTATGAATCTTTCACCAAAAAGTTGTAAAAGACTCTTGTACGTTTCTTTTTTTATGGCATAACGAGGTGGGCAATATATTGATGCTATAGTAAGTGTATATTGCTTAGTGCTGATGCATACGGCAACAGATTGGATATCAGGCTCTTCGTATTTCGTTTTCTCATGTTGTTTGATGTTTTCTTTGATAATTACTGCACTACCTCCTCTTGCTTTATTATCTGGGTGTAGAGCATGATATATTTTATAGCCTTTAAATTGGATGTGTGAATGTTTTGTGAAATGAGTCTCCGATAAGAGGCACACATCTACATTTTCTATGTCCAGGACTACTTGTAGTTCATTTTGATGTTTCTGTAGCCCATTACAGTTCCAAGCCATTATTTTTAGATTACAAATCATTGTGATGGTTTGTGGGCAGCTGCTTTATTGCCATGTTCGATTTTTTTCAAGCGGTCATTAAAAGATGACATTAACATAAGGATTTCGTCTAATTTGTTGTTGTTGATGTCTTGCGTATTGCGGTGTACAGGTGCAGACGTAGTGTTTTTAGCCGTAGCTTGAGCGTAGCTCACGTTTTTGTTTGTTATTGGTGTTACTTTAGGTTGGTTAGCTGTGGGCGACTTACCACTATTGGCTTGACGTGTCACTAGTACTGGCTTTTTTTCATTTTTATTGCGTATTTTCTGCATTTCTTTGGCTATAATGCAGCCTCTATAATTAGCCGGATGTGCTTCTCCACAGTGAACGCATTTTGGCTTTTCTTCAGCCGGTTTTTTACAGCTTATAGTGAGATGTTTCCCAGTGCATTTAACGCACCTGGGTTCTTTGGAGCAATACTTTTGAGTATGTCCGTAGACTTGACACCTTTTACACTGAGGAATTAACTTCGTCGACCTGAGCGGCTGTATTTCTACCATGCAGCCCAGTATAGACTTAATTTTATACACTCTATTGATATCTTCTTTGTTGTCAAAGGTGAGCATGAACATATTGAGAGGCTCTTTGTTCTTCCAGCTCAATTTGTTTACAGCTTCCTCAACCTTGAAATCTTTACTTTTCAGATCTTCGATGATTCTCTCTGGCATACAGGTAGATGGTAATTTTTTTGCCATCACCCTTATCGGTCTTTCCTGTTTATTTTCATATGTGTGCCAGAGACTGTGGTTATCTGACAGCATTTTTGTAATACCTCTATACGAATCTTCATTAGAGGCATTCACCTTAACACTGTCACCATTTAACATTTTAATTGTGAAGGTGTCAGCCGGTTGTTTCTTCGACAGAAGGTCGTAAAACTTTTGGTAGTTAGTCACGCCGTCCACTATGATGGGAGGTGGTGGGGGGACTTTTTTAGTTTTTTCAACATTTTTGGCGTTATCTTGTTGCGGTGGCGATTGTGTGGGAGAGGTGTTCAGTTTTCTTTTCTTCCTTGATTTCGCTCTTATCCACTCGGTTTCTTTTGCTAGTTCTTCCTCATCCGTGGCATACTCAGTATGATCATGAGTCGTGGACGTATCCATAGTTGATGTTGATGGTTGTGTAGGTTTTGTCTCCGTAAGGCATTTTAGCTGCTTCTGAAGGATTTCGACTTGCCTTTTTAATCCTTCGACAAGACTTTGCAGTTCTTCCCGTTGTTTCCTTTCCTCTAGGTAGAGGGTATGCTCTTCTTTGAAGCGGTTGTACAACATATGCTCCATTTCTGTCTGCAGTTTTACCCTGCTAATTTCTTTAGACGGTGTTGACGCCATGTTAAGGCAGGTATTACGTCGCCTTAACAAATTAATAAATTGTCGCCCGTAAACATACCTTACATGATGACTAACTGGGTCATCGCGGTCAGGTCAACGAGACGGTTTTTTTTGTGAAGCGTTAGCACTTTGCACTGGTAGGTACCTACGCGCTGCGCGGTCACGTAGCGCGCGAGTAGCACAACTGTTCTCAGCGAAAATCGAACACACACTGATACAAAGATTATAATTATTTATTTAAGTTAACTCTCAATGTTTCCTGTTGTACCCGCCACTGACGTCGTAGTAACTATTTGATAATCTACATCGGGGTGTGGCAAGAACGGGGTGAGGCAATTCCAACCCATAAATATAATGAAATACAATCATTCTTTTAGTAAACTGCCAATAGATTATAGTAAAATAATGTTCAATACCTATTGGAAGCCATAATAATCGAAAGTTAAAAAATCAATGACAAAGTTACTATTTTATATTTTTTTGTATGAATCATTGTTCATATTGCCTATGAATACCATTGAAAACAAGCAACGCTCAAAATGTACAAACTGGGATAATATTGAATGCAATACGACCTTACGGCCAATTAAAAACAAAATATATTTCAATATTCAGTTAAAAAGCATTGTTTAACACATACTCAATAGCGTGGAATCGGAGGTCCATTCGCAGCTTCCGCATCGGGTCGCCGATGACGGATGAATCTGGCAAAACGCCAGACCAATTCTACAGCCGAGGAAAAATCTTTTATGGCTCTTATTATTTGATACAGTATTCAGTTAGCTAACGTATTGACCTTGTCTTTCCTGTTATTAAGGCCGACTATGCTGTGTAGATTTTACAAGACTTTAAAATGCCCCATGTTTTACATTGTGTTCTATTTTGGGTACGTGAAAAAAGGCTCAGCGCTTTATAAGTTAGATTCGCGTTTGATGGGTTAAGAAAAAGTTGTGATGTAATATGCGTAGACTAACCATTCCTAAACATAGAAGTGATACTCCATTTTATCTGAGCTGTGAGGCCTGTCTTATAAAAAAATATATTTGATATTTATTTATTTAACCATTTCGTTATATACATACATAACATTGGTATGCCAATTTGATACAATTTGGCGAGTAGGTAATTCTTATTCTAAAGTAAAAGTCATGTGTGCAACTATGAAAATGAACATGCCATGTATTCACTGATATGATAAAATGGGTGTTACACACATTCAATTGGTTTTAAAAAGCTCATGGTTTCCAAGATATTTAAGACGTGTTAATAGATGACCCGGATTATTTGCTGTCAAGCATATAAAAACAGTTTGTTTGTATAGTAGGTGCCAAATAACACCGCAATACAAGTCATTCACCCACCTTCACCACGATGTTGCAAAATTCAATTTATGAATGGTAAACAAACAGTACTACGAGATTCGAGCGATACCGTCTTCGCGACAGGTTTGTATGGTATAAGCGACAGAATTAGCCATTCATAAATTGAATTTTGCGACATCGTGGTGAAGGTGGGTGAATGACTTGTATTGCGGTGTTATTTGGCACCTACTATAGCAAGAAACTTTATATGTTAATGATCAAAATAAGGAAGACTAGGTGTAGTACATTTTAAGTTAAAGTTACGAGCGCATTTCATGAATGAAAAACTTCGAAATTTCAAAAGTCCTATAGAATTAACATTGTTCGCCATGACCTGGTAAATGCACCCCTTTCAGTCTTATAGGGTAATTATGTTACACCGTGTATGTATAAAAAACATTGGCTTGTACTTATACATGTACCCCTTTATTCATTTATTCATATTCAACTGTCATTTTAGCGCGGCTTGAAAAAATGCTCTTCTTTTTGATGTCACTTGCATGACAAGGAAAAGGGATGACAACAAATTTAGGAATCATTTTAGTTAGTTCAGCTTTAGAAGACTAATATGAATATACCCCGTAGTTTCGCATGCAGGCCATCCGAAATTATTTTTTACTACCCGATTAATAAGATCGAAAATCGCGTGCACTGTTATCATAACTACCATAATACCGTCATTTTCAGATACAAGGTTATCTGACCTTTTTTTATAGCTCATTTGGTCGGCAAAAATTAGGCTATTATTTCGACGGTTTTATGTTGACGATAACAGTGTGATTAATATTATTACATTGGTTATAAAAACTCGTATACAAGCATTTTGAAATCACCGTAGTGCTGGGTCAGGGCGAACGCAGCTTCCATAATTAACACTAGCTTCTGCCCTCAGTTTTACTTGCATTGAACTGGGTTGAAATACATAAGTCATATATTTTATTCTCATCTGCCATCATTATGAACCGATTTGAAGGTTTTTTTATTATTTGAAAGGATATAAATAAATAAATATAAATAAATATTCACGGACACTTAACACAACGCCTTCTAGTCCCAAACTAAGCAAAGCTTGTACGATGGGAATATGGGAACTAGATTGCTGATAGAATACATACATATTTTTTTTTTTTTTTTTTTTTTTTTCCAGATATATTTCCAGATCAGCACCATAAAAATTTTACTAGAAATTTTAGCTACTCTATCCTAGACGTCAACTGGCGATTTTTTAAAAAATATTGGAGATCTTAGTAAAACTTCAATAGTGTTGTTAACCCAAGGTGTCAAAAATTACCTAAAAAATTCGTGCAAAGCCGGGACGGACCGCTAGTAGGTTAATAGATTCCCACAGATAACCAAATACATCATATAAAGGCTATTGTACTATAATCTCCTACATCCTGAATGGAGATTACTCTAGCTACACGCTTCGTTGGTTCACCATACGCCCATAGAATACGAGTTTCAAGATGGTTAGGTTAGTAACTACAGGCAGGAGCATAAAATGTTCAACAATAATATATTTTTTTAATTGACTTAAAACGTAATGCAAAACGTTTTCTAAACAAAAAATGTTTTATGCAGTTTAACCACTACAAAAATAAATAAAAAAAATATAAATAAATATTTGGAAAATTATTCTACACAGTGTTTTCTATCCCCAAACGTACTATATTATGATCTGTGCCCAAACTAAACTTGTGCCATGGGAACTATTGAAATTTCTAACAGATATTTTTTTAACTAAATAATGAAGCAAGCTGATTAGCCTACGGCCTACCGTAAAGTGATAACCACTGCCTATAACAACGCATTGGCTAACTGAGCACGTCCACTGAAGACTTATCACTCTGAAGCATAAAGGTGTTAAGTCGCATGTGCCTGAAATAACTGGCGCCTAAACCCATCAAACTGAAACACTGCGATGCAAGGCTTGCAATTACTGCTTGGCGGCAGAAATAAACTTTTCCAAAAGTAACAGTAGTGAAAGTATCCAAGCATTTACACGGAACGGCAAAAACGAAAATCGTCAAAAACCCAAATCGTCAAAGGCGCAATATGCTGGAAACACTCTGCACATAAACACAATCTGTTTTCTACATGAACGCTTATTTTATGGGATTACAAACATTTGCATAACATTCGGAAGTTATTACGTCATATTCGTTTGTATGTATTTGTATTTTAATCCTGATAACACGGAAGGTCGTTTGCACACTACCCGACATCTACACGATACCGATATTATGTGAATAGCTTGAATATAATTTGTAAGTTTAAAAAACTGGAAACCGACTTCAATTTGATACGCGTTCATCATCAAATAATGATGATGATGGCAGTTCATTGAGACTGTTCTATTGATCGTAAACGTCACAGAAAAGTCACAAGAAAGCCTTATTATTCTTATTTAACTGCTTAATTACTGAACCAATTATGGTAAAAATTTATGGGACTAACCTGGAAGCATACCCTTTTAGATAAAAAAAGAATTTTTCAAATCGGTTCATAAATGGCGGAGTTCTGAGGTAACAAACATAAAAAAAAATACAATCGAATTGAGAATCTCCTCCTGTTTTGAAGTCGGTTAAAAAGTATCGTTGTCGGTGCCACGATGTAAGGCTCGTATGCTGATTTACGCATAGATTTTTGTATAAAAATATTTACTCAAAGATTTGAGTAAATATTTTCATACAAAAATCTAGCACTAAAGCATAGATATGCTTGAGTGCCACAGATGCTTGTCCGTGTTGAGCAGTAAGTCTGCATACGACTTAAGCATCGTGTCGTGTAGTGTGAAAACAGCCGTACCCTGCGGGAAATTGAGTTTAATGCATAAACCAATTTTAATTGAACCATGGATTCGTTAGCATCCCTTTAACATTTAGTTTGTTTAGGCTGGTCGTGGATCTAATAAAAGGAAATCATAATATCAAGAGTTTTGGGATAATTTATGAGTATCGATACAAGTTTTGTTCACTGATTTATTAAGAGGCTGTCATTAGTATCATGTTACGAGTAGACAAGTACCGACACGTCACGTACATTTGCTAAACATAATCTGTCGGCCTAAGATGCGCACCGCGAGATATTTGTCATGTCGTTCTGTCAAAATGTAAGCATTTTGTACCAGTTTAGGAAATATTGCATTATCTGTGGTACCTAATGGTGTCGACAAAACGCGCCATAATGTACACTTTTGACACTTCTTAGTCGTCGTACCTCTCTGAGGACGAGATAATAGTCATGCAAAAATGTCAAAAGTTGAAAATTCAAAGGCGCGGTTCCTCGACAACATTACCACAGATAATGCAATAGTTCCAAACTGGTACAAAATGCTTACAGTTTGACAGAACAACATGACAAATATCTCGCGGTGCGCATCTTAGGCCCGCTGGAAATAACCTTGTTAGACGTAGTTACTAGTATAGTATTATATAATCTGTGACGTAGTGGAGTCAACATAGGCCTCAGCTGAAAACCAGCGCTGTTATATGGTAGCACGTGGCAGCATTATGCTGAGCTGAATGCCTTCCCACCACCACTATAGCATACATTGTTACTTTGTAAATATTTTTAACCGACTTCAAAAAAGGAGGAGGTTCTCAATTCGGTTGTATTTTTATTTTTTATGTTTGTTATGTTTGTCGGCATGTGTTATAGTCTATGGTAAAAGTGACATGACAAGCGGCTGTCAAAGTCACTCGCGTTTGAGTCGTGAGGATGGTCGCGAATACGGGCTTCTTTGGTGAAGGTTTGAAAAAGAGGTTCTGGACCTTCGGGAAGAAGAGGAAACCGTGAACGCACCACATCTACGATGAATCGCTAAATATCATGCAAATCCAAGAGAATCCAAACCAAGTCGATTGTTTAAAGCTACTATGAATTGTGGCCAACCTGCCAGACGTTATATTTTGTGTGCTCGGGCCATCTAAACTTAACCATTTCTGATGAAAGGTCTCGTGTGCCTTTATGTTTGTTTTTTTTTTTTTTTTTTTTTTTTTTTTTTTAATTAATGTTTCTTCACTCAGAGCTCCGTCATTTATGAACCGATTTGAAAAATTCTTTTTTATCTGAAAGGGTATGCTTCTAGGTTGGTCCCGAACTGCCATCATCATCATCATTTGATGATGAAGGCGTATCAAATTGAAGTCGGTTGTTCCAGTTTTTAAACTTATAAATTATGTATGATTACTTATGCTTATGTGTTACCTAATTTATGATTTTCTTTTTTTTTATGTAATTTAAGTGGTGGTTTGAATAAATGGTTTTACTTTCTTTCTAGATAAGTTTGGCACAACGAGTGCCACAAAATAAAACATTTTGAAGAGCAAAACTATATTGTAAAACTGCAGTGTATGGCAAATTCACTACGAAAAATGACACTGATAAATCATCTCTATAGTAGGTGCCAAATAACACCGCAGTAAAATGTCATTCACCCACCTTCAAAACGATGTCGCAAAATTCAATTTATGAATCGAATCTCGTATTACTGTTTGTTTACCATTCATAAATTGAATTTTGCGACATCGTTTTGAAGGTGGGTGAATGACCTGTATTGCGGTGTTATTTGGCACCTACTATAGTTTCTGAATCTAAAGAGTTTTTCACATACTGTTTTCATAGGAAAAGTTGTTTGTACTTGGTATTTTAACCCCTAGAAGTACACCCGGTATAATATAACAGTGATGCCGTCTATATCATTTTATTCAGACTCGTTTGACACACAATAGCTATGTCCACACTGTGCATTTTCATCTTCATCTCTCCAGTGCCAGAACAAAATTTAAAAAAAAAAAAAAAAAAAAAAAACTTCATCTTTCTATTCAACTTGCGTTTGACGCTTTCAATAATTGAATGCGTTAATGAAAGCAACACCACTAGTTCAGTCGTAGTTTCTTCTGTCTATTGGAAACATGTGCGACAAGAATATTTTACTTGGTGGAATATGTGCAGCTTACTTGGTTATAAGAAATTCCAGAAAAAAGCAACCAAGAGAAAGTTTTGAATACGAGGTTATTATAATAATCGAAGTAGTTATTTTGATCCCAAAGTTGTGGAAAGCTTCTGTAATCTTTAATAAACATTAATGTAAATATTTTTCTTCGTCCGCCATCTTGTTTTTGAATGCTATAAGGCACAGAAATCCACCCGAGCCGGATAACGGGAATCACAGCGCGCGCTTCGCTTTCAACTCTCATCGCGCATGCACTAAGGGCATGCCTCACGTGCGCTGTTGACTTGAGCTATAACGCATGCCCCTATTGAACAAAAAAATGCACAGTATGGACATAGCTACTGGCCGCTATGAAGTCATTTCTGTGCCGTAGTTAGTCTTTCGCCCCGTTTATGTCAAAGAAGGTGACATGCAAAACTTTTTAGCTCCATGTCACTGATAATGCATTCCAGATTCCTGCGTGTCACGGTCCTTTCTGTGGTATTTTAATCTAATTTAATTGATTATTACCATCATAGTGTACCATTATTATGTTTTTAAATAATAAATTCAGAGTGACGACTAAAAGTGAAATTGTGTGTACAAAGTGATTCAAAGTGATCAGTGGCTTTTTATTCAATAAAAGCATTATGACTTTGTCTTGAGCTATTACGGTGTAATTTTGACCAAAGGAGATTTTGAGACTGAAAAATCTCATAATCCCCTTGAAGGGGACGACTCAAAGGGGATTATGAGCCTAACCCTATATAAACAATTAAAAATTATCTTTATAAAACTAAGCACCAATTTCGTTTTGAAATAAAATTTATAGTAGGAAATTATTATGTCCATTTAAGCCCGCGCTCATGAATCTCTGACATGACATGTTAAAAAAAAGAGTCAGTGCGATCTTTTTCTCTTCCATTTCTGGACAACTTTGTAAATGGAACTGCAGAAGACTAGTATTTCAAGCATGCAAAACCTGCTTAAAATACCGATCTAAAATACTCAACAGCATAAATTCTGTCACAACATTTGCGACCGAATCGCCGTGTTCCATTAGGGTGTACAATAAATGCTTGTAAAATTACTTTCGTTATAACTTCGGTGACCCCACGTTCCAATTATAAAGTTTAATTACGCATCACTCGGGAGCGCAGTTCCCTAGGGAGATAGTTTTCGGAGAGCGCGCGACTGACTTGTTGGCTCGCGACGTGACAACATGGTAGCAACTAACGCCTTTTGTATTTTGTAATTTATGAGCTAGTGATCGTGCTTGTTATGGATGTTGACTGATGCTAGTTAGAGTACTTTTTTGTAGTAAAAATTATGATAATAAGTATCATAATTAACCTAGGGAGATAATATTTAGAATGTTAAAACAAGAGGCATCAATATCAAATTCATTTGACAGGCGTCATGGCTCAGTCGGTAGTAGCTCTGCCTTCCGTGCTGTGGGTCGTGAGTTCGATCCCCACCGAGAACAAACATTTGTGTGTTGTAATCATAGATGTTTGTTCTGTGCCTGGGTGTTTCTATGTATTATAAGTAAGTATTTACAAAAAAAAAATGTATGTATGTATTCTATCAGCCATCTAGCTTCCATCGTACAAGCTTTGCTTAGTTTGGGACTAGAAGGCGTTGTGTTAAGTGTCCGTGAATATTTATTTATTTATGAAGACTTATAGTAATACTTTTCTTAATTTCATAAAATCTAAATTTTAGTGAACACTACTAAATTTTTCTCTTCTACATTGGACACTCATGATAGAACAGGGACTTATGGGGTTTGTGGTAACAGCAACTCTAATAGTGCGTCTATATCGGAGTCTGTTTATGGGTGGGCATTTAAAAAAAAACATTTCATAGAATATTTAGATAAGTGACGATAAACTGCGTTCGCATCTACATTCGTTTATTAGATATGAAAGATGCGAACACGTTCGCTCACTGGTAGACTAGCCCTTAACAGCAGAATGTCACGAGTCATCTAGGAAGACACTTGAAAAATTATCTCTACATCAAAATTTAATTATAGTTTGTATATGGGACAAACCGGGCTTTATAGAGTTGATAAATTGTTCAGCTAACGATGTTAGTTATAAACAAGGGTCTTTTGTCATTGTGAAAGAGACATTAATTTTCTAGGAAATTGTCGTCTAGATCTCGAACACTTTTACAGTAGTTTATTTCTAAAACTTGTGCGTTATTAAATTGTTTACAGATATACTAGCGTAGTTTATATCATGGAAAGTAGTACTGCTTTTCGCAGCCAAAGAGATTAAATTCTACTCCTGTGACATGTGCATTCAAAGTCAGAGCTATTAAACCGTGTCGAGACCAAGTCTTCACGAAATAACATAGCGTTTCTCAGGGCAGAGGTCAAAAACATTTTAGTAAAAGTGAAAAGAAAATGGTAAAGATCGTATGAGCTTATAGTTTTTAAAACACTATTAATGCTTTACATTACATTAGTGCTCCGTAAAATGTTTCCTTTATGAATTTACAGAGTAACTGATGGGCAGAGGTCAATAACATTTTAATGAAAGTGAAACACTTGAAATAACCACATTTAAATATGCACCGCTTGATATCATGTTGAGTAATTGAACCCAGCGTGAATTATGAAAACTAGAGTATCTGCATACGACGTCAAAACGTATACCTACTCATAGCATTAGTTTTTGGGAGTAAAAGAGTACGTATGTGCGAGTGGCCAACTCTAGTGACGGATTTTAGGTCATCTGTAGGCCTCCGTTGTGGCTTAACAACTGGTTTATCACAGACTTTAAAAAGAAGATTCTAAATTCAGTTGTGTTTTTTTGGTTTTTTACCGTAGAACTCCGTCATTTATCAATCGATTTGAAAAAAATTATGGACCAAATTTTACTGGAACAATCTGAAAGTAAATCTTTTCAGATGTTTTAGCGTTAAGGTGGCCTAAAATCCATTACCAGAATTGGCCACTAACACATACGAACTTTTTTTAGTTCTGAAGTAAAAATAAAAAAAAATACAGCCGAATTGAGAATCTTCTTCTCTAAAGTCGGCTAAAAATAGAATGAACTCGTCTACACTTCTATAGTTTAGCAAGCAAGCTTGTATGTCAGTGCCCAACTTTGAGCCCCGAATCTGTTCATTTGTTTTGATTCTCGACTCGAGTATAGCACACGCAAATGCATTCGCAAACCGAGAAATTTTGTTAGGAATTGCTCAATTCTCAAATCTCCCGGTAGAGGCGCTTATCCGGTTTTTATACAAAATTTCTCGCTTTGCTGATGCGTTTGCGTGTGATATACTCGAGTCGAAAACCATATAAATGCACAGACTCGGGGCCCTGGTGACGATACTAAACTAGTGCTATCCCAGCTAGCGCGAAAATATTTTCTAGCCGGCCGCCTTGCTTGCTAGCCAATTACAAAGTTTAATGAGCCAGGTACACTGTCCCTCTCACACAACCCATCCCTGCCACAGAATAGCAAACCCTACCCCAACGAGTTAAAGTGCATAACACCACCTCATATTACCATACATTTATTTACACACCCGAAATAAGGGTTTAATTACACAAAACAGCTGAAAGGTTAATCATTTTTTTTTATTCTTGTTCTAGTATTTTTTTGTTAAATTTTATGAGGATGGAAAGAATGAACTAAGTGGGATGATAATCTTCTAATTATATTATAAAACTCTTTTGAAGCTTTTGACAATCAACGTACAACCTAAACTATAAGTCCTAGAGGTATGAAATTTGGTGGGTAGTATCCTTATATTATAGTGTAGGGGTGCACTAAGAAAGGAATTTTGAAAAGTCGCAGCCTAAAGGGTCCAAAATTAGGATCAAAGATTTTTTATACTGCTACCACGCGAGCAAAGCCGCGAGCGACAGCTAGTAAGTAAAATAAAGACAACTCTTCAAAAAAATTATAGTCATACTAGGTGCCGCCCGCGACTTCGTTCGCGTCCCGTTGGATCTCGTTGTTTTTTCGGGATAAAAAGTAACCTATGTGTTAATCCAGGTCACGGACAATATATATTCCAAGTTTCATCCAAATCGGATTAGTCGTTTTTACGTGAAAGAGTAACAAACATCCATCCATACTCACAAACTTTCGCGTTTATAATATGAGAAGGATTTTAGATCACAACTCTCTACTTCCTGTTTCTTCCCTCGATCATCCAATAAGTGCATCACATGACCTAAATAGGGTTTGACATAATCGAAACTGTCACATAACCCTGAATTAGGGATCAAGACGGATTCGCGTAACGTATGGAACCCACTCAGGGCTGGGACACGTGAATTTATGATGGTGCCCCGTTATTTGACAGTTCTGTAAAGCGATAAAATTCCAGGGATCAGTCATACCACAGAATAGATATATATATAAGAATACCCCGATATTCTTAGTTATAACTCAATCTGCGATAAAATAGGCTCTGATCGACACTTTAACCTCATCTGGGGTTAAGTGATTTTTATAGTAATAGATACCTATTCACTACCTTACTATAACATTTTATTTCCATTATCCATAGGTTATTTACTGGTAGATATAGCTAATATAGCAGTAAGTCCGACTGTGTATACTACTTTTTAAATTGTCCAAAAATAAAGAACTTTCTATCTATCTATTTCTATCCTTTGAGTTTTTCATTGGATTTAATGGTTTTCTAGGGGTGAAAAAAGAACTTTTTTAAAATAAAACTTTAAATTTATGAAAAAAAATGACAACACAAAATAATCACATCAATAAAATAACAATCATAACGATTTTTGTCCTTACTTTAAACTTAGCCAAAAAAAAAGAGTTTTATCTAAAGGATAGCTTAACTCGATAATTGTAAAATGAGCTCATATTGATGGCTTATTCCCATAAAACCCACCGTGGTAAACGATGAAAAACTTACTGGTAGTTGAAACCAGCAACTTTGCATCACGTATCTAAGTAAGATCTATTTTCAGTGGTGTAGTCCAGTGATCAAAATAAGAACAAACTAACAACCGTGCAAAGTTAAACATTCTACAAACGTGCGGGAAACATTCTAAACCTAATTCTTACCAAGATCAGCGCAAAACTGAGACACTATCACAGTCTTGAAGAAGTAGCTGGTTCATAGCCTCGTAGAGCATCTACGGAATCTCGTAGAGCCTCTACGACATAGCACACTTACCATTGTCTTAACGTTGTCATAGTCAAGCTTTGTTAGCAAATAATATATTGTTAGAAATGTTTTTGTGCAAATTACACAGAAACGGAGTAAAACTCACTAAAACAAGTGTTTGCATAACCAAAAAATGCAATATCGTCTTGTAAAAAAAATTATGCTCACAACAGCTGTGAGTCGGCACGGTGAACCTCCAGAAAGATTTTTAGAATAGATATATATATATTCATTGTAAGAAACTATTATGAGGCATTCCACTTTCCGCATCGAAGGTTTGCGCACCTACGCTATTCCACTTTTGTGCACCAATCGACTGCGGAAAAGTAGAATAGTTTTTTATCCACGCAACAAAAATGTATGCCAAGTTTGTATGGTGAATTGCCAACTCGGTTTACCATAGCAGCACTTCTTGGATCTCAGCTGGATAGTTGCTCAACTACAAAGATTCTGCAAAAATTTTATTGGAATTCCTTAAAATCTTGGAGCGGTCTAGCTATTAACACGCGCCTGTGGTTCTACAAGCAGTGGAATGCAATTTTATCCGATCTCAGCTGTGAGGGTGGTAATTAAAGTAAAAGCAGCCAGGGTGTTTGAACAATGTAAGTTTAGCAAAACCTGCTGAGAAGTGCAAGAAGTTTGTATGCAAATGTTGCTGAAACATTCGTGTAATTTCGATTTTAGGAAATTCTGTAGAACGCGACATTTTTGTTTTATGATAAAAGTAATGGAACAAGCTGATAGCTCACCTGTTGTTAAGTAGTAACTTCTGCCTATAACAATGCATTACCTCACAGAGCAAGTCCAATGAGGAAATGCCCTGTAAGGCAATGCGCTGCGTCCATCACTCTGAGACGTAAAGATCTTGAAGTCTCATGTGCCTGTAATTGCACCGGCTTGAAATACAAAAAAAATATACAATCCCATTTTTTTTATTTATTAAAGGAATTGTTATTAGTTTTAGCCGACTTCAAAAAAGGAGGAGGTTCTCATTTTTTTGAGATAAAGATAGATAGGTTCCTACTTGATTCATTGTATTTTTTTTTAACTAAGCAAGGTCGTACTAATAAAAGCTTTACAACTTCTGTCATAAATTTATCCCAATAGCCTTGCTGTAGATAATCGAACTACTGAGCCCACCTGCAGGCCTAAGATCTTAGGCCCGCTGGTATCAGTAGTCCGATGATCGGACTGATTGTCTCAGTAGTCCAGTGTTACAGATTATTTCACGTCTTTTAAAACGCTTTTTTAAGCAGGGTTCGTTTTGGAAAACACTAGAAAAACAAAAGAGTGTCATAAAGTTTCATAAAATAAGTGTATCACTACACAGTATAAAGTAAAGTCGCTTCCCGCGTCTGTCCTAATGTCTGTATGTATGTATGCTTAGATCTTTAAAACTACACAACGGATTTTGATGTAGTTTTTTTTAATAGATAGAATGATTCAAGAGGAAGGCCTATAATGTATAATATAACATCATTATCACTGCATTGCACCCGTGCGAAACCGGTGCGGGTCGCTAGTAATAGATATTTAAGAGGAGAGTGAATAAATTTCTTCTAAGCAAATGTGCTACATTGTCGACCTCATCATCGCTTAACTTCATTCTTGTGTTCAAACTTTTGCCTACAATATGTAAAACAAAACCTGTAGCCATTCAGGTCAGTTAATGGAATTACCTAGGTACATGTGGTTGTACTAATTTTCGAAAAGAACTAAACGAATTTCACCCCGAGTTTTAAAAATAGGTGTATAAATACGCGTGCGTAGACCGTGAGGTCAGCTAGTACATAAAATAAAATTGCAAAGATATTTTCATTATTCTAGTGAGTGTCGCACACTGCAGTACATTCCACCTTCGTTAATATTAACGATGCAATCACCATTACCGCATACCTGTCTTGTATCAATGCTCAAGCACCGTATCATTTTACAGGCAATATGAAATAATGGCCGCTTAACAGGTTTCGAGGATTCGTGAATGATTGTAATGCTATGACAGTGTCGTAAATATAAAATGGTTGATAAGTGTGCGTTTCCTACTAAGCTACGCTACGTTGCTAATGATGTGATTGAAATCCACCAATAGAGATCGTTTGATTTTTTAATAAGCGATTCCTATTGGTGGATATCAAACACATCTTTTCCACCAGGGTTCAACTTAGCTTAGCCCTGGTGGAAAATAAACTTAAGGCTGCAGATTTTGTACGCCTTAGATCAAAGATATTGAAGACTTGTTTACCTATTATGATTGTGATAATCCTTCCTACTAATATTATTAAACGCGAAAGTTTGTAAGTATGGATGGATGGATGGATGGATTTTTGTTACTCTTTCACGTAAAAACTACTGATCGATTTGGATGAAACTTGGAATATATATTGTCCGTGATCTGGATTAACACATAGGCTACTTTTTATACCGAAAACTTAACGGGATCCAACGGGATGCGAATGAAGTCGCGGGCAACACCTAGTGTCAATTATGATTATGATAAATCGAAGACTTGTTTACCTAAATTGTCGAAGAGACTAGTTCTGCAGCATATGCAGTCAAAAATATCCGCTTCCTTACAGATGTGGAAACCGCAAGACTAGTCTATTTCAGCTACTTTCATAGCATTATGTCGTACGGCATTTTGTTGTGGGGGAGTGCTGCAGACATAAACACCATATTTGTGTTGCAGAAGAGGGCTAATAAATATAATGACGGAAATAAATATAATGACAGTACCTTGCCAGTACATCTATGAAAACTTATTGTATGTTCAAAAAAATATCAATCTATTCAACAAAAAAAGTGATAATCATAATGTTAACACTAGAAATAAAGACAAACTCGCTGTTCCCACCACTAGGCTCACAAAAATTAGTAAATCTTTCAAAGGGCAATGTGTACGCTTCTTTAACAAAATCCCAAGTGATGTGTCTCAGTTGTCGATTGGCAAGTTCAAAAACGTAATAAAACAGAGACTTCTTTTAAAAGCATACTATAAAATATCTGATTATTTAGAAGACAAACAAGCTTGGGACGAACTAGCTCCAACTCATCCAATAAAAAAATGTAAAAAAAATGTATTCAAAGTGATCTGTGAGATTTTATTGAATAAAAGATTTTTGACTTTGACTTTGACTTTATTACCATGTAATCAATAAATAACTGAATATGAAAGATTACCCCGTGAACGCGTGGTCCAACAGTGTAGTCCTTTTTCTTGGACGATGATAATTTTGTTGTAGTCCAGTGATTTAGACGAAGAATCATCGAACTACAAGGAAAAATAGCTTATTCCCATCGAACCCACCAGCCGGCCCACTGGTGGGCCGGCCGGTGGGCTCGGAAAAATCGTTCTAATTCACCGGAAAAAAATTACAAATTCTCTTAGTCCGACTTATACTAGCACTAAAATACCAATTCCAGATGCAACTAAGTCCATTTTAAATGTAAAATGTCATGGTATGTATTTCTAGAAGCTTAAAAAATAAGAATGTAACTAATGGAATGTTTCTTTGTTTCAGAATCTTAAGAATCAAATCATGACAACGAACGTATGGGTAGAACAGGTGAGTTCCTTTAAAATATATTATACTTTACAAACATAGATTTTAATATCCAACCTGAAACCTGAAACCAGTGCAATTCAGCTCCCAAAAATGACAGAACTCTAATTTTTGCTTTCTTCTTCTTCTTCTTTGAATTAATGGCCTCTGTCCGTAATTTTTTCCATTTATTCAAAAGAAAAAATCGATTGTCATTTGTCATCCATTGATGTGTCAACAAATGTGTCATGAAAAATACGTGCTATTGTCACC
Organism: Eulithis testata; assembly: GCA_947507515.1. Taxonomy (NCBI): domain Eukaryota; kingdom Metazoa; phylum Arthropoda; class Insecta; order Lepidoptera; family Geometridae; genus Eulithis; species Eulithis testata. The sequence continues at coordinate 2,069,183 of OX382209.1, forward strand.
CTCTTTTCATCGTGACTCAATTATCTACTAAAATTTTATTAGACCACTGTAATATTACCCTAATAGCATATTGATGGCACTCTCAAAACTCAGAACATTACTCTTATCTCTTTCCTACTTTTGCAGACAAATATTTTCCATCTCTTTCGGAAAGCTCCGTTCAAACATGTAACTCGTGTGATAAAAATGTTATGAGAAGCGAACTTTACGATTTATTTGTATGGCGCCCGATAGTTTGTATTGGTGAGTGTTTGTGTTGATCGTAAGAATGTTGTTCGCCAATAGTTACGATACAAGGATTGTTTTTTTTTCTGCAGAAATGTATAAACAAAATATCTTATGTTGTAAAATACAAGGAACATGAGGATTTACCAAAGTTATGAGATTACTGCTATATTTTGTTCCTCGAGGGATAAAATTATTAACTCTGTGTTCTAAGTTCACAGCGATTGAACTACTATAATGTAACTTTAAAAGTCTTATTAATTCCATGTTAAGGTTTCCTTGAAGAAACTACTTTCAGGGATATGTTCACCTATTGTACTTTATGTTATAATATAAAAGTAAATCTCTAAAACGTGTACAATTATAACTTCTTAACTTCATAAACATATTCCTAATTTTTGAGAAAATAAGAAAAATTTGACCTAATATCGCACTCCATAATTTCATCCTCTTCCCATAGTAAATAAAATCCTTAACAAACGGACGAACAAAACGAATACCTAAATTCTATAATTCACGTTTGGATTGACGCGTCGACAAAGGCGAAGAATAGTGGGTCGTAGAGCACGGAGGGCTGTTAGAGGACCATAGTGGTATGGAGCAGAAAATCTACAGAGCAACAACTTTTATAAGAGCCTTCATAGGAATCATGTGGGATTTAATGTATATATGCTTAATGCTTAATGGTTATCTTTTTTGTAATTTTTCAGTGGTCAGGGTTGAAATAGTTTTCAAGTTTCTAAGGGGTTTTGTTTTGAAGATACTTAAAAATTTTGAAACTGGTTCAGGGTCGTGACAAAGTGCATTTTATAAGAGCCTCTATAGGAAACAGGCGGGATTTATGTATGCTAATCTTGTCTGTGATAATCTGCAGTGGTTAGGGTTGAAATAGTTTATAGATTTTTAGGGGCTCGTTTCTTCTTCTTCATCTTTTATTTATAGTCTCTGTCCGTCATTTTGACAGACAATTTTGCGATTGTGAAGTGAAATATTTGAAATAAGTCAAGTCATTCGTCAAGAGACCTAATCGTTTACTCACATCAATGTTCTAAATTAATTTTGAAGCTGTTTCGCAATCGTGACAGTGCGCAGTAAGTCAGCCGCTCGGGTCGCTGAAAGCATCCGAAGTTTCCATTCGCCTCTTGTATGACAACTCGTCTGTAAGTGCTCACGCACACACACACGCTGCGCATGTGGGAGTGAGAGCGCTGCAGCGCGATCTCGAGAAGTTTGAATCTGTTGTTTCGTAGTTTTTCTACTCTGTGATAGTGTGCTATAGAAGAGCATTCGGCCCCTCCGGAAGGGACGTGGCTATTTGTCACGGTTTTACTGCAGGGAATGAGACATGTCCTGTTTGTCCTCGAGGCTTTGAGACCATTTTTCAGCTCTTATTGGGACCCGCGTTTTGTTTGTGACAAGTTTTTGCACTTAAAAATAAAATAAACATGACGTGTATTAAAAAGAGTCATAGGTAGGCTAAGCACTTGCAAAGAATGTGCAGTACAGTACAGAGCTTATCTTGATCTACTTTTACAAAGAGTTTTTATGAAATTTGTAAGACAGGTTTTTTCCAACCTTCCACAGGCACCAGTCTCTTGCAATGTAGGTTTATATCAAGGACCTATTCAATAAATTAACAAAGATCTTAATCTAGACAAACCTTTTTGTAAGAGAAAAAAAACATTTAAATCTATAACTCTCCTTTCGCTACGCGTAGTAGAGTAAAAAGGAGCAATTGAATACGGCAGTGCTCTTATACAACTGTTGCCAAATGTTACAAAACTAATAGTACTTTTATCAGTTTGTATCAAGATTTTTTGTGTATTAATCAGCAGTCTAGTTCCTATGTCCATGAATATTTATTATTACTTATTTGTTTTTGAAGCCCAACATCATTCTGAAAATTAAACCATATTTTCAGTATTATTTATGGCAACATTAATAAATAAGATATCCAAGGCGTGAACGTCTCAGTATCTCCCAAACTATAAACCTCCCGAAAGTGTGTATTGAAGCATTCCATAATTCCGGTGTGTTTTCCACACTGCTGCCGACACGACATCTACACGATATTGACGAAGAGCTAATCTAGCGGTATTCGTATGAGTTGGCCTCTAATTTATACGAACTTTAATGTTCCGTCGATATGTAGATGATTCTTCTTCTTTTAAACCTGTAATGGCCTGTGTCCGTCATTTCGACAGACAATTTTACCAGTGTCAAGTGATGAATTTTAAATAATATAAGTCATGTCAAGTCTTCGTCAAGTCGGCTGTCGTTTGTTTTGAAGAGAATATGGTGGATTTTCTCTTCAAAACCTGAAACGAACTTTCACATTCAGAGAAACCACTTTACACACATTTATTCCAATTGCTCACACTTATATTATGACCTAAGTATTATTCGTTAAAATTCCACAAAAATTAAACAACAATACTCACAATAACACAAGAAAAACTATTAAAATAAGAGTGAAAGTTTTTGTCATTTTTTTAAATAACACTTAGCAGTTTTATTTTAATAGTGTTTCTTTTGTAATTGTGAATATTGTTGTTTAATTTTGGTGGAATTTTAAACAAATAAAGTAACATAGAGTATGAGCCATTGGAATATATGTGTGTAAGTGGTTTCACCGACTGTGAAAACTCGTTTCCAAGTTTTGAAAAAAAAATATCAATCATTTTCCCTTCAAAACAAACGACAGCCGAATTGATGAATGACTTGACATGACTGATAATATTATATTTTCAAATATTTCACTTGACACTGTCAAAGTTGTCTGTCAATATGACGAATAGAGGCCATGTAGGGAGAAAAGAAGAAGAAGAAGTATAGTAAGGTATACTGTCAAAGTAGTTGTCTGCGCCGACAGAGATATTTTTATTCAAGCCACTGCACATAAGTCGGTATTGTGTAAGTTTTGCGTGTGTCAATATCGGCTAGTGTGCAAAAGCTCATTCGGGGATGTTTTTCTGCCCAAACTGTCCCTTTCAGGAGTCCATAAATCATCCCCTGATCAGGGTCGTTTTCCCGTTAACACGGCTTTTGAACATCCCCCTTTATATCCGATATAACTTTTTATAGCAACAAAAATATAGCTTTTACAGAAAATTATCACTGCTAAATTGTATCTTTCCAAAAACAAAATCTCAGTTGAAGCTGTTGAAGTAAGTTAAAAGACAATAGAAAAACTCTTACCCACTAAATGTCAGTTTGAAAAACATTACTACGGTCCGCTTCATTCAAATTTGCGGTAGAGTATTCTGGAACCTTTTCTCCCACTGTCAAGGATTATCTCCTTATCCCACACTCCAGCGTTTTAGAATTCAACCATAATAAATCATTGTTGGATTACGGCTTTGCGGCAACTTTTTAAATAGAATTCTCACAAAGTTCGCGACCGCCTGGAAGGTGGAAGATGGGAGATCTATAATTAAAAGTTGTTCAAAAATTTCCCTTCAAGTCTTGCTTTGTAATATCGGCTGGCGCAGTCATTGCGAGCGTCTTGCGGATTCCTATCTTCAGAATTCATGCTCTTTATTACGTAACGTTTAAAAACAGTTCAAGCATGCCTCGGATTCTTGCCAGGACGAACCCTACTGCCAACTCTCGGGCATTTTTGTTTCGAACAACCCTTCGTTTGTTTCTCTTTGTTCATGATATTTTTGGTTTAGTATTTCGCATTTGAAGTTATTCCTTTACTTCGTTACCGAATTGTTTTTGTAAACAAGTTCTCGTGGCCCTCGTTCCGCTTCGATTGTTAGTCGGGAATTTTCTACATTGAACAGATATACTCCTATTTCTTTTGTCGTGATATTCTAGCTCCTATGCTAGCAAACTGAATGCTGGCTTTTTGTTTATGTGACCTTTATGTTGTTTTAAAACTTGCTGCATCCACATGCACACTCTCCAAATAATAATGCTTTTAAGACTTACCTTTCCCTGCTTTCGTATTTCATTTGTTTTTGTTGCTTTTTCTTTTTTAACAGGTAATATGACTTGAAAGGATTTGCATTTCAATTTTGCTAATATGTTTAGCTTCAAACATGGTTACTTAAAAACAAAATCCATATTTTTTTCTACAAATTCAGAGGCTTGTGCCAGCCCTGTGGGCAATAATTAAAACCCAGAACGATTCGCCCGCGGGCGACACTAAACTGCAGTTTATCACTCCTCAATTTCTGTTTGAATGGTCTCTTGGAATTATTTGTTTGATAATATTTAGAATTTTAATAATTTTTCAAAGTGATTTAGAGAGAAAATTTTCTTAATATTAAGAAAATAGTGATTAAGATCTTAGATTATAGAAATATACATTTTGCTGCGATTTTTACTGACTTTAAAACAACATCTTGTTTTACGAGATACCTAGATTTATTTATGCAACTACGTCAGAGACTCTTTAGCTAGAATCTACACTAATACTGAACAGTATCTTATCTAAATAACATCTAAGAAACACACTTGGTACGCCTAATAAATACCTACCAAAATTATTGTTATATTTCGCTTTATATTCCAAACACAGCGAACCGACCGTGTTTATTCAAGAAGGGCTCTTGTTTTCCAAGCGAGATTCAAGTAAAATACATTCAGTTTATTATAAATTAAAATGTAATAATAAATTCACGCCCATTGTGAATAGAATATTATTAAGACTGCGAAAGTAATGACGCAAGTTAAGTTTGTACTTTCTAAATTATGAAAGTTCTTCTGGCAGGTGCCCATTCGTTTAAATATTCTATTCGTTATTTTTAATTGAAATGTGTGGTTACTGATACTTATTTAAGTAGCTACCTAATAATTATTTTGTTTAGGCATATAAGTTTTCTAGACGTATAATAGAATTTGATTGGTAATGTTGTCAGTGTCCTAAAAGATTAATGGGTAACTGTAGGTTTTTGTTGTTAGTTTTTATTCATATTTGTTATTATTAAAAAAACACCAAGCCTTATTTATATTTAATCGGTATTAATATCATTATGATTTTTTTGTCTTAACGTTAGGCAAAAATATATAAGTTGAAAAAATGGAGTTACGAATGTTACGATTGTTCCCTAAAATACAGTTTGAGCAAAAAGTTTTGTCAAGAAACTCTATAATATCCTCCCAAGATTGTTTTAGTTCCTCAAAAGCTTTTCTCAATTTGTACCACTTCAATTGTTGGGGATGTTAACCCCATTAGATGTGAAATTGGTTTCAGAAGTTCCCGATTCGCTAAAGTGGTTACCCGAAACGGGTGGCTGTAACAAAATGTCGTATTTAGGGCAAGTATACACGAAACAGCTGCTATACCTTGTCCCGGTAATGCCATACAATAAGGCCATAAACAGGAGACCAAGTACTTTGCTAATTTTAATAATTTACGAAGACTTTTAATATTATAAACAGTATTTATATGAACCACTTCTCAATTGTTCTACATTTTCTAACTGAGAACCTTCACAAGAGCAGCGTGAGGATTCTACCCCACATTTTGCGTTGACTGATCATTCAATTCATCCTTATGCTTGGGAGAAAAAATAGATTTTTAATAAACGAATATCTGATGACGGGTCCACTGCCTCCAAATGAAGCGCTTGTGCCTAGACTTGCTTAGTCAACCTTCACCTATTATCTTAGTTAAGCGACGTTCTGTGCGGTTACTATTTGGATGAGTGACTGCTAGTGGCATTTACATCTGAGCACTTCCGTGTTCGGAGGGTACATTAAACTGTCGGTCCCGGCAGTCGTTAAGCCATGGTGCAGGCCTTACGGCGGCGACCTAAAAACTCTGTCACCAGAGTTGGCTACTAACTCATACGTGCTTACTTTACACCTCCAAAATGTACGCCTCACAAATAGCATCATCTCGACCACAGAGAGGAGAATTGTAGCGAAAACCTATAGGGTAATGAGGAGAACTATATGTGTCCTCCTACGAAAAGGGAAGATCTTCCACGCCGAGCAACCTTTGGCGTGGGGTCCGAGGACCAATGGATGGTATTCGGTAGTATTACTTATGTTCAAACTCCGTGATAACTTCGTTTGCGCGATCTAGGAAATTTCTCATGTTAGTTCTTATGTAGCGAGATAGATGGCGCTACATCACTCCCTTTCTAGACCGGAGGTCGATCCGTTGTTGGTAGCAGCGTCGATGAAAGCCAAGTTGTGCCAGCGTTGCTTGTTGTCTACGGTGAGTCGAGACAGGTGCTGGGATTCATGTGCTGGATGTAGCAACGATGAGGAGATGTCGCGATAGCCTGCAGATCCAGGAAGCTGACTGTTGCGGCTGCGATGGAACTGCGGAGGCTGCTGCATGGCTGATAGAAGCGAAGCTGAGAGGATGAGAGAAAGTAGATAGATGATGATGATCCGGCTAGATCGGCTTGATGGTTGAAAAAGGTTGTGCGTGTTCAGGAAACTCCAGTCGTCAGGCTTCGGCAGCTGTTCCGAGGTGATTGACGGCTGGATCACGTCGGTTGGTCACCAATGAGGAGAACTATATGTATCCTACCACGTTCACCTCAGGTAACTAAATGTTACTTGATCACAAAATGTTACTCAGTTGATCTCAAAACGATCTAGACGATACCGTAGGGCGTAGACGCTACAGTTATAGTCGTAACTGCCACGAAACTGCAGCACCAAGTGTTACCCTTCGTTTCCCGTCGCAGTGTTGCCATCTGATAGCCTGCAATTCCATTTAACTACAGGGTGTAACAAAATGACTCTTGAAAACTTTGAAACTTTTCCTTTGACACTAACAGTTTTAGCGTGAAAACAAAGCGTTTCAATACATTTTTACCAAGTAGGTACCTATATATTTTATGTGGAATAAATTTTTTGATAGCAATTTATCTTCTAAATATATTAAACTCTTTTGAAGCTGACTGACAATCAACGCCGAGCCTAAACTATAAGTCCTAGAGGTATGAAACTTGGAGGGTAGTATCCTTACATAGTGTAGGGGTGTACTAAGAAAGGAATTTTGAAAAGTCACACTCTAAAGGGTCTAGAACGCGAGCAACGCTGCGGGCGACGGCTAGTTCCATATAAAATAAAAAAGTTCCTATGAGTTATTGGCTAACTCTGGCAACGGAGTTTTAAGGTCGCCTGAAGGCCTCGTGGCTTAACTACTGCCTAAAGCCGGGACAGTTTAACGTACCTTCCGAAGCACGAAAGCACTCAGATGCTAATGCCACAAACGGTCGCACATCCAAATACATAGTAACCGCGCAGAACTTCGCTTAACTTAGATAATCGGTGAAGATTGCCTGAGCAAGCTACACCAGGAATTGATGAAGCAAGCTACCACACAAGCGTTCGCGCTTACACTGATAGTTTCATATAGTAGGTGCCAAATAACACCGCAATACAGGTCATTCACCCACCTTCAAAACGATGTCGCAAAATTCAATTTATGAATGTTAAACAAACAGTATTACGAGATTCGAGCGATTACCGTCTTAGCGACAGGTTTGTATGGAAAGCGACAGAATTAGCCATTCATAAATTGAATTTTGCGACATCGTGGCGAAGGTGGGTGAATGACCTGTATTTCAGTGTTCATCATCATCATCATCATCAACCTATATCGGTCCACTGCTGGACGTAGGTCTCTCCCAAGACGCGCCACTGAGCCCGGTCTTCGGCTCTTCTCATCCAGTGTTTGCCAGCTACATGTCTCAGATCGTCACCCCATCTAGCCGGAGGGCGTCCTACACTACGCTTGCCTAAACGCGGTCTCCACTCGATTGCGGTGTTATTTGGCACCTACTATAGGAAAAGTGGTTTTTATTGGCGGGTACTTCATACTTTGAAGTTTTTGAGAGTGGTTTTAAAACACCTTGTATAAAGCACTTTCCATACCGTGGCTATTACTTTTATGGAATGTAACATTCAAATTTCAATTAAGCATTTTCACTACGCAGCAAAGACGCTGAATTAACCAACGTAGACAAATTTTAATTGAGTTTTAGCTACAGTAATTCCGTGTTACAGAATACAGAGCTCCCGAAAATAATTATTGTGTTTTGTTATGGAATAGTACATTTTGTGAATAGAAATGTAACTCGTTTATACTTCATGCTGTCATAGAGACGTAACTGGTTTTGACGTCGGCTTATCAAAATGAGTAACCTGTCCTTTATTATTCACCTATATTAACGCCTTTGGTACTTTTTTTTTTTTTTTTTTTTAATTAACCTATGTCGTCCCTCTTCTGGGCAAAGGTCTCCCCCAAAGACTTCCAATGTTCTCTGTCCCGAGCTTCCTCCCACCATCCTCTTTCGAAGGCGTCTAGTTCGTCGCGCCAACGCTTCCTTGGCCGACCCCGATATCGCACACCGTTAGGGACCCAAGGTGTGGAGATGTTCGCCCACCTATTACACAATGTTGATTAATTTTACCTAGAGTGGACAATAACAGTTATTCCCAAAAAAAAAATTGAATTCTGTCCTAAGATTTAATCCATTCCAATGTGATTTTACGATTTTAAAAAAAGTCACCGATTCTTCATCTATAATTAGACCATTAAGTCTAATCGCAACAGCTTTGGTGTAGGTTCAAATCCGATCGCACGTATAATATCAAGTACTATTGAGTTTTATTCATCGAAGAGTACCAAAAGTCACATTAATAAATAAGTTTCACATCTAGATAATAGAATTAATTTTTGATATTGAAATGTTGATAGGCACCACAGACCGTGCCTGTATCAAGATAATAGAGCGTATTACGGGGTATTAAGGTTCAATCGACCTTATCCTCTTAATTTGTATTGTTGCTGAAGTAGGCTGGATTCTCGGAAACCACAGAGTTGGAATGGTTAGAATCGGCTCCTGAGTTAAATTATTCAATTCAACTCATTTATTTCAAATACTTACCTATAATTTTTCTTTTACAAGTCGTGTTTGAAAACCACATAAATTTTATAACCTATTTATAATCCAAGGGTTGTTATTTGGTTTCAAGATCATTAAAAAATTAAAGCTGTCCCTGTAATATAGACAAAAAGATTGTATAATAAGTTTCTAGGAACTAGTATGTTATATCGAGGGGATAGGTATAAGTACGACTCTTCATACTTACAATAACAACTTTTTAAGTTTTACAGTTTTTCTGAATTCTATAAATTCATTGAAGAACTATGCAGCCAAGTTGAAATTGCGCCAATTGAAAGGGCGTTTTGTAGGCCTACACACTAGAATAGAAGAAAATTTAAAATAATGCGTATGTCGTATAGGATGTAGGTTACAAAAATTCGTAGTTTGTCGGTTGGTTACACAAATTTTGGGATTAGTGCTATCAATTCTAGCAAATTTGTAACATTTTCCTGCCTAATTTTGATCTTGATCTGCGTATAGGATCCCTCAATCTATATGCACCTATCGTTTGTAGCTCAACAGTTTCATGTGTATTTTGTAAATATTGTGAATATTTTAAATACTGTATTAGTTGGAATTTTCTTTGTGAATAAATACTTGGGAACTGTTTTTTCTCAATTATTTTATATTATTATTTACTACGTACTGTTTTTTCGAAAATATATTCGACATTGATATTTACATTGATAAAATGATTAACCGTAATTACCTACCTACCCCTTGTTTTGCCGCTAAATTCTTTTTTGACTCCTTTTACTGATCAGTTTTAAGTGAATGAATGACCAATGTCACAAAAGAACGGATTTTTCTAAAACTTCGTGGAAAGTCTTACACAATCACGTCTCAGTTTTAACGCGAGCCTAACTTTAAGTCGAGCCTAGCTAGGCTGGGTCTAAACCCTCGAAAAATCCAAGATAAATCTGATAACGTGGTAAGACCGTAAATGTTCTATGACTTGTGAATTCAATTATTTCCATTGAATAATTACTCAGCGAAGTATGTTTTTATTGAAATGCGTATTGTAACGTATTGACTTAAGGTTGTCAATTTTATTTAGGTATTTATAACAAAAAGAATGCTAAAATATTTAAGAATTTTTGAAATAACAGTGAGAAGAAGGCGTATGTAAAAGGCAGACAAAAATGTGCACTTTAATTTATCGCATTGGTATAAGTTTTTTTGTCGGAAAACTTGTTTGGATCAATGTGATATTTTTACTGAACCTTTGCATTGTTGTTCTCTCGACCCTGAAGCTTTGCAGTTTTAGATAATTACATTTAGTTATATTATATCTTCAAAAATGTTGAAATGCGCGAGCGAGAGGGTGGTCTGCCTTTTACATAAGCCTTAACTAGAGTAGAGAATGAAAGAGATAAAGAACCAGTGACGTATCACGACTTGAGTACCTCAACTTATAATTTTTGAGATTTCAGACCTATTAGTCCAGGATCCCTGGAACATTTTTGCATTTGATTACTATCAAGCTAATTGTTCGTGAGTAGCTTCAAATCCATACTTCTATACTATGTACTATTTATACTAAATACTATTAATATTATAAATGCGAAAGTAACTCTGTCTGTCGGTCTGTCTGTCTGTGTGTCTCGCTTTCACGCCAAAACTACTGAACCGATTTGAATGAAATTTGGTACTCAGATAGTCTAGAGCCTGAGAAAGGGCATAGGATACTTTTTAATGCGAAAAAAGGGTTGTAAAAGGTAGAAAGGGGGGGGTGAATATTGCTTAATATTTTTCAAGAAAACTTTTTAATGTCACATTTGAAATAACGGTCAGTTGTTTGACAGTAAGAGTTTGAATGACAGGACAACATCTGTTGGGTAAGCTAGTAAAATATAAATTGAAAATCAAACGGCAATCTTGACAAATATTTGATCCGAACTAAACTAAAGTGAAGAACTTCTTGAAATCCGCTCGTTTTCCAATCCAGCGTTCAATTCAGACGTCGCTGTCCCAAAAGTATTGCTTGGACCAAGATGTTGACTCACTATAGTAGCTGGTAGCTAATCTGTGGTGGGGTCGGAAATTGCGTTACCTTATTAAGTTCCGGCCAAAGGCTACGATTGAAAGTCTAATGAATGTAGACTGACCAGCTGAAGTTGGAGTTTGGTTGAAAGTTTTGTCTCGGGGCTAGTATTTTAGAGAAACTTCTCTGAGATGAGTGGGAATAAAAAAATTCAGTCTAGTCATCCTCACTTCTTCTAAATGTATAAAACTCTTTTGAAGCTGACTGACAATCAACGCACAGCCTAAACTATAAGTCCTAGAGGTATGAAACTTGGAGAGTAGTATCCTTATATAGTGTAGGGGTGCACTAAGAAAGGAATTTAAAAAGTCACACTCTAGGGTCTAGAACGCGAGCAACGTCACGGGCGACGGCTAGTTATCATCAAAAGTTCTTAGTTTTAGGCATTTTTGACGGTTGAAAAAACTTGCAAGGTATCAAAATAGCTACTTTTATTAGGAACCGTGTTTATAAACATTGTTCAACTTAAATGAAAGCGTTATAGATAAGTCTTTATTTGCTAGAAGTTGCAATATTTTTTATCAATGTTTTAAGAATGTTTTCTCTGTTTCTATTGATCTTGCGCTAAAAGCTTTATAAGATAATATTTTCGCTATGGAAGTTTCTACAGTAATTTTCCCTATCAAGAAAGAAACTATTTAGAAATTTTCCTTATTATTTTCCCCTTATCAAAAATAGAGTAGGTGCCTATAGTATTTCGCTATCATTTTCCTTCTATATTAAGTGTAGTTCTGAAAGTACAATTCTTAGTTCTACCGGTAGTGCATATTAGTAATTATAATCAACAAAAATAGTTTATATAAAAATGTACATAGCATAATAAAAATTTACAAACTCGTACCAACAAGATGTGCAATTGTACATATACCTGGGTGTTATTAATTATTATAAGTATGTATTTGAAAAAATGTATATACCTAACGTACTAATGTAGGTATTCTATCAGCAATCTAGTTCCCATATTACAAACTCTGTTTAGTTTGGGACTAGATGGCGCTGTGTGTGGTGTCCAAGGACGTTCATTTATTAATAGTTAATTTGTTCACAGGAATGGAACGATTACAAGCTCAAATGGAACCCCGATGACTACGGTGGGGTCGACACGTTGCATGTGCCTTCAGAACACATTTGGCTGCCAGACATCGTACTGTACAATAAGTGAGTATGAACATAATATATGTCGTATGAAGTATGAACGGCTTATATTGACGAGAGTACTGGTACTGCTTTCTGTTTCAAAAGAATTTGTTCTTATGTAAAGATTAAAAAAAACTCCTCTATACAAAACCTCTGTTTTTGTAGCAACGCAAAGACAAAAATAAAAAAGTAATAACGTAAAAAATCCAGGAAATCACTTCAAAGGAAGAAATTACTTTCATTAATCTCTCGCCGATTAGTGATAAATTAAAAATATCTGTTATTAATATTGGAATTATTAATTTTGAATTCCGTTATTTTTCAAGCTATTCGCCTTAGATTATGCTCATATTGAAAATTAACTACAATGGGTACTAGTAATAATATAATTTTTTTAAAAAAATTACCAATAACACCGTTCCTTAAATATAAAATTTAATTCGTTCATTGTAGAAACCAACAAAGTTATTTGATTGTCTAAACCCCATTTTACTCTATAAATAAAAGCTAATCCTAACATACCGTTTAGAAACCTCATTGTTCTGTACAAAGTGCAATAGACACAATTTATTCGACATCTTTAAAAGCTGGTCCCAACATTAATCCCACTCTGAAGATGTTTACTGGCAAATCAAATTGAAAAAGAAAAACCTGTGACCCTTGCTTTGAGTAGCTAGCACGAGACCCCAACTATATATTTCAAAGCGCTGTAAAAATATTACACATAAATGAAATTACTTCAATGCTGGATTTAGGTACTAAATAGGCACCACTGAGCCCGTTTTAACGATCTTCTCATCTGTGTTTGCTAGCTACTTTTTCGCAAGTTCTTGTCTTATATTTCCGAAGACCGTCCACCGAAACTATGTTGTCTCTGCTCATATATTTGGTTGTATTTGTTACGATTTATGAACTAAAAATTACCAACAAACAGATCACCACATTTTTTGCTTAGCTAAAACTAAATAAATGTCTTACGCTCAAAAATATTTTGGTAAACTTGGCAATTAAATGCAAGGGATGCGATTAATTTCTCTAAATATCAAAAATCGCGAGTATTTCGCATGATTTAAAATATTTACAGACGTTTTTATTACATATATCTACACTAAGATATATGTATTTGTTGTGTCCTGTAGTGTGCTTCTTAGGTCAGACCGAACTGCCCATTTCTTTCAATAAAGAAAAACTTTGTTTCGTAAATTCACTGCCATATAAACTCTTCACTTACACTTAGGCTGCAAACGCACTACAGCGACCAAGTCGCGGCGGCCAGACCTCTACGTTTCTCACTACCGCTCTAGCCACCACCTGACGTTTAACCTCGCTTGAATCGCTGGCGTCCGACATTTTGATGTCGAACGAAGATCTTGGCTTTTGAGCGGTCGCCGCGACTTGGTTGCCAAGTGCGTTCACACCCTTATCTTCCCGTTTCCGGTCTGGAGACAAAAACTCCATTACTTTATTATCGCGACGTCTGATGAGTTTATCTGAGACTACTAGCGTTTTAGTGCGAATCTTACGAGGCAAAGTTAAACCGTGGATTAAATAAGGATGTCTATGGATGGATGAGGGTAGTCCAAACTTTGGAGACCGGAGTCTAACTAAAAGTTTTTTTTTTAACTTTTATACTTACTTTATTTCTTTCTTTGATCGAGTTAGCGAAGCGAATGAAGTGTAAGAGTACAAAGTGCTGCTTATTAAGCTGGGATATGAAGCACTCAGTCATTAATGCATACTGAGGCCTCACTGAAGGCTTCCAAAAAGTACGTGTTCTACGAGGCATCACACTGCGTTCATCAGTCTGAGACGTACAGATGTGCCTGTAATTCTCTTGTGGTCTCGCCACCAAACTTTCCTAGTGTATTACTCTATGCCCGGCTCACCCTATTCGTGCTTACTGATCCACAACTATCAAAATCAGCTTCGAAGCTTGTCTATTGAATACTTGCCAAAGTCGATGTTTAGATTAAAACATGCACCTATCCAGCCTTCCACATCGTATAAGCGCAATATTTGCTCTGAATCGTCCGAATCTATACTTTATCTCCACCAAGCAAGATTTAAACTGTATGTACTGGATGCTCCCAAAGCATACGCTCGAATTTAAACTCTATGCCCACTACACTAGATTTAAAAATGCATAATATGCAGTGAACTGGGACTGATAATGTGTGATGCTTTAAAAGTACGAAGTTTAAAAATAGTCTGGTTATAAGATTTGAGACGGCAGCCTCGATTCGGGTCTTGATACGATGCCAAAAGGATATCGATTTAGTATAACTACTGCAGCGAGGTTTAGCTTTTGAGATGCGATTCAACTGTACTTTCTACCAATCTTCGGCCAACTCTGGTGACGGAGTTTTTAGGCCGCCTTAAGGCTTCCGGCAATTTGTGGTAGTAAAATCACAGAAGTAAGAAAAATAGAAATGAAAGAAAGCATTGATGCTTGTTTTGTTGTGACTTGTGTTCCGATTTCAAAGGTTTCATGAAGCTTTTGCTTCAACTAATGGACGTACCTAATAGGTCTTACAATGACACTCAGAGTACTTTTTCACCGGACGTGCACTGTGCGGGTATGAAATCACTATGTAACCCTAGCTATTTTTCTTAAACATAGTCAGATAAACTTCTACGCTTCATACTAAGAGAGTTATAAAGGAATTTGCTAAGTGTAAAAATGATACAGAAAACTAGGAGGTGTATGATAAAGATAGATAGATAAACATTTATTTCAAACCACCACAAATTTAACAATCTAAAAGAAATAACAGCATTAAAAAGTAAACCCAAAGAAAAAAAAAGCAAACTAATTGTAAGTACAGAGATAAGTTATGCTCTGTGTGGTGGTGAAACGGCCTCAACTCAGTTTAAAGCTACGGTATGTTCAGCAGCGCTGGTATTCTGCTGAAGCCAGTGCTTTTGGGGGAACGGGATTGCAGAACCTACGACACAAGATTTATATCTTAGTGTAGGTTCTACATACCACTAATCTATGTACATTGTCAAGCATTCGTTATAATAAGGACTTTTTGATTTCGTGTTTTGTACTAAGTCCCTTTTCTGAAATGAAGATTTATTATTATTATTTTTATTTTGACATCACGTACATCCCGACCCAAGGAATGCTCCACCCATCAATACATCATCATATAATGATGAATACAGATCTCTCAACAAAATTGAGCAATAATGTATATAATTTTATATAGTATATATTATGTATTCTAGTCTATTATGTATTGTTTTTTAGGTTAGGTGTGGATGTTAGGTATGTGTATTAGTATATTTTGTACGTTAATGTAGTTTTAAAGGCGTTGTTGTTTATTTTTAAAGTTTTACTTTAGAAGCACTACCATCATCTCCACACTACGCCCAGGTTAGTTGGTACATAATGCTAAATAGCATTAAACTCGCTTCTGTACGATTTTTTAAAGTACAATAAAGAATTTTCTAATCTAATCTAATCTAAAGAACCACTTATCAATGCAGAGTCAACCAATGGTATTTATCCTGATCAGTGGCCTATATCTACAAGCGTTGAGCCGTTGAATTTGTTTGAAATCAATTAGGTCTTCTGACTGGCTTCAGCGGACATAGCAACCGTTTTAAGGCGTATGTAAAAGGCAGACAACCCTCTCGCTCGCACATTTCAACATTTTTGAAGATATAATTTGATCGAGTGAGCGAAGCAAACGAGATCTTAGTGACAACTTGGACAAAAATGCATTGTATGTTTGTATGTTTGTATGTTTGTATGTTTGTATGTTTGTATGTTTGTATGTTTGTATGTTTGTATGTTTTTATTTTGATTCTAGGTCTAATAATTTTTGAGTTGTTGTAAAAATTATAAAAATGGCAAACCCAGTATAACGTGAGCTACCATTTCTTGGAGTTTCAATGATTTTGTAGTTCAAGTAAAACTGGTACTTAGCTAGACGGCGATTTCGAAGCGATTTGCAAAGTTTATTACAAAAATCAATAAAAATTGTTTGGGTTTTATTAACCTCCGACCATCACGAGATTTCAGTTCGGGGTGAACTACTAGTATAACTAAATGTAATTATGTGAAATTGCAGAGCTTCGGGGTCGAAAGAATAACAATGCAAAGGTTCAGTAAAAATATCACATTGATCCAAACAAGTTTTCCGACCAAAAACATTTGCAAATTTTTTGGTTAGAAAAGTTGTTTGGATCAATGTGATATTTTTACTGAACCTTTGCATTGTTATTCTCTCGACCCCGAAGCTCTTAGCTATTCTTATAAAAACAATCGGCCTAATTTTAATCTTGTAAAAAGGTAAAACAATATTTAATAGTAACAGAGGACATTAACTTCTAAATAATGGAACCAATAAAAGACAGTACATATTTGGATAGAAGCCTGTTTTTGTTCGCGATTTGTCTAGTAGAATGGATATAAAAAAAGTTGCCTACACAAAAAACACTAATAAATTACGAGCTACGTACTAAATCTTCCAGACCGATCTAGATCTGAGGAAGCAACGTTTCAGACTTCAGTACCTATAGGCGTTTGCACATTAACCGACACGATATTGCTACGTCAGTGACACGAACAAAAATAACGATGTCGACGGCGGCGGCACGATATCAAAGCGTCTAAGGGCCGTAAGATCAATAGTGGTTTAAACCACAAAATAGAGTTTAACCTCCAGTCTCCGATTATTTCATAAGATCAATGGTAGTTAATCGACCATCGGTAGCTTAAACTGACAGAATAAACGTGAAAATGACAGTAGATTAATCCGTCGATCAAATGTAATCGTAGTTAACGAAACCCATAGTTTAAACTGCTTTTCATCTTACGGCCCTAAGTAATGGAGTATATTCATATTGGTCTTCTAAACCTGAACTAACTAAAATGATTGCTAAATCTATTGTCATCTGTTTTCGTTGTCATGCTAGTGACAATGACAGAGAATTTTTTAAAGCCGCACTAAAATGACAGTTGAATATGAATAAAGGGGTAAGCTTAGCTATCCGCTAATATCGTGTAGTGTAGTTATCGTATCGGTGGCATTGTGAAAGTAAACTATTATCTACTTAAACTTACTAGGTTGTTTCCCTATAGTTTCCAACTATCGTTACCAGAATGTAACGCTTTAAGCAATCACAATTCATCGAAGTTATGTACAGTTCGACAGAACTTAGAGGTTAGTAAGTTGCGGCACTGCGGTGCAAGTACCGTTCTTGTCGACCGCATAATTTGACATTTAGAATCGTCAAAATTCGATAAAAATGGTTTTATCGACAGTTGCGGGTACGTTACCAACTTAGGCGATCGGTAAACAAATTCGTTAAATTTTAACGAATTGGCAATGGTGTATGTTTACTATGTTTTGATTCTGACAAACGAAAGTGATTATCAGTGATATTGACAGTAAACTAGTAAATCATGGCAGCAGTGAACGAATGATTTCGATGAACTCTGACCTTATTTTTGGGAGTACGGATCTTTTGTCGACAAGAGATCCGTACTCCCATGGAACGATACGATTCGATACGTTTATCGACTTTAGCGATCGACAACTAAGCGATCGATAAGAACGGTACTTGCACTGCTGGTTTGAACTGGTCGACTAAGTTAGGGCTGCTACATGTTTATTAACTTTTTTAGTTTAGATGGTGTATAGTATTATTATGATCTGTGTTGATACTAAAGCGGGCGTGTTCATGTTTATGGTTCAGGATCAGTAAGATAAGGCTTTTTGAGACTGAAAATTGAGTCCTATTTGGATTTACTACGCAACGTTTCTCGCAGCCGTCAACCAAAGCTTCGAAGTAGAACTGATTTTTTTTTTATTCAGTTAAAGCGTAAGAATCATTTAGAATCTTATAAACTAGTGTTATAAGTACTAAAGAATAGTGTAGCAAACGGTCAAACTAATTAACTATGCTATAGTATAGAATTTGTTATTCGACATGCAATCTCAAACTGGATCAAAAATGAATTAGCAGAGTTTTTATGTATCAGAACTTTGATCTTGAATAAATCGGACCACCGTAAACGTATCGTAACGCTAGCGTATCCGAGATAATAATGCGCGGAAGCTGGCGTTGCCAAATATGATTCGAATGCGTTAGGTTTACGTAACGATTCGTTAAGAATTCGTAAGGTTCCACAAATAAATAAATAAATTCTCGGAAAAATTATCTCACAACGCTCTCTAGTCCCAAACTAAGCAAAGCTTGTACTATGGAAATTAAATTGCTGATAGTCATACTTATATACATTTTTTTTTTGTAAATACATACTTATAATACATGCGAACACCCAGACCTAGAGCAAACATCTACGTTTGCCACACACAGCATGAAAGGCAGAGCTAATACCGACTGAGCTAATGGACGTCTGTCTCAAATCATTTTGCAATATAAAAATTTGTTTGATGATATGATTTTCTGAAACTTACAAAAGTAACTACGTTCTACTTAACGACTACTGACTCTACGACTCGGTAATAGAAATGCGAAATAACCAAATAAACGAACACATAATTATGACCTCTTTAAAACAGCTTGCTAGAAACTCGTGCTATCGGAACTTTTGAAGTTCACCGTAAGTTATAATCCCGGGTCTTGTGTAATACGATTGTATTGTACTGTTTTCGATTAGTTTGTAGGTGTTTATTGGTGTGGTCCAAATTTGGAAGTCCTTCCGGCACTTTGCTAATAAACTTATACTTCCTAGTTGCAATTGTAACTTTAGGAATGGAATACGAGTACACCATTTGCTAATACGTTATTGGTGTATCCAATAGTATATTAATTATAACTTTGGACCTACTCAAGACAACACGTACAAGCAAGCATGCTCGTATGAGTTGGTGGCCAACTCTGGTGAAGGAGTTTTTAGGCCACCTTAAGGCCTCCGTCATGGATTAACGACTGCTGGAGCTGGGACCGACATTTTAACGCACCCTCCAAAGCACGGAAGCGCTCAGATGTAAATGCCACTAACGGTCACCCATCCAAATAGTGACCGCACAGAACGTCGCTTAACTTAGATAATCGGTGTAGATTGGCTAAATAAGCTACGCCACGAGCGCTTCACAACACGTTGATCTACCATTACAGCCTTACATATTAAAAGCCTTATAAGTTGCCTACTACTGCTAAATAAATCATTTGAGTTAAAAACAAGCACTTTAAACCTTTGAATCGAAAAAACACACGAGAAAAAATATTGTTGTACTAAACAAAAATTCAGTGAGTATTTATTAATACAAAATTGTTTTATTTAAATGGGTTCCTTTTAACTTGAAATCCAACAGCCGAATATTCAATAATTAGAAGGATTAAGTAGTAAGACGAAGACAAGATATCAACGTCAAGCTCGACACTGCGCGCTTCATTTTACTGAGGGTACCTGTAAAATTGTGGCCCGCGATAATCCCGCCATCTATCTTGCGTGCGCTGAAACTCAGATTGGATGGTCATGAATATCCTACGGCGGGGTCATTATTCATAAAGATTTGAACGCAAGTCTTGAACCGTTTAAGTTTACGAGCTACATAGTGTTAATAGTTGAACTGGGGTTCCCTTAGAAACCGTGCTTGTAATAGGAATTTCTATTGAATTAGGTAATTTATTTTTTATCTATTCTCAGGAAAACTGTTCTAAATCTTTATACAGTTTTTTTTTTAATATTTTGACACAACAATGATACCGATTCGGTTGTTGCCTTTTTCTAAACTAACCTAATTTGACGGCTCTAAAATTATAGCCGTCCTTGTCGTTTCAGTTTATGAGAAAGGGACGCCAACATTTTTAGTGCTGTCAAATTAGGTTAGTTTACAAAAATGCAACCACCGAATCGATACCATTATGAGACATTCTAGATTTTCAAAAAGCACGCCACGCTGCAATTAAAACTCGAGCAATTATAATAACGTTATCTTGTTATAAAGACAAGAATAATGCATCTTATACTATAAAAAAATCTTAGCAAATCCTTTACTCTACCTATTTAGACAAGAGTAACAAATCTAAGGGGTATATTCATATTGGTCTTTTAAAGCTGAGCTAACTATAATGATTGCTAAAATCTCTTCTATTTATTTTATTTTATTTATTTTATTTATTTATTAGTCTAAGATTCACAGTTTTATTATGGTATATTAAAAGCTATCTATTTTACATTATTCGTCAACCAATTCGAATCTATATTTTGTAAGTCAATAATATAATATTAGTAAGCAGGTAGGTGCGATCTTCTCATCTCTTTTTTACAGCCACGCTAAAATGACAGTTGAATATGAATAAAGGGGTAAAATACTATAAAAATGTCTTACAAAACATGCCTATTTTTTACATATTATGGGAGTATTATATAATCTGTGTTATGGGCAAACGTTTGACCACAAGATCACCTGATATTAAGCGATGACCTTACTTACCAACATACTTCCTTACTTATTACACCAACGCAGCAATATTTTTAAATTTAGGCAGATATGTTAGAAACACTTTAAATACACCTGTGACTTCCTAAAAGCTCTCGCCGCGAATATTCAGTGTTAACTTTATTTTTAATGGGCCCGCGTTGGCCTAATGGAAGACAACGTGACCTATTTTATGAAACAGCTAGTTGTGTGCCTGTGACTTTGTTCGTGTGATATTTTTTAGTTGTAAACTTTTATCCTTATCTCTTTGTTTTTGGCTTCTGTGTTACGTTTAGCACTCAGCAGTGCCAGAGCTAAGTATGTTAGTACTCTAACCAGGTTTAATGGCGCCAGTTGCGTGCATACCAGTTGCTATAATATAGCATATATAGATATAATATATCATATGTAGTTGCTATAATATAGCATATATAGATATAATATAGCATATATAGCATATATAACATAGCCTGTACTGTTGGGAACTAGATTGTTGATATATAGCTTTTTATATAGATAGCTTTGCTTAGTTTGGGCACAGGTTTGGGAATAGAAGGCGGGCGTTGTGTGAAATGTCCAAGAATCTAATACCTTTAAACGAGCAATTGTTGTATATATATCTGTATATACATATACCTATATAATCTGAATCTCGAAAACGGCTCTAACGATTTTCATGAAAATTAGTATACAGAGGATTTCGGGGGCGATAAATCGATCTAGCTAGGACTCATTTTCAGAAAATGTCGTTTTATTCGTGTTTTCAAATAAACACTTAAACAGAAAAATGTGACTCTTCCCGACATCTATTGGCGAATAATAATACTATTTTTTGAAGTCATACTTCTAATCGTTAATAGATGGCAGTGTTCAGCATTTGATAGATGTCACTGCTGAAATTACTTGAAATCAAATGAACATAGAACCTTTTCTAACTAAATAAGTACTAAATATTGGTTATGTACATAAAAATAAATACTCAAAAAATACTCGGTCAACCAGCTGGTATTTATTTCTTTCAGTGAAATTAAACTACAAACAGAAATAATGGTTCACATTTGTTCTCAGCGCCGATGGTAACTACGAGGTGACTATAATGACGAAGGCGATCCTGCACCACGACGGGAAGGTGGTGTGGAAGCCCCCAGCCATATACAAGTCATTTTGTGAAATAGACGTGGAGTATTTTCCGTTTGATGAGCAAACGTGCTTTATGAAGTTCGGCAGTTGGAGTTACGACGGTTATATGGTGAGTTTTAGAAGTTATATTAACAAAAAAAATCTTTTTTTATATATTATTCTAGGCACAGTCAGTATCATTATTAAATGATGATGAGACAAAATTTAAAAAATATTTGAGTACTGTAAAATAGAGTTCTAGTACTTTTTTATTTTTTTGATCATCTTTCGGCATTTTCTGATCCTTTCGGCCAAATCTGATTGTTCATTCTATAAAATCAGAAAGAACAGATTTGGCATATATTTAAGGAGCTGTTGCCATGGGTCTTATCCTTGTATCAGATAGCATTGATGTTTTACTGTCGGCTCCCGTACTATACCGAGACTGAGGTATAGACGTCAAAATATCTATACGAACTGGCTGTCTATAGAAATGAAAAAAAAAACTGAAATACATTCGTCTTGATACGTTTATGAACTTTCAATTTTCTCTTTCCAACTATAAAAACTCTATCCTAAAAGTAGTAAGTATAGATTAGAACCAAAATAAACCATTTAAAATTACGTAAAAAAGATTTACTTCTGATGTTGATGGTACCTATCATAATTTTACAAATTGAACTAGACGGTGACCCATTTTGGAACATGTGTTTTAAATAATGAATTTTTACTACATTAGGTGTAAAGTACCTAAACTTGGACTTGGATAGGTACTACTACACCGTCGTTTTAAATAAACTATAGGTACCTTTTAATAGGGTTGATATTTGTGTAACAAAATAGATGTGCCATTTTTAAAAAGAATAGAAGAACGTTATAGTAGGTATTGCTATAAGTAATAGATACATAACTACACCTTATGAATTCCAAACGAAAATATAGGCGTTTGCACATTGGACGACACCGACACTACACGATAATTATGTCAATTGCAAAAATATCGTTGTCGGTTCCGCTGTCACTGTGTAAAAGTGTACTTACATCTTTAAATATAAATATTTGGTGAAAATGTTAGTACTAATTACTTCGTTTTACCATGGATTAGCAATTACAAATTAGTGCATGGTTATGTTTAACCTATGTCATCCCACAGCTGGACAAAGGTCTCTCTCAAAGACATCCAACACTCCCCATCTTTATCTTGTACCTTGTGACTGCTTCTGCTTACTACAATATTATTTTTATTTATTAATATCCTTTCAGTAGTATGTATAACATTAGCTGTCTGACGATATCGTGTCGTGTCGTTAGCAGTGTGAAAGCAGCCATTGTCATCGGAATTTTCTTAAAAATAAAGCGAATTTCACAGTCACGGGCCTTAATAAAATTGTATGAAAAAACGAATCTGCCTTAAAAGAAAATTGTAGCGAACGTTTAGAATGTAATCGAATTCCTTACTATGAAAGCCTTTTCCAATACTTACTGTCAGGAAAAATATTTATATTGGGGTCGCTGGTAAAGTATATATTAAGAACAAAAGAAAACGTGCGCTGGAATAAATAGCAAAAAACGATACGTAGTTTACGCTCCAGTTATAGTAGTTAAATATAATGTGTAGTAAAACACACCTGCTCTTTTGAAATATCTATATTTTTCTTATCTACATATTCTATAGAAAGTTGACTTTATCATCAGCGTCATTAAATATGGGTTATTCCCATCGAGCCCACCGGCTGGCCCACTGGTGGGCCGGATGGTAAAAAAATAAGTTGACTTCATCAGATCAGAATCAAATCATTAACAAAAAGCATTACATTGGTCCAATGCTGAACGTAGGTCTCTCCCAAGACGAGATAAAACATATTTAATGAAACAAGATTCCGATTTACTGAAGCTAGAAATACAAGCTGTTAAAATCACGCAGCTGCCTTACTGATATAAAGCAGTAATTAGAAGCTAGTTGATGTGATAAAATAATAAGTTTGGCGTGGTTTAACAGAGTTTGAAAGAAAAAAATTAAAGAAAAGACATTTATTTTGGACACTATATACATAAGAGCACAACAAAAAAAAACAGAAACTTATCATAATTACAACATTACATTGGCACAAATAATAAAGTAGGTAGGCACCTATAAACTTTCTAGTAGGTAGGTTCCTATAGTTTCTCCCTCACTGACATATTGGAAGAACTCTCAGGCGAGTTGTCATCGATAACTAGTGCTAAGGGACTACGGTCCAAAGTGAAGCCATCCATCGAAAGTAAGGAAGCCAATAAATCTGCCGATTCCACATTCAACCTGTAGTTCATAGACATAAACAACCTTATTCCCCTCGTGTTAAGGTTCAATAGTGAATTGAGCCTTACCTGTGCCTCTCACGCCTCAGACAGTTGTTTGAGATAGGGACAACACCTATTTGTAAGGATTCGTGTGAATGGTTTGATTTCTACAGGTTAAATTTAGAGGCTGTATTTAGTAGTAGTCTGAGAAATATCTCTATTTTAGGTTATTTTAAATGGTGCTGTAGGGGTTAAAAGAGCATTTTATAACTTGGGGTATCTATATGTCAGCGCCAGCTGATATTTTGAAAATATTTTCATCTTGGAGTAATCATGATACCCTTTTTCATGCAAAAACGACTAATTCTATTTGAATGAAACTTAGAATATATATTGTCCGTCACCTGGATTAACACATAGGCTTCTTTTTATCCCGGAAAATCAACGGGACCCAACGGTGCGCGAACGAAATCACGGGCGGAAGCTAGTAAAGAATAGTACGGCATATCCATCCGGGGTTAGATATGGTAATATAAAAAATATTTTTGTACATTCCTACTACACAGAAGTTGTATTCTATACGTGTGTGTCAGGATTATCAGTTAATCAACGTTCTAATTTTCCAGGTGGATCTGAGGCATTTGAAGCAATCACCGGATTCTGACAAGATAGGGATGGGCATTGATCTTTCGGAGTACTACATTTCAGTAGAATGGGATATCATGAAAGTTCCCGCAACGAGAAATGAAAAATTCTACTCCTGCTGCGAAGAACCGTATCCAGATATAATTTTTAACATCACGCTTAGAAGAAAAACCCTCTTCTACACAGTTAATCTCATAATACCTTGTGTCGGAATTTCATTCCTCTCGGTACTAGTATTCTATCTCCCCTCAGATTCAGGAGAGAAAATCTCTCTCTGTATCTCGATTCTACTCTCTCTCACCGTATTCTTCTTACTGTTAGCAGAAATTATCCCTCCTACCTCCCTAACGGTCCCTTTGCTAGGAAAATACTTGCTGTTCACTATGATGCTTGTTACGCTATCAGTAGTGGTAACCATTGTGGTGCTAAACATAAATTTTAGGTCACCGGTAACCCATACGATGCATCCGATCGTACGGAGAATATTCATAGACTTTCTACCCCCGTTTCTGTGTATAAAGAGGCCGGAGAAAGAAGAAGATGATGAAAACGATAAGCCCACTGAGGTAAGATACAGTCGTCTTTCATAAATCACCGACAAAGAAATGAGATGAGATAGAAACATTAATCATCCGCGACGTAGACGCTCGACACTGGAAATAAACCCCGCCTCGCAACATTTTAATTAAATTTGTAAATAAAAGCTCTCACAAATGAAGTTCTTCAGAGGGATCTCTTTCAGTGCGAAAAAACAACACGATAGCCTTTTCTCTTCGAGTTTCCTCCATTCAAAGTATTTTCCATCGGTACGGATTAAATACGAACAGCTATTACTCGGGGCTCCAACAATAACCGTTTTAATTGTGTTCGGCCGCGATTCTTCCTGGTACTATATTCTAAATCTTTTGTATGGAGTATCGCTTGGCCAATTTTATTCCATTTCGATTTTCCTTTATTACAAGCGAGCTTAACGATCGCGCGAGCGGGGTTATTTATGTGCCCCTAGTGGCTGCGGACGGATGGTGAGATATATACGAGGCCAGACACGCCGAAACCGAAACCTACTCGGCCCTAATTGTGTGCTGGCTTAAGCTGAGCCGATACACTGCCTGCTGGCTCTATTTGACGGGGTAATCCTCATTTCATCTCCTGCAGCACTGAATTCTTACATTATTGCAATGCAAGTGCATTGTTTTCAGTGAATTCGGAGGAGTTATTCTGAGCTAACACGTCGTTGCCATACATAGCTATTATACCAGAGGATTAGTAAGCTGAAGTGGCAGTGGGCCGGCCATGTTTGCCGCAGAACCGACAACCGCTGGAGCAAACTAATACTCGAGTGGAGACCGCGTTTAGGCAAGCGTAGTGTAGGACGCCCTCCGGCTAGATGGGGTGACGATCTGAGACATGTAGCTGGCAAACACTGGATGAGAAGAGCCGAAGACCGGGCTCAGTGGCACGTCTTGGGAAAGACCTACGTCCAGCAGTGGACCGATATAGGTTGATAATGATGATGATGATGATCAACCAAACACTACACTGAAATAGTAATCCTACGGAATGCCCAAACTTTAAAGTTTAAAAAAATCCCAAAAGCACCAATGTCTGGTGTTGAACATCAATTTCTAGATCACCTCATAATACTTATTGTTTGAAAATTATGGACAAGTTGTGCTACTGTATTTCTGAATGATTGTTAAAGGTTCTATTCAGTAGCAGTTTTTCTAATCGCATATGCTTTACAGATTCTAACAGACGTGTTCGGTCCGGACGACATGGACGGCAAGTTCAAGGAATGGGGCTGCGAAGAGTACGAGCTGCCCGGAATGCCACCGTCACCCCCACCTCCCCCTGGGGGTGACGATGAACTGTTCTCCCCTCCCCCAGACTCTCCATGCCGACTAGACTTAGACGATGGCTCCCCATCTCTAGAGAAACCTTACGTGAGAGAGATGGAAAAGACTATAGAAGGCTCCAGGTTCATAGCTCAACACTTGAAGAATAAGGATAAATTTGATAACGTATGTAGTTTTCCGTATTATTTTCATATTAAAAACAATAATTGATTTTATAACTACGTTTCTCTGCAGGTGGAAGATGACTGGAAGTATATAGCGATGGTGATGGATAGAATATTCCTGTTCCTATTCACGATAGCGTGCGTCCTGGGCACGGCGCTCATCATATTCCGAGCGCCGACCTTCTACGACAACTCAAAGCCTATAGACATTCTTTACTCAAAGATCGCGAAGAAGAAGCTCGAGCTGCTAAAGATGGGCTCGGAAGGGGACCCTGGTCTCTGAAATTCGTCTCACGTCTTCGGCCACTCGCCGCCGAAGACGTTCTGGGAGCTGATCGTCATGTGGTGGCACGGGTGACCGATCTAAGCTCCCAGTTGGGAACTGACAGGCGAGAACAAATGTGCTCAGTGTGGTGCCAAGCGCCCGGTGCGCTAACGGACGTGTTCACGCCTTAAGCGTTGCCAAAGCCGTCTTTTTTTATATAAAAGTATTAAGCTCGAACTCGAGACTGTTTCCGTCGATAGTCGAAGGAGCCGCGTTGTTGTGTTGACGCCCGAGCGGATCAGCCACTACTATTTTTATATTAGAATCGCCGCAACATAAGCGAACGTTAAGTTCTTTTGTATTTATACAAATTAATAGTTTCTTTTTCAGGAATAATTTGATACGAGCGCACAAACATTGTACAGTAATAATCTAGTTGGTTTGTATTTCTTTTCTAACATTAGATAATTGTTTGGGTATAAGACATAATGTACTGTTGGATACGAAATGTGCTGTACTATCTGTAAGGTTTACTTCGAATAATATCGAGCTCAATGGTATGTAACATTATATAATAAGTAACGTAAAAGTAATTAATCAAAGTCGATTAGAATCAATATTATTGTAATAGTTTTGTGCAAACGTCCTCGATGAGAACTGGACTAATCTAACTAAGATGATAATTTGAATTATACATTTAGATTGTTACGTTATCGCGTAATGATCATAATATATGGACAATATCGATTGTATTGACGAATTGTAATATTTCAATGTAGTTATGAGGATATTTAAGGAATTGTAGATATCGATAGTGTAACTACTAGACCGCAACGTGACATACCTAGATATAAGAGTACACTATCACAATATAGTAAGTCATCACGACGGTGATATTATTTCCTTAGATAATTTGTAAAATAAACAATTGACTGCCAATTGTACATTTTTAAAATAATTATAGATAGACCGTTAAACTACGTTTTTATTAGATTTTTTAAACGGTGTGCCAAATTTGCAATCAGAAATACATAGTTCCAGAATATTTGCCAATTTTAGTGTAACTTAAGTTTTCTAAGTGCTATTTTAATTGTTGATATTCGGAAAGTTATTTCGGATCGCTTGAAAGTACTACTGAAATATATCTAAGAAAACGAATGCTTGCCCAAAAATGTAATGACTGAATTTCTCTTACCTAATGCTTAAGTTTTCGCGTCTTTTGCAAAAAGTACTGGCGTTACTCTTCCGTACATTAATATTACAATAATTTCACTAATAAAACCTAGAGTACAGGGTAAATTTAGAACTTGATTAACTTTTTCTGTTTCGTAATTCTCACAATTTTCACAGAAAGTAATATCTTTGATCACACTAATTGGCACTTTGTCTACATAGATAGTAATCATTGTTGATGATTGTGACCTAGTCTATAACTTAAGATATCGTTACGTTTATGTTTACCTTTTAGATGAGGTGTTTTAAATCAGCCATTGTTTTATTTTTCACTAACATTATATTTAATTTTCACCTTCGCATTTGACTTCACTTTTACCCATCGTGTAGGGTATTGTAGCAACTTATCTTAATAAAAATAAAAAATATTTCGAGCCGCGTTATTGATATGTCAAAGTAAAACATGATAAAAGTTATTAGGTAAATTAGATTATCTCAGAGTAATTAAATCCACAGCGAACAGTTAGGAAAACAGGGATGGATAATATAATAAAACAGTGTTTTATGTGGTTCGTCTTGTAATAATAAGCATTATTGAAGTGTCATAGCTGTTTGTGTCGGAATTGTCGGATGTATTACACTGAGCTAGCGTAGGTTAGTATAAAGTAGCGTACATGGCATGTTATCTATTGTATATGGAAGTCATGACGAGCTCGCTAAAGGTTGAATGAAAACGAACATTGTTTTCTAATCGTCTCGATTGTTTGAAGGAATTTCTTGATGGAATTGTAACGTCACCTTATTCTAAAAATAATTTTCTAAGACACTTGGATAAAGGAATTAGGATTGTGCTATTGCACGCACCGAACACCAAATAGAGTTAAACTATTTATCAAATAAAAAATATTAGTAAAGCTCACAAGCTTACTCACTTAACCCGAGGATATCCGAAAGTTTTATTGTAGATAATTGCTAAAAATAAAACAATCTGTTGTTATTTTTATATGACTGCAAATAAAGTATAGTTAGATTTTCTATAACACCATAGGGTTAAAGATTTAGAAGGGGGGGCTACTGTACTGAATGATAGTAAGGGATGTTCTAATAATAAGGTTCATAAATATGTTGTAAATAATGAACGTGTTAACGAGCATATGGGAGCTTAGTCTTGGGTCCTAATGGGCGCGTTTACTTTGCTGTCATTCCTAAAACTTTGTAAAGTTATAATGGTGAAAGCAAAGTTCTATGCCCAAGAGAGCCTCGTAGATTTGTTAAAACTGGATGAGCTATCCAATACAACGATTAATGTCCCAGTAGGTCTGCAGTTTTAGTAACAAATAGTAACCATTATGTTGTCATTTCTAGTTAAAGCTTCAACTAACGATTTCTTTGTTCACTAAACTGGTTTTAAAAGCGGACATTGCTCAACTCGTGTATTGATCATGATTACATTGATCTAACAAGATATTAGTATTTTAACAGTCGAATCTTCGTCTACTTTTGTACCTTCTTAAGTTTTACAAAAAAGTACAATATATATAATCAAGTTTTATATAATATCAATGTGTATTTTCAGTGTTAATTCCTTTTTATACTTAAGTAGCATAGAATCGCTCATTTTAAATTTCAGTCCTGTGATTTGTAACCTTGGTTGTATAAGTGTTATTGTCTTTAAGGCGAGGTCCTAGACTTGTTGCTCTCGCAATTCCTGTGCTCATTTTTATTTTGATTTGTTATAAGTATTACATACATTGTCTGAAACGGCCCTTAGTAAGGCATAGTGATATGCAAAGCGAATGAAAAACTGTTCAAGAATTTATGTAAATTAAAAATATCTGTTACATACGACGAGCAATAAAAGCCGTAGAAAGCAATATATTACACCAAATTTAATATTACATCGCATTGCATAGTATTATATCGTGAAAACGGTCAGAGAATGGGTTTCGGGGAAACGGGTATTTAAGAGTAGTCAATGTATTTCTAGATAGGTGAATTGTATCTCAAAATGCTAGACACACTATAGCGTATTTAATTAAGGTTAGTTAGTAACGTACTTTAATGAATTAGCTTTTCAGTGTTTTAGAGTTAGTCGACGAATGGGTCAACTCGAAAGCCCGATGCTAGATAAATTTGTTTTTATCCTTAATATATAATATTTATATATTTAACTAGTTAGCTACCTGTTACCAATTTTATTACGTTCTTATCTAATAGTTTTTTTTTAAGATAAAGAAACCAAATTTAAGTTTATTGTATTCTTGCGTGTCGTATTTTGTTTAGTTATAAGATGATTGTTATTATTATGTTTGTTTCAAGTCGTCAGCCTTGATTTGTTGATAGCATGTTTGTCTACATCGAGTTATGGAGTTGCAAACTCATAGTCAGCTATCACATGGCTGTCAATAATTATAAGAAACTGAAATGTTGACATGTACATATAGCTGATCAACATAGAAATTTAATCTAATTGTAATTGACAAGTTATTTTTCTACGTTCCTTTCTCGTTACTCTAAGGGCTAACGTAGGATTGTAGAAATTATAGTGAGGTTTATGAATAAAGTTGCTTTGTCCATAATGTTTGAAGAAGAACTCTCGACATGTTAAGGCAGATTTCGTTTCTTCAGTTCTTCATTTGCATTTAATTGATTCTAAAGTATGTTTTGTAAGGAAGTCAACAAAAGAGTAATCCGTAACGCTTTATAATTAAGTTCATCGGAATAGACATTTCGTATAGTAATTTTTCTCTATATAACTTCTACACTTGCTTTATCGCACGTTCATTTTACTTTGCATGTTTCAATATTATCCCTGATACTATTATAATTAATATGTATCACTATTACAATACTCTTTGTCTTATAATATGTAAGCTAGGCGTACTGCGTGTTAATCAAACGTCTTCCAAAGTGACGTAAGGAGTTTTTTATTTATCAAACGTTTGCTTTATATACATCTGTTTTTGAAATCTACAAATTTCTATACACTTTTTTGTTTACAATCTTCTTTTTAGTCTTTTGGTGAAATTTTGTTTGTGTATTTAATGGTTTGATATAAAGGGAGCTCTTGCAATTAATGTCGACCTGTATGGCCAGGATAACTAACTGCTTGAAAAAACGCCTGTTTCATGTCATACAAAGAATATCTCGCTCCATTTCTACCCGCATAATAAATTAAATTTAAATGCCGCACTTATCCTAAAATTCAAAATAAAATTTCACCAAGCTTTTGTTTATTTACGTCTAGTTATGAATTCATCGAATATTATAACAT
Organism: Eulithis testata; assembly: GCA_947507515.1. NCBI lineage: Eukaryota > Metazoa > Arthropoda > Insecta > Lepidoptera > Geometridae > Eulithis > Eulithis testata. The sequence continues at coordinate 2,100,637 of OX382209.1, forward strand.
TATAGAATTAATAGGTACCTAAGGTAAGTAGACGAAATCACACAAAATTTGCGTTGAGCTTCCAACACGATTAGATGTAAATATTCGTAAATATTGTACTCGTACTTCTTCTTGTAACTAACATCTATAGTTATTTAAACATGTATTGTAGGTACACTTACATATTTTCTTATACATAAACCGGACACCCCAAATATGCTGATTTACTGGTCAAGCACTGATCCGGACTTCAGCATAGATTTTTGTATGAAAATCTCTACTAAAATCTATGCTTGAATAACGGTTTCTAAATGGGCATAAAATAACCACAGGTCTGTTTAAACAAATAAATGAAGTCAGAAAAAAATAGTTTCACAAAAAATATTTAGTTTTTTTATATTTTCTCATTCTGTTTTGAGAACTACCACCAAAGTACCCACAGTTTTGACAATTGGTAAATCGTAAAAAAGTTACGATTTTGTCGTACAAATACTAAAACACACAAAATACTAAATTGAGTAACATTAATAATTATATATTATTATATGGGTAGAATAGCAATAAATTGATAATAAAAAGTTCAGCCATTTCTAATTTGAAAATAACACACAGTACTCATTCCACACGCATAACTTTTTGTTAAAATAAATGCAGAGTGAAAAAAATTCTTAATTTTAAATTTGGTGCGGGATTATGTCTAGTTAAGATTGTACGTTTCATATTCTATTGTTATAGAAATTATTAAATTAATGACCTCTTCTAGTGTAATTTTTCAGTTAATTATTGTATATATTTTCACTTTTTAGTCAGGAGTAACGGTGGTTGTTTGTGATGAAACTGAAAATGGATTTATAAAAAAAAGAAAACTTTTTTAACGAAATTTGTTTTAAAATTAGCATTATGTATTTATTTTCAAAGAATTCTCTAAATGAAAGTCTACATTGACAGTTGACTAACATTTTTGGAAGAATTTTTTTTTACAATCAATGTTATCATCAACCTATACGGACCGGACCTTATTTTAGGTTTGTCAAGATGTTCCTATGAAGATGTTCATAATCTTACCAAAACTTTGGACAAGCTACACCGTTTTAACTTTTACAAAATAATTTTAATTTGTTTCCTCGTGTTTTATCTTAGAAAAACTGGTAGTTTATTTTGTTAATCTGTATGTTATATACATTTTTTATTTCATTACAAACATAAACCGCTGAAAATGACGATACGCAAGCAATGAACACCACGTAACAAAAGTAGAAATTAGATAATGAAATTCTGTATTTCATTGTATTAAGGTACTATAAACACAATAATAGACTTTATGAAACTCAATAGCTTTCCATAAGATAGTATTAGGTAATACATAGTTGAATAACTCAATTTCTATAAGTCATTGCCACGTACGGTACTAAGATGTATGCACTATGATCTCCAACATATTATAAAATATGTTCGTATAAGTCATAATAGGCTCAATAATTTACATTATAAAAATGTAATAAATAGATTTAAGGTAATTATAAATAGGTTAGCCTATTGAAATAGTATAAGATGATTATGATAATATAAAGTAGACTGTAAGTTATACGGTGTAAGTCCCATTTTGTAATGTTAAAATTAATTTAAAGTCAAAATCAAGCACTAACATTACTATAATGATTACACTCATGACTTCTTAATGCTAATATTGAAATGTATTATAAATATGAACTATAAATATTAAATGTTATGCGTTAATAATAACAATTAGTTTCATTTACACAACCTTTAACAAAACACTCAGCCAAAATAAAAATAACGATCACATCTATGAGGTTATACATACCTACGCCTTCTTATGCCCAACAGTGGGGCTGTGAATGATGATGATGATACATACGCAGTCTGATAAAATTTGAAAATTACTAAAATAGACGTAAGAGATTAAAAAAATTAATAATCTAGGTAAGGTGCATCGGGGTAATTGCGAAAATGGGTATATTCCGAAAATCCATAAAATCTAGTAACATAATGCGATATTTTCCTGTTGGCACGAGGATATATAGGACTGTCACGGCGATGCCAATCAAGATGGCGGCGACCAATGTTGCCAACAGGAAAATATAGCATTATGTTACTAGATTTTATTGATTTTCGGAATATACCCATTTTCGCAATTACCCCAATGCACCTTACTAAAATAAATCTAGTATATTTTAACCAAAGCTACTACTAAACAAAGTCCACGGGTTCAAAGTGGGGTCAACTGTTGGTGATGGTGCGTTATAGTACCCTTTTGCTAGGTCTACCAGCGACAAGGGGCAGTTGAAGGCATCGCAGTTCTCCAGCAGAGTGCCGAGGCGGTGAGCTGAGTCGTAGATCGAATGTTCCAGGGGCTCTATTTGTAGTACCTTCGTAATTGGCATCCTGGAATGTCACAAGCAAGACATCAGTTTAAGGACTTCATATCAGCTTCTGTTTATAAATTCGAGGGTTTATTTACTTCATAAGTAAAACAAAAGAAATCATGGTATAACTCACGTAAATAGTGTTCGAAACATCTCTTCGATCATGTTTCCACCATGCGGCACAAGCCTCTGCGTGGTTTCGCATAATGTTTTCAAAATGCATTGTCTGCCATTGTAACCCATTCTAGAAATATAAATTGAAATAACTTTGTGTACTATCAAAAAGGTTAATCATGGTAAAAACTTCTTTGGTGTTGGTTTCATAAATTCAGCGTAGGTAGAGCCTACGCTGAATTGTGAAAGTGGACGTGTGCCGTGAGGAAATACATTCGGATGGAGCACATCAAATGGAGCATCAAACTATTTCTTCGAAAAGTTTTTCCTCATAATTTAAACTAAGTTACTTAGTATAAAACAAACATAATTCGAGACCAAAACTGAAATAGAAATAATAATACAATTTTTTAACAGGCGTCATGGCTCAGTCGGTAGTTGCTCTGACTTCCGTGCTGTGGGTCATGGGTTCGATCCCTACCGAGAACAAACATTTGTGTGTTGTAAACATAATTGTTGTTCATAATTGTTGAAGGCGTTGTGTTAAGTGTCCGTGAATATTTATTTTATTTTTTTATAACGAACCTGACCAGTCTGCCAAGAGTGATACAACAAAGGTGAATGAATGAATGAAAATACTTTATTGTACACCTTACTAAAATGCAAGAAAGATTTTAAGTGATTTCGTGCCAATGGGACGATAAACTGGTAGTCCGAAACCAGAATAACTCATAATTATTATTATTAGCCTTCGATGTCCCACTGCTTGGCAAAGGCCTCGAACTCATAATACTTAGTTTAATTTTCTTTGATAACAGCTATGAAGTAATATTGGTCAGGCCTTTGCACGTAATGATTGTCTATGTCTATGTCTATATCTAATCTATGATTTATAAAATGTCATGAGCCACTATTTACTCATGCTCAACGAAACGCTGCAGTCCCTGGGAGTTTTAGATGAAATAGTTTTGCCTAGCACCTGTACCATCCTCTCAGCATTAGTTCGCCTTATCCACAGGAAAAACAACATTAATAAAGTCTAATATCAAATCAGAAGGAAAGGTAGATTTATCTCAGAAAAGAAATAAATGTTGCAAAGTAATTCACTTTAAAATAAACGCAATTTCATTACCTATCAGACTTCAAGCTTCAAAGTGCCGTTTCAAAGGTTTCAATGCGATGAATGTTGAGTTATTTATTTTCTATTGCATTGATTTTCTGCGGTGAATAGATTTGAATTGAATATCAAGAGAGAATCTTCTTATTCATCATACCAGCCAGTAGAAGTCCACTGCTGGACATAAGCCTTCAAAAATAAGTGTCCAAAAAAAATTTCTGAGCCTAGGTACTTCATTCACCGATTTTCCGCGATCTCAATCTAACATTCTAAAGTTATTATGACTGGCACTCGTCTTATTCTATGTCCTGCCCTTATACATTTTTTTATATTGGAATAAAAAGTAGCCGATGTGTTACGAACTATATTATATATTCCACGTTTCATTCAAATTGATTCAGTAGTTTGGGCCTGATTGACACACAAAAATCTTAACATTCGCATTTATATTATTAGTAGGAATTATTTATTTACACACAGACTTAACATTTATATTTAAAAAAAACTATGGTAAAAATTACGGACATATTTTGCCTACCAGAGGGGGAGTTGGGTCTACTTACTTATCCATAATAGTTTCCATCTTCTCATACAGCTGCCGGCGACTCCGCCGCATCTCCATTGGTTTTTTATGTCTATGATTGCGACGGTAAAATCTGAAAAAAAATATTTACATAACAATAATGTGTTGGTAAATAAAATATAGATGATCCTAATGGTTGGCGTCTTAAAATTACTCTGGAATAATCTGCGCAATGTTTTCAAACGGTTAGGTGGAGACTTTTTTTTTAAGATGTATATAGCCACAGATTATATAATACTATACATATAGCTAAGCGTTTGGTTGCCAGCACACCTGTAAGTGTAACTGCAGCTCTTTCCTTGAAAACTCCTAGGTTATATCGATCAGGAAATACTATCTGTTTCAGTAAATATAATAAAATGTTTTAATAATAAATACCTGGCAGTTTCAGTAGAGTTGGGTAGCTCGTAAGCCACGCCCCAGTTCAGGCCGAAAGTAAATGTGCCAGGGGTGGACGTTGGTGCTGGCTGCCCTATCACTCCAACTGTCATGCAAGCAGCACACTGGCAAAAAAAAAAAAAAAATGAACATAGTTCACAGACTGCATAATTATAATGAGGGTCTTCAAATGCATTCCTAAAAACGTTACGACAAAGAAGATAAGTACATACAACCTTTTTTATAGGACAAAAAAGTCTAAAAATATGTACTTTTGTCACCACCGGTAAGTACTATTAATAAAAGTACACGTCTTGTACTCTTGCACTTGTTGTAATTGTTATAAAGTACACGTCTAAGTTATTAACCAAATGTGCGTTTATCTATTCAATACAGAGTTGTGTAACATCCATATCAAGTTGGAGAAGCCCGGATATTTGTAAGATCCATTCTTTATTATTTATTCTTTATTGTACACAGAGATACTTAACTTAAAACTTAAACTTAAAACATGTATATAAAGGCGAGCTTAACCCTAAAAAGAGTTCTCTTCCAGTAAACCTTAGGATGTGAGAGATGGGAAAATGAAAGTGGGTACGTGTACAACACATATGGATAAAAGAATAGCAAATAAATAATATAAACCTGCTAACAAATGAACCTACATACAAATAAATAAATAAACCTACAGATATACTTAGCACAACTATATTATACTATACCTACATACATACAGTACACATACAATATAACTTGTTACCTACATACATACAATAAGATACTATAAACTTACAAGGAAAGTAAGGAAAGTAAGTGTTCTTTGACTTTACGCTTGAATGAAATCCATGACTATGACTAACAATAGTTAATAAGATAATCTCGGCAGATTTCTACGTCCCAACATTAGATTGGCTGTACCATTTGCATGATATTTGCATAATATTCTATCAAATATGTAGGTTCAGTACACAAAGATTATGAAATTCCATGCCCAGTGTAGTACAAAATGAAACTTACCGAAAAACTGGATCCCTCAGGGAAAGCGACGTACCGTTTTCTTCTTGAGAGAACTTTTGATGGACTCGTAGTTTTGGCACACACAAAAAAAATAACACTGGCCATCAAGAGAAGAAGCAATTTCGAATTTCGAAACATTACATAGCCGTTTGGTATATTTTTGAATGAAGAGTCCTTTGAATTTAAAAGAGTTGAGCCTAAAACTTTTTAAAGTAACAAACACGAAAGAGTTTTTATAACGTTCGGGTTTAACCTTCTGAAGATAAGCATAGATTAAGATTTGTGGCGAGCTAAAATGGGATAAGAAAGTGGACTGTGCCGAGTAACGGAAGCAATTTTCACGTTGACAAAGCACTGCTAATGAATTCCTAACACGATTTCGTAGAAGGTTTTGTAGTGCAATTTGCCTGGTTTGTCATTATTATAGAAGAAAGAAAACCTTTCACATTTTATATTAGGTATATATTATACTAGCTTTCGCTCGCATCCCATTAAATCCCGTTAATTTTCCGGGATAAAAGGTATCCTATGTTACTTCTAATACCTCCAAGAATATGTGTACAAAGTTTCATGATGATCGGTTAAGTAGATTTCGCGTGAAAGCGTAACAAACAAACTTACATTCACATTTATAATATTAGTATGAATTATTATTTTAACCTATGAAAATAGTACTCAGTAAAAAGTACAAGTACCTACCGCACTGTCAAGGAGGAAAAAAAAAGGAATATTTCACTAATTTATTAACCAAAAGTGCTACTAAACAGAGCCCACGGACTCTTAGCCGTGTCCAAAGTAGGCGCAGGCGCATTATAATACCCTTTGGCCCAATCTACCAGTGATATTGGACAAGTGAACATAGAATCGCAGTTTTCCAGTAAAACTCCAAGGCGATGGGCCGATGAGTATATTGTGTGTTCTAGTGGCTCTGACGCGACGATTTTTGTGATAGGCATCCTGTAAATAAATAAAAATGAAGTTATATATCTAGTGAAAAGTTAATATGCGGACACATTTGCATGTAATTTTTCAAATAACCCATAACGATACGTTAAGGAGGAATCAGCTTTGGAAATGGCAGGGACTACTTTTATAAATGATTTTTCATGATCAATGATCAAAAATCATTGGTGAGATGAGACTGAGTGAATTTGTTAGTCAAAGTCAAAGTCAAAAATCTTTTATTCAATAAAATCTCACTGATCACTTTGAATCGTCATTACGTTTTGTATGATTAGGTATGATTACAATTTTTTTTTATTGGATGACTTGGAGCTAGTTCGTCCCAAGCTTGTTTGTCTTCTAAATAATCAGATATTTTATAGTATGCTTTTAAAAGAAATCTCTGTTTTATTACGTTTTTGAACTTGCCAATCGACAACTGAGACACATCATTAAGGATTTTGTTAAAGAAACGTACCTACACATTGCCCTTTGAAAGATTTACAAATTTTTGTGAGCCTAGTAATGGGAACAGCGAGTTTGTCTTTATTTCTAGTGTATTATGATTATCACTTTTTTTGTTGAATAGATGTTATGTTTGAAATTTATTTTACTCTGCGGCAATGCAGTCAATGTCTTGGGTACGCTTCCGATCGGTACTGATTTGGACCAGTTGAGCTATGTATAAATAGATTGCAACGGCTTGTAGATAGCTCAACTGTTTCATGTGTATTTTGTAAATATTGTAAATACTGTGTTAGTTGTAATTTTTTTTATGAATATACTTTACTCTTAGCATCAATAAAATCCCAGTCAGTGTTTAAACTACGTTTGTTTTATTGAGGTGTTAAACATAACAAATGCGGAGTGGTCTGTAAGGCTGGATTAGCAATTGAGATAGCGCATTAGGTCCGCCACCGCTCCATTCTAAGATAACGTTATGCATTGCCACGATATTCGTTTCATGTTTGCAGTAGAACCGATAATCGTTGGAAGAAACTAGTACTCGAGTGGACCCCATCGTTTAGGCAAGCCTATTTTTTGTATAAGCTGTTTCGCATATTAGTTTGTAAGGTGTACCTAAGAACAATATAGTATTTTTATTCATTCATTCGAGCGTAGTTGATCTGCGAAATGTAGAGGTATCACTAGATGTAACACTAGATAAGATAATCCATATAGCGAGCCCAATGGCAAGCAAGCTCATATGAAATAGTGGCCAACTCCGTCATGGCTTAACGACTGCAAGAACCGGGGCCGACGTTTAACGTGCCTTCCGAAGCACAAAAGCGCTCAGATGTAAATGCCACTAACGGTCACCCATCCAAATAGTATCCGCGCGCGTCGCTTAGTTTAGACAATCGGTGAAGATTGACTAAGAAAGCCTAGCCACGCCCGTTTCAAGCTCAATGACGCATCTTGGAAGAGACTTACGCCAAGAAGTGAATTTACCTTAGCCCGAGTTTATATATTAGTAAAAAGAATATTTCTTACGTGAAAAGTGTCCGAAAGATTTCTTCCAACATGTTTGATCCATGGGGTACAAGCCGCTGCGTGGTTTCACAAAGAGTCTTCAAAATGCACTGTCTACCGTTGTAGCCCATACTGAAATAAATAAAATATTAATAATAAATATCCTTGGACATTACACACAACGCCCAAACTAAGGAAAGCTTGTACTATGGGAACTAGATTGCTAAGAGAATACTTATATACATGATTTTTTTGTAAATACATACTTATAATACATAGTACACACCCAGACATAGAACTTAAAAGTATTTTGTTATTATTCAGAATATAAGAAGTATTAACTGAATTACTATACATTGGATTATGTTATAACTTTGTGTGTAAAATTACTTTATAGCCAAAACCTTTAAAGCCAATTATTGTGGGAATTACCACTTTACTAAATTATGTCATCATCATAGGTAGCTTGTAGTGACCCACTTGTGGCTTCCTTCCTCAATCGCCACTCTTGTCAATTTTGGTCCTTTTCAACTATGTATGGAATATTCATTCACCAAAATAATTATGTGTAGAGCACGCAAATATTGTACTGTCCCTGCATCGCAAGCTAAAAGCGTTCGCTGCCTAGTATAATGTCAAGTGACGTGGCTACGGATATACGAAAACTAGAAGCTTTTGGCCGGTTTCAGAGCTACCGACCGTCGGTGCGTACGTCGGTCGCGCTTGTCACGGGCGTGCCAGCAGCGTAGCTGTGTACGCATTCATAGACTTGCATAGATATAGCTACGCCGACGTACGGTCAGCGCTGACTGTTGGTCGAGCACTGTATACAGCCTTTGACTGCAAAAAACGCGCTGAAACGCGCTAATGTCACTGTTTAGTCACAGAATAATAGATTTAGTATGAAAACAGTTCAGAAAACCAGCCAAGCTTAAACCTGGCAGGTTTATTCACCCACTGTATTTGATCAAGCTCAATTATTTTTTGTTTTTTCTAGTACTTATTAATTTGCCAGGAGCAGGTAAAACGTATTGTGGAAACATTATCATACTCATACGTATAGTATTATATAATCTGTGGTCATACTAACTTATCCAAAATACTCTCAAGTTTTCCGTAAAGATCTCGTCGGTTCCTCCTTTGCTGAATGTGTGGCTTCAGTTTTTTTTTTATGTAGAAAGCAGCAGTTTCGGTCACATTCGGTAAGTCGTAGGCAATGGCCCAGTTGAGGCCAAATGTGAAGGTGCCCGGTGATGTTGATGGGGCTGGTTGGCCGATCAGTCCAATTGCCATACATCCTGCGGCCTGTTAAGTGAAAATGGTTGTATACGTTATTCATTATAGAATAGAATAGAATAGAATAGAAAACGTTTATTTTGTGTCATAAAAAGAATCATACATGAGTTCAGCATAAGAATAAAAATAAAAAATAGAGATCTAATATTATAACAACAAAATCGGTCGTCACTCAGCATCAGTTGTAGCAGCATGGGCACTACTACAACGCTGGTATTCTGTGACGCCAAAGCTTACGCCGGCAGCAACGGCGGTACACAGCGTTATACTTATTTTATTTTAATATAGGTAATATCCTTTAGGTAACATAATACTAAAAATTAACACTTTACATAAACTTAGTTAGCTACATCAGGAAGTAACACATTATCTAATGGAGACGCAACGTCGTCTGACTATATTATGTTTCTCAAAGTCGTAATAATTAAAAATGAATGATTTTATATTTTGAAGTCTATCTGTTGATAAATTTATGGTTAATGTAAAAAAAAGACAAATTGAATTTTTCAACAGTACATTATTTTTCTTAAACACTACATAAAATTAAAAGCAATTTACCGAACCGAACCTTTTTAAACAGTATATTATTTTTCTTAGACACTACATAAAAACAAAAACAATTTACAGAATAATTTGTAAAAGAGACAGTTTAAAGTAAGTACTTACTGAAAAGCTTGATCCAACAGGAAAAGCAACATAGCGTTTTCTTCGTGACAATAACTTTGTTTTGTTTTCTGTACAAAAACTAAACTGCATAAAACAACATGCCAGTAACAAAGTTATGCAGTTTATTTGAATCATTTTGAATTAGGAAACGTCAAATCACTGGCACAAAACACGATTTCTTTTTTTTTTTATTTATACTACTTTTTTTTGTTCACTTTTTATCGACGGCTAGTGAAACAGTTGAAAGTCACACTAATACTATAGCAAAATGGAGTGATTGTTTTAAAAAATAATAAGGTCATAACTGTTTTGGGCCGACGATGATGCTAAATGACTCAAATTGACTTACTTTTAAAATCAGACAAAAACGTTATGATTGTTTTTTTATATACCTAGTAGGATATCCAACACGGATTTTCACTATACAGTTCAAGAGTACCTAGTATTCAGAGGATTATGACAGGGTTAAAACTAGATCGTAAAAAAAATATGTATAAATTACTAGATCGTAGTTTCACTTACCTGCTTTTTTTATATATTTTGATTACTTTTACAAAATTAACTAACGTTATTAAGTGACAAACCTTTGCAAAGTTCCTAACCTTGCTTTTTCGTTACAAAATATATTTTTTTATACAAATATTTCTTCATATCAACATTGTGTCTATAGAGAATACAAAGTACCTCATAAAGTAGCTTGTATTAGATCTACATAAATCCCTCACATCAGCGGGTCATTGACCCCGCAAATAACCTTTTATCCTCACAGTTTTAGCAAACCAGAGATTTATGAAAATCATATATCACTCGCGTCGACTCGAGTTCCTACTCTATGCCATTGCAAAAGTAAATTGGATTATTCAATCAGCTACATAGTATTTCATGAAGGTACTATGTAGAATGGTATGAAAGTTTTGATCGTTTTGCTACAGAATTTGGTGGGTATCGATATTTTTACCACGAAAGACGGAACAATAAAGTAGGTACACATATATGAAATTGTGGGAAGTCAATGGTTTGCGAGGACTCAATGCCCTTTCTAAAAATCTATAAGGACTAGTTCCTAAAAGAGGACTAATTCTTAACAGAGGATGTATGTACCTAATACTGGAAGCTAATAATCAAGAAAACCATAAAAATTATACTGGGTGTAAAAAAACAGTGTATTTTTCAAATTTCCCCTTTTTGCTACGAACTAATAAGTCTCACTTTATTCAATGATATACGATGTTTGAAATATTTGGCCATCGTAAGTTTTTCGATCTAATACTGTGGAAGTATCTTCGTGAGATAGATTCGAGTAACCCTTGTAAGGGTTCTTAGCCCATCGGTGTGTATGACGATAACTATTTTAAGGATCGCTAGCAAAATTCCTCGCGCACTGCTGGCTCGCAATTGGTTACCTATAACGAGTTTTTAAACTGAGCCCAAGTTTTATATCTCAACTCGAGTTTAAAGGCTTTATTTGCAGTTTTCCAGACGGTTCATTCATCTTCGTTCTTCTTCTTCCTGCCCTTATCCCACAGGTGGGGTCGGCACAACGTTCTTTTCTTCCATTCTCCTTTATAATTCGTCATCTCAGTGTTCACTCCTCTCCTATGCATATCATCTTTTACACAATCCATCCATCTTTTCTTGGGCCTACCTCTTCCTCTATATCCATCCACATTCATACTTAGCACTCTCCTCGTTACATGACTCTCTTCCCTCCGCATGACATGCCCATACCACGCTAACCTGTTGCTCCTCATTTTCTCTGTCACTGGTGCCACTTTCAGACTTCCTCTAATGTACTCATTCCTAATTTTATCCATCCTTGTCACTCCGCACATCCATCTCAACATTCTCATCTCTGTCGCATGCACTCTTTTTTCATCCGTTACCTTGGTAGCCCAGCACTCAAATCCATACAGTACGGCAGGTCTTATGATCATTCATCTTCGTTCTATTATGTGTATTATTGCGTACCTATGCACCGTTAACCACTTTTGGTGAACCAACAACCAAAAGTGGTTTGTAAAAAATAAACGCGAAATATAGAAAGAGTATTTGATTTGTTTTTAAACCATTATTAGTTAAATACAGTAATTTACACAAACAGAATAAACGTTTCTTAGAACTTTTTTCTAAATTCAAATGTCCAAAATCAGCTCACTAAAAATATCAAACAAATTAAAACCTTCAAGGTAAAATTAAAAACTTCATCCCTTACGCCACTTTCCATTTCCACGGGGTGCGTAATGGAATCATTTCCGTATTATAAGCCGGCTACCGTAGGCTTAACTTAATCCTTACAATTACTATGGGTACGTATGGAAAGTGGGTTACGGTGAGCCGCAGAGTAATAAATAAACCAAGACTGGGTATTACGTTAGTTCATAGTCAAAGTTGGAAAAATAAATCATAAGTTGCTAGTTTTCAGTTGACAAACGCTTCTGAAGCAGAGTTTTCTCTTTCATGTTTAATGTAGGTACCTACTCGTAGGTGCATTGAACGATAAATTATTTATCTTTTTTAACAAAAAATTACTGACACTTCCCTAATTGAATTTATTAAAAAAACGCGTATATTATTGGCTAAGCAACATTCCGTAGAAGAAGACCGAAGACCGGGCTCAGTGGCGCGTCTTGGAAGAGACCTACGTCCAGCAGTGGACTGATATAGGTTGATGATGATGATGAACAATCCGTTAGCTTCCATAATAAATTGTTACTGAGGTAATAACCTAACCAAGCAGTAAGTCACTTTTATTTTGGAAAAATTGAGTTAAAACGACTCCAGACTTCTTCAACTCCAGTTTTAACAATTTTATCCATGCACTATTTACATCAGTTCATTAGTAATTGACATCATTTTGTAGCTAGTACAATGTAACTCTAAGATTTTCTCCTTCCGTTTTGTGTACGCCGTGTTCGTGTAAACGTTTGTAATGAGAGACCGGTCTTTTAACTAATAATAGTTGGAAGGGTAATGAGGTATAACCCTATTCTTTTAAATAGTTACTTAGTCTTGTTCTTTGTAGTAAGACTTTATAACAAAAGAGGACCTACTAATAAAATGTCTTATTCTTTGGGATCAAAATCCTAATAGAATCAATATTTTATTAAAAAAAATACCCTCAAGTATATGATGATGGGAGGTGTTCTAATAAAATCTAGTAAAAATTTATTAGCTATTTCTTTGGGATCAATATCCTTATGGAAACATTATATTTTATAAAACGATTGCTACTCAAATTATGAATTAAAAAAAAAGTCAGTAACTATTATGTATTTTATTCAATAATGTTACAAGGATCATTTTAGAATTGACTATCGCAAAATAAATTCATTTAAAGTAGTATCACAGAACTAAAAGATCAGAAATGGCTTGAAATATTCCTTCAAAATCTTAAAATAAACAATACTAGGTTTAATTCACGGAGTGTTACAGATTGCTCAAATTATTGCGTAAAAAACAGTGAAAAAGTTGAATGAAGTAAATTTGTGAAATACATGTAGGTATAGCACAAGTTTTACTCACTAAGAAAATAAAATTATCATCAATTAGCTCTCTTACTTCCACTCCACATTAGATATTCACCACGAGAACATAGGGCACCATATTAAAAAACAATCTCTATAACTTCTTGAGTTTTTAGTACATAATAATCTTACTACCTATCACATCGGTGGGTTATTCAGATTTAGAATAAAACTTAGTACCGAAAACGGGCAGTCGTTAGCTCTGTCACAAAAGTTCGGATCCAATAACTCATTGTAAGTCAGTCCTATTTCTTTGTTGAACTCTTCCTCGTGTAGTGGGGCCCTGCAAATACAGATAATTTATTGAAGCCATCACGACGGCTATGTGGAGAGGATATTGTGGTAGGCGAGGAGGGAATTATATGTCGAGTGATACTAAATAGATTTTAGTACACGAATCACAACACATACAAAAAAATAAAATATAATGTCTCATGTACAAAAACGGTGTTGCTAAAATAGTTCAAACATAATGAATAAGACTTAGTACACACTTCAAAGCTCAAAGGCAATATCGGGTCAATTTCACGACGCCATAAAAATTACCTGTCCTCTTGGTTAGTGATGTAGATGGCAAAACAGGCCATCTCTAATGCTTTTGCGTGTTATATTTTATTTTATTTTATTTTATTTTAAGAATTTTAGGAAAACTAACAGCTAGGTATAAGACTGTAGGAAGACACACATAATAAAGTATTCTGAAGGCCAATTAAAAGTTTCCACAGATAAATAGATTACAAGAATTACAAATCAGAGAAGGTACAAATTAAATAGTTTGAATTTTGAAGAAAAAAATAAACAAAAAAAGCATACTAACTAAAAAGTCTAAACATTATTATAGAATTTGCCACTGAGTAACTAAACATTATTAAAGAATCTGCCACTGAGTAAACGCTTAAGTGTAGGTAATGAGGTATTAAATAAGTCTATATCAACATCTGCCTTGATCAAAGTATTAAACAGGTTGCTTGCCCTAAGAATGAATGCATTTTGCCTGTAATTAGTCCTAACCACGGGAACATGAAGTGCATTGGGTCTTCTTAACAAAGCCGAGTTAGTGCGCAGCCCAAGTAGTTGTAACAGCTCCGGGCAATCCACCGCGCCATTTGCTATGTTCAAAAGATACGATATGTCAGCAATTTCTCTGCGTTTATAGAGAGGAAGGAAATGAAACTTATGACATCTTGCAATGTAATTTGGCAGATAGATTTTAGCACGAAATTGCAGGTAACGAAGATATCTTTTTTGTATGCCTTCTATCCTAGAAGAATAGACATTGTAACATGGATTCCAGACCTGTGAGGCATACTCCAGGTGGCTGCGTACATATGCACAATACAAAATATACAAAATATTTCTACAGATTTCAAGGGTTTAGATCTCCAAAACTCTTCAAAAGAGTCTCATACGTAAGTATGAGGCACAAGATTTATGTGTTTTATTTTGCGTGTTTGCTTTTTGCTTTACTAAACTAATTAATGTGACTAAGTAATTTATTATTTTTATCAAGCGATTCTGTCTTTTATGTAATGTGGTACACGAGCAGAAATGTGCTAATATTCTGTCTCCTGTTTCTATAGTATTCAGCTGTCGTGTCAATTTTTGCTGACAAAGGCGATGAACGCGATTTGCCCTCGCTTCGATGGTTTACGATTGATTTATAGTTTCGAGAGAACAGTATATCAGCAGTAATAATTCCTCAGAGTGTCTATTATTAATTATTACGGACTTTAAACAGATGTACCTATTTATTTATTGAACAAAACATAATAAAGATCTTTTGAAATTACAACAGCACACGTTTATTCAACTGCCTAGTTTATGAGCATGGTTGTTTTGACAGTTTTTTTTTTCAAGCCTGCATATTAAAACTATCATTACGGTGCCGTCGACTTAATTCACCAGGGCGTCACCTAGGTGAATTAAGTATACTAATTTATAAGTATACTGTTCATAGAAATAATACTATTATTATAAATTCTTGTTCTTTAAATCATTTACCGCTTCTCACCAGCACCATCTTCTACCCCTAAGTTGCCTACGCCTGCGGGTAATGTGAGGACATTTCAGTGTTTCAATGTTTGTTTGAGGAATTACTTTCGCTGAATCATTCGAAAAAACAACTTAAAAAAAAAAAAAAAAAAAAAAAAAAAAAAAAAACTAAAAAGAGACCGATGAGAGCTTTCAATGACTTTGTAGAAACTTTATCGGTTTCGAAACTTTTTTATGTGAAAATGGGCTTGCGTTTCAAAGTTGATAGACAACATGGTCTGTTTGATTTTGAACCCTAGTGAAAAAGGATGGAAAAAAAATTTTTTAGACATGTTCCTAGGTATTATGTGTCTTGACCACCATTTTTTTATTTCTTCTGAATATCACTAATGAATATCAGAAATAATAAAACAGTATTTTTTTCAAATGGATCGCACAACTTGTATTGAAATAAAAACAACCAAATCAAAAAAAACTGCTGTCTGCGAGAGGTATTATTAATGTTTAAAAAAAAACTCAAACTTGACCACGTCACACTCCACCATAATAATATAAAAAAATTAAAACACAAAAAAAAAACTGTATAGAAAATTCACCGTGAAAACGTGTAAATAAAGTAATTATTTTTTTAAGGTCACGTTCAGTTACTAAAATGAACCAATACAGTTTCCGGTAGTCGTTTTTTTTGAAACTTACCGAAAACGTGTGTCCTCGCTTCTGCCGGATATAATGAATTAATCCTCCTATCAACGTCATGTGCCGGATTACAGGGCACGATACGCAACGGAAAAGGTAAATAAGGTTTTGTATAGGCAATAAAACTTTTTGAAGTGAAAACTTCTTTAGCAACGTTGTGATTTAAAAGTCAATGAAACGGAAATGACGTTGTGATTTGAAAGTCGATGAAACGGAAATGAAACGAAAAATCGCAAGTAAATATAGACATAGCCGTAATTTCAACCATCGCAGCAGAGCTACTGTTGGCTGAACAGTGATACCGTTGGAATGCGGTCAGACCGACAACGGGAGCAAGTTCGATTCCAAAACGACATTATAAGCTTTTTGCTACTTTTTACTTTTTATATCTAGTTCTGATTAAATTAATTTCACATTAAACACAGAGCGAGAGAGTTTTCACTTTTACCACGTGTGAATTTCACACAATGACATATTTTTGCTACAGAGACCGTAATAGTTAGGTTTTATTATTTAATCAAACAAAATGAAAGATTTTTTTGTGTTATACTTATTACTAAACCTAAGTTTTTAGTCTTCCGGTCCATTTTAAGGAAAAAAACACATAAGATGAATTTTAGAAAAATAGAGAGAAAAAAAAATTGACTCGTAGTAAAAGTTTGAGATTGAGCTTTTAAAAAAACAGACACCGTAACACGACCAAAGTTCTGGCTTTTGAATGAGCTAAATGAATTTCTGCAAGCATTTGAATAAATTTTTCTGTAGATACTGCTAAAGTTACAGTTATTTATTCTGTGACCTTGTATAGATTTGTTAAATTAATCCGGGGTTTAGATGCTTTCAACCAATTAGAGAAATTGACTGGATTGTTTTCAAACCATTGAAGGATCAATGTTTACGGCTGACCTTCAGCTATTCTCTAATGAAATATATTTTGATTGCAATGATCTATTTGACTCTAACATATTTTTTCCGAAATAATATGTCAGACCATTGTAAATTGATTGATGGTAAAAATGCCTCTAGCGACTTGCTTCATTATTTTTCTTGAAACAAAATCATATACGAACATCAAAAATAATTGTGTGTTCTGGTTATTTATTTGTTTGTTAGTTGTAGTTGTGATATAGCCGCAGAAGCCTTAGCGAAGCAACCCTAATAAATCTTAGTAGCATTAGAGATGGGTCACTAAAAGGCTATGATTTAAAAGGCGCGATCCAAAGTTACTGTCAAAGACAAAATTGGCTGTCATTATAGCACGCTAGAAATTTATAACAAGTTTCTTTATAAAATAGTCAGTGTTAAGCAGGTTTTTTAAAATCTGAGTGTAAATTTTATACTTGACTGTACATGTATTAGGGTACTCACGTGAACACAACTCTCAGTATATCGTGCACCAGGGACCTCCCAGGTGGCGCTAGATGTGTCTTAGCTTCACAGATGCTTCTTATTACACATGCTCTACCGTTCAGGTTTTGTCTGAAATAACAATACACATAAAAATTATTATACTGCTTCCTTAAAAAAAACTAAAGATTTGATATCCAATATCAGACCTCTTCAAAAGTGTCGAATGCACTTGGTAAAAAAAACAGCACATTTGACTCAAAAGGTAATTAATCACCTCCCAGAATTTAATTTCGTATGATTTTTAGTCGTGCATGAAAACAATTGAAAATCCTAAGTTCAGAGTCAAGATTCTTTTTAACTCTTGGTCATTTCATTTGGTGGGAAATCTTACAATTCCAAAGCGCTCTGCATATTATCCCAAAACTCTCTCTTCTGCCTATGGTGTAGCTTTCGTCTAGCATGGGCAGCCACAAAATTGCCATCTGGAAGATTGTACACCAGATCAGCCTCCATGACAAAATACCAGCCTGAAGGTACGTGGGTCATGAAGGTTTTCACTGCTGATGTGGTCATCTGAAAGGTTACCTTTGGTTAGTCTGTCTCTGGTTTTCTGTCGTGTCTTCTGCTGTAGATAGGTACCTCCAAATAATTTCAACTTTGGTTTCTTTTTCACAGTGTCGCGGCACAAGGCGACTATATCCAATGAAACTCCATTTTACGCAAAGAATTCTGTTTTGGCTTTGGGAATGTTTTTTGAATGTTTAGAAGACCATCAGCGCTTCTAAACTAAAAAAATGATACTTACATTTGCCAGATCAACGTCTTAAGCATGTCTGCACGCGCTTTGCTCACGTCCTGCGTGATGATAGGTTTAGCGTGTAAAGTTGTTTCAAAATTCTCGACTTCGATCATCATTTTATTAACATACGAAATTAATATTATGTTTAATTCAAATCTTGATAATTATATAAAAACTAGTTAAACTTTTAGTTGAAACTAAAAAAGAATAGGTATTTGAATGGTCATTAAAGTCACAAAAGTTGCCTTTTTGTGCATCCCAAAAAAATATGGATGATAATCATTATATTTTATAAAAAAATGTATTTGGTATGAGCTAGACACTACCTTGGGTATCTCTTACCTATCGCTTAAGTTTAAGTAAACAAATCCTTGAAAAAATGCAGAAAATATCTGTATTTATTAGACCTAAAAATTTCCTCCAGCGGGCATGAAATCATAGCGCCTTGGTTTAAAATCAGGAAATTACAATAAAAATCCAGTTAGTCTCAGGATGAAAGCGTAATTCAATACTGCAAAGAAAAAAATAACCCGAGATTGCAGTTGATTCATCAAGTGCTTTCATCGTTTCTTGAATCTGAGACAATTCTCGGAAATTCTTAGGATTAGAACCACCGGATTCAATTACTTTGTTTGTAGTGTTTTTATATTGAACTTGTTTTATTGAAATAAAAATATTCGTTTTATTTATTCTATTTACACTATTGAATTTGATATTTTTTTGAGTGTAAAAGGATGTAAAAATATCCAAAACACACTGGAACAGTTTCATGGCTTTATTTTTTTACACTTGTAGGAAATCGGTTGTTTAGTGCAGCGAAATTCTTTCCATAACAATTTATTTAATAAATCGTTGCAACAGTTTGTAGATAGCTCAACTCTTTCATGTGTATTTTGTAAATATTGTGAATATGGTAAATACCGTATTAGTCCTTACTTGTTGTTAATAAAAAAATATAACTTACAGATATAGAACTTCCTGTTGGAAATGCAATGTGTCTTCTCTTTCTTATCGATTCAATCGATTTCTTCAAATTTGGACAATGGTCATTATTGAACGCATATCCTGGTTGTAGAGTCACAAACAAAAATAAAAAGTAAAAGTAACTCTTTCCGAAGTAAGCCATTATTTTTTATTTTACTTGAAGAATCAATTTTAATTAAATTTCTTTTTTTTCGTGTTACAAAACTAAAAACACTACTTTTCTAACATGTTATCTGTCTACCATTCTTCGTCTGATAATCGACCGACCTTTCTGTAAGGTGGGTGATTTTATATGATGGGTATCAGCTTTTGATCACATGCTATGGGTGTGATATGACATGTATTTTGGGTAAAGAAGTGTGCGCAATTATAGTGTGAACTTCAATCTCATACATTTTGAAGGACAAAAAAAAAACAGATTTGAAGTCAATTTTTTTTGTGGAAATTTGCAAGGTTTTTTCTCACATCTTTGTTAATTCAGCATTATGGAACAAATTGTAACTTTAAATATGCAAAAACACAACTTAATATAATAAAAATATGTACTTGAGTTTATATTATATTTAGTGTACTTATTCAATACCAAAGTCAAATTTTCTTTAGCTTTGTAAATAGGGTTTGTTTAGGATATTAATTTGATGCAAGGCTATAATACATAATCGTAAGTACCGGTTTCTCTGAGAGATGCAGATGTAAGCGTACCTTTACACCTGGCGATAAATAGAGCACACGTCTCAACTCACTCTTATTGACGATACTAGTATGGAATGTTAACATGAGCTCTCAAAAAAAAACAAACCTAGTACAAGAAACATAGGTCAAGCTTTCCTTATGGTGGGACTAGAGAGCGTTGTGTGATATGTCCAAGAATATTTATTTATCTATTATTTTTTTAAACCTGTATAACAGGTAACAATCAAAACAAAACCTAAACTATAGATTCGAACGAAGGGTTATAATAACAGTATTCAATAAAAGCATCGACGGTCTAGTGGTACACTGCCTTCCGATCGTAAGATCGTGGGCTCAAACCCGGTCGTGCGCTAATAGAATTTTTCTAGTCGAAAAATGTATGCACTCAATCGATGAAAAATAACATGATGAGAAAACCCGCGGCTTAGTCCGCTTCACACGTACTGACCTTGTCTTTTTTGTGGATGGGGCAGACTAGGCTGGGAGAATCGTGATAGGACGGTTGCAATCCCAGGCATTGCAGCCATCTTATCTTTAGAACATGGGTAAAAAGTGGCTCTTGACGGTTTATTAATCATCTAAGTATCATGCAAAAACCTGGTTATTATGTGAAAAATAATCTAAATAGTACATTATTCTCCGTTTTAAAAATTATGGTCTATTTCGAGTTCAAGGCATCTATAAAATTTACAGAAGTTACCTACCTAGTGTCGAAAATACAATTTCGGAGTAAGACTTATTTATCTGTGTCATAAAAAAGACAATTTCACATACCTTCTGCGATTATTGAAATTGTCAAACATAATTTATAAGTTTAAAAAACTGGAAAAACCGACTTCAATTTGATACGCCTTCATCATCAAATGATGATGATGATGGCAGTTCATTGAGACTGTTCTATTGATCGTAAACACCACAGAAAAGCAAAATACGCAATGTATCCGAGATCCACTGCGCGGTGACACTACAACGGTTGGCAGTCGAGCTGGCAGTGATGCGCAATGTAACTTAAATACGCTAACGCGGCGACTGTCAGATTTGTTCGTGGGTACTTACTGTTTGTTCTATTGCTCGTAAACGTCCCAGAAAAGTCACAGAAAAGCAAAATATACAATATCGTGTACGCGTATGACGTGTTTTTGCCAGTTATTTTTATTTAACTGCCTAATTACTAAACCGATTTTGATAAAAAAATTTATGGGACCAATTCGGAAGCATATTCTTTCAGATAAAAAAAAAATATCAAATCGGTTCATAAATGACGGAGTTCTGAGGTAACAAACATAAAAAAAATAAAAATAAAAATACAACCGAATTGAGAACCTCCTCCTTTTTTAAAGTTGGTTAAAAATGTGTGAAAGTATTTTTATCTACCTATAAGCTACGGGTTACGTATACGGGTTTAAATAATAAACCATTGACCATGAAGACAATGGTATTAAGCGATAAGACCGCCGTTTGCATCACAGGCCTGTTCTTACGTAACTGTAAGTTGCACTTGTCCTTAGTAAAGTTTTATATTTATTTAAGGCCGGAATACTCAAAAGTCACTAAAATTTGAGCACCACTTAAAATTACTCTGCCTCTGTTTGACATTACTCATTTGTACGAGATGGCAATAATTTAAGCGGAACTTAAATTGAGTGGGGTTTGAGTATTCGGTAATTTGTCGGTCAAAGCCCTCTGGCTAAAAACTCATTAAAATCACAAGGATAATTTAAAATCGTCTTACAAATTGTTTTATTGGTGATTCTAGATGCGGCGCGGTTACAAATATGCAGCTGACGAATTCTATGGCATGGTGGATGAACGGTCTGCTGAGAAACGAAATCTGTGGATTTGTTTCCCATAACAGAAAAAGGTGCCTTGTATGAACTAAAAACTTTTTGTTTCTAAGTAGTTTAATATGTTCTATAGCTCACGATATCTCTATAGCTAATCAGTATTATTTTATTGCATGCTATGAGTATAAGTGTAATTTTGAAAGATTCAAACTTTTTCGCAGTTACATTCTATGAAAATAACCTTGATGCCATTCCTTGCCTAGCTAAAGCCATTTCCATTCAATTTACTAAAACTTACTAAAAGTAATAAGAAAACGATTAAAAATTTTGTGTTTTTTA
The DNA here is from genome assembly GCA_947507515.1 of Eulithis testata. NCBI lineage: Eukaryota > Metazoa > Arthropoda > Insecta > Lepidoptera > Geometridae > Eulithis > Eulithis testata. The sequence goes on from OX382209.1 coordinate 2,122,750, forward strand.
TCTCAGAAATCTTTAAGTCGTATCCACAATAAGCTATCGTATGAATTCGTGCACGTAGCCATGTTCGGTGACCCGGGATGTTGTGTCAAAGAATTAGAACGGAGTTGTAGAATCTACTCATTAGCTTAGTCACGATTCACACTTACACAAACACGACTTTATGATAAATTATATAAAGTTGAAAATGTCTTGAGATTTCTTTCATAAAGGAAAAACTGATAGATGCTTCACCTTATCTCACGCCAATGGGTTAAGGGTATAAAATAAGTTAGTAAAACCTCAGTTATACTGCTATTATGTAGGGACACTATTTAACTAAGTAGATATTTTCTACTAGTTATAAAAAAAAAAATTGGACTAAGAAGATAAACTTTTGTTTAGACTTAGTAAAAAAAAACTCTTTAGCAAATAAAAGAACAAAATTATTGTTTATTCATAGATAATACAAAATCAAAGAGTGAGAAAGGACAGTCGCTGGCTTGATCACAAAAATCTGGGTTCATAAGTTCGTAGTAGTCTTTCATCTCTTCCCTGAACTCCACCTCGTCAAGTGGCGCCCTGAAAAATACATTCAGATGTCAGAAAAGGAGAAAAATTGCCTTGCTACTTCTTTTGGGGTAGTTTAAAAACATAGTGTTACTGAAATTTTGGATACTCGTTAGGATACTCTACTTAAAATGTCTCATGGGCCAATTAGAGGTATACAAAGATGAAACAAAACAGTTTAATAAAATATAAGTAGTTAAGTCACCAAAAAGGGATTTCTAAAATTTTTAAGAATAAAAATAAGAATATTTTATTGCATAACTGTGTACATAAAGATGTTAGAAATAACTTATATTGACCTATAATGATTTAAATTGTCTGAAATAATAAAAAAGTGTTCGACCTCAATTGAGTTTCCTCCATCTTTTCATCGGTTTGTTTTAACATTGTTCCAAGTCAATACCACACCATTGCTTAAAACCATTACAAAATCAATTTAATTTTTAATTGTACACTTCCGTCGCACCGTTTCGAGGATGCGCTAAAATCAAGTTAGCTCGTAAATGTTCTCGTATTACGTTTCCTGTTAGCAATGTTTCGGCTTGCTGGTTTATATTTCATTTTGTTTTGTCTGACAGTATCTATTAGTATGACAGAAACTAGATTTTTCGATAAGATAAAACATACTCACCTCTCTAAAAAAATTGGTGGAAGGAGAAAACCCAAAGTTGTTATTTAAGGCGAGGTTATCCAAGAAGTTTAGGACGAAGACGTCTAGACGGGCACTGGACGCGAGCGCCCGAAAGGGCTGAATTTATAGATTTTGATAGTTTTCTTTCACGGAGATGAATAATAACTAAATTATAATAAAAAAAAATTACAGTTCCCTAGGAAATAATAAGCCCTATCTTTTGATATAACTTTGACATGATTTCAAGAAGAAACATCGTAGTATGAACCGTTTGAAATATCGATTTAGTGTCATCTTTACGATTTTTTTTATCGAGAAAATTATTATCATTCACGTTTCTATCTTTACAAAGCTGTAGGATATATGTTCAATTTTAATAAAAAAAAATTTTTTTTTTCGTGCAACTTTTGCACATCAGTAGAGAAACAGTTGTTAAAAAACCTAAAAGTTTCGAATAACCCCGCCTTAAAGTCGTGCGTTATTTTATTATTTATTTATTTTTATTTGGTGCTTGTGACTTGCTATTGATTTCCAAAATGAAATATCTTTTACGTGAGCTTTCTATAGTAAAATACTTTGCAGTCTATGTTCAGTAGACTGCTCAAAGCCGATATGATAATGATTGATCTAACTTACGTAAATATGACTCTCAGTATGTCGTGTACGAGAGATCTCCCCGGAGGTGCGAGGCGGGTCTTGGCTTCACACACGCTTCGTAGGATACAGGATCTTCCGTTCATGTTGTGACTAAAATAAGAAAAATCATTTCAAATCGACGAAATAAAAACTATACCCTCGGGTAAAAACATCCACGCTAAAGATTTTAAGCTATTGTTAAATTTATGAAAATATATATTGATAACTAAGTACTTTATTCCTAAGCTCCTTGTAGGTTTTATCAGTTTCATTTTTCTTTTCATTCATTCCCGTTCGTCCCACTGGTTTTCGTCCCACCTGTGTAACGTTACCGGCCTGTTGGTCTACTGTAAGCCACAAGTTATTTGAGATAGACCTACCTATCCTAGCTTTAGAAGATCCTATCAGGGAAATAGGAGTCGGTAGGTGTATACAGATTTATTATAATTAAAACCTAAGATAATGTCTTTAAAAGTTCACTGAAGCACTAGTACGGAGGTGGTAGAGATGAAAGAGTTCCGTTACGCCTGAAAATCTGAAAAGATCCTATATCAAATAATTTAGAAGTTAGCAGCCGGGAAGAATTACACAATTAATAAAAATTATAGGACATAAATATAAAATACTACACCTGGTAGGACAAATTCGTTTAGAAGAAAGGTTTTTATATAGCGCGTAATCTCAATATTTCTAAAAACAAATCGGACAACCACAGTAAAGTTGTTCTAGATTCAAAATACCTTGTTATTTTGAAAGCACTCAATGTTATGGAATTAGCGATCCAGCTTTCAAATCATCTGAATGGAATTTTCAGACTGACCTACAAATCTACGATAGAAATAGATAATGCAAATAGTTATCTAGAAAATGTTGGAGCTAAATTTCAGGTGGAAATTTAGCTCCAACATTTTCTAGATAACTACAACTTGAAACAAACGTGTTACTTGTACCTAAGTATCAGCAAGAAGGACCTAGTAGAATCGCTTTGGAACACTTAACGTGACGTAATCATTCTGATACATTCACGTTATCTATTCTCAACCCTCTGTCATAGCTCAGTTGGTAGTAGCTCTGCCTTCCGTGCTGTGGGTCGTGGGTTCAATCCCCATCAAGAACCAACATTTGTGTGTGGCAAATATAGATGTTTGTTCTGTATCTAGGTGTTACTATGTATTATATACGTAAGTATGTATTTACAAAAAAAAAGATTATAAGTATTCTATCAGTAATATATAGTTCCTATAGTACAAGCTATGCATAGTTTGGGACTAGAAAGTGTTGTGTGAAATGTTCAAGAATATTTATTATTTTACTGTAGAATAACAAGATGATTACTACGAATTCACACCGGATTTAATAGCAATAAAACATATCTAGCTAACTCGCAATATCAGAATATTTCACACTTACAAATCAATAGAACTCTGCAACTTCTCCCAGTACTCCCGCTTTTGCCGATGATGCTCCTTTCTCCTGAAGAAGCGGTTGGTGAACTTCTCCTCTGGCAGTGGGAACATCACATCTATCTCCAAGGCTATGTTCCACCCGGATGGTGCATGGGTCATGAAGGCTTTTACCAGGGATATTGTCAGCTGTAAACCAGAAATGATATTGATTATGTACCACATGTTTGTATCTAATTAAGAAATTAAAATTTAATGATGACAATAAATAAATAATTCTGGAAGTTAAGTTAGCCTCAAATAAGTTCTTAGTAACTTAAGAGGGAGGCCTAGGACCCAGCTGTGAACTTTTAAGGTATGATGATGAGAGACAATTGGAAATGATCGATAAATAACTTAACTGATCCAAAGATTTTTCACTTAAACAATACTGAAATAAAGTTACCACAACATTACTGTTCTCAGGAAAAGTCAGATGACGCCGCTTCCTCACTGATCCGATGTGTGTCTTTACGTTTGCGCAATCATTGCTTGTATTGTTCACAAAACACTCGCATTGTACTAATACACACAGCAATACGTATAACCAATGCATTTCAAACACTCACTTCACAAGGAAAACTGCTGGCTCTACTAAAAGCTAGGTGATTTTTTTTTTCGAATCCGTTGTACATGCTAAGTATTTTAATAGAACCTTTAGAGAAAGAAAATGTTTCTTTCTCTTTCTGTCACTGGTTTTTTTTTTATATTTGAGGGTTCCAAAAAGTATTCTATTCACGGTTTCGTAGGTTTCAATGTCAAAATATTATCACTTTTAATATTCACACGATTAGTTTATAATTTAGAAAACAAAGTTCAGTCAAGGTCACTGCACCTAACCAGGTCACTGACCTTTACAAATACTCAGACAATAAGTCAAAAAACATTAAAATGATTCGCAGACAATCTTAACCGACATGACCAAAAATTAAATGCAAGACTAAGATCACAGCTATGGCTCAAACAGTACCTAATGTTATTATTCACGTGACTATTTACTTGGCTGAGTGTACACACTGTTGTTGGTCAATGTTTGGCTTAGTGTAGAATAGACGTTTTTTTATGAGAGAATTAATTTTGTGATAGAATATTTTTTATAATGTCTAAGTACTAAAAACATTTAGTGCTATCAAAAGTCCCTTATCCAAATTATTTTCATTTATAATTGTTCCATAAATATACCAAAGTATATTGTCCTTACCAATCGGTTGCAAAAAGACACTGAAAAGGAGAGATTTTTTTGAAAAGAACAAATGTACTCATCGCTGCGGTGGCGCGCGGCGTGACGACCAAGAAGGCCTTTATCAACCACTGTTATGGGTCTGAAGATATTTGACCGCACAATAGTGTATTCCACAGTAAGCAAAGTCTACAATGCAAACGATGTACTGTATAAACGAACGTGTTTGCTTGAGTAATTTGACCTCTATCACGAACAAATCTGACAGTCGCCGCGTTAACGTATTCGAGTTATATTGCGCGTCAATGCCAGCTCAACTGCCAACCGTTGTAGCGTCACCGCGCAGTGTATCTCGGATACGCTAGCGTTACGATACGTTTGCAATTGTCACATTTATTTGTGATCAAGGCAAACGTCAGTGTTAGCGCGGTTTGGTTCTCAGCGACCAGATAATGATATTTTTGAAGTTATAATTCTAATGCGACTTCTAACAAGGTTGCGTTATTCGAAAGGACATAGTCTCTGTCTCTTTTCTATTCGAGGGAATAGAAAGAGACAGAGACTAATACGCTACAATCAAATATAGATGGCATTGTTCAGCAATTCAGCATTTGACCGCCCGTGTTTTTGAAGATAAACAATTTCCAACTGACAGCGGGGGGAATAGAAAGAGACTAATACGCTACAGTCAAAATATAGTAGATGGCAGTGTTCATGCAACTTTTTACTTTTTATTTTGAAGTGAAATAAATACTAAATTAATTTCACATTAAACACAGAGCGAGAGTGAATGCGTGACACTCGAAGTATAACTTCTTCCGCGCGTAGAGACTACACACAAAGGTTTTTTTTATTATTTGGATCACAAGATAAAATACTACAAAATACATATTTTCCAAAATTATCATTTTCGGTGTAATTTCTAATATAGTTAGAATCATCATCATAACCCACAGTCTTACTTTACCCACTGTTGGGTATAGGAAGGGTATAGGCCTGTTTCTGTCTGTGTCGCTTCTCGCATGGTCTTAAATATTTTACTTTATAAATGCTCTTTTTTTAACAAAACTTTGTTTAAACCTACTGTTTTCGTGGAATAAAGTTAAATCTGATAGAGTTTTCCAACGAGTCTTATTCCATTTTTGAAATTAAGTATAAAAATATACAAAAGTATCAGGACACAGCCTACAAACGGACCTTACATCAACCCGAGTAAGAGAAGAAAAAAAAACAATTTTATACAAAGCTTTATTTCACTATCACGTACATAAAAAAAGCTATATCAAGTATCATCCTGGTCATAGAAATTCAACCCGTGAAGGTCCTCGCACGGGTACATCGCGCGGCAGTCACGACCCTCGCGGGTCACATCGTACCCCTCCGTCTCGCGGCCTTTCGGTAATCTGAAATTATTATTGGATAGTTTTATGGTTGGGATGAGTTGCTAACTGTGTTTTTGGGGCCGATGGCTATTGATAATAAACTTTGAGAGATGTTGACCCAGTAGTCAAAAATATTTTCATCTACTTGATATTCCATTATTGACTGAATAGTCACTTTTGGAATTAAAAAAATATTTTTGTAAGTTATCTTCTTGAGATTCTACCAGCAGTGTATGCCTTAAGAATAGTATTGCATTATGACCTGTGCCTCAAGTAAGGCGCGATGACACTCATGTTTTATAAAACAGGCAGTAAAAGTCTTGTTTCCTATAAAACCAAAGAAAATACTCACGTGAAAGTAGCTCTCATAATTTCCTCCAAAAATGTTCCTTGATGTTTTCTCTCTTTACCATACTCGCATAACATTCTTTGAAGGCAACTCGAACCATTCCAGCCCAATCTAAAAATGAATAAAGATGAAGACAAATTAGTTTCTCTCTCAAATTAGAAACTAATCGCATTAGTAAAAATGCAATATACAACATAATAAGTAATACATGATATACTTAATATAATATACATAATATAATATACATAATATAATATACATAATATAATAAGCATAATATGAAAGCTAGCACTATTTTTTTTACTCCTAAGATACCGATAAGAGGAGTACTATACATTCTGTTGTAAATCAGAGACAAGTAAAAAAAAAATTCAACGTTTGCTCAAAATACAATGCCATTTCTTTTTGTTTTTCTCTTATGCTGGCAAGATTGTTTAATAAGATACGTGTAGAAGTTGCAAAGACATTTTTGCGAACAAGACAATACTGTAAGAACTAACCTATGTTTGGTATTGCGATTCAGTTAGCTTACGCCTCAAAACTAGTGATATCGACGTTTGTCAGATGGAAGATAATTACAAATCTCTTACCCCTGCAGAATTCTTTCGACTTTCTCATACAAGCTTGTCCTTCCAGTTCTGTGGAACTCAATGCTCTGTTCATGTAGGCCGTTTAGATAGTTAGTATTTTTTTGCATATCGTGCATATTTTTTCTAGATAGATAATGCTGGTCTACGCTCCGTTTTGCAAAAGCTGGATTAACAATTGGTTTTCTGAAATCATGTACATGTGTTAACTTGTTATTGAAGCTTGTGGCTCAATCAAAGGTTTCAGAATCTATTTCTACTACTATCATAAATCTGTAAAAAAGCCAAAACCTAAAATTAAAGATGTGGATAAACTAAATATGCAGATATATTGAATAAACGATTCTGATACCGAAAATCGAATTTGTCTGCTTGTCTTTTGGTTTGTTCGCGGATCACGCCTAAACTATTGGACCAATTTTAATGAAACTTATACCATTCAAAAGCTCTTCTTCCGGATTGAAACATAGGCTATATTTTATTGTAATCAAAGACGTGGATTCTTAGATACAGCCTGAACTCTCTAGCTAAAGCAAAATCAGCCATTTGCTACGAGGTTCATCGTAAGCTATTTTGGTGGAATGTTTCGCACGCGTACGAAGTCGCGGGTATCAGCTAGTTATATATATATCTGTGGAAAAGTTTTTAAACTTGCAGTTTACATGACAAAGTTTTAAGTCGTCTGGGATCAAGCATAACTGACATTTGCGTATAAAAAATAGATGAGTTGAAAACCTCCTCCTTTTGAAAAGTCAGTTTACCTTTTATACGGTACTTTTCCAATAACCTTGCCATCCTCATCCAAATAGTAGATATTTTTATCAATTCTTCTATTTGCTCCGTAGTTCTTGATCTCTCCTTTGAACATGTTGAATATTGACGGATCTGAAGGCAGCTCCCAGGCAAGCGCGGCTGTGGAGCCAAACCAGACAATGTCTCCTACTTGGAGATATCCATGGGTTTGGGTGCAAAATACTACAAATAAAATGTAAACTAAAAAATAAATAGTGCGTGGAGTCCCTCCGCGCGGAAGAAGTGAATCCTCGAGTGCCACGCATTCACTCTCGCTCTGTCTCTTTCTATTCCCCCTCCCCAGGAGCGTTAAACGTTAAACGCAACCTTTTTGGAAGTCGCATTAGAAGTTTTACTTCAAATATAGTTGCGACAATATAGTCAACCGTTTGACCACAATCTCACCTGAGTTAAGTGATGATGTGGTCGACGATGTAGCAGGCTTACCTAGAAGGTACCTATTCACTCCACTCTTTAAAACTTCCAAATTATGGACGAATAACATGGTAACAAAATCTACTTCAGCTTCTAGATAACTGGTCTAGGGAAATGTGCGGTAGCGGACTCACCTAATTGAAATGAGCTGCCATCAGGAAAGATCACAAATCTCTTCCTCCTCGACAAGACAATTTCCGATAAATCTTCGGCAAAACTGACTTCTGATGTAACATTTTCATAATGTTCTTTATAGCAGTTACAAAAAGATATTAAAGCTAAGGCGAGGCCAAAAGTTGTAAGGTTCATTTTTCCTGAAAGTTAATCTTTTGATTAATGTCCGCTGCGTAATAGAAACGAAATTGATGTTTATGATTGTTTTTTATTTGTTGTAAATTCACACTTTGAACCTGTTGATCTAAATTGATATGAAAGTTCAGTGTGAATTTATTTGTTCAGTTTTGGAATTAACTTATATGAGTGAGGATTTATTTTGTTACGAAATGAAACCTTATCATAATAAATCTATTTTTTATTATTTATAAAAAGATCTTCTCAAGATATCTTGTATCGACTTTAAATTGCAACTACACCAAGGTTAGTTAGAGCCTCTTAATAAAATCTAGTAAAAATTTCATTAGAATTATTCCGAAGGTCATAAGAGTCACAATGTTAGAGCAGAATTTGTAACTTTTACTTCATTATTTTGAGTAAAAGTTAAATATTTTATTCAAATATCAATATTTTATTATTAACGTTCTTTTGTTTTATAAGAAATCGACGGATTTTTACAATCAACACAGTTTTGATAAAATCCATTTTACTGACACATAAAAATTAAAATATTTCAAACTATCAATTTAAAAAGTCTGTTTGTTTATATCAAAATAAGCACAACATTACCAATTCTAGAAGGTATTTACTAGAAGCACTAGTAATGCTCAGAACTTTCCGTGTACTCTTAAAATCAGTCGGTCATTTTGCAAACAAGGAACTATTTGTAATCTCAAAGTAAACCATGAAACAAGGCTGATGTTAAACTACTGCTGGTCTTAGGGTAAATATAGACATTTAAAACAATGGTCGCCATGTTTGTTTTCAATTATAACAGTACAGAACTGTCTCAGAGAGACGCTAATCAGAAACCGTTGTATTTGTAATATTTACTGCTACACTCAGAGACATAGCTTAAAAATAAGTTTTATATAAAAACAGTGTCTCTGCTCGTTAATATTATTATGAACTATCGGTCAGGTGCGGCATGAAGCTTGGCTGTTTAAAAAATATTATTAATTTATCCAACTAATATTATAAACGCGAAAGTTTAAGAATGTATGGACGTATGGATGCTTCACGCAAAAACTACTGATCCGATTTGGATGAAACTTGGAATATAAATTGTCCGTAATCTGGATTAATACATCGTTTTCTTTTTATCCCGGAAAATCAATGGGATTCAACGGAACACGGACGAAGTCGCGGGTGGAAGCTAGTTACTGATAAAAATAACAGACGAGAGTGTTTTTTTTCTACTTAAAAATAACTATACGCAGAAATTAAGTTCTTGAAGTAAGTCAACGGTTTCTTTATTTTTCTCTACGTGGATAAATTTAAAAAAGCACAATTGTTAGACAATGTGTGAAATTGTAGTTACAGAAGTTTAATTTGTAGTTTGCTCTTAGTTAATACTTTATAATGAATTCTAAAATTTTTTCCTACTTTTTACAACTCAGTTTCTTTACCACAAGACAAACAATAACTGCGTACTTTGCATTTTAAATAGTTTTAACATGAAACGCTTTAAAACTGGAATTTATATTTAAAATATAGTGTTAGTGTCAAAATCGACTACATATTGAACTGGATTTGTAAACTGTGAAATTGACATTTTTTTTTGTACTAATTACACATATTATTTACACTCCAAAGGTTACAAAACTTATTGCGCATCAAAGTGGTTATTCCATATCACAAAAACATAGTAATAAATCTTCGGCATATTATTTGTTTGCAACAATAAGTTTGCTTCAACATAAAAAACATGAAAAAATAATTACAAAACCCAATAAACTTACGAACGCCCGCGGGATTTACGAATGAATTGGTTAAAACAAGTAAACAATGCCCGGCTGTGGAATACATCAATAAATTGTCGATTTCAAAACAAATAAAAAAAAATAAGTAGAACTTCAATATTTATTCCATCATCGTTCAGAATTTATTATATTACTATGGCACAGCCAGGGTATTTTGCCAAACAGTCATCTGTAGTAGTGTGGGCTCTGTCATACTCTTTATGATAATCCTCGTCAAATTCGGTGCCTTTCGGTAATCTGAAAAAAATTTTTTATCATATAAATTAAATCATGAACGCTGACTGGCATGACGAGACCAGCATATTTATTTTTTCATATTCAAAGCTTTCACATTTTATTTTTACTTATATGTATTATAATGATCCGTGGCCCATTCTGTGCTGCCATCTCTAGACTGCTGAGTACATTAAGGTACACAAAATATACTAACACTATACTTTACACCATCAATTTTTAATGCTATATCGACTCTAAGCAATTCTTTTAATATGCTATAGATGTCAGTTCTGTTTGAACTTAATTTTTTTTTTTTTTTTTTTTAATTTATTTAGCGTACTTGTACTAACAGAGAATACTTATACCCTAATTATATTACGATCTAGCCAAAAGGCAGGCTAATTAGTAATTTTACATTGACATAAATTTTTAAACGTAAACTATTCTAAGAATGTGTCCATTGGCACTTTTCTTAGTGTCTCTAACTACTTAAGGCTAAAATATTGATTTATATTTTTACCGTTTTTACTGGCTATATCTAATATTTACAACAAAATGTATTATATTTCAGTTATCCTTAACCCCTTACATTTGAATAAATGCATTCGTTCGTTTATCAAAGTTATTTCTTAAATTGAATATTGTAACGCATTCTGTATGGTATGAAGGTACTCACGTGAACACAATTCTTAGGAACTCCTGAAGGAATGTGCCTTGCTCGCGCCGCTGGGCTGCTTCGCATAACTTGTAGAGGACGCATTGCCGCCCGTCCTGCCCTAGCCTGCATACAACAAACACAATGATTACAAATAAGGAACTAGACAATATTGTGTGTTGCAGTGGTTATGAGAATAAATAAATAAATATCCTTAGACATTACACAACGCCCTTTAGTCAAAAACTAAGCAAAGCTTGTAGGTACTATGGAAACTAGGTTGCTGATAGAATACTTATATACATTTTTTTAAGTACATACTTATGATACATATTACATAGTAACACCCAGACACAGAACAAACATCTATGTTTGCCACACATAAATGTTTGTTCTCGGTGGCCACGGCCCAAGGCACGGAAGGCAGAGCTAGTACCGACTGAGCCACGACGCTTGTCAGAATCAAAATCCTTTTAAATACAAATTGAAATCTTCAACTTCTTGGTATAGTGGAAATATTACAGATCTTAATAAAACAGTGTACGTAAACTCGTGACACGTGGACACTAACAATAGGGTTAGTCGTCAAGCTGAAAGTCGCTTAGCGAGCTATATAGAGAGACCTATGCTTGGAATAGGAGGATAGAATCCGAAACGAGGTCATCTGAGAGAGAACCAAGATGGTCGACACAGCTCAGAGAATTAGCAACCATGTTTACCACAGAATCGACAATCGTTGCAAAACGAATATTCGAATGGAAACCACGGTTACGTAAACACTGGATGAGAAGAGCCGAATACCGGGTTCAGTGGCGCGTCTTGGGAAAGACCTACGTCCAGCAGTGGACCGATATAGGTTGATAAAGATGACATAGACTCACGCTTTTATAAGGGTCTCCAGCTTCCCGAAAAGCTCCAGCCGACTGCTCCGATTTAACTCTATACTTCTGTCATCCAAGTCATCCCTCAGATAGTCTCTTGCTTCTTTGTGCATCTTCATCCTATCCAGCCTGATCTTCAACTTATCTTTGTAAGACATTTGGTCGTCAATGCTACGCTTGGCGAATGCTGGATTCACGATTGAAGTCCTGCAACAGATTCATCACCACTTTACATCTGCAATTTTGCAAGTAGCAAGTAATCCTTTATAAAGTTAGAAGTTACGGTTAGAGTAACGCTGGCTACAGGTTTTCTTACAGGTTTTTTTACAGATTGTTCCTGTTTTCGTACTTTAGTAACCATAATTTCATCAGAATTATTTTTTTTAAACATGGCACTTTAACATTTCATGTCTTACGCTTGTCTGTAGTATGTTTGTCGTGCATTGCAAACTGGCACTCTATTTCTTTAAAGTGTTCGATAATCAAGCCGTTAGTGTACCTATACCTACGAAATGTGCTCATGCCCTCTTCAGAACAGAATTGTATCATTCCATTCTTCCTGAGCATTGTATAAAATGTAATTGTTTACAACAGGAAAAAGTGTACAGGGCTATGAAGTATATTATGTATGCGAGGTACCTGTGGTAAGGGACTTTAGCAATAACTCGGCCCTTTTCATCCAAGTATCCAATTTTACTGTCCGACTTCTTCTGAGCTATTTTTCCTTTTAGATCTGTGAAAAACATTGCATCCGATGGCAGAGTCCACGCCAGAGCAGCAGTATTGCCATACAAGAAGATGTCTCCGATTGGAATCAATGCAGCCGTCTGGCAGCAGAATACTAGAACGTAATATTAAAGTCCGATTACAGCCTCGAAAATTTAACCACCCCGTAAAGTATTATTTAGCTCAAGAAACTTGTACCAAAACTGTACCCAAACTTAAGCCACTTTATAATTCAAAGGCATCATTCTAATGGAATATATTTAGAAGGTATTTTAAGGCAAACTTCAGCTCAAAGGACTTGAATGTCGTCGCGCTTTCATCCCAAATACCAAACACATAACTATTCACCCACCTAGCTGGAGCGAACTGCCTTCTGGAAATGTTATGAACCTCTTTCGTCTGGATAGTACTCTTGATCTTTCACTTTCTGAAAACTCATTTGTACCGTTCGTGCCTCTAACATTTTCACTAATTACTGCCTCAAATAACAAAACAATTGTTACGGCTAACAAAGAGGTTCGAAGTTTGAACATTTTGAAGTAGGTTCAAACTTTTTCACTTCCACTGAGATAATTCAACTGTTTTTGAAACTGGCAACAAAGAACAGCGTTCTAAATATGAAGGTTAAGCTACGAAATGAGGTTGTTACTGTGCACTGATAAAATTCATGTTTTTCAAACTGGCCACTAAGAAAATTGTTCTAAATTCATTTGAAATTTTCCAGAACGTAAAGCTGACTGTTCTAAAACTTTACACATACTGTCCCTCACTCGGAGCTATTTGTCGTGTAAATTCTATAAATGAAGTACCAATTAACACACAGAGTGTCAATATAACTGTGATTTGTGTGACAAAAATATTGAAAAGTAACTCGAAAGACAAAAAAGGAAAATCAGAAATTCGTACTGATTAGTTTAGCATGAATTTTACTCACGATTTAAATTCTTCCTGATGTTCTCTAAAAAGGTTTTTGAAATAAAAGTCCAATATTCGCAGAAGTTTTAGTAGTAAAATATTATATTTCTTAGCAAATAATAAAAACCTTAATGAAATTGTTCTCAAGACTTTATTGCATGTTTTCATAGCAGAATAGCTACGTAACTGGGAGTTACCGATCTTTGATATTTATTTATTTCACCATTTCGATAGTACCACAGATTATATAATACTGTACATAACATTGGCATGTCAATTTGATACAATTTGGCAAGTAGGTAATTCTTAATCTAAAGTAAAAATCATGTGTGCAACCATGAAAATGAATATCCCATGTATTCACTGATATAGTAAAACATTCAAAAAATAACAGTAGCTTCTCCTTTCATCTACGTAAATGAAGTTACCGATCTATGGCTGGAATACTCAAAAGTCATTCAAACTTGAGCACCACTTAAAATTGCTCTGCCTCTGTTTGACATTACTCATTTGTAAGAGATGGCAATAATTTAAGCGGAACTTAAATTGAGTGGGGTTTGAATTTTGTTTGAGTATTCGGCCATAAGTCTCTTTTCAGTACATGACAGGGAGGCCTGATAAATGTTCACTGCACTCAGAGTATACTTCTTCACAGGGTCTTGAAGCTGAGAACGCTTTATCGTAGTCTTCGAAATAATCATTTGAAGCGCCTTTGGGAAATCTGAAATCAGAAAAAAAAACTACAATGATTTTTATTGGATGTGACTGATTTAAATAAATTGGACAAGGCGCAAGTTCTACTTGCACATGTAGTGTTCCGAGTGAAAGAAAATTTGTGATGTAAGGTTAAAAATTCGCTTTAGAACCAGCTCTTCATTATCAAAAAGCCAATGTAACATGAGCTCTCATTTGTAGAATTTTTGATGACGATACGGTTCAGGTTAGGCTGGACACAAAAAAAGTATGAGAAAAGGATACGTTGGAAAAATCTTCCATGGGGCAAAATAAGATCCGTCAAAAATAAAATATTTACAAAAACATGGGATGCAGTTATAATCTACCTATCTCACACTAACTTGGCGTAATAAAGGAGTCTTTTCTACTGTTACGTTAAAATGAGTACTAAAACAGCCATTTATTCGAGATGCGTTGTACTTCAGATGACTTTTAAAAAAAGTCCTGTTTTGCTTTGTCGTTGCAAAGTTTTACTTTGAACTATCCCAAACTGGTACTTATTTTAAAGTAAAAGGTAGGAATTTTAAAAATTTACATAGACACAAAATGAGAGTTTGCACACTGGCCGATACCGACATTATCAGGGCCTCTACTAACAAAGATTTGGTAGTGACGTTTGGTGTCGTGTCGGTTACAGTGTGGAAACTTCCAATAAGCTTACTCACGTGAAAGTGGCTGTAAGAATTTCCTGTAGGAAGCTTCCTTGGGGAGTGTTGCCAGTCTTGCCAACTATACATAGAGTTTTTAACATACACTCCTTCCCGTTACCGCCCAATCTGAAATATATGACATGTTATTTTTAAGGTACTTCAGAGTCGTATTGTACTTTTTTTTTATACCAAAATACAAGTATATAATTGTAATTAATAAGTGACCTACACCCAGCTCCCATAATTAATTTACTATCCAAAACAAATATAAGTTGTAACTAACTACCTATACCTAAATATTAATTACTCCAAGCCTCAGATTCAATATTCTGAATTCGTAGTTTATGTTTTTAGGAATTAATTTTAGATTCGCTACCTACTAGTATATTAATCATTCTGTACGATATATTCTCTTGAAATATATGGCCTACTAATAGTCTTTTAATCTAAGTACATTCATGAATTCTGAATTAACTCGTTCCCTGCTATACGAAGATATTCGTAGTAAAACAAATCTATACCTATTGCCATCCATACAAAATCATCATCCCGAGTATATGCGTCATTTTTTTGTTGCCATGAAAAGAAATATATGGTTGAGTTCTCATTTTATTTTGAAAGTTTTATTTCCAATGCCAACTAATAATCGATTCCCGTCCTGTTTACACTGCCAATGCTTTTAATTTTGTAGATAGCCTCAACTAAACATCTACGAATAAACTCGTAGCTGGCGCTGGATCCTAGATACGCTACTACGTATATTTTCGTAGTTGGCAGGGAACGTATCTATATCGAAATTATATAGATTTTATATTACCTAAAGCTTTTAACTGAGTAAATTCGTAACCTAAAACGTGTAACAGAATAGAGTTAAGTTTTTCTTAAGTTGCAAATCATTCCCACTCAGTTTGTAGCTATGAAAATACTAGAAAAATATGAAAGAGTTGAATAAAAAAAATGGCATTCGTTCAACAGCTAAACGATCCTACCCTTGTAACATAGCCTCTATTTTCTGATACAGCGCGGCACGCGTGCTCCTATGAAATTCCCGTCGGCTGGCGAACTCCAGCTTGTTTTTCGAAGCGTGTATCTTCTTCCTGTCTATATTATACTCCTCTCTTTTGATTTGGCTGTCGACGCTGCGCTTTACGAATGCTGGATTCACGATAAGCTTTCTGAAAAGTTTTTAAATAGTCAACTGTTAATTCGAGCGGTGTGTGGAATATTGAAGAATTGTTTTCGTGTGGTGTGAATTTGAGGGATTTGTAGAATGTTCTGGTTTGTGGAGTGTTGTTGTGTACTAGTACATTCATTTATACATAGCAGTGCAAATAACGGTGCGTGGTTTTTTTTATTGAAAATTATGGTGAAGCACCAAATCCATGTAGTTGATAGATCATACAAAAAAAGTGCTAGAAACCAGGCTGTACTTTTTTCCTGTTCTAGGCTCTGGTTGCAAAGAACTAGTACTTAGCACCTAAAATCACAGTTCATAAGGCGATTTTAAAATGATCCTTTTTATTTTACTAAATAAAAGATATTGGACTTGGAACCTTTTTTGTAAATAGAGAGTGTAATAACATCGTTTGCTGCTGTAACTAAAGTATAGTACAGGATCCCGCTACACAACGATTTGCACCGAGCTGGTTAATGGATGAAAACTATTTTATTATCAATTAAATACGTCAAAAATATATTGCAAATGGGTTGTCTAAAAAAATCCGTCCAGAATTATGATTCATGAAAAATTTCACTTTCTAAACCTCGACAACCGGAATTCAGGACTGATTTTTTGCAGACAACCCTATACCACCGTGTTCGTAATGAAATAATCTTTATTTTAATAGAACTTTAATTCATTAAGCAGACCGATGCAAGTTACTGGAAAAAAACTAGTCAACCTAACGCTTGCTTATTCTATGGGCTTCATACTTTCGATTGGTCTGGAATTCGTCTATTAACCAAAGTAGTTACATATTTTTTTTATTTATATTCTGGACAGAAATTTTTAAGACAACCCATTTTCAAAAATTTATAGACACATATTTAATTGATAATAAAATAGTTTTCACCCATTAACCAGCTTGGTGCAAATCGTTGTACAGCGGATCTTAGGCTAGTAGCTAATAATTCAATCCTACTTCGCTTCAGCGCTTTTCTCAGAAGGTAAATCAAATCCAACTTTACTTGAAATCATAGATATGTACATAAAATATAAAGCAGATTTTCTTCAAATAAACCTTTTTTATGTTCGCTTCGTTTATTCTATGTAACCACTTACCTTATCCCATAAGGTCTTTTATAGATAATCTTGCCATCTTCGTCTGTATACTTTATCATTTTAGAGTCCATTCTTCTGTGCAGTGGGTCTGCTTTGTGGTCGAAGGGAGAGTACGGGTCTTGAGGCAGTTCCCAAGCTAAGGCTGCCGTCATTCCCCACAAAAATATGTCACCAATCGTGATAAGCATTGGATAGGTTGTGCAGAATACTGAAAAACAAATGCAAAAATCCAAAAAAAAAGTAAGAATATTAAAAATTAAATTAAAAAAAAACAAGTTGTGACTATTCGTTATTTTTCCCTATTATAAAACAAACGTTGATCTAAACAGAATTGTGCTGTTCCCATAATTATTTTAATGTAAAAATGCTGTAAATGGGCTTATCCTGTGCGACAAACGAAGTCTCGGTAACTTATTTCAACAAAGTACGAATTTTTCATCTTGCTAATAGCTAGAGGCTTATTTTAATGTTATGAACACTTAGTTTTATGCATTTAATTTCCTTGATTTCCAAGAACGTTCTTACTTACATGTAACGTGTAATAAAAACACCATATAAATAAATAATAAAATAAAAAAGCCCATTTATTCCATAACTTAAATAGTACGTAGTTAGACATTTCATGCTTTTCTTTCAAATTCGAATTAAGATTAATAATAAATTATAATACATTAGAATAATACATTTGATTTTTATTGAAATTGTGATTAAATTAATCAATTGTATTTCTTTTAAAAATAATAATAATAGTTGAAATGAGTTGTAGGATTTCATTTCGTAATTTTTAATTTTAAAAGTAATATTATTATAAAAACACCATATACGTAACTTTATCTCTGGTTTACAAAAAAAACTGTAACTGTATTTCACGATACTTTCATATCAAGATTAAATGTATTATTTGAATAAAATTTTCTTTTTGTCTTACCTAGCTGAAACGAGCTTCCTTCAGGAAAAATTAAGAACCTCTTTTTCCTAGATAGTACATCACTTTTATCGTGAGGAAAAACCACACTTGTACTGTTATCATAACCATGCACAGAATTTATTAAAATCATAATACTCAATAAACATTTCATGTTTACCATTTTACTCGAAGATTTTGAATATAGTTTTGGTTATGAGAATTGGATAATATTTTGGTAAAGTTGCAGTACCGAGGTGAAGAGATAGTGTTGGTTACTTTCTGGTTTAAGATCACCGTTGATCACGATTTTACAAAGTTGCGTACCGTTACGGATTATGTACAGGATGGTTCATTGCTGGTAAATGAATTTGGTTATGGATTTTTTTATCTTTTTTCACGCTATACAGGATGTGCCCATGAGGCTGTTGGGACTCTAGAAACATGGACTTAGTGTTTAAACTACAGCTCAAAAGCAGGTTTCAACAATAAAACATTATATTAAAGAACTACTCTCATGTTAAGACTGGTTTAAAAAAATTAAAGAAGAGTTGCATATTTTTTTTATATTATTCTCTCGTAATTAAAAACAAACCAGGTTAAGTAGCTATACTTTAAGCTTTAGTAGCACCCTTCATAGTGACGTCACGGATATTTCATCTCTTACACACTCACCTAGATTCAAACTAGTTTACAATAAGCACTCAGTTATCGATAAATAAACGTTCAAATAAAACCTAGTTTAGAAATACCGTTGTAACCTCGTTTGTGGTCTTAATTTTGAATACATTGCTTCTTCAGCTACCAGTGAGTGCAAGTGATAACAAATTCTAATAATTAAACTTGGAAATGGATATTGATAAAGTGAAATGGAAATGGTTGTGTTATATTTCTAGGTAAGATTATAATACTTATATAAAAAATATACGTAATAAATGTATAAAGTATTCTATCAGCAATCTAGTTTCAATAATACAAGCTTTGCTTAGTTTGGGACTAGAGAGCGTTGTGCGTAATGTCCATGATTATTTATTTTTTATTTATAACTTTCAGTTATTCTAGTCTCCATTTAGCTAGCAATTTTTTACCCTAAAGAAAAAAATCATAAACTTTTATAGTATAGGTACGTCATAAACTATGCTCTTTGATTTATAAAAAAAAACAGTACTAACGAAAGGCCATGCTCTTCTGCATATTATGCAGAAGGGCCTGGCCTTTCGTTAGATTTTTTCTTTAGGGTAAAAAATAGGTACATTATGAACATAATATAAACTGTAGGTTCATTATGTACCTATTTTTCTGTCGAATAATTTTTATAAATATTACCTCTCCCTATTAGGAAAAATAGTAATTCAATAATTATTGATTCAGTTTTCATGCTTTGTTTTCACTTTCAGACAAGGATAAAAAAGTCCTCTCCTCTACAGATAAGATCTCGAAATGGGAAAATTATATCAAGTTTTCCTTGTAACCTACATGTGTTTGGTGGCATTTGTCCTAATTGATGTGGGTGAAGCCAATAATGGATCCCAATTACACAGACCGCGGCGATACTTGAGCTTTAGGAATATATCGCATTTCTTCGTGAGTATCTCTAATGCTTTTATTATTAGGGCCTAATACTGCTAGTCTGGCGAAAGCTAGGTTTGAAAAGGGTACAGTCAGGATCATTAGTAAATGATAACAATATCTTTTTCTCCATTTTCTTTTCTAAAAATAGCATATCTAGAGAATCGAATTTAGAGAATTTAGTTAAGAGTATAGAATTTAGATATAAAAATATGATTACAGCCAATAGTAAGTATCAACACAATTTTTAAATTCTAAAGTGATCTGCATTTTAAATTATACGTATTATATGTATAAACTAGCTGTCACCCGCGGCTTTGCTCGCGTTGTACCATAGCATACGCATTATTTGGTTAAAATCTTTGATCCTAATTTTAGACCCTTTACGGAGCGATTTTCCAAAATTCCTTTCTTAGTGCACCCCTACACTATATAAGGATACTACCCTCCGAACTTCATTCTTATATACTTATAGTTTTAGTTTGGACTTATAGTTTTGGCTGTGCATTGATTGTCAGTCAGCTTCAAAATAGTTTTATATATTCAGATTTCAAAAAAAAAAATAGTATTCTATCAGCAATCTACCTAGTTCCCATAGTAAAAGCTTTGCTTAGTTTGGGACTAGAAGGTATTGTGTGATATTTCAATGAATATTTATTTATTTATCTCAATTAGGTTTACTAGGATTTTAAAATAACTTTACGATAAACAAAATTACTTTTTCCTCATCCAGGGAGACACTCTCCTGATCCCGGGAGACTCTTGGCATTTCTTTTCCATTTAACTTGAATACCTCATAGATCCAATGACAAATAGCGATCCATAAAAGCACTTACTTTTGCTTTTTAATCTGAAGGGTAGTTCTCAATTTATCTTTTGAATTTATTTCATGCAAGTCACAAAGGCTGCCATTTTGTGATTTTTTAACCGACTTCAAAAAAGGAGGAGGTTCTCAATTCGATTGTATTTTTTTTATGTTTGTTACCTCAGAACTCCGTAATTTATGAACCGATTTGAAAAATACTTTTTTTATCTGAAAGGGTATGCTTTCAGGTTGGTCCCGAACTGCCATCACCATCATCACTTGATGATGAAGGCGTATCAAATTGAAGTCCGTATTTCCAGTTTTTTAACCTTATAATTTATAAGCATAGAGTAAAGGACTTTGTCAGAATTATAACAGCAATTTGCAAAAGTCCATCCTAACAAAATTCCAATAATAATTTTACTACATTTTATTATGAGAAATTGACATCCCCACAAAATCCAAAAATTGATATTACTAGATAATATTATATTATGCAGCCAGTGTCTTGGGCACGCTTCTGATAGGTACTGATTTGGACCAGTTGAGCTATCTATAAATGGTTTGCAATGGTTTGTACAAACCGTTTTTGTATTTTGTATATATTATGAATATTGTAAATACTGTATTAGTTATAATTTTCTTTGTGATTAAATTAATTTTTACAATTATATTAAGAGAAATACCACTCTGTTTGTTATGCCTTTTCCATTATGCGCATTTCTTGCCTTAGGTGGGGGAAAACATCTATAAAAAGGTTCATTATAATTTGCTCGGCAATAAACACAAATCTAAAGGATACTTATATTAAGGTTGAACAAGTCGCAGTCAGTCGCACACCTTTCCATACAAACGTGGAAGGGTAACCACTCCACTGTTTGACGTTGACCAACCAAAACTAAGGATTATATCAATTTATCTCGTCATAATCTATGTCTGTGTACAGCCCAAACCGTAAAAAAAGTATTCATTTAAAAAATACAAGCTTCTAAACTTTCCTGGAAAGTATTTTTAGCTTGTATTTTTTAAATGAATACTTTTTTTACGGTTTGGGCTGTACACAGACATAGATTATGACGAGATAAATTGATATAATCCTTAGTTTTGGTTGGTCAACGTCAAACAGTGGAGTGGTTACCCTTCCACGTTTGTATGGAAAGGTGTGCGACTGACTGCGACTTGTTCAACCTTAAGCTGATATTCTTGGACGTTTATCAAGAGTGTTTACCCACAGTCAAACTCATGAATCAGGCGACGATAACAAAATTGATTGTTTTTTCTTAAATTATTTTTTTAGGCAAACTAGCTTCGTTTCCATGAATGCTTCATGGGTATTACTTGTGTTATGAATGATGAATAACGACTGAATAAACACTTGATTCATAAATCTTAAGACAATTACTAAGAAAAAGGTTACTAAAATTGAGCTCCTAAATTATTAATAATCTATACAAATATTACATTACATTACATTACAAATATTATAAAGAGGAAAGGTTTGATTTTTTGTTTGTTTGTTTGTTTGTATGAATTGAATAGGCTCCGAAACTACTGGACCGATTAAAAAAATTCTTTTACCATTAGAATCCTACATTATCCCTGATGAACATAGGCTATATTTTATCCCGGAATTCCCACGGGAACGGGAATTACACGGGTGAAACCGCGAGGCGCTGCTAGTAGTTTCATAAAATGCAAAAGTAGCCGCAGGCATTTTACAGATTTGTTAAATGTTTTCAGTTGCGATTGAACTTCAAAGCGAACATGGTTCCGTGGAACCAGATATTCGCGCAGGCGATAGGGTTCCGCATCAACTGGGACGAACCCCCGGACTCCTTCCATCCATATCATCATTTGAACCGGCGAGCTGTGTACAGCCACTTGGAGACACTACTTGACAGGTAAAAAGGCCCGTTATAGAGCTGATAATATGGTTAAAGAAAAAAAAATGATTACTCAAAGAACAGGGGTTCACTCATAAAGAAACATATCGCTTATCTTTAGTGTGTACATAGTGTACTACTGGTTCTATTCCATTTATTCAGTGGTATACTAAACGTTTAAAAGATAAGGTAGTTCACAATACTATGGCAATGTTTTTAAAAATATGAGTCTTTAATTTTTTTTAAATATAGTCAGACGGCTTCTTTAATGCTAGGTAATTTATTATATAGTTGATGATGATTATGATTAAATTAAATTCTTACTACGATGGCACCTACCAGCTCTATATAGATAGGTTATCACTAGTATAAAAACATCCACAGCCTATTTGGATATAACAAAATTGCTCAAAACTAAAAATTCACAAATGCTTGCAGCAACGGCCTCAATGGTTTCCACTGCGTCAGGCGAGCCATTTGCGAGATGGAAGCAATACATGAACCAAATGAAATATATCACAAAATACTGAAAATGCTGTTCAGGTAACCCAGTAAATTAAATAGATTCATGACTATGTACCGTTTAAATGAACTCACTGAATTCACTGAAGCGCTCGTGGCGTAGCTTGCATAGTCAATCTTCCCTGATTATCTAAGTTAAGCGACGTTCTGCGCGATCATTATTTGGATGGGAATCCAGGTGGATTCAAACCGTTTTGCGATGTTTTTAAATAAAAAAATTTGAACGATAAATGATATTTTGTCTTGAACAAAACATAGTAAATTTTTTTTCTTTAAAATCTAACGATTGATTTTTTTATTTTTTTACATTCTAGCTCACATTTTATGGTATCCTCAAAGTATAAATAATCTTGATTAAAATATTTCAAAAAATGCTTAAATATATAACAAAAGACCGATAATACTACTTATATATTTTCAGAAAGCAATCGTCAGCTACTGCCAAATGGCATGACATGACAGGTGAAGACTGTAGCGTGTCCATATCATCGTGCCCTCTATCAGCGCTGGATGTATCGAGATACACGGATATTGTATGAAACAATGTGATTTTTCCAACCAGTTTAATGGTTTAGCCGATTCTTAAAGCTAATTTCGTACCTGGTTTTCCACTTTTTCGTGTAAAGAGTTCTTTGCAAAAGAGTTTGTCTTGACCAATTCCCATTTACCATTATTCATTTTTCTGGTTAAGGTTCAAATAGGTAGGCACTCCTGCAATGCCACACATAGCACGTTGGGTGGATGTGCTCTCTCAATGCAAGTAACAAGTTATAGGTTACCACCAATCACCCAGTTGGTCCGACGCACTTTTTAAAAACTGTGAAGCTGGGTCATCTAAGTCCAGTTATTCTATCGACAGAACATATTTTATAATAAAATGCAGTTTTGAATTAAAAATAAATAAAACTTGCGGTTATTGCTCATATTGCAGACCGCGACTTATGTATAATAATAACGTTCACAATTACCAGCTAACAAGCTGCGCTGAGGTAATGTTGCAGTTGTCAAAAGTAGCTAAGCAACTCGGCATGCTTAGTGTGTTCGGTTTACGTATACGAGTATTCGTCCATGACACGAGTATTACAAAGTTGACATAAAACTATATTTTTATATAGAGATTGAGCAGCGCCCCTAGTGGGTAATTTACAAAACTGATGGTTCTCCATACAAAATTATAGTTTACGTGACTTTGTAGTAAACGTCAAATGTACACACTCGGCATGCAGATGAACAAGCAACATTACAAATACAAATAAATTTATTTACCAAATTAACTTGACTTATTTGACTAAAATTGCTAATAGCACTAGGTCTAACCAATGTCGCGGGAGGCCGAGAACAAAAATTGCTTACCATAATAAACCACTTTATGTAATAGTGTAAGTGTGGGGTAATATATAAGTAATATAGTGTCAAACAACGCACTAAACAAAAAAGAAAAAAGGCTATTTCAAACTACAGGTCAAGATAGAATGAAGACATATATGATATGTATGATAGATTGACATAGAGCACAGCTTCGAATATAAAAACTAGAGTAGATTTGTACATAAAAATATGTCATTTTCTAACTCACTTTTTATGCACCACATGATGGTGGTCGTGGTTATCAGGGGTTTGTGGTGATAAAGGCTCAAGCGATGCGTCTTTATTGGTCTCTATTGAAGGCATTGTGCGAGCATTCGGTCATGGTGGAGTCTGTGATCGATTTGATCAGATCTGTTCATCTTTTCTCTTTCTACACTAGTCAGTAAGATATATTGCCTTTTCAATATATTCAAGATTAGGTACTCACTATTTGTGATTAATTGTTAATCTGGTCAGCGGTTTTTTAAGTCAATAATATAGATCAAGAAACAAAGTGGACATAGAATGGAACCTTGTGGCATACCTTTCTGTGTCGCATATCTACATACATTTAATCAGATATAAACTTATAGAAGTGGAACAAAATAGAGACGAATAGGAAAAAGTAAGTTCTTTGCCCTACGTACTTGTATTTTGTACACGTGAGTTGTTTAGCTATTTCTGTAAAGTTCTCCAGCTGAGGCTGCGTATATAGTAAGAAATATACAACACGCTATTAATTAAAATATATCTTCAAACTTG
This sequence comes from Eulithis testata, assembly GCA_947507515.1. Taxonomy (NCBI): domain Eukaryota; kingdom Metazoa; phylum Arthropoda; class Insecta; order Lepidoptera; family Geometridae; genus Eulithis; species Eulithis testata. The sequence continues at coordinate 2,147,677 of OX382209.1, forward strand.
GTAGCTTTATATTGTTATTTTATTCATTCCAGAGATTTCCACGAATCTTGTAATAATTTACTTATACTCGTTACTAACTTTGAGAACTTAATAAAAGTTAAGGAACTAGGAATTTCACGACCTCGTGACACGACTTTGGCAAGGTAAGATGAAAACGGTTTTGATTCGATGCCAGTGCCGTAACAAATACTTAGAATGATCAACAAATGGTACTAAAGAAACGCTTAGAGTAAGGTCTATGAATATCTAATGCGTATATGATAAGCTACGCTGTATGTAGTATTGGGTTATGTCCGTTCTCACCCGGTCCCGTACTCACCCGATTAGGAATAAAGTTTGGGGACGTGATTGCAGATAAAATCATCATCATTGCTAATATTAATTTGTTGATAAGTTGTTTACTTAGTAAAAAAAAAGACCGTCTATGATACAATCGAATTTTATCTATTTTAAACTGGGATACTACCGGTTTTTTTTTTATTAATCCGGTTGATCATACTACGAAGAGAGTTATGAATAACGAGTGTGGCTAGGTATGCAAGTAGAGGAAGACCGAAGACGAAGTGGATGGATTGTGTGAAAGAGGATAAGAATGTCAGAGGAGTAAATTAACGAATGCGATAATGAGTTAACGAATTCGATAGGAGTGAGTGGAAGAAGAAAACATGTGGTGCTGACGCCGCCTAGCGTGGGATAAGGGCAAAATGATGATGAGTTCAGTTGATTTATTCGGATTACCGGGGATAAAAAAGTAGCAATCGTTTGGTCAAATAAGAACCGAACTACGGGGAATATCGAATAGAGGTAAGAGACACCAGTAGCTAGTTTATACTTACTGTGTAAATCACAGTTAAAATCTCGCTGCCGAATCAAGTTAAACTTAGCAGTTTACATTACAAACATCTTAGCAGGGACTTCATTAAACCACGTCTTGTCCCTTTCACTCCCAATTCGGTAAGGGCTCCTTCACAGAACCTCAAATTCTAATAAGTTTATTTAACAAAAATCATAACGATAAACTCCGTAGATCCTCTTTAAAATACTAATTTATATAATAATAATACTTTTTTTATCTTGAACAAAGCAGATCGTCTTCATAATACTAGTTTATACTGTTTATTGATATTTTAACATATTAAATATACTAGGTTTTTTTACTTTTACATGTTTTGTGTGATATGTTAGTGTGTGTAAATTTTGTATAGCTATAGTACCTTAAATAATCAAATTTTTTTTTTGTGTATTTATTTATTATACTCGTAGTTGTTGGTCAGACTCTAAAGTATGGACTCCAGTTTTAAATGTTATGCCTGAAATATCTTCAAAGCTGGAGTTAAACTTATTAAATAAATATTAAACATTCATGGAAATTCAACGCTTAAGCAATGAATAAAAATTGGAAACAGCTTAGAAATTTTAGCCAATTTTGGTGGTCACAGTCAGATAGGTAAAGCTGGCCCTGTCCGAGCTGATCAAAGTCAAAAAAGTCAAAGTCAAAAATCTTTTATTCAATAAAATCTCACTGATCACTTTGAATCGTCATTACGTTTTGTATGATTAGGTATGATTACATTTTTTTTTTATTGGATGAGTTGGAGCTAGTTCGTCCCAAGCTTGTTTGTCTTCTAAATAATCAGATATTTTATAGTATGCTTTTAAAAGAAGTCTCTGTTTTATTACGTTTTTGAACTTGCCAATCGACAACTGAGACACATCACTTGGGATTTTGTTAAAGAAGCGTACACATTGCCCTTTGAAAGATTTACTAATTTTTGTGAGCCTAGTGGTGGGAACAGCGAGTTTGTCTTTATTTCTAGTGTTAACATTATGATTATCACTTTTTTTGTTGAATAGATTGATATTTTTTTGAACATACAATAAGTTTTCATAGATGTACTGGCAAGGTACTGTCATTATATTTATTTCCTTAAACTTATTTCTTAGTGATTCTCTGGGACCCATGTTATAAATTGCACGAATAGCCCTCTTCTGCAACACAAATGGTGTTTATGTCTGCAGCACTCCCCCACAACAAAATGCCGTACGACATAATGCTATGAAAGTAGCTGAAATAGACTAGTCTTGCGGTTTCCACATCTGTAAGGAAGCGGATCTTCTTGACTGCATATGCTGCAGAACTAAGTCTCTTCGACAATTTATCTATGTGTGGGCCCCATTGAAGTTTATTATCTAGAGTTATGCCTAAAAATACTGTGGTGTCCACGAGATCTATATTATATATGATACTCCTGTATGACCTAGTTTGTAACATTTCTTGAAGATATAAAAGCATCCTTATTTCCGCCGCTGTCGCAGCGGGACTTCAGCGCGAACTAAGCAGAAAGTAAATCCAGTTAGTTTCACCAGTCAATGTATTCCCGAGGCGGCTAAATCGGCGACTAGTGGACTGATTGCCTATTGGGGCAAGTACGCGCGGTTCTCGACTAATAGATAGAAGGCAATCTATACTTAATTTAATACTCTGTTGAACGCAATCATTCGCAGCGAAGCTTTTTGTCTGAAAGTTCGATGTACTCGGTGAGGCTATGCCTCACATAGGATATAGTGGTTACCACTTACCATCAGGTTTGTTCTATTATTTTGTTGTATAAAAAATAAAGTAATACAGTAGGTACCTACCTACCCATTTCTGCCTACAAACAGTAATGCTCATAATGCTGTGTTAAGTCACGTTATGCATGTAAGAGACAATACGAGCGATGAAGCGATAAGTTAAAATATCACAGAAAATAGAAGACGAAGCCTCAAGATCGTTCTTTTTCGTAGAGATTTCCAGAAGTGGACTTTCTCAGACTGATAATAATCACGGTACAGTGTGCAACAGACTCTACCATACAACTTTTGAATGAATTCTACCTGTTATTGATCGAGTGAGCGAAGCGAACGAAGATCTTAGTGACAACTTGGGCAAAAATGCTTTTGTATGTTTGTATGTTTGTTCGTCGAGATCTTTTGAACCGCTTATCCGATCTTCACAGAATTTGGTAGGTATACGGATAGTACTCTTAAGTTTTATTGGTTTGAAAAATAAAGTAAATCGGTCAAGGGGTTGGAAAGACATTAGGTTCCAAAGGCAGTAAAAAAAATAAAGTCGTACCAAAATATCAAGTGGGGTGGCATATGATAGAACTTTGCTTAGACATTCCAAAACCAGTTTAATTTTTCTTCTAGGTTAAATAGTTTTTGAGTTGTTGTAAAAATTGTTTTTTACCGGCCGAATTTGAGTTGTTATAAAAAATTTTTACAACTCAAAAACTATTTAACATAGAATAAAAATTAAACCGGTTTTGGAATGTCTAAAAGCAAAGCCCTATCATATGACACCCCACGTGATATTTTTGTACGACATTTTTTTTTACTCCGTTTGGACCCTCGTATCTTTACAACCTCTTGACCAACCACGAGATCTCAGTTCGGAGCGAAGTACTAGTTTAACACTTAGTCGTATAACTTTTAGATAGTATATTATTATGCTATGGCATGAAGTTTTGATAGGATTCTTTGAAGGGTGGTTCATCCTAATTATGTAGTCTACCAAAATAGATAATTCATTCGATTATGCAACATCGAGTTCCACTAGTACAAAGCTCTCTTAGTAAATATTCTAAGGGTAATGATACCGAGCGCGTGACCAGCAACCTACATGAGTTGCCTAATTTGTCACCTTCTGCAAGCAGTCTACGAGACGTTTTACAACACGCTTGGTGTTCTCCCAGGTTTATGTCACGCTGGGGAATGAGGAACGTAATTAGATTTCGATAGTTTGTTAGATATTTTACCTAGCAGATCGTGGTGTAAAATAACTTGCGAATGATTGGATTTTTTGTTTATAGATATTGACACAAAGGGTTCAAATCCGGTATCGTATCAAAGATTTTTTTAACATGCTTCTGATACCATATTTAGACATCATATAGGTTCTTTTCTGACTGTCAATTGAATTTTTTCATGCGCTTTTCAGAAACTAAAATTAATCATTACAACAATTAATATTCCTCTAGCTAAACCGCTTAAGCAGTGTAAAATTGTTTTACTTAAAAGTAAAGCATTACTCAATCGTCTCTCAATGTACTAATGAGTTCCAACAAGCCCTCTCCTTGAGGGCAATCTCCGTAGATAGTTGCACAGCTGAACATCTGCCTGCCGGCGGTTGCTGCGTCAATGTACGAAGACATTTCTGTCCATGTTTCAGATCTGGGGTCATCGTCAAACGGTGTTTTGCCGTAGTCTGGACTGAAATTTAAATTGTTTTCTTTATGAGTAGCGCTACCTATTTTGTACTAAAGTACTAAGGAAACCACAAGGTTAAAGAGTAAAAGTGTCCTCCACTCAGCATATAAATTATACAAGCCCAGTGGTTCTTAAGCGCTGCTTTTTAATACTTGGAATATTGAAACCAATGGTTGGTTTTCTCATTGTCTATACCCCAATAGATAATAAGGTATGTCTTCAAACGGTGGCGGAACACACCGGAAACCAGTCTTTAACCTAGTAGCCTACTACCACCGGTGGTCGAAGTATACTTGCGCTTAAATGGTGAAGGAAATCATCGATAAACTGGCATACCCTAAGTATTTTCCTATTTTATTCAACATCGACAGTAACTGTTTGAACATAAGAAAATAAAAAAATACTAGAGCGAAAACTCGAAATTAAATATAAGAAAAACGTTGGAGCGCGACGTAAGTTTTTAGTGGAAAGCCAATTTAAGAAATCTGGGATACCCACGTAAGCAGCACGTGTAAGAATTCTCCCACAAAACCCTCCTCCTCCACTGGGAACTGCGCGGCTTCGCAAATCGCCCGCAGCACGCATGAGGGACCGTTCATACCTTTCCTGAAATAAGGCATCATGATCAAGTTTTCATCTCGGTGTTGGTGGACAGGACTATTTTTTTCCAGTGGCCAGTGCTTTCTTTTTTTTGTTCGAAATTTGAACTTTCGATTTTGTTCTTTTTGATGTTATTTTTAAATATTGATATTCTTCTGTTTTGTGTTCTAAAGAAGAAATTCGAATTTGTAATTTTACGGCACCTTTTTTCTCATAGGAGTAGATTGAAATAAAAATGCGTATTCTGCCAAACAAAATTCATCCCACTCGAACATTATTTAATCTTGCACTTACGTAGTCATCAAATCTGCCATAGATCTATAGAAAACCAATCGTTCATCACCCCTCCCCTCCGCAGTCCATTCAACTTCTGAGAAATCCACATCTCTCTTCAATTCCCTGGACACTTTCTTGATAAAGTAATACTTGGACAGTTGCGATATGTTGGTGAACTGTAAGTATTGGTACTGAAAGTTTACTCCGAAGAGAAGGCCGATTTCATCCTTGTTGGGGACTGGCGCGGCAAAGCCGATGAGAAGCTGAAAGAAATATTAAAGCTGATTGGTGACTTGATGTGGTTATCTACCTACGTGTTTACGTTAACATGAACTCTACGTACCTTGATAGTTATGCTAGGAATTTTGTGGTCTTATCCAACCATATTATAAACATGTAAAGCTATGTAAAAACATTAATAAGATTTGCAATAGTAAAAACTTTTTGCAAGTAGGCAGGTGTTGTTTATTTCAAAGTGTGGTTCCGTAATCATATTATGGTACGATTGACTTTTGTGCCAATTTGTTTTATTTTATTTATTCATTTAAACTGTCTATTCATTTATTTAAGGCGACTACTGATGCTACCACTGATGCGGCTACAGAAACGTAGTACGTCCGGTAGCGAGATGGGTAGACGACATCGACAAAATCGCAGCCCGTTAATGGGAGAGACTAGCTCAGGACCGCAGTGGATGACACAAACTTGGGGAGGCCTATGCCCAGCAGTGGGTAAAGTCGGGCTGTGGATGATGATGATAATGATGATGATTTATTCAAGGAGAGCATCTAATAGAACTTACTTTATATGTAGCTCCGTATGGATACACAAGAGGTATACTGTTAATTTGTCTTTCTGTTCTATGGTTATCATCGCCAAAAACCATCGCAAACACCATTAGTATCATAAAATAGCTAAAACAAAAAATCTGTTAATAGAATAGGTTTCATAGATAAAACGCTAAGTTACTTAACATTGTGTAAAAAAAAGAGTCGTTATTCTATGAGCTTGTATGACTATTTTGATTCATTTGGAAAGTCTTGTCGGATCGATATTGGAAACTTTCGAAATCGACATTTGAAATCTTTTTCGTTCCGAGCCCGTCTGAGTTTTATTTTGTTGATCGAAACGCATAACGAGAAGTGGCTTGCAATATATTTTGTATGACAAACCTGATAAGCGTCTCTAGCGAAAGTTTTGCAAACTATTTTTCTCTATACAAAAACAGCGCGTTTCTCGATTCTCACTTATCACAAATCAACATACCAAAATTCAGATTACGGGCTCTAATATCGATCCGACAAATAAAATGTTTCGAATGAATCAGAATAGACCTACAAATAACCACGCAGCCGGAACTCTTATTTTGAAATCAAATCATGATTTTGCAAAAGACGAGCTTCATCACAATTAGCATAAACCCCTCAAACACATCTGTCACTACGACAACTTTATAAAAATTATATTTCGTATAATAAAAGATAAGGAAATATATATATTTTCCGTCGAATACTCCCGTTGTAACATGTTTACCGAATGTGCCGAATCTCGTCAACATCACGCGAAATATTGCCAAGCTGATACAAGCTTAAGCCAACGGATTAATTAAGCTATCAATAGACGAATAGAAGAGTGGAATAAGCCGCTTATCTTAAATATTGGTAAACAAGCTTTACTGGGGATTTATTGGCACGAAAATAATACACACAGTAATAAGTAATAACGTAATTTCAGACGATGGGATGGACTAAGTAGAAGCGTCAACAAATATAATAAAACGCAATAATACTTTTCAGATATACAACTTACAAGGAATGGACAAAAAAACTCAATTTTGTAGATTATTTGTATTATTTTGAACTTTTTATGCCAATAAAAGTTCTATTCCAAAAATCTCCACTAAGAAATCTTTATCCGAGGGGGGAAGAAAGCGTGTGGATTGATCTTTATTCTTTTGCGATGAAAAAATAAATTAATATGTATTATTTAATCAAGTTTCATAGTGACAAACGTCGTAAACGATTATCTCACTGAATTCAGAAAATACGAATTCTAATCTTGCTCACTATCTCTTTTATTTAATATTTTTTACAAAGTAAGGTTAAATAAAGTACACATAAATAAAAGTAATACTTACTTCATGATGGTGAACAGACTTCCTCTCAGCGCATCCAATGGTTAAATAAATGTTCATTTACACCAGTTTGGTAGAATACGCAATAATTAGCAAGTATTGTTTAAACAATGAGCTATGTTGAAATTCAAAACCAGTAGGTACTAGTCCATATTAGATTGCAAAAAAAAAACTAAGAAGTAATCTCTAAAATACAATCTAGTGATTTGGATAATGTCTAAAAATGGCCTTGTTACTACACTAGCTCCACACCTTGGGTCCAACGGTCGGCGGTATCGTGGTCGGCGGAGAAAGCATTGGCGCGTCGAACTAGACGCCTTCGAAAGAGGATAGTGGGAGGAAGCTCGGGACAGAGACTATTGGAAGTCTTTGGGAAAACCTTTGCCCAGCAGTGGGACGATTTAGGTTAAATGAACTACTAGCTTAACTTATACCAAGTGAGTAGTAGGTTATAGTTATATTATAGGTTTTATGTTACAGGTGAGGTGACTTTTCAAAACAATTCCCCGACTTCTGTAAAATTTTGGATAATTGATGGTGTAAAATTATCCAAAATTTTACACCATCAGCAGCACCGATTGCGAAAGACGAATTGCAGAATGAAAGTAATAAGTGACAGGCGTCATGGCTCAGTCGGTAGTAGCTCTGCCTTCCGTGCTGTGGGTCGTGGGTTCGATCCCCACCGAGAACAAACATTTGTGTGTGGCAAACATAGATGTTTGTTCTGTGTCTGGGTGTTACTATGTATAATAAGTATGTATTTACAAAAAAAAAATGTATATATGTATTCTATCAGCCATCTAGTACCCATAGTACAAGCTTTGCTTAGTTTGGGACTAGAAGGCGTTGTGTTAAATGTCCGTGAATATTTATTTATTATTTATTATTAATAATATGTAATAATAGTCAGGGGAAAGGTTTGGAGAAGGTTTTAAATTGTTTTTGTACCATGGAAAAAACTCGCGTGTATGTCCAGCAGTACTTTTTAAAACTGACGATAATTGTGATTTCCGCCGGTGGAATAATCCCCAGTAATAAGATAAACCTAGTAGGGATGATGGGAAAAACTGGAAACACAACAAAATCACTGCAATTTTTAATATATAGTCAACTGATGTGTATACGGCTTTAACCTTGCAAGTTTACTAAATTCCTGAGCCGAGTACTTGCTAAAGAACACGAAGGTATCCATGATAACTTGTTGCATTACTGCTAGATACCTGTTCGAATGTAAGCTAACTGTTGTGTAGGGGAACAAAGGTTCTCTCTTGGGCTAGGACAGGTTATGAACAGATTACTATATAGGTGAAGTCAAGCTATGTCTCGCTGCACATCTAATTTTAGGCGAGATAAACAGCTTTAGTGACAACTTTAATAACGACATGATGTGGTCTGTATAGCCATGTATAGCTTCCATATGCGTTAGAATAATGCCTATTAATGCTCTCAACACCTACCATATAAGACGAAGAAGAAGACGTTCTGTCTACGCATGGTTGTACTTACGCCTGGAGCTGCCCCCATATCGCAAGCTCTGAACTGCTTTCGCTGCCCAGCATAATGTCAAGCGACGTGACTACAGATATACGAAAACAAGAAGCTTTTGACGGCCAAAAACGCGCTAAAACGCGCTTAGTGTCATGTTTTCATGAGACAACTATTGCCTCCCTGAAGCTGAATTATCCTTAGGACAGAAACCAAATCATTGTCATTATTTTTATATTTTAGTGGCCATAAGACCTTTTTGTTTGACCCGTATACAAAAAGAGCGTTCTCTTATTCATCCCTCAAAGAGCTAATCAGCTCCAAAACTCCCTGACCCTCAGGGCATCCACTGTATATAGAAGCACAGCTGAACATCTGCCTTCCAGCGACTGCTGCGTCCTTGTATGAGGACATGGCATTCTCCCATTCTGGTTCTTCTTCGTCGAAGGGAGACCTGCCGTAGTCTGGCCTGAAATTATATAATACTGAGTGTAAAATTCACATTAAATTCAATTTAAAACTATTTGTAGTTTGACAGTTAAATACTGGAAAAAACACGTCATCCACGTACATTGCGTATGTTGCTTTCCTGTGACTTTTCTATGGTGTTTACGATCAATAGAACAGTCCCAATAAACTTCTATCATCATCATCATTTGATGATGAAAGCGTACCAAATTAAAAAAAATATTTATATTTGAAAACCGGAAAAACCGTCCAGTTTTTAAATTTTAAGTTATTTTCTACCGACAGAAAACATCCTCTCAGTGGACTAACCGATATAAATTTGCCGACACTGGCTGTTACTACTTAATGACTGACTCAGTCAATTCACAATTGATTAAAAGTAGTATGACAAAGCTTTCGCAGCATCTCATCGTCCGAAATACCTATAAAATAGTTAGCAAACTTTCAAAGCAAGCGCTGAAAATATTTCAAAAGTTCCTGCTCGCGATCTGAGTCGAAATTTTCTGCGTGTTCCAAGAATTTACTTTCCAACTTTATTCTTGCGATAAGATTTAGATGTACCTTTACATTTCGTGAATCGGCTGTGCAGTTGCACTTTTAAGAATTCACTGCTTTTAAATGTTAAAAACCTCGTAAATTTTAAAGCTAGCTCTAGCCGTGATCTCTAATCTTCGTGCTGTGTAAATTTCCGGACAACTTGAAATAAGAATAGTGAGAAATCTAGTTCTTTTTACTGGTTTGTTACAAAGAAACTCTTGTGCATCTTCCAAAGATTTTATTTTGGTAAAAAAATATTTCCCAACATCTCTAGGTGGCATAAACTGCAAAAGATATTGCTAAAATTGTGCACGCGCGCAATGGGAAAGGGGGAAAGCGTGGTGCTTTTATCTTAATCTTATGATTACGCAAGGGGGAGTCGCTGCGAATAAATTCATCGCACCCAAAATATGTAGCATTATTATTTCTAGAGATATACTTGTATTTTAATTTAGAAATACCATCTAATAACCAAAACCAGCAGTATACAGTATAACCTGTACCCCATGTGTAATTTACAGCTTAGAAGTATCTGTAAAACTAGAAATTTCCGTTTTTCCATCGTAGGAATTGTTGACCAGATGAAGTTCAAACACCTACCAATAGATCAACCAAGATGACACCACAAAAAAGCATAAAAAGCGTATAGGAAAAGTCACGTGACTTGTTTCTTAATTTCACCTACATAACAAAGCGGAACGTCATTTTCTGTGGTCATTTTCATGATCTAGACGGGACTTTAAAATGTCAAATGGGTAGCAAGCAAGCATGCTCGTATGAGCTAGTAGCCAAATAGTGACCACGCAGAACGTCGCTTAACTTAGATTATCGGTTAAGATTGGCTAAGTAAGCTACGCCACGAGCGCGTCAAATGAGTTAAGACGCTTGACTAGATTAACCTAGTAAGATCCAGCGTGTCCATATGAACACACAAAAAGGTATGCGTATTAAAAGCCCCTATTAAACTATAAAATAAATAATTATAAATTTGTTTACGTGAGCAGTAAGTGAAGAATTTCTCCTACAAAGCCTTCTTCTTTAAAAGGGTATTGTGCTGCCTCGCAGATCGCTCGCAGCACGCAGTCTGGCCCGTTCATACCTTTGCTGAAATATACAAAAACTCTATTGAAAGTTGAGCTTGTTGAGCGAGTGTGGTTGTTGTTGATAGTTGTAGAGAGTTGGTTTAAAAAAGGAATTGAAAAAAAAAATGGATGTGTAAAATTGAACATTTCATGATAAAGATGAATCCTCTAGTATTAATGACTGAGGGGTCTATGAGTAACTGACTATAATGTCCGCTAAACTCGTTTTTTTTGCTATCGTGCGAAGTATTTAAAGTTGCTATGAGACGGCAAATCTTTATCATATTTTTTTTTTGGAACGATTTATATACAGATAAGCAATGGTTTTTGATCTTCAGATTTTCTTTACTGAAAAATTCTGAAAATTAAAGTTAAATTTTAATTTTAAATTATAAGGAAATTATCAGGCTCAGCTCCTTCTTGACCCAGGATCCGCTCGGCTCGAGGAATAATATCAAATATTCCATTTCAGAGTAGGGCATAAAAATATTATGCTCTCAACCGGTATACTCTCTCCCTGAAATCTCTTGAAACTTCAAAAAGATGCATAATATGTGGGATAACGAAAGATATCATCACGTCAAACTTCTTAGATACTCACGAGCTTAGCATCTCCGACATAGATCTATAAAACACCAGCCTCTCATCCTTCCTAATCGCCAGATCAGCTTCCCTCTGTTCCCGTGACACCTGCTTGATGAAGTAGTACTGGGACAGCTGTGATATGTTTGTAAACTGAACGTATTGCCATTGGAAGTTGGCTGTGAAGAGTAGCGCCACTTGGTCGCTGTTCTTGATGGGCGCAGCCAGGCCGATGATAAGCTGGAAATTATGCGATAGTATTTCAACATAAAATACAAAGTATGTTTATATTATCAACCTGTTACATAGGCCCTATAGATTTAAGTTAAGAAAGAACGACTCTGAGTCTTTTTTATTTACCGGTTTTCAGCAGATCTCGACTATAATATGTTTAGTCCATAGGATGTAATATGTGTAGGTATAGTCTTATTTATATGAGTTTGTTATAGATAATGGTTACCACAAATAGATGAACTATTTCCTAGTTTTTCCACTTTTTCACATAAAATCCCTTACTTTGAAATTCGAAATTTGACAAACATAGCACTACATTTTTTTTTTTAATTTTGGGTTTATTCAGGGCAGCATTAGTATCCAAACTAGGATAACAACAGAGTTGCTTTGTCAGTTAAAGATCCGAAACACATAACTACGGGTTTCTGCTTCAGTAGATAGATGATTCAAAATAGAGCATTCATAATAATTCAGACACATCGCAGTTTTGTATGTTGACTCTAAAACCATGAACAATAAGAGTATGTTTAGCCCAAAGTTTTATTCATATCCGTAAAACCAGATTTACAGAAAGAGATTCACCTTATATGTCCCTCCATAAGGATAGACTAGTGGCAGGCTGTTGATTTGTCGTTTTGCCCTCAAGAACTCTTCAGAGTTATCTGATGCCTCAGGATTCACCCAGGGTGCCAATTTTAGTAGCACTATGGTCAACACAACCGTTTTGATCCTGTAAAAAAACTTAAGGGCGTAATGTGTTGATTACACCCACAGAACACAAAAAAATGCGTCAAATTACACTTACGTCATCATGGTTTTAATCTAAATGGCTTATTTTGCAACACTCATAATAAAATAAATTTTTACAATAAATAATATTTACTATTGATTACATTTTAAAATAACATGATCACAACTAAACTGTAAAAGAAGCAACTCGTGAAAATTTTGGGGCTGCTTAGATTATAAGTGTAAGGACGCGTTCATAGTCGCAAATTGACAATAGATCTTTTTGATTATAATAAAGAAGTATGTATGGAAGATATTTTGGCACCGTGCTTTGAGCGGAACACATACCTTTTTCTAAAAACCACGATCTCAATAAAACATCGTGTTCATGGTGTACAATAAACCAAAAAAAAAATTGTCATTCAATTTATAGTTCAATAATGCTGAAACTGAAGGAAAACTAAACAAAACCGGTTCTGTTTAAAAAGTCTTCTATGAAACTTTCAAGAGCTCCAAATCGCGTACTAAAACCCGACCAAACGACCTCATACATAAATAAATAAATAAATATTCACGGACACTTAACACAACGCCTTCTAGTCCCAAACTAAGCAAAGCTTGTACGATGGGAACTAGATGGCTGATAGAATACATACATAATTTTTTTTGTAAATACATACTTATAATACATAGAAACACCCAGACACAGAACAAACATCTATGTTTATAACACAAATGTTTGTGCTCGCTGGGGATCGAACCCACGACCCACAGCACGGAAGGCTACTACCGGCTGAGCCATGAGGCCTGTCACACACACTCCAGTATGTAAGAGGCTTTACCGTAAATATAGAGTCACATGACTGTTAGATACTAATATGTTTATCCAACAAGATCTCGTCACGTGAGGCTGTATTCCGTGTCATCGGTCGCTATTGCCTTTTGACTTTTTGCAGACTGTTTTCTTACAAAGCCTAGTTGAAAAAAATTCAATGTTTTTGGTTCGAATTGAACTTGAATCGTAGTTAAACGAGAAATAGTGTCGTAAGCTGTTGTGTAAGGTTTTTACCTGAAACAATCCAGTTTTACAACAGGTTAATTTATTATTTAAGTTTTGTATTAATAAATTATTCTTATTCTTATTCTTATTTCCCGTTGGTGCAAGTTGGTCAGTTGTGGGTTGGGTCAGTGTTGATTTTTAAAAAAGTAGTTTTCAAAATACAGAACAAAATTGACAGCTTAGTTTATCGGGTGGTAACAAATTAATGCATTGTGGACTAAGTTTTCCTAAAAATATTTTGTGTGATCTTCAAGTAACCGAATCGTTTAATAAGATCTTTTGGATAGGGCTTTTACAATACGTTAAATACCAGTTGCATAGATTATAGAACGACTCAGTTCCATTCCTTTTCGATCTTCAGACCCATACCTAGTTGGTCAGTTAAAACCAGATACTTCCATTCGCAAAGCTCGTAAGTAGATACGATGTATCGTCTAAATCTAATGGTTATTTTTGTTAATATTTATTTTCACTGTGCAAGTGCGACCGACATAGATGTGCATAGAAGTAAACGGCAGCTTTTATTTCCGAACAGCACTTTGCTTCAGGTGAGATATTTTCTTATTTTACTCTTATTAATTTTAGTTCTGAACCATAAAAGATATTGAACTCCTTGCAATTTCTCGGTGTACACCGTTTAACCTTTGACGTCCCGTCGACGCGATATCGGATCGGTAACAATAGATTTTTTATTGTGTCTGGAATTCCGGTAGGTAAAAGGTTAAAATGAGTTGCTACAAAATATCTAAATCGATTGATATTCTATCGCGCACTCTTCATCGAATAAATAGAAATAGAAATTATTTATTTTACGCAAAAACACATATAAAGAGAAAATGAAAAAAATATTAAATTTTAGAGACAGATGCGTAAAAAAGGTAACTAGCACGTCTCTGAGTGCTTTTCAGTGGACCAAGGAGTCTACTCCACAAAACGTAAAAACAATAATAGTTGTCTGGAAGGGTTAGGAGCTCTATCTCTTTGCGTACAATAAAGTGTTTATCTAGATAGATAAACACTTTATTGTACTGCATTAGATTATTTATTGAGTTTCATTAGATAGATAGATATCTATCTAATGAAACTCACGTCGAACGTATCACTCAGTAACAAACATTCGTTTCTCATGTAGAAAGTAGACCTCCAAAAATTGCATTACCCCACAATCGTTATATTTTTTGATATAACAATAGCATAGCATAGCATAGCATGACATAGCGGCAGCTGGTGCGATCATTGCTGTGTGATCCTCAGCCTCTTTGATACATTGATAACCTCTTTAAACAATACAATACAATACAAATACAAAATCGTTTATTTATACAAAAGTGTACATGACAGGAGTAGGCAATCTTAAATAAGTAAGTAGGTACATGCATATTTATATTACAAAACAAAAAACAAGTAATGCTAATGTTACCAGCGGGCTTAAGATGCGCACCGCGAGATATTTGTCATGTCGTTCTGTCAAAACGCAAGCACTTTGCACCATTTTAGGAACAATAGACCAGTGTTTTTGGTCTGTGGATAGGTAATCAGATAGTGCTGTAATTTCATCTTTAAATATTGTGTGTGTTTGTGTACCTACTATGGTAAACCACAGATCATAATAATGTTAAACTATTTTTTTTTCTATATGTTCCAGTTCAACGCCGGCATCGGCACGCCAAGTCCAGCGCAGCACATCAATATAAACTGGGCATTCCAGGCCAACTTCCAGCTCCCCTGGAACAGAACTCAGATCCCGGTGGACATCCTGCACGTGTACTCTGGGTACGTTGGAGACTCCAGGAGGAAGAGAGAGAGTGATTATGAGGATGATGCTAGGCTGTACCACTTTTATAAATATGTGGAAGAGATCCTTATCAGGTAAGCTCTATTTTTATAATATCTCAAAAATTATGAATTGAGATAAATTACGTAAGCTATATTGTTATGTTTTTCTTGGTATTAAGTAACCACTGAATTATAGAAAGAGGCTAACAGTCGGGCAGACTAGTCAGCCAAAAGCCTTATTATAAGTAAACCATAAGGTTTAATTAATTATTTAACTATAAAACAAAGTAAACAAATACACAATCTGACGTGCGCAAAATGGAAATTGACGAAGCCAATTTTCGTGAAAATTTCCAATGAAAGGTATTAAATAAGTCTAAGAGTAATAATCAAAAAGTTAAAATGAAGTATGATCCATAAAGATAATGGCTGTTCACACTGCCACCGATACGACACCTACACGATGTCGATAGAGAGCTAAATCTAGACGCTTTTATACCATGTCGGAGACACCACTGACATCGTTATCGTGTAGTGTCGTATCGGCACTATCGGCCAGTGCGGATACGTCCATAGAGCTGTGGTTCATTTCGTACAAAACTAGTAGAATAAGATTAATTTATGAATACAAAAACTTAAATAAGAACAACAATGTAGCGTAGGTAGGTACCTAATTAGATACATTTAGGTAGGTAGCCTTCTAGTTGAAGTCTGATTTGTTTCTAAGTATGTAATATAAATCAAAGATAATAAATAATTTTAAATTGTTTATTTACCAAAAACACAAATTATTATTAAACAGATATCAACATTAATTAATTTAAGTTATCAGTTGGGTAGGTACAAATAATTATTACGTAGGTTTGCCAGCGAAGGCCAAACTAAGCGTTAAGCTTGTTTAAAGATGGTATATTATTTAAACTTTGTGGGATATTAAACCTACCTCTTTGAGCCCTGTTTACATTCTAAAATAGTCGGAAAATGGAAAACTTTCAAATCGCAGAAAAACTACTAAAAATTCTAAGGAACTAATTGGCAGGAGAGACAACAAAATTGTACTCAGTGTTCAGTTGTCTACCAATTTCTTGGTTCACTAGTATCATGGTAGTACTAGTGTATTATTTGTACTTCTAGTAGGAAAACTACAGCCAGCTTTGTAGATGATGTCGTTGCCGTACAGGGGAAGACCGATGCAAAAAGGCCAAAATAGACACGAGTGGCGTTTGAGGGAGGAGGCTTATGCCCAGCTGTGGGTTACTACAAGCTGCCTATGATGATGATGATGAGTAGGAAAACTTAGTAGTACGTACAACAAACACTAAACGGAAAGTTATTGATACAAAAAATAACAATAAAGACTGTTCGTTCCCGTTTCTAACCTGCTGTTTTTCTAACTCGCATCGTGTAAATCGCGGGTAGGTATTTTTAATACCAGTCATTCACGCGCCATGTTTTTATTTTTACAGCTCTGAGTGGAGAGCCGACAAATCACGAGTTGTTTATTTCCCACAAAATCATTTCCGATAAATAAACAAGCAGATGTCAAGTGCTTGAATGTTTGCAAACAGTATTTTTCGTTGTTTTTAAAAAGTTTATTTGTGTTCGCGTATTAGTGACCAACCTTCGCGGAACGAAGACTTTTTGGTTCATATAAGTGAAGTTCGTCTAAAGTGTGACGTAAGAGTTTTTAACATAAAACATGTATTTGAAAAAACAACATTATATCCATAAAAAAATCGTCTGAGACCAAATTAAATATTAGGAATTTTCCTGACAACCATTGAGCTACATTATCACCACGTTTTTCATAGTGAATTTGTCATTCACTCAAGTTTTATACTCTAGCCCTTCAAAATATTAGGTGATAAAACAGTAATGTATAACTAAAAAATGTTCTCACGCCTTTATCTGAGCACAATTGAACCGGTCCCCTGATAGAACACCAATGCAATGTCCATTGTATAAAATATCGTTGCATTAAAATTATTATTACTAAACGCTTAGGTCCATAACCTTTCCAAAATATTTCAACAAATACTCTCAATCAGATTATTTAGTTTTCACGGCACCATTTCGTGTTTACTATTTTCTAATATCTCAACCAAATACTGTCTTTAAAACTAGTTCTTATAGCTGATCCAAATCAGTATATCACGATGTCCTACCATGGCTGTAAGTGCTTGAGCACATAGTAAATACCTGCGATGCCGTGCCGAGAGTACGGAACCATTTATTACAAAGATTAGTAGCGCAGTAACCCTGAGCCGGAGTCTGTGCATTTGTTAGAACTTTCGACTCGAGTATAGCACACGCAAAAGCATTTGCAAAGCAAGAAATTTTGTATGAAACCCGCGCCTCTAGCGACAGATTTGAGAATTGTGCAATTCCTAACAAGATTTCTCGTTTTGCGATTGCTTTTGCGTGTGCTATAATCAAGTCGAGAGTCAAAACAAATGCACAGACTCGGGGCTCGATGCTTGATCTAAAAGCCGATGTACACACAGTGTAATCACAGAAGCAGTGATTTATCTGGGATGGTCTTACACGTTTGATGAAAATTGGTGATGCCGTTTGACAGTTATGAGGTCATTTATCAGTTCTGAAAACCAGTATTGAGGAAGCTCAGGTAAAATTGCAGTTTGAAATTTTTTAATCATCTCTCTTATTTATTCATAAAGTAATGAGATTTAATAAACTGAAGTTCATACTCTAAGCTCAATGATGACCAGGAATGGTGAGGTGGGTTTAGGGACATTTTCATGATCGGGTGGTATTTAATCTGAGCAGAATTTCTGAAAAGTATGAAATGGTCGTGTGCGACAGTGTGACTTAATGCAGTATAGTATGGGTGGGGTAAAAGAACCCAACCTATCCAACAATGTTCACGTGACTGAGCACGCACTTATATAAATAGAGAAAATGGAAAATGTTAACATTGGAACATTTGAACATCGAATAAGTTCATTTCCACTCATGTGTCATGTGTCTTATGTCTCATTTTATATGATTACGAATAATTATTCGTATATTTTTTTTATAAATAGCTGACGAGACAATTTTATACTACCTATAGGAGATATATCAATTTAGCCTGAAATATATCAAACTGAAAAATACAGTGAAAAAATTAAATGTAAATCTCACGTTCAATTAATTATTTCGCTAAGTTCAAATATATCTAAAAAGATAGTCAAGAGCAACTTCGAAATGTTTCATTTGGCATACTACCCGCCTTTTACTCGACGGTTTTTTAGCAGTATTTTTTTCAGATTTTAAACCTATCGCAGTTCTAAAATAACATGAATCTACTTACGTTTTTTCCGTAGGTACCCATCTAACGAAATTTGGGACGAAACTGTAATAGAAATATTAATAAAATTGAAGTTATTTTTTCATCCCAGTGGGACGAGATAACGGTATTCCGAAACTAGATTAACTCAACTTCTTTGAGTTTTTATAAAATGTTATGAGAATGGATGAAAAATACTGGCGTACTATTTTTTCACAGTTTCGGCCATGACGGGCACTCATGCGTGAAGCAGATGCTTTGCCAGCTCGGAGCCCAACCGCTGCACTCTGATGATGAAGAAGATCTACTGCATGAAGTAGCTACATTCGTTCTTAAGTAAGTACCATAATATAGGATAGGGATCGAATGAAGCCAAGTGCTACATACTTTATAATCGGAATTCGAATTAAATAAACATACGTTAGAACAGGGTTTTTTTATACAACTCTATGCCAACCAGCCGCTGGCCGATGAAGAGAAGAGTTAGAAGAAGTGAAACAAAAACGCTGCTCTTTTGAAAATGACATTTTAAAAGCGCTAGAGAATAGAAATCTGATCAAAATGCATGGACATAAAAATACATGTGCGTTTAATTTAATTTTTGTCTGGAAGGGATTGCTCTTAGCAATAAGGCCGCCTATTGTACTCAATAGCTTAAATTATTTCTCCTTATATTCTATTTCTTTGTGTACAATAAAGAGTTTATCTATCTATCTATCTATCTTTATCTGTCTATCTATCTATCTATTTAAACGATCACGTGACTAGCCCCATACATTTTTGGCATTAGTATTCTCAGCTGCTTTGATCACAAGAAACTCTATTGTAAAACATTACTAGGACAAATTTTATGTACTTATACTACACTGTTTTTTTTCAGTCCAGTCAATGATCTTGATGAGCATGTGACGGAGAAGCATGAAGCCTACCCCTACATCCAGGCATACAAGCATGGACAAGACTCGGTTGATTGTGTGAAACTGTTTGAAAAATGCAAGTTTTCTCTTGTGGATATGATTAGTCAGTTGCACGGAAGGTAGTAGGAGAAATAATAAAATGGTTTTTACGGTGTTTTAGTTTTGTTTTATTAAAAAAAAATTAAATACGCTGGTGACTAGGAGAAAACTACTATGAAGTATAGGTAAGAACTTATTGGAAGATTTCTACAACTTTAACTTCTTGGTTTATGACTTTTGCAACTTGTTGTTACAATTCTGCCAGTATCTGTTTACTTTAGTGTCACAAACGGGATGGAGGGTGTAACGTTACAGAGCCTGTTGGTCTACTGTAAGCCACAAGTTATTTGAGATTAGACCTACCTATCCTAGCTTTAGAAGATCCTATCAGGGAAATAGGAGTCGGTAGGTGTATACAGATTTATAAACCTAAGATAATGTCTTTAAAAGTTCACTGAAGCACTGTACGGAGGTGGTAGAGATGAAGATAATTTTAGGGAAGACGAGAGGTCGGTGATGAGGTCTGGCCGGAGGAGAAGAGGATGAGAGGTCGGAGTATTCACTTGTAGAGGAGTGTCCCTGGAGCTGGTGGTGGTGAGGAGCGGTGCTTAACACCCGCTCCTGTACTCGCTGGTTAAAATAAGCAGCTTCTGTAACTTTCGTTCCAGTATAAGAGAGTTTCCAGGATCTAGGAATTTTACCAGGTTTTACCACAGTTTCCAGCTACGTTTACGTGAAGCTTACTGAGCCATGGGCTATAAAAATCAACTGTTCCACTCCGTTCACCATGCAAATCAAGACCAGACTGACGAACGTCTCCCATCCGAATTTTGACAGCCATGAATTCGATTTTCAATGTTTCGTTTCAAATGTTAAGGTGGTAGAGATGAAAGAGTTCCGTTACGCCTGAAAATCTGAAAAGATCCTATATCAAATAATTTAGAAGTTAGCAGCCGAGAAGAATTACAGAATTAATAAAAATTATAGTACCTACATAAATATAAAATACTACAAGGGTAGGGAAAGAAGATTTTTTCGTTATAGGTTTTAGTAACCTAGCATTGAAATATACATGAAATTATTATGACAAATCCTAAGTTTTTATGATAGTTTTTATTGAGAGTTTGCATTAAAGTTCAAAAAATAAATTTCTTATAATTAAATTTAAAATAAAAAACAAAATTCTTGTAAAAAATTGTACAAACATTAAGTATTCCAAATGTCAAGCAATTATAATGGTCGACACATGAAAGTACCTACTCCTACTTATCCATTAATAAATAATTATTATCTGACCATAATTTTTTTATGGACTACTTTTGAGTCGTTTACAAAATCCCAAACGAATGTAGAGTCTCCTGCCCAATCTCAGTGAAGGTACTCAAAATTGAGTCTTCGCAGTCAGGGAATAAGGTCTCGCAGTCAACACCAGCGGTTCTTCCAAGACGCTCCGCAGCGTGGTACTCATTGTCAGTGTGGTGGGATAGCTCGTCTTTGGTCGTGGATGGCCTGGAAAAAGAAAAAAAAATACAAATTTGCCTATAGATACGTTCGTCTGTCTGTTTAACCTAACTTTGGAATGAACCACTACCTACTCCTGCGGGCCTAAGATGCGCACCGCGAGATATTTGTCATGTCGTTCTGTCAAAATGTAAGCATTTTGTACCAGGTTTTGAACTATTCCATTATCTGTGGTAATGCTGTCGACAAAACGCGCCTTTGAATCTTCACCTTTTGACATTTCTGCATGACTATTATCTCGTCCTCAGAGAGGTACGACGAGTAAGAAGTGTCAAAAGTGTACATTATGGCGCGTTTTGTCGACACCATTAGGTACCACAGATAATGCAATAGTTCCTAAACTGGTACAAAATGCTTACATTTTGACAGAACGACATGACAAATATCTCGCGGTGCGCATCTTAGGCCCGGGCCTTTAACATATTTGTCATTCTATAGAGGTAATAAAAAACTGATGAAACTGATTAGTTTTTTATTAAACAGCCGAATGAAACGTCACGCTATAGATTTTTGACATTTTCAATAACAATTTAAATTCTCGTAGAAGCTAACTTGACTAGCAAGAGTTTTAAGAAAAGACAAGGATAATAAGATTTAAAGTTTCTAAGTCGGCTTTTGGTCAATTATTTATTGTAACACTTTTATACTTAGGTATTACTTGTCGCAAGACTACGTAGCATAATTCTTGCAAAACCTCTTTGCATACCCGACCGCTTTTCCAAAAAGAAACGATATTTTTTACGTTCCTGTCATCATAAATATCCAGCGCCTAGCCTCCACAGAGCACTTGTATGAACACCGTTTTAGGTTTTACGTTTAGAAAACTCAGCACATATTTTTCGTTGGTATCTTTAGTTTTCTCTTAATATTACGAAGAAAAGCCCCAAAAACACCTGCTTTAAAATTTAGCAACTTCTTGCTATCACAATATCGTTACCCAATCTACAGTGAGTAAATTTTCAACCAAAATCTTGTTAACTCCTCCGTCAACGTGTTATAAGGCAAAGTGCACACTCACGTGAATAGTACATGTCCAATCTCTCCCAGCAAGCCGAGCTCATGTGTGAACGGCACCTCAGCGGCCTCGCAGATTGTACGAAGCAGGCATGGACGTCCTGAATACCCGTACCTGTTTCAAAGAGGGCATATAATATTCTAAAAGTAAGGAAGTTTGCTAACTTTACTATAAAACGTTCAGTTCATTATTAATATTGTGAATATTTTAAGGGATGCAGTTATGCCAGGAGTTGCGTGGTTCACTGCGCCTAGAGTAGGAGGTACATGGATTTTACTGTAGGCACAGCTGAATAAGTAGTAACTGTAGGTACATCAGAAGTGTTGTTCAAAAGTTCAATTGAGATAGAACAAAATCAAAATGAAAGTTTGAATCAATGTCAACCCAGCGATAATAAGAATTACTGAACTTATTGGGCCACTTTTGGATAAAGTTTAAGTGACTAAAGGGCCTTTTCGACTGGTTTTACTAATACCTTTATATTATAAGAAAAGTAAAAAGAAAGGAAGGTACTATTGGTTATGTATTTGTAAGTAAAATACCTTTCAGCCATGTGTTCTAGAATCTTGTAAAAGTCCCATCGATTCATCCTTTGTGGTTCTACATCTTCTGAATTTAAATTATTCTGATCTATAGCCTCCTGCCTCTTGATAGCATCTTGCAGTGGCACCTCTGTATTCACATCGTCAAACATACCACCTTCTGAATACATGAGCGATCTCTTTCTTCTATCAAAAGTGATATCGACTAACGTATCGTTGTCACGCTCTTCGCCATCTTCAGTAAGTGTAGAATTCAAGTCATTCTCATTTACCTGTTCATCTGTCTCACTCAGATCTAAGCTTACATCATCAGCTGGGGTATCTCCATCCATATCTCTTGAGACGGTGTTTGCAAACCCATATATTCTACTGGTGTATTCGGTACTGTTTGTCGGCAAGTCATATTGGAACTTGATGACGACTCCAACAGTTACAGAGGCTTCTTTTAGATCTACTGGCACACCGAGACCTATGATGAACTGGAAAAGAAAAGCAATTTAATTTTTTTGAGGAACAGAGGCATTTCTCTTAGTAACATCTATAGCGATCTCATAAAATGACACTTTGTGACCTTTGTGAAATCTTAAAAAAATCCTAGTATTTTTTTTATTTTATTCAATTTTAATTTTTCAGCCATTGTTGTCCCACTGTAGGGCAAAAGGCCTTCATTCCCATATCCCATCCAAATTATATTTTTTCTTAACTTTATTATGAAAATTACTCGTTTGCACTCAAAGCATTGGTAAAAGGAGTAAATACGATTTTAAAGATGTGATTGCTACCAAATGATAGAGATAGCACTTTGCAACTTATTCACTTTGATTTAAAGACTCAATTTGTCAAATGACTTATGTTGCTAAAGCAAGCTTTTATGAGGCCAACTCTGTTGAAGGAGTTTTAAGGCCGCCTTAAGGCCTCCGTCATGGCTTAACGACTGCTAGAGCCGGGACCGACAGTTTAACGTACCCTCCAAAGCACGGAAGCGCTCAGATGTAAATGCCACTAACGGTCCAAATAGTGACCGTGCAGAACTGTGCTTAACTTAGATAATCGGTGAAGATTGACTAAGTAAGCCTAGCCACGAACACGAGCACTGATGTTGCTGACTCTACATTAGACCACGTTAGTTAGCCAGCCAGCCAGTTTTGCGAGCAAGTAACGAAATCAACATTGAATGAGTACGAGCAAGTCAAATAACGTGGAACAAAAAAGTCATTTCTGTACGTGGTAGTAGCTACTTCAAAAGGCAAGCTCCTAATTGCATTCAAATTCACGAACAAAAAGTACTTCGTTAGCTCGATCCGTAAAGAAAACATTTACTTGAACGGGAGTAATGTAAATCTACGTAGGTATTTTACGATCTAATAAGGATGTGTAGTGTACATTGTGTACCTTTGTTTCTTACATTGAGTAGACATTTTGGGAAATGTTTATTATCGAGCATAAATAAATAGAAATCTTCTGAAATTAGTATAGAATGTATGCATATTATGGTTATTATGGTTATGGAGAATCACCTTTATATTTCAGTACAATATTTTTTTATTATGACTTATTAGTTTCCAATACTTCCTATTTTGTATCCTATTCTTTATAAAGCGTACCGTTATTTCCAGGCTTCCACGTCATAGTTCTATTGAAACTGGATATGTAATCAAAGACACATCATTATAGAGTTCTAGGTAGCTACAACTACTAATGCAAGGCAAACAGTTTAGGTTGCAGATGATTATCAATAAGTAATCTGAGATTTAGGCTTAGTTTAGGTCTAAGAGGTACTCAACAGCCTGAAATTTCTTTTTTTTTTTCTTATTAGCTATAACTAAACATTTTGCTGCCCGCACACCTGATGGTAAGTGTAGTGGGAGCCTAAGAACGAGCACGCTTAGCTTTAAACCACCTATTCACTCTTTTCTTGAAAATGCCAAGGTCTTTCAGCCTGAAACTTCTCGGTACAGCTCAACCACCTGAGTCTTTGCTTGAAGACTTGGCCTATAAATACCTGAGCTCTCGCCGGTCCACCGTCAGGGTACACAAGGTACCGCCGCTGCCGCTGCCTCGCTCCCACTATCAGCAGCAAATTGCACAGAAATATTGCGAGCAGCATCCCGACCCGCTCGCTCCGTCGATATGTAAATACTGTAGATAAAGTAGATGTTTGCCGAGGCCTACGGCTGCTAACTAATGAACCGTTATGTTTTCACAGTGATTTGGTCGACCTGGTTCCGAGGGGCTAAATTTTCTTGGCAAAACATCGCGTGTAACGAGAGTTTCGTGTGCGAACTATGGCCTAACAAAATAAGCGAGGTATATGGGTTTAAGCTCAGAAACATTCGAGAAATGTCTTTGAGAATTGCCTAGCTAAAGCGTCTCGTAGTGGTCAGTGATGATGGGTAATGATTTTTTATCGATCTCATGTCATCATCATCAGGTCAGCCTATACAAGTTACTGCTGGACATTTTCTCCTGCGTAAATTAAAAAAAGATGAAGGTGCAAACGTAGTATTAATTTAAATAAAATAAAAATAAAAAATCTATGCAACCGCTTATTTACGTCCGTCATGAACCGATCGCATTTTTTTACGAAAACCTATTACCACTGCATTACGTTTCTGTACACATTCTACACAGCCGTACGTAAAGGCCTGGCCACATCAAAGCGCGAACGAGCTTAATCCCACTTGTGCCAGACTAATTTATTGAAACATGGAGCTAATAGAAGTGTGTGGTCACTGCAGTCAGATGCACTGCTTTCAATATACAGGGGTGGAAAAACTACAAAATAAGGCGTACGTTCTTGATATAAGGTAATAAGAACGTATAAGAAGGTAGATATAAAACGTAGGTACTTTTTTGAGAATTAGTCTTAGTGGTGGAACACGCAGAGAAGTTCTCTGAAAATGATCACTGAAGACGTGCCCTTCGAGACATCGCACTGCATCCACCACTCTCGGGTCTTATGTGCCTGATTAACGCAGAATGCTCTAGTTGATAAATATTGCTCTTAAGTATTTAATAAAAAAAGGTCGTAAACAACATAGAGCAACAGGATAAAAAAACCACACAAAAGGATTTACTTTCATAAAAAAACTTGACATAATTTTATCAAAAACTTTGCTCATTTCGTGATTACTCGTAATCAAATAAAACCATTAGTCAAAAAAACTTACGTACTCACTTTAGACATAAGTGCACACCGCTTTCTTATCACAAACGAAACATTATTTGTTATAGAGCCCAAACTACTGATGGAATTCTTAGAAAATTTTTTGATCTAAAAATCTAAAATATATAAGTATTTTAGTACTTTCACACCCGTCATTTTGCGCTCTCTGGCATTGACTGCTTACTTTCAATTTGCTTGCTTGTAAATAAATAATTTATTTTATTTCCTCAAACCGAAACATTTTTGCTGCACCATTTTACCCCCAAGCACTGAAATAAAGAGTTAAGGCGTATGTAAAAGGCAGACAACCTTCTCGCTCGCACATTTCAACATTTTTGAAGATATAATATAACTAAATGTAATTATGTGAAATTGCAGAGCTTCAGGGTCGAGAGAATAACAATACAAAGGTTCAGTAAAAATATCACATTGATCCAAACAAGTTTTCCGACCAAAAAACTTGTACCAATGCGTTAAATTTTTGCAAATTTTGCAAATTTTTTGGTGATCTGTGAATGTGATATTTTTACTGAACCTTTGCGATATTATTCTCTCGTTATTGTTATTATTATTGTTTTCTTGTTATACATTGGGGGCTAATTTTTACCCTCGCCCTGATGAACGAGACGCTGTTATGCCTTCCCAGGGTTATGAAAAAGGGATCTAGGTTTGTTTTGAAATCTATTTGCTTTGAAATTTGAAGCTTTCCCCATCTTACTAATCCTAAAGTGTTGTAAAGGACCAAAACTGTAACATAAAACTTGTTCCAGCTCGAAGACTTCACCTTCAGTTGATTAGCACAACAAGACTGAGCGCATTTATATAGAAAGCAGATTGTCGATAACCAGTCGTCAACCGACTACCAGCCGACCAATTTATTTATACGTTACATACTCGCGATATGACTATTTGAGTTTTCGATTGAGAAGTGACAACTTTTTCTAAAATTACTTATTACAGATTTTATAAGGTGTAGTACATGCATTTTTGACGCAGTAATTTTTTTTTTTTATACAATATAGGCAACCGTTTGTTCACAATCTCACCTGATGTTAAGCAATGATGTGGTCTACGATGTAGCACGGTTACCTAGAAGATACCTATTCACTCTAATCTTGAAAACTTCCAAATTATAGCCATTCGGGAACACAGACTAAAGAAAATTTATTTATTTTCTTCATTGAAAGAATAATATAATAAATAAATAATAAATATTCTTGGACATTACACATAACGCTCTCTAGTCCCAAACTAAGCAGAGCTTGTAATAATTATAATAATAAAGTAGATATAACCCAAAAATACGCCGAGAAAAGGCAAGCTAGCGGTTTATTTTACCATCATCATCATCATAGGTATACCAACATACCTCACCAATGGTATTTGCGTCGAAACATCAAAACAATGCCTTGATCACGAATAAATGTAACAATCGTAAACGTATCGTAAAGCTAGCGTATTAAAGATATACTGCGCGGTGACGGTGCAATGTCTAGCAGTCGAGCTGGCGTGACGCGCAATATGTTTTGGAAACGTTTTTACGTGTCAGTATGTAAGCACGGGCTTACACGGCTTATAGAAAAGCGACAGTTTCATTACTTTTTACCAGTTTTCTGTCAAAACAAAGTTCATTGTCCCAAACTTCGAGGAAGGCAATGAAATTGTTGTAGCCCGTAACTTACGGAGTTGATTAATTCGAATTAGAAGTTCCTTGGAGGGAAATACGGGAGAATTTGATTTGTTTTCGGAAAAGTGGTATGATTTTACCTCAGAATAAGCTGGTGATGAGGTTAATTTGTGAGATAGTACGTGAACTTGGAGTATAAACATATAGGTATGTACCTACACATTTTACAATTAGGAAGTATTCTCGCCTACAACACCCCGATCGCCACATCGCCACAGGTTATTGACGAAGATTCGGTAGAGACTTTTGTGTTACATTATGGTACGAGTTGAAAGCGGGCGACTTGTCGCAGCGACACTACTGGTTTCTATGTATTTCTATGAAATCGCTTGATGACGCGTCGCTAGTTTCGTCGCTAGGAATTTCATAGAAATACATAGAAACCAGTAGTGTCGCTGCGACACGTCGCCCGCTTTCAACTCGTACCTTTACGCTGCTGTCTTGTGCGTTGACGCGGGCTATTGATAAGTGACAGTGTGACTGCGTAGTTGTAACGTGCTATAAACTGTAAACGATACTACGAACCTTTGATTATCCATTTTCGTAGTAACCACTCTGGTGCGGCACCCAATGGCACCCAGAAACCTTTGTAAGATCCCTTTAAATCTTTCGGTAAACTGTTCTACGCTAAACTTACCTACTTAGCAAGTTGGTACACGCTTTTCACCATGTTTTACTTGTAGTTATTTGTAAAAGATTGAAAAGAAAAGAGGTAAGTATAGGTAAAAAAACTAAAAATAAACGACGTATGAGTACGTTAAGGCAAGCACGGTGATAATACCGTATAGCGGGCAAATATCCTCCAACCATTCCATCCTACAACCTGCGTATAGTATCCGGCTATTAGAATAGCACATTCAGTCAGTTCGACATAGTTAGAAAACAGTCGAGCTGAGCGGGGTGTCACGAACAAATCTGAAATGACAGTCGCTGCGTAAAGCCCCGTATTCATGGTAAACAATTTTGTTTAGCAACAAAGTTGAATCAACGTGTTGCGAGTTGCTGTCAGAATGTTGCTGGCAACACTGCGTGTTGCAGAGTTGATATCGGCATGTTGACAAGCTCTCGCCCGACGAGCGTAAACATCAGTTTAGCAACAAAATGTTGACGTATGTGAACGTGTTTGCAACAGTTTTTATACATGGCAGTAGTGTGGAGCAATGATAAAATAATGCAAGGCAACATTAAACGAAGACTGGCTTGTGGACAACCTATTACGCAAACCTAACGTATTTTAACCATATTGCTGCCATAACGTCACCGCGCAGTGCATCTCGGGTACGCTTACGATACGCTTACGGTTGTCACATTTATTCGTAATCAACACACAAGTGCCATTGCAAACACCGTGAGTTCCACGCAGAGGCGATTTAACAAATTCCTTGCGCAAATAAAACCGACGACGTTCGTTAAGCTACGAGCAAGCTGCTATGTAGGTCTGTTTGGTTTGCCTTAATTTCTTTTGGCTTATTCATAGTGTAGCTAAGCCGAGGAAATGCAGTTTAAGTTTATAGTGTTAGTAGTTTTATGGTTTTAAGTTGGTTTTGCGAAACGGGTTTTATGTTACCGCTAGTTTACATTGATATAAATTGGTTTCATCTTTAGCCCCCTTTTTTCTAGTCGGTAGAGAGTAGAAAATGACAAAAATGGACATGCGTAACTTTGCGTTCAGAATTGGAAGTTATCATGTCTATCGTGTTCTATCATTTACGATAGGTCCATATACATAGTAGTATAATAGTATTACGTATAGTTCTAAAAATTCTAATTGCTTACAGGTTGGTCGTATTTATGAAGTTGTTCAGTGATGGTGTCGAAACTAATGCTAAAAGGAGACAGAGAAGGTACCTCGTCTTCACTCCTAGTACCCAGTATGGTGTAAGTGGATCTGCATAATATTCTCAAAAGACTTCAAAAAAAGAGGTTTTTTTTTAGTTTGTTACCTCAGATCTCCGTCATTTATGAACCGATTTTAAAAAAGTTATCTGAAAGATTGATCTCAAATAATTTGATCAAAATCGGTTCTCCAGTTAATTGAAAAAAAAAAACACGTCATCCACATACATATTGCGTATTATGCATTCTAGTGCCTTTTCAATGGAGTTTACGATCAATAAAACAATCCCAATGAACTACCATCACCATCATAATCTGATGATGAAGCTGTATCAAATTGAAGTTAGTTTTTCTAGTTTTTAAACGTATAAATCTAAATAATTATATAAAAAAATTCAAGCTGACTGACAATCAACGCACATCCATATAGTGTAGAGGTGCACTAAGTAAGGAATTTTGAAAAGTCGCACCTTAAGGGATTTTAACCGAATAATGCGTATGCTGCTACCACGCGAGCAAAGCCGCGGGCGACAGCTACAGTTACTCTTAAATACTGCTTGGTTCCTTTCAGGTTTTCGCCACGGTATCAGTGCCACTACCAGAGCCAGACAATCTGATCAGCTTAGCGTGGTTCTTCGAAGCCAGCTACTACAACGTGGATAACTCCACCTGGCTGGAGCCACTACTGGGCGATGTTCAGGTAAGTTCATGCACCATGAACAGACAACCGCGTCTGTGTTTCCGAATACTTATAATGGATGGGTGACCATTGGTGGCATATACATCTGCGCCCGTCCGTGCTTCGGAGGGCACGTTAAACTGTCGGTCTTGGCTCTAACAGTCGCTAAGCCATGACGGAGGCCTTAAGGCGGCCTAAAAAGTCTGACACCAGAGTTGGCTACTAACTCATACGAGCTTGTTTGAATACTTATAATTTATATGTTTCGAAGAGGAAATTCGTGTATAGTTTCTCATGCAAATCGTCTGTTTCAGGCAGCAAAGAGTCGAGAGAAGCGAGCGCAAAAGCAGTCAAAGGAAATTATAACACGGAAGTTGTTTTACACGTTGATTGAATCTATGCTGGAAAAGTATGTACCTATAAGATTATTAAAAATTAGAGTACAGCTCTGCAGAGTAGGCATTTAGATATGATTTTATTCTAAATACTGTTTAGGAAGATAAGAGATATTTATTCAAATGAATACTGGTATAGAATAAATCAATGGAAAAACTGAGGCTTAGCTAATTTTCCGTCAAAAACGTCCGATAACTTAAATCACACTATCAAGTAAGTATTGAGTTAATTAATAATTCTTAATCGTATCAACAATAATTAGTTCTGTAATAAAAACAACTGCTCCACAATCTGTGGCAATCCCAGGAGAGCGAAACACCTCAGCAAATTAGTAAGTTCAACTGTAATATATCGGAGGAGCTTAGCGAGCCGTGTTTACTGGTGGAATTACAGGATTACGCCAGACTCGTGTCTCCGCTAACCAGATCGCAATCCAAACTAAACCCTATTCATCTTAGTTTAGGTTCAATATAGCTAGAACTACCTAACAGGTTTGAAAGGTAATTGCAGCACCCGCGGTTGATTATCTAGATTTCAGGTAATGAATAGTGAGCTATCACTTGCTAGCTTCATGATTCAGAATCGCGTGCGTGTAAGTTTTGAACGTCGGTTTTGGAATGAAACTATTGTACGTAACAGTACCATTTTCTTTGGTAATGAGGAAAGAGCAACGTAAAATACGCATTTCGGAGTAAATGTACTGGACAGGAAATGCAATAGCTCTTTGCTTTTATAACTCCCTGGTACTTTAGTGTAAGAACTTTGCTTCTTTATGTTCGGTGTGGCTTTATAATAGTTTTAGTGGTAGTTAACAGCAGTTTGTAAGAGTGTCCACCTGATGCAGAGTGGCTGCAGTATCATAATGTTATTTTAAGCCATTCTGTTCGTTTGAAATAGAGATTTATTAATGGTAAGTTCGTATGAGTTTTTAGGCCTCTGTCACGGCCTAGCGACTGCTAGAGCCGAAACCAACCGTTTAACGTGCCCTACGAAGTAAGGTCACCCATCCAAATAGTGTCCACACAGAACGTCGCTTAACTTAGATAATCTGTGAAGATTAACTAAGCAAGCTATTTTACTATCGTGTCTTGATAGTAAAATATGGTTTTGCTTGCTTTTGGTACGATTTTTTTATATATATTTTTTTTCTCAGGCATGGCTACCCAGGGCGACCCTGTCTTCTAAGATCTATATGTGAGACTTCAATATCACATTTCAGCCACAACGGACTTCTTGGAGATCTACTTCACTTGATTCTTACGTAAGTTGTTTTTTCTTAGGATTCGTACTACGGCTACATTGTTCTAATAAATAGTCCTACTGAATTTTGATTGTTACGATATACTTACAATGCAGTTTAAAAAAAAATGTAACAATGTCATTATAAAACAGCGACACTCATTTAGTTTTTAGACATTTTACTTCAAAAAATGCGTCTTCTTCAATATTTCATATCGTATTTACAGGCGTATTACTTTATTTTGCGTTTTCGTGACTGCTACTGCATAACTACATTATGATAAACCCAACAAAAGTTATAAATAACAAAATGAAACTAAAAATTAACTGAATGTATTAAAATCGGGACCTGAAATGATAGAATCAAGGGCCTTTGATAGAATCAAGGCCCTTCTAAAACGCAGTTACAATTCTTATTTGGCATTTTTTTTGTGAAAAAAAAACACTATTCTCCATCGTTAGACAAAAAAAACCACTCAGGTTTAATCTATGATACAAATTTCGTACATTTAATATACCAGACGTGTACTATGTATCAATTTTGAGGTTTTCCACTGTGTAATGAAATGGATGGTCGTCACGCACGTTTGCCAATTTTTAGTTCTGCCAGGCAGTTTCCTTGATGCTTTCCCGCCACGTCGGGTTTCTGATAAATGGCCATATAAATCATCAGACTCATTGATTCTGGCTGCGTATGGTTAAGAATACTGAGTAAAAATAGTAAAATACGTGTTTTTTGATAATTTAATGAATACATTTTAAATTTTTTAAGCGTAAAAAAGGAAGGTTACAACCAATATTTATGATTAGAATTGTGACTAAAAGACGATTTACACTATCATAAGTAGAAAGAAGAGTTTAGTAGCGGCAGGTATAGCAATATTTCGCAATCAAGTCTTCGAGTTGACGCGTCAATGCCGCGGATATCATTTAGTATGGTGTATAATATTATATAATCTGTGGTATGGCTCTATATCTTATAGATATCTCATAGACTTATAAGACAGTGTATAGATGCTGCTTAGATAAAATATTTATATATTTATTTTTCCGAGGTTAAAAGTAAAGTTCTGTCTTCAAAAATAATCAGATAACAGAGTAAAAACTAAGATGAAACTCTTATTATAAGTTAATATATAAATTATTTTACAGACCCTCAACATCTTTAGAAGAAAACCTAAAAGACTGCTACTACGAAGCGGAATACTACGGACTGGACGCCAAATGCGAACGTTATTATAAAACCTGTCCTTTTAGTCCAATAGATGATGTGTCCGTGTTCATTGATCATGAAACGAAATAGGTTTATTGATAAATACAGTCAATAGCACAAATTGTAATTTTTTTCAGAATTTTAAGTATGGTACCCTTTTCTTCATATTTAACTGTCATTTTAGCGTGGCTTTAGAAAATGCTCTATCGTTGTCACTTGCATGACAACAAAAAGAGCTGACAACAGATTTAGCAATCATATTACCTAACTCAGCTTTAAGCGGCTTATTCGTCAACTCGCGAATGTCAAACTTGCGAATGGGCGCGAGTTGGCACCTTCCGATTTTACCTATTTTTTTGTTCGCCAACTCGCGCCTACGATAAAGTACAGTCACCTATACAAAATAAAACCACAAAATATGTCGAAAATATTAAACTGTTTATCTTCCATACATACCTACATTACCTACTTAAAATACATAGTCACACCCAGACACAGAACAAATAATATATGCGTAAATTTAAGCATAATCAACTTATAATCAAGAACTTACTACCACTACATAATATTATCATAAAAATAGTAGGTATTCACTTGTAAGTTATAAACATGAAAAGAACTAGTAGTGGTAGTAAGTTCCTAGTTTTCAATCATAAAAACATTTTGATACTTTGTCTTTCCATTATTTACAAATGATGCAGACTATACTGTTACAAAGAACCTCTTTAGAGCTCGTGGCACTCAACACCCTTGTGATCTCTTTTGTAAAAGTATCAGAATAAACTTAAAAACAGCTTTTTACTCTGTTATTAATAAATTCTACGTAGAGCTTGCAATAGCTCCACAAGTTGTTTGTCTTTTGCATTGACAAGTAAATTCAAATTTGATCGCAAAAGACGCAACACGGTTTAACTATTCCAAACTTACATCGAGTAGTTTTTAGGCCGTCTTAAGGCCTCCGTCATGGCTTAACGAGTGCTAGAGCCGGGGCCGACAGTTTAACGTGCCCTCTGAAGCACGGAAGCGCTCAGACTTGCGAATTAGTGATAATAAAGTAGTAGGATAGGATGTTTTATGTACTTACAATAAAGCGTTTTTATTCATTTATCCCTAGTCACAACATTCCAAACACCTACGCTACACTTTCGTATTTTTGTTTATTACTCAATCGCGCTCTAGCGAACCTAGGTTTTATGTCATAAAAAGATTTAGAACCTAGGTCTACTTTTTATTGGAGTTTGCAAATCCACGGACAGAAACGAGGTTCTCATAAAGTCCGAGGAACCGTCCGTCTGTTATTTTAACGTCCGGACTCGGATACCAATTTAGTGGCGTGCTAATATTTACACTCACTGATGCAGCACTGGAACCACTACTGTGAAAAATGACTTACGAAGATTCGGTAGCGTCGTTTCTGTTACACTGCGCAGGTATCTCGAACGATGACGTGGGCTCTTGCGAAGTGACAGCGTCATTGCGCAGTGTAACAGAAACGACGCTACCGAATCTTCGTAAGTCATTTTTCACAGTAGAGGCCCAGGCCTCTATGAATAATGATTACGAAGATTCTGTACTGACAGTTATGTTACACTACGCGGCTGCATCGTGCGATGACGCGATCCCTTGCAAAGTGATAACGCCACTGCGCAGTGGAAAACAAACGCCAATCTTCGCTAGTGATTATTTGGAGTAAGGCCTGATATTTTGGTTACAGTAGTGCTGGGAGGGCGCCACCATCTATAATCGTAAAACAAAATATTTTATAATTTTAATATTTTTTTTGGATTTTAGGCATTCCTAAAAATCTACTAGTGATTCCTAAAAACCATGGATGTTTAAAAATTATTCATAACAGGAAGAGAAAACTTCCAATTAAGTTTCTGAGCAAACTATTCAAAAACTGGAATCAATAAAGCTTTCCAGGAATTCGATACAACATAAACAATTAATTAAGCATAGTTTCAGCTGACCTGACCCCTGATTCTAGTTCACTCTATTCGTCCCAAACTAGCCAACAAATATACTAACGCACGAGGATTGGACAAGAATTGTTTTTTGTAAATACAGTTCGGTTTGGTTGTTTGAATCGAGCAGTCTCGCATTGGTGGTTGATTACTCGGATCGAGATGCCTCGCCGCGTTGGCATTGCGATTGTAAACAGCGAATACTGTGCCATTGTACACTTAAAGCAGTACCTCAAGTCATCTAAATAAATTGGAAGATATTTAAATATTATGTCTTATGTATAGCATTAATTATTGTTCTGTAAGGTGTACATAATGTAACTGGATTTAAAACGGTACCTATATCAAGTCTGCTAAGTAATGTACTCCACTGAGTGTAATTCACCTGGGGACACTCACCCAGGTGAATTATAACAGATGAATTAGGAAATATACCACCCGAATAGTATAGACCTGTCGAGCGTCTAACTAAATTAAGTATTTCTTCGTCAACTGAAGTTTATTTCAATGATATTGCTGTCTGTGAGTGAGTTTGAAAAAAAAAACTAAATAAAAGAAAATCTGTGAACAGAAAAAATTGTGACTCTCAGCCAATTCAGCTGAGAAGCTTGACATGCGAGTCCGGACGTGGTGTAGACCAAGCTTCTCAAAAAATCCGCTGAGTGTCTCCATACATATCAGCGCGCCCTGCGGGCCTAAGATGCGCACCGCGAGATATTTGTCATGTCGTTCTGTCAAAATGTAAGCATTTTGTACCAGTTTAAGAACTATTGCATCATCTGTGGTTAACTAATGGTGTCGACAAAAC
The DNA here is from genome assembly GCA_947507515.1 of Eulithis testata. Classification (NCBI taxonomy): domain Eukaryota; kingdom Metazoa; phylum Arthropoda; class Insecta; order Lepidoptera; family Geometridae; genus Eulithis; species Eulithis testata. The sequence goes on from OX382209.1 coordinate 2,183,202, forward strand.
GCGCCATAATGTACACTTTTGACACTTCTTAGTCGTCGTACCTCTCTGAGGGCGAGATAATAGTCATGCAGAAATGTCAAAAGTTGAAAATTCAAAGGCGCGGTTTCTCGACAACATTACCACAGATAATGCAATAGTTCCTAAACTGGTACAAAATGCTTACATTTTGACAGAACGACATGACAAATATCTCGCGGTGCGCATCTTAGGCCCGCTGGTGTACTGGGCGACAGACGTTTTACACCAGATTCTTACACCAAATCTTGTACCTGGCCCCCTGATTTGTAAATAATGTAGGTAATTGGATAGAATATCAACTTATGGACAGATTAGACCGGCTTAGGTCCGGTTTCACTAAAGTCTTGCTAACAGAGTGTTACGTAATCGGGCGTCAAAATGTCAAGCGACTAAATTAAAACGACGTTCAACGCTGTTTAAATAAAACGCAAGCAGATATATTTTTGTTTAGTTGGTTTATATGGTGGCTGTCAGATCAGCGATTAGAATTAACAGTCTGTTAATTAACAAGCTGTTAGTTTAACTAACAGAACATGGTGAAACCGGCCCTTAGCTAGCAAAGTTCACTAACCACAGACTGCAGTCAGAAACAACTTAAACTACTGCAACTGCTGTACTATGGCATCTCTCGAAGAGCTGAACTGCTTGTAAAGCATTCCTTGTTTGTCTTGAATTTCGGATACAACATGAACCAGGCTTTATTTCTTGACTTTTTAAAGCAAATAGTACACAGCGAGGCTCTACTATTGTCCAAATTATACAGGCTGTGATTAATTACCGACAACGTTTGACGAATTTGATGAAATTGGAAACTTAGCTGGAATAGTTTTAATAAAATCTGTAACATTTTTTTTTCAAATTCAAGGATTCAATTAGGTGCTTTTTGCCAATGTTTTGACGTAGACTCTAGGTAGCACCAGGGACTCTTCAGTACAAACCTCAGTGATATTTAGCTGCTGTAAAACGTATTTTGTATGTACAAATTGTAAAAACTACATAAAATAAACAACAACAAAAATACTGGTAAGCTTTTGACTGTCAAGATTTTTAAATAGAAGAACCCAGGTATTGACTATTAGAAAAATCAATTCGTTGCACAGCACGTGGCAACGTGTGGAACCCACATTTGATGCAATACCACTCTTAGAGCCTAAAACCAAACCATTAGGTAGGTACTTCAATTCCGACTCGTGCAATCAGTCAAAAACCGCGTTCCTCGCTAATCAAGACTCACACCGGTATTCTAAGACATCACCACACCTTTGTTTTCATTTAGCTGAGAGAAAATCCTCGAGGAAACCGCTTCGCTGAAGGAATTTTCATTACACATTATTCGTAAAAGGAGTGTGTTGAAATTTTGCCTTGTGCTCTACATTCTTCTTTGTGTGAACCATTTTGGTACCTTCTAAATGGCACAATACTTAAGTAGGTATCTTTATCCTGGTCTGTCGATTGAATATAAGACTGTCGATTGAATGGGTGCTCGTAATTGGACTGTCGTCTAGATGACTCAAACCTTAAAAGTACCTATTGCTTTTATTAAAATCTAGTAAAAACATGATCGGTTTTTTTTTGGGACGTAATAAAAATCACAAATGGCAGATTAACAGGCTCGTAAAACGAGACCTTTGATTTTCTCTAGAAAAGAAATCATTTATGAGATCTCAAAATTAAGAAAGAGATTTTCAATCATTCTAAAATACGGCATGACAATTCTGCATATAATTAAACAGATAATTAATCGACATGTTAAGCGCGTACTACATGTAAACAGGGATCGTGTTGAGGGGCTTTTGTCACGTAAATTCTGCGATTACATTTGTCAAGACGACGTAAAGCCAATTTGCGGTACTCACCCGCGGTACTCTCCTAGTGATGTACTGAGTTTTGTGCATCACTTGAGTATAATAATGTCCAAAATAGTTTTTTGAGACAGGGCAGTAAGGGCAGCTACGAAAAACCGGTCTTAGGAAAGCAGTTTTTATGTATTACGGCATTGAACTACATAAATGTCGTTAGTATACAGATTTTGGAAAAAATTAAGAAAGTAGAGTTTCCACAAAAACTTTTTTATGCTAAATGGTCCGTCTCAGGACGATCGGAATAACTTCAGAAAAGATATATCAGAAATCGCTTACAACTTTCCTATTTTCTGAATTTCGTACACTGTATTTTTGGTGCAGTTATTCGCAAGCTCGTGTTAATGCCCATATAAATTTTACAAACGAAAAATCCATTGATGCACGGCCGGGATTCGAACCTGTGGATATGGCTGACTAGGCTGAGGGGATGGTATAGGTGCTGGGCAAGCCTACTCCATCTAAACATTGTCCCAGGCACTACAGTGTCCCGTCAAGTGTAGGCATAGGTTGCCACCTGACACTGTAAAAATCGTCTTCAATAGATGTAAAGGCCTATTATTATTTGCAAGACACGGAAACTCACATCCCTAGCCACGACTACGAGACTAGAGATAAATTTCGCCAGAGCTAATGCATAATATATCATCGAAAGCGAATGTTAAGTTATCGCCGAGGGACTCTCGAAATAAAGAACCATTTTTGATTTCTCCTCAATTTATGCCGTCATTCTAGATTGAGAATATTAATAAGCTGTTTTGATAAAGTAGATTGATGAGCTTAAAATATTGTTAAGGCCCTTATTCTGATAAATTGTTACTCAAGCATAGATTTGAATAGAAATTGTCATATAAAAATCTTTGCTTGAGTCCGGATCAGCTTTTAACCCTTTATAAGGCAGTAAATTAGTATACGGGCCTAATATGTTTTTAAAACTGAAAAAAGAATTTGTAACTACGAATTCAGCTTTTTGCACACCGTAATTTTGAACTGTTGCTGTTCAATTGAATCTCTAAAATACTATATTTTATTTGGTATTTAAAAGGATGGTCGCAGAGTCTATCCTGAATAAAAAGTAACGAGGTTTAAATAATATATACGATGATTTGGATATAGGTACAAGCTAAGCCGCGGACGGTAGCTAATATAAATCTAAACATACTTTACATCGTAGCAAAGGAAACACGAAAGTACGAATAATCAGGTAAATAATTTACATAGCTAAGCAAAAATTTTTTCATCAAAGAAAAACTCTTGAAAAAAGTTTCAAACTTTTACAAAGAATGTTTTTCCACTTCTTCAAAACATTTCATTTGAACCAGTTTTCAGTTACAACTTACTACTGACACAAGTTCTTGGAACATTATCATAAAATTGTAATGATGAATACAGGCGTTTTGACTATAAGATCCAAATTAAAACGACAAAATCAGAACAGTATAGTTGCGCTATTTCGTCGGTATGTAGCAACTTGATTTTTTGAAACTAGTGCTGTCCAGCAGTTAACGACAGTCGATTGTGAGTTTCTTCAATTCTGGGCCAATTACCATACGCGCGCAGTGATCTGAATAACTTAACTGCCTGCTGTCTGACAAGTCAGCATAACGGGACACCTTATGTACTATATGCTAGAGTATGCTAGAATAGAATGAACGACTTGTTTTCTGATGTTTTCATCTCGATTTACCTATAATTCTACTAGTGATGACGAGTGAATGGTTATTTATCTAGTTACTTCTCTTATTTAATTTTTGCTGTAGTAAAAATGATTCTGCAGGCAGAGAGGAAGCACCTCTTTTCTCTTTTGTATCTTCACAAATTGTCCAAATTCGGTTAGATAAAACAACGATCTACTTTCCACGCTGTCGTCGACGCTCACTTAGCGAGTGAATGTTAATTATCTGAAAAACGGTAGTTGTAACTCTGCGTATGCGCATCGAATCTTAGTTGGTGTTTGAACTAGTTAGGTGTTTGTTTTGTTTAGTGAAGTGTTTTGAGACAATGAAGTGGAAAGCTTTGACTATACAACTGTAAGTATATCTTGTGTCCTTTCATAGAATCTTCGGCTTCAGACGCCAAGATGGCGTCATCAGTCCTAGCTAAAGTAGACCTATCTAAGCTTCGACAGTAGTTAGGTTTAGTACTTGGTGTAAAATATGAGTAGTAATTTATCTATATAGTAATTGAGTGTTCAGTGTAAGTATTTACTGTTTCTTATTTTAACACGTTAGTTAGTTATGACTTTCCAATAGAAAATCACCTTAAGCTAAGATTGTCCAGATGCTACTAAAAGGCTTCTCTAAACCAATTTTAGAACTGAAAACAATACAATCCAAATATTTAATCTAAATAATTCAAAAGGCTTTTAAAACTAGGTAGCTAACCATAAATTTTGTTTTCCCCTGCGGCCAAAACATTTTGTCCTTGAAGTTACCGTCCCACAAATTTTAAACGAAATATTGCTATTTCCTAAAATGTGTTTAATAATGATATTGAATATCCCCATTACGAACATTATTTCAGATCCCTCGTCGCGCTTACTTCGGGGAAGAGCGAGCAAAAAAGATCACTTATTTTCCCACCGACAAGTCTTTTTGGGGTAAGAATTTTAATTAATTTTCTTTTCGCGTAGGCACGCCTTTTTCACTTATCTGCTGGTAGTAACAGTGTTAAATTTGCTTTATCATGCTAGTTCTCAACTAGAGAATCCATAAAATAGTGGAGAAGATTTTATTTAAAAATTTAACTCTTTGGGAACCCTATTCCCGTTAATCACACATCCTACTAATATTTTAACGCGAAAGTTTGTAAGTATGGATGGATGGATGGATGGATGTTTGTTACTCTTTCACGTAAAAACTACTGATCCGATTTGGATGAAACTTGGAATATATATTGTCCGTGATCTGGATTAACACATAGGGTACTTTTTATCCCGAAAAATCAACGGGATCCAACGGGACGCGAATGAAGTCGCGGGCGGCACCTAGTAAGTAATATAAGTAAAATAGATGTGCCTAATAGACAAGTTCATTTTGTGGATCATCCCCAAAACGCGTATTTTTTTTATTTTTAAAAAGTTTATTATGTTTCATCATAACTACGTTCATTATTGGTTATTGGTTTTCGTATGACTTACGTTGAAGTGAAATAGTTTTTAGAACTGTTTGATCATCTATGACGTTAGAACATAATACTTGTTGGCTCAGGCGAATAATGAATTCGTAGAAATGCCCCAATTTTGTGACGTTCTTTACGTGTCCCAATAATATTATCTTATACGTCAATATTACCAACCTTTCGATTTGCTGGAATTAAATTAGAATGCGTAAACTGGTAAGAAGGAAAACCTTAGATACGAATATAAATCGCGTCTATGATTTGTAGGAAATTTATAGGAATTCTTCTGATCCCAATAAAATTAAAAAAAAAGCTTTATACTACACCTGCTTGGAAAGTACCTTGATACTTTATCAAATTTACGGTAGAAAGTACGTCATTGCATATCGAACAAATATGCGGGGAGAAAACGCATCTGAGCGGGAGAGAAAAGTGTATGAAAATCCATTTCTTACGTGGTTTTTCTTTTTTAATTTTGGGTAAGACTATGCGCCGGTAACCTAAATATCAAAAGCCAAAAAGTTTTTACAGTGAGTTTTTATCTCCAAGTTCGCAAAATGACACTGGCCACTAGCTGTGTGTTGGATGGTGTCGGACTGGCAGTGCGACCCTGCGGCGGCAGGATAAACAATTTGAAAAAAGAACATGTGAAAATTGCAGACGCCATTTTCAATTTGTGTGTTGTTTGAGGATTCAGTTTTAGTTTTTTATTTTCCTCGTAGGTGTAGTATAAAGCACTATGTATCACTCGAGAGAAAGTGCGATTTCCGATCTCGGGTGTTTTAAAGCCCTCGCCTACGGCTCAGGCTTCAAACGACACCCTCGACGGTAATCGGTCACTTTCTCCTCTCGGTGAACAATGTACTATTATTAACTCTAGACAATTTCTCTCTTACACAATTTAAACTTTGATTCCAGGTTTTTCTCGCCATAGCTGTACCTATCGACATTCCGGACAAGAATGTCTTTGTATCCTACAACTTTGAGGCAAACTACAGCACACTCAACAACATCACCGAGATCGACGAAGTGCTGTTCCCTAACTTACCTGTGCGTATTTACCACATATACTTATATACTTACGTGCGGAGCTGACTTGTCTTTCCTGTGGATAAGGCTGACTAGGCTGAGAGGATAGTATAGGTGCTGGGCAAGCCTACTCCATCTAAACATTGTCCCAGGCACTACAGTGTCCCGTTAAGTGTAGGCATAGGTTGCCTCCTGACACTATATAATCATCTTCAATAGATGTAAAGGCCTATTACACGCGAGAGCAATGATTCCGGGTCACTTAAAGAATGTTAAAAATATCGGAAACTAAAAATGATAGGTTAATGCAATAAATTGTATTTAATAGACAATGTAATACTCCTTAAATGAAGGTATTAAAACTTCTTAGTTATTGTAAAGTTATATCTTAAAAAAATCAAATTTGAAAAAGGGCCACTTTCGAAGATGGAACTACGAAATTACAGCATTTGGTTTTGCTTTTGTTTGTAATCTGTCATTTATGTGGGTATATAAACCATGCTGATAGTGCTCTATATTCATTATTCAAGCTGAAATTATGTCGCTTACGCCTGAAGAATGCACCAGAATACTTACAATGCTGGAAACCGGCCGGAGTCAGCGCGATACAGCCAGGACTGTCGGTGTGTCGCTGTCAACAGTACAAAGAGTTCTCCGACGTTACGAAGAAACTGGTTCTAACCTACGCAGACCAGGAACGGGCAGAACCAGGTGTACCACAGCACGAGAAGACCGATACTTGGTGAACACCATGCTTCGAAATCGCTTTCTCACAGGAACTGAACTCACAAATCAGTTTCGACGCCTCGGAGGAAGTAACCCAAGTGCATGGACAGTAAGACGTCGGCTTGCTGAATCTAACTTAAAACCCCTTAGACCTGCAAACGGCCCTAAACTGGAGCGTGGGCATCGTATTTCAAGACTAAGATATGCCCAGAGCCACGTAAATTGGAGTATTGAAGATTGGTCAAAAGTTATGTTCTCCGACGAATCAAAATTTATGCTCTACAAGCACGATGGAAGACACAGAGTGTATCGAAGACCAGGGGAAAGATTCAAGCAAGCATGCATCGAAGAAAAAGTAGCCTACGGTGGTGGGTCTGTACTTGTGTGGGCCGGAATTTCTTCTGAAAGTCGCACAGAGCTGGTGATCATAGAAAACGGCTCTTTAACTAGCGTAAGATATGTGGAAGAAATCCTCAATGATCATGTTGGTCCATTTATGGTCAATTTAGGTGAGGATGCTATATTTATGCATGACAATGCCCGACCTCATACAGGTAGGATTGTGAATGACTACCTTCAAGAGATGAACATTACTCGTATGGAGTGGCCAGCGCGCAGCCCGGATATCAACCCGATCGAGCATGCTTGGGACGAGCTAGGCAGATGCGTAAAACAACGAAACCCTCCCCCAATCACGCTTCGTGAGCTCAAAATTGCTCTCACAGAGGAATGGGAGAATATTCCCCAAAATCGTATAAGGAACTTGGTGTACAGCATGCCAAACCGCGTAAACGCAGTAATGGAAGCACGAGGAGGCAATACGAAGTATTAAAATTCAAGTCAAATCGTAATAAAGTTCAAAAATTTCATGTTTCCTATTTTTGTTTTAAGGAGAGATCAGCAGTTTTTTTCTTTATGTAATTTTGTGTTAATAAAATGTATGGTGACTCATATTTTTTTACTTTCATTTAAGGAGTATTACATTCTCTATTAAATACAATTTATTGCATTAACCTATCATTTTTAGTTTCCGAGATTTTTAACATTCTTTAAGTGACCCGGAATCATTGCTCTCGAGTATATTATTAGTACTATACTTAACGTTTACCATCCTTTGCCAATCCTGGGCAAGCCATATTCCATCGAAATCATGTCTCAAGTACTACAGCGTCCCGTTCATAGAGGCATGGGTATAAAGTAGCCTCTTGACGCTGTATAAATAATCGAGATAACATGACATAGGCCTACACACGTACATTCCATTATTTTGTAGTTGAATATCAGAGATAAAGACAACTCGGTACTTTTGCTCTTACTTATGTACGGGACACTGGTAGCCTGGGGCACTATTTTAAATGGCCATCCTCCAAGCATAGACAGTTTTAATCCTACTCTTTCCTAATATAACAAAATACGCACTTGGACTGAAGATCGATGGTGTGGTCATTAAATTAGTGCAGTAATGGTTTTCATCTCTCAGGTTATCAGCTCTCGTCAAAGTCGAAGCATTACCAGAGAGCTGGCCTACACAGTTTTAGAGGCCAGATTTAAAGAGTGAGTACAATAATATCAATACTATTTTATTGTTTTGCTATTTTGTTCAAGTAGTCTACGGTTTTGCTCTCCTTCCACAGTTTCCCCATAAATATTTTACGGGGAAAACGTTTTCCCCGTGAGTTCAATGCAAAGTTGAACACTAGAATGCAAGCCACCTCGACTTTTTCAAAAAAAACTGCATACTATTGCAATTTATCTATACAAATATTATAAAGAGGAAAGGTTTGATTTTTTGTTTGTTTGTTTGTTTGTATGAATTGAATAGGCTCCGAAACTACTGGACCGATTAAAAAAATTCTTTTACCATTAGAATCCTACATTATCCCTGATGAACATAGGCTATATTTTATCCCGGAATTCCCACGGGAACGGGAATTACGCGGGTGAAACCGCGAGGCGCTGCTAGTTACTGATATAACAAAAAAAATAAAATAAATGTATTTCTGTAATCTAGACATGGGATGAACGGCAGAGAATGCATGTTGAGGAACATCTGTGAGGCTGCTGAAACGCCTCTCCACCACAACGGCCTTCTAGGCCATATCATGCACATTGTCTTTACGTAAGTAAAATATAAAAAAAACACTTACCCTACTTGTAGGCTTGCTTCTTGCATCAATGGTATCATTGAATAACCTAAGTGATTTTCTTGAATCTGTCACTCAATTCCTCATTATTGTAGTTCTTTGAATTAATCTTTAACTCGACTCGAACTTGAAATAGTGCTTTGGGACAAAGTGATCACATGGATCATTTTGTGTTAGGCGGTTATCTCTGCTTATAACAATTGCACTACCGCACAGAGCCGTCCACCAAAAAGATGCCTGAGCTTTCTCAGATTCGTGACGGAAAACTAGATGTAATGTAGGTCTACACAAGTAATAACTGTAGTGGAAACTATGCACTAAATAGCGTCCAAATCGGCCACACATGACCCAAGCAGCCTGATGTAATTCTAGTTTTAACTATCCCATGAAAAAATTGGGCTGTGTTCGGACCAACTAGAGTCTAGTTGATCGCAACACGGACCAATTTTTTTATTGTTAGATTAATCTAGTTACTAGACTAATCTAACCAGACCGCGGGTAAGGAATCAACAAATGCGTAATCTGCAAATATTATGTTTGGGTTACGAGGAAGATAAGAAAAGTTTATCAAAATATGACCTGTAAACAAAAGTTACCTACCGATAAAATTATTGTTCATTATTATTCCAGCCCCTCATCATCTCAAGAAGAAGGCTTAGACGATGAGTACTACATTGCGGAACTAGAAGGACAGAGAGGAAACTGCGATAGGTACTTTGAAGACTGCCCGTACAGCCTCTTCGATATCATCACGCAACTGGTGGAAATTCGATCTGGATAAGGCAAACGATTGAGAATAAACGATTGACACATTATGAGTATTTTATCAAACGTACAATAGCAAAAACAAACGAGCCATATTTTCATAAGTTGCGACACATTGAGTGATTTTATATTTGTGGATAATGGACGAACACCATTTTTAAGAGTGTTGGACGTCGTTAGAGTATAAATGGTCCAAAATAGTTCTTCCTGGTTGCCCAGTGGACTAAGATACATATATAGATACATTTATTTTCAACCAGACTTACAGGTTAATAATATAAGTAAGTAAACAGAAACAAAAGTCGATAAAGAAAAAATATTTTAAATCAATTTCTAGTAACAAGTACAAGAAATACTGTCTAATTCGCTTTTTCTACTGTAATCAGAAACATATTTTACCTTCTCAATAATTCCAAGATTAGGTACTTGTTTTTGGTCAATGGCTAATCTGATAAGCAGTTACCCAAGTCAACGATATAGATCAAAAACAGAAGTGGGCATGGTATGGAACCTTGTGGCACACCCTTTTGATATTATTTCTAAAACCGTTCTGGAGTAGACTGCTTCAGAAGCGTGGGTAAAATAAAACAATGTAAATTATTGAATTACCACAACTTTGTGCTATATTAGACTAAAATTAGTTCAAAACACAGCTACAAATATAATATTGATAAAACTTAAAAAATTCACAGCCGATTAATATATTTGACACAAAGTCATAACCTATTTTGGCTACAAACGTTTTAACTTAGAATTACTTGAGGTTACTTGAAACCGCTTAGACAAGTTAATAAGTCTTCAACTTGACATTTAGGTAATTAATTGCTTATCAATGAGAGGCAAAAGATGATTATAGTTAATACATACTAATACAATTAAGTGCTAAGTATACTTGTAAGTTTTCACTAAAATTACTTAAGTTTATATCTAAGGACTTTTTAACTACCTACTATGTTCCTAGACTTTTCCTGACTTTCCTTTGATAAAGGGAATTCAACATACCAAATACTAAATATTTAAAAGGGGTCTTGTTTTGAGTTAGTGATGTCACTTATGCCCTGATTACATAATGCTAGCATGCGAGCTGGCCTACTCAGTTACCAGTGCAGCTACTCGTACCGTGTGACCGCATCGAGTAACTGTCATATGCGAGTCAGTCAGCGAAACTCTCATGCGAGCACGTAGATTTCCACTGTCAGATCAGCAACTCGTATAGTGTAACTAGTCCTTTACTATACAGTGCACAGTGCCTTTAAGAAAAAAAAGTATATTTATACTGAATCATAGTTTTTAAATCATCAATATTATCATGGTAATATACACGGTGTAACATAAATACCCTATAAGTCAAAAAGGGGGATTCTACAGGTCATGGTGAACAGTGTTTGTTCTAGGACTTTTGAGATTTCGAAGTTTTTCATTCATGAAATGAGCTTGTAACTTTTACTTAAAATGTACCTACACACAAGTAGCGTGTGCGTGCGACGCGATAGGAGGGTACCTACGTGTGAATGTGTGTGTACAGGTTGTCGCAAATTTCTAAAACAATAAAAGTTGTACTTTTGTATGGAAATTTCAATTACGATTTATTGACCCTTTGCACATGTCCAAGCACTCAGGTGGTCTGTCTGATTACACCCTCTTCGCAGTTATAGGGTATTTATGTTACACCTTGTATACCATGAGTTGTTGAGATGTTGACACCATGTTGAGATTCCAGCAGTACCTCTGCCAAAGTATCAGAAAACAATGAAACTCACATAATACTGTTTTAATTTAGCTGACAATCCCAATAGTCTCAATATCCTTGGGATAGAAGAAGTTGTTCTTCCTCATCGGTATGGAGGATATCTGCTGGTCTACAGGCACCCTGGTATCGTACAGCGACGGTGATTGGAAGATGATGCCGAAGGTGCCAACGAAGCAGGCAATAGTGAACAGCCAGAGGAAAAAACGGTCAAGAACCATAGACATGAACTTCCAGTCTTCGACCACCTGTGGACAAAAAATAGTCTTAGAATACGGAATATTCCAAGCCGGAATGACGTCAAGACTAGACAAAATATGCCAAAAAAAGAAATGCATTAACTTCAGTTTATTTTTTAGCACATTTTATGGATGGGCTCGCTTCGCTCGCATTTTTTATAAACCAACTTAACCTAACCTACTCATTTGGGAAAGTCGAAATGTGTAAATATCGGACGAAAAGGCACAGTAGTCCGATGATCTGTATTGATCAGCATAGGACTAAATTATCGGACTACTATACTAAGCTGTTTATTCAGTAATATCACAAGGTTTCGAATCGTCTTCTAATACTCGGCGAGCTAGTGCCAGTTCTTCGCTGAGATCTAAGAAAAATAAACTTACGGCTGGGTTCCTATAGTTTTTTGTATGATCCTATCTTATTAGTGTATAGAAGCTACCATTTATTATGTAGCGTCTGATAAATAGTACAATAGTGGTTTCGAAACTCTAAAGTAAATTTTGACGTAAACAAGCTTCGTCAATGGTTGGTCAAATCATGCATGGAGCTAACCATCGTCGTATTTGGCGAAACGTATATCAGCTCAGAGTTAATTCGGTGACCGATATTAAGCTCACTTTAGTGACCGAATTTCCAGGGTGCCTCGGGCTCCGTTAAAAATTGAAATTCAGAAAATGGTACGAGTTTGTACTGCACACATTCGGAACATGTAGCATAGTGAGTGAAAACGTGACCCGAAGCTATTGATATAATTGATATGGCAGTTATTTCACTGCGGTCTGAGATGCATGAGACAAGGACTAAATTTTTATGACTGAACAATATTTGTATGTGAGATTAGGGCAGGAAGAAGAAGAACAGATATTAGTGGCTACAATGATGTGTCTGTTACTTTTAGAATCCTCGAAATTCTACAGACTCTAATTCACAAAGTAAATTACAACTAATACAGTATTTACAACATTTACAAAATACACATGAAAAATTTGAGCTATCTACAAACCGTAGCAAACTATTTATAGATAGCTCAACTGGTCCAAATCAGAACCAATCGGAAGAGTCCCAAGACCCAGACTCTAATTAGATTTCCTAATCCTATGATAACAAAACTAGTGTGACTATTAAAACAAAATAGAGATCGAACGTTTTCAAGAATTTCTCGAAACATCCCGTAAACCACAATTTGCCAAAGATCACGTTTGCGGGTATCATTTCACAGCGAAAATCACCAAATAATTGAACATTCCACCTTAATAATCGTGAAAGCATAATCCGTGCCAGCAGCCAACACAAACTTCGATCGCCACATACCTACCGGGCCTCGGTACATGTACACGGCTACTATACAAACGGTATAATGACAATAACGCGTCAGTGTAACAGCCTTCTTTGTAAAGCTAGCAGAACCTAGAAATCAATACTTTGACTTTGAAATAAAAATCAATGACTCCTCGTGTCATATTTACCGGAGGTTTGCTAACTAACTGTGCTTGGATTATATCCAATACAGTGCGCTTATAGCATTGCTTATTCAGTTGATATGAAATAAATGTTAAAAGCAGGATAAAATACCTAAAAATTTTAATTTGCCTCACGGAAACCATATTATGTAGCCTGTAACTTATTTGAAACCTATTGATTGAGATATGGCAGCGCTTCCGCTATGACGTAGTTCCGGTGCGATTGGCTCTCCTGTGGATCAATTGAGCATCCGTTTCCGTTTGGCGTCACGTGCAGTCGTCGGGTGAGCAAGGCTCGACCGACCGAGCTTCAGTTGGCGTTTGTTTTTCGTTGCGACTAGTTGGGTGCAATAACGACGAAGTCGTTCGTAATATATTTCTTAAATTCTATTTTATTTTAATAACGATAATTCTTTTTTCATAGAACAGTGAAATTTTTATGTAACCTCTTTTATTCTTACAGAAGAAATTAAGCAACTCAAAACAAAATGGGTGATGAAGCTGAGGATAAACGCTCTCCTATAGTGGAAACGGCGGCGAATAAGGAAAGGAGAATCAATTACAAACGTCCACGACGTTTGTACAGTAGCAGCGATGATGAAGGCGATGATGAAGATACCTACCCACCATCACCAAAACGCGCAGCAGGCGAATTCTCGGATTCCAGATTCGATTATCTTCAAAAACAGGTTAGCGAGTTAAAATACCTTATCACGCGAAATTTTCGCGATGTTCCCAAACCAATAGAAGTTATTGATGAGACCGTTCAGGGTCCTGTTGATGATGATGCATCGGTTTATTCCATGCTCGTTAAACCAGCTGATCGAACTTTCGAGTGGGACGATGATACGATCGCATCTGAATCTGTTAAACGTACATCGGATTCTAAGCTAAACTATGTGCGGAAAATCCAGCATTTCGATAGTGTGGAATGGAATAATGTTCGATACACGGAGACTCAAAAGAAATATGTATCTACCCCCGCTTTTACGAACTTGAGCATGAATGACGAACTGCTACCTTTTGAATCTAAGTTTAGCCATTTAAGATCATTGGATCAGACTTTCGGAGCACTAACAAACATGGTTATGACACAGAAAGAAGCTCTTCAAACAGCACTTAAGAGTTTGCTAGAATGGAGTGCCGATAGCCAGACTACCCTAACACATGCGTCTCTTACGGCCAAGGTTCATGACTTATTTTCTAATACATGCCCCTATACAAATGTGTCAAAAGACATTTTGCAGGTTGTGTGCGGTCGACGAGCAAACATAATTGAGCATCGAAGGGACAGTGCCTTATCGGCCGTCAAGGACAAATACAATAAGACAATTCTACGCAGAATACCTCCAAGTTGTGAGTATTTGTTTCAGCCAAAGGAACTCAGCGAGGCTGTGTCTAAACTAGGAGGTGGCTCTCAAGTTTTTCGCAAACCGTTTCTACCTGCCGAGGGTAGCCAGGTTATGCAAGGTAATCATCGGCCATATCTGCCTGCCGAGGGCACTCAGGCCGCGCCAAGGCGGCCTACCGGCCCCGCGGTGCCGTTTCGTGGATATGATCGGAATAAATACCAACAACCATCTACCTCAGGAAAGGGAAAATCCCTGGCTGGGGAACCGGCCTACTCTGCTGCAAAGAACAAGTCTTACAGAAAGCAGAGAGACGATCATCAGCGAGACCGTAGAAGACAATGACTATGCCGTGGCATTCCAAGCCGGTCGTTTGCGCCTCTATCAACACAATTGGCAATCACAGGAGGCTCCGACCCACATCTTAAAAATTATTCAGGGTTACCGAATTCCCTTTGTAAAAAAACCACCATTGCGGCGAGTATACCAAAATCAAAACCAGTTAGCAACTACGCCCGCCTTGGAAGCCGAGATAAATCAGATGCTGAAAGAGTTAGTAATCGAGAAGGCACAGGACAATCCAGGTTTTCTATCGACAATGTTTCCCGTAAAAAAATCGGATGGATCACAAAGACCGGTTTTGAATCTCAAGGCCCTAAACTTTTACCTCAAACCAAGAAAATTCAGGTTGATAAGCATGCAGAAGGTGCCTCACTTCCTACAAACCGGCGATTTCATGATGAAAATAGACCTGCATCAAGCATATTTCCATATACCGATAGTAGAATCGCATCGCCGTTTTCTCAGGTTCATTTACAACGGTATAATCTACCAAATGACCTGCATGCCGTTCGGGATCGCGACCGCTCCAAGAACGTTCGCTACCCTATCGAACTGGGTTGCCCAGAAACTCAGAGAGAAAGGTATAAGAGTTTTAGTGTACCTGGACGACTACCTCCTGGTAAATCAATGTCCCAAAACTCTCAGGGAACACATGAAAGAGGCCACCAAACTGCTCACCGATCTAGGGTGGATAATAAACAAAAGGAAGTCCTCCACGCTACCAACTCAAGAGATCGAGTTTCTGGGAATTCTTTGGAATACGCGTTCAAACAGAAAATCTCTGCCCCAGAAAAAGATTTCCGGTCTGTGCGCGCGTTTAATACAAACTCAAGAATCAAAGACATCGACCTTGCTCGATCTACAGAAGATTGTAGGCACCCTACAGTTTGCCAGTTTCGTGGTTCAATACGGAATGCTGCACTACCGAAATCTCCAAGCATGTCTTCATCAAGCTCTAAAGCAGACAAAAGCTGTACCTCTAACACTGGGTGCCAGAGAAGACCTAAATTGGTGGATGCAAAACGTCCAAACTTCAAGCGAAATCTGGGTAGCGCCAGTGTCTTACCACATTGTCACAGATGCTTCCGGAGTCGGTTGGGGAGCGTACGTCAACGGCGATCACATTCAGGGACCATGGATGCCAGAGGAACTCTGTTATCACGCGAATTTGAAGGAGTTACTAGCGATTTACAAAGCGTTAACTCACGGCAGCAGAACCACGAATTATCTCAACCGGACAATACTAGTTCAGAGCGACAATCGGACAGCTCTATCATACTTACGCAAACAAGGCGGAACACGGTCAGTAAATCTGTTGCAGCTAACCCGATTAATTTACCTGCTTTTAGAGACTTTCAACGTCAACCTTGTAACCAGTTATCTGCCAGGCCCGCTGAACGGGATAGCAGACAGTCTGTCCAGATACAAGATGTTAGCAGAGTGGCACCTTTTACCCCGGGCATGTCAGCTGATTTTCAACAAATGGGGAACACCCGACGTGGACCTGATGGCATCAGTACGAGCCCATGTGGTACCAAGGTACGTGACGCTAGATTTGAAAGATCGACGTGCACTTTACCACGACGCTTTCAGTCGTGCATGGAAGCACAAACTAGCGTGGCTATTTCCACCCCCCTGCCTAATGCCCAGGGTCCTAGCGTCACTGAATCAAGCCCACGGGATGTTCATCGTGATTTGCCCGAGATGGGACGGCGTATTCTGGAGGGTCGATTTAAAGAAGCGGGCAGTGGCCCCTCCTTTCACTATTTGGAATCTGCAATCGGTGCTGATCGACACGAGGACCAACCAACCTCCGGCACGAGTAGACGACCTAATATTGGAGGCATGGAGATGTCAGGGTGGAATGATCTACTAGAGAGTTGGTCACCCTCGGAAGTCAGTATAATTGAGTCTAGCTGGAGGCCTAGCACGCTGAAAACTTACAAACATGCTTGGACGCGCTGGTTGAAATGGTGTGAAATTTCAGGAGTAGATAATAAAAACCCTGGTGGCCATGGTTTGTCAAAGTATCTCATTTATTTATATAATGTTGAAAAATTATGTTATAAAACTATTTTGGTACACAAGTCGGTCCTGTCTTCTTTCTGCCAGCCGGATTTAGAAGCAAAACTTAGCTCCCACGTATTAGTACGCCAAACCCTGAAGGGCATAGCAAATAAATCTGCACACAAGACGAAACCCAAGCTCCCAGTATGGAATCCGCAAGTAGTTGTGCAATGGTTTACTCAATCCGAATCCAGCGACCCCAGTTTGTTTGATGTTTCCAGGCGGTGTGCAACATTGCTTCTGCTAGCATCAGGCAGACGAGTCCATGATCTGACCCTTTTATCTGTAAAGGAAGGTGATTGTATAATTGAAGAAAACACTATTACCTTTTGGCCTCTATACGGTTCAAAAACTGATTCAATAAATCATAGGCAATCCGGTTGGCAGTTCATTTCTGGAGATGATCAGAAAACTGACCCTGTCTTTTGGATTAAAAAACTTTTAGAGGTTTCGAAGACGAGACGTTTACAAGGGAATAATATAGGCAATCTGTTTGTGACAACCAGAGGTGAACCGAAGTCCGCAAGCCGAACCATAATTGCTGGATGGATAAAGACAGTTTTAGTCGAAGCTGGGATTCAAGATTCACCTGGTTCAATTAGGTCAGCGGTAGCGTCCGCAAATTGGCTTAATGATATGCCCTTAGAAGATATATTGGCGCGAGGAAACTGGTTAAGGCCTAATACATTGATTCGTTTTTATAGGCGTCCTGTAAGAACTCCCCAACTGCCTAATGTACCGTCTCTTAATTGTAACT
Organism: Eulithis testata; assembly: GCA_947507515.1. Lineage (NCBI taxonomy): Eukaryota > Metazoa > Arthropoda > Insecta > Lepidoptera > Geometridae > Eulithis > Eulithis testata. Next base: position 2,200,825 of record OX382209.1, read on the forward strand.
TTACACCGATATAATTATCTGTTTTATTAAAATATTGATTTATAAATATAACAATAGGTACTTACTTTTTGATGTGTTATATGGTGATATGATGATTAAACTATGTCTGTTATTTTTATGCTGTTGAAATAAAAATGTTCAATACTACAACAAAGTATTTTTAAATGATGTCACCGTTGGCATTCTACCTACATAAATATAGGAACATGTTTTTCCCGTAGGTAGGCCTTATGGCGCCACCATGCGAATATAGACAAGTCTCAATCAATAGGTTTAAAATAAGTTACAGGCTACATAATATAAGAATTTTTCCTGAAATAAAAATTGCTTATTATGTACCTAACTTATTTGAAACCTAATAAGGGCTGCATGGTGATTGAGCCTAACTGAAGCTCGGTCGGTCGAGCCTTGCTCACCCGACGACTGCACGTGACGCCAAACGGAAACGGATGCTCAATTGATCCACAGGAGAGCCAATCGCACCGGAACTACGTCATAGCGGAAGCGCTGCCATATCTCAATCAATAGGTTTCAAATAAGTTAGGTACATAATAAGCAATTTTTATTTCAGGAAAAATTCTTATATTTAGGCAATTTTATTTATGCTTTTTTATCTCTTTTTTGCTCAGCAGCTGTTGCTAATATTATACTATCAGATCTGTTTGACGTCCAGACCTCTATATTTTCAAAAATTCATTTGCATTTAATTATCGAAAGGCTCTGTGAATGTGAAAAGGTACAATCTAATTTTGCCCAAAACGACCGATTGTTGTGTTGTCAACAATGCGGCGTACGATTTGCAACTTCAACTGGAAGCATGAAAGCGGATATTGACTTTCGATTCACATTTAATTTTGTTCGCTATTCAAAATTTTAAAGATTCTACGTGGTTTTTGCTAGATCTACATTAACAAAAAGTTTTTTTTTTTCTGTTGAGTTTTCTACTGCGTTTTTGGACGAATTAACACACACTGAGGTCGATTATTAGGGGTTTTGTCACAACACTATATGAAAAACAAAAATATTTTAACAAAGAAAAAAATATGTCTAAAATAATCTAACCAAGTTTTACCCAACGTCTGTTTCCAACAAACATTTGAAACATACACTATTAATAAACACCAAGCCTGAATAGTCTTTAGACCTAATTACAACAGCATTCATACAACACGTAAATCGTACACATTTGTGATACTATACTGGCCATGATTGTCGAATTGTCTACAATCCCATACACATTATAATAACTAAGCACGCACCACCGCTTATTTTAATTACATAATTGAGGTAGTTCCTTAATAGTGTATGTGAGGGTGTGATAATTCGTCCAAATGTGAACTTAGAACAAAAATGTTAAAATTTGATCAAAAATTTGATAACCAAGAAAATTTCTACTACATTTTTCTTCGACGAGTGATGACGTAATTTCCATCGAAATCAAACATTTCTGAAACAAACGTCAAAATCCAAATAACTATTGATGAAGTGCATGTCCCCTTTCGTAGGTAAACGATACATTGAGAAACATCGTCTACACAGTACCGATAGCTTGATTGCTTTGTTTGGCTGACGATATCAGCCGGTTTCAATGTTTGACGTGTTCATCTCAGCGTGTTTTGACTAGCTAGAGAATATCAGAATTAACATTGTCTGTTAGAACTGTTTACACAAATAAACATGTAGATTGTATTTATATTCGAGAGGAAACCAATCTTACACTCAAAAATATGGGTTATTCCCATCGAGCCCACCAGCTGGCCCACTGCTGGGGATCCGTTGCACACAATAATACACCTCTAGTAGGTCAATAGTATTAAAATAAACCACTGAAGTTTTTGAGTCTATTATTCCTTGAATATTCATTGCTACATCCCAACTACCATTCACGTAGAAAACAAGAAACAAATACAGTATTACGCCATTTCATTTCTCTCCGTAAATAATGTGGGATTTATGATTTTTTTCTTTGGAAAAACGGCTTAAAATAAATAGCTATTCTACCAGAATAACCGCCTCGGGACTTGCTTGTTCCATACAAACTGATATGTTATCTTCGTGCATGCTACATACAAACTGATAAATCTTCTGTACCTACATACTGGTATGATGGGCTGTGTACAGATTAGGGAATACATGGTGAATGATTAGTGGGATTTATACGCTTTGTTTCAAGGAGAATGTGGATTTTGCCCGCAATACAGATGAATGTCCTTGAATCGTAATAGGCCTGAGGTTATATCAGCTCATTACAATATTCGATTTCTTTCAACCAGCCTGAATACAACATAGTTTCTATCCTATGCGAAGAAGTAACTATAAGTAGGTGCCATTTAAATGAGACGACTTGATACGATGATTAATTTAATTTATAAGTACTCCCTTTTTTATAGGGTTTACTCACGTAGGTACTGTGAAATTAAAATTCATTGCAAGGTATAGCAACGATGCTAAAAACATTTATTGTGTAGAATAATATGACGTGTCAACGTTTCGCATCTCACCACTTGTTGCAACATCTTAAAAGTTATATTCCCAACAAACCCGTCCTCATCACTGACATATTGCTGGGCGCTTAAACGCTAATCCTAAAGAGGAAATTGTCTCTGGATACACTTCCGGAGTTACCGGCTTCAAAGGAAAGAAAAAACGCCACTTGGAAACTTTTGGAACTCAAAAGGGTTGAGATTAAAATAAGGGGAGATGCGAAATTTGCGAAAATCAATTTTGATGGGATTTTATACGTGACATTCATAAATGAATACTACGCTATTAGACTTTTTATGAGTCTCTATTTCGACAAATCTAAGTTATTCAAGCCGTATCTATATTATCTAGTCTATGACTTGAAATATATTAAAAAATCCTTGTAAAGCTGATCAATAAAAATCGTTTGTTTCAATGACAAAGTTTATAAAATTCACTGCAGATTTTAACCATCGCCATAGTATATCCTTTGTAGTTCCAACACTCAAGGGGTTCAATTTAAACTACGCCTCTTAAAAACAAGTAAACAAGACTGGCGCTGCTAAATTGGCTGTTTACCATAATTGTCCTCTATTTTCTTTTGAGAAGTTCTAAGGACGGGTCGATGCTGTAATGAATCCAAGTATTTTGTTTTATTGTTTGAGTTTATGAGCTTCAGCTTTTCTTTGTCTCAAGGCTTGATGAGCAGTAAAGTTCTCATCAAAGTGCGCTTGACATTTCTGAGGAACAATCATTATTTGATTGCGGATTGGTACTTGTACAAATAAAAGGTGATCTATGGATAGCACGACAAAACCCACATCAGTCAACCATCAAGAAATCAAGGGATAATTTCTAACACTGCCAATTTCGAATGTAACCAGACGGTGATGAAGGTCAGGTCACTGCTCTATTTTCTTCGTACATCTTTGATTTTTTTATAAGTAATTATGTATGTAAATTAGGTATATAAAAGAACCAAGTGTAAAAGCGACATCAGGTAATTGACTTGACAGGGGAATATCTGTTAGACTGGTCATATAAAGACGATTATAGCAACAGCATCACTACGGAATAAGATGATATAATTATCTAAATTCTAATGTACCATAATAAAAAATGTCAAGAAAAATCTAGAGTCCCTGCAACGCTTCTATTGCTCAAAATTTGAGACCGTAAAATATGATCATCCAGGGATAGTTCTAACTCACCACAGCATGTTGCCCCAACAAGGCTACATAAAACCCTAGAGCCAAGTGTACCATATAACAGAGAAGTTACTGCACAATATCCATCTAAAGCAAGCTCAACGTGGAATAAACTGAATGTACACATGCACCTGCTTACAGAAGAATTTAAAATTCTATTCACACGCGACCGTTATAGTTCCTGGAAATATATAAAACTTTCTACTATCTAGGTGACTGATCAATAAAAGTAGAAGAATAAAATAAATATATTGGCCTGTCAAACCTATAATTTAATTCAAAATGAGCTCAAAATACTCGCATTGAAGTACATGAAACTGCCATGCACGACCACAGAATGAACACAGTTCGTGACTTGACCAACTTCCCTCTTTGAGCACAAATTGTGATGGATTAGATTACGTAGAGCGAATAGTTTACTGCAGCAGCTGAATACTTTATCCGGTTTGCTCGCAATGTCTAAGCCAGCATACATTGCTTCCTTATCCTAACATCTGCGGCTCACGTGGCGACGTAAACTCGCAATGTGTATTGAGCACGAGTACAAAACCCGCCTTAGAAGCGGCGGGAGTGTATCGAAGGATCTTAGAATAGGATTTCCGTTCTGAGCTCTAGGAGATGGAAGCGGTTGGTTGCTTCTCAATAAGGTTTGTGTTATTAGGAGTCAATACTACGTTCCAACACATATTTTTCGCGGAAAGGTTTCTTTACTGAAGTTGAAGGACTTTCGTCGCCAAACTAGGGAAATATATTTTGGTCCTTCGAGCCGAAAGGGTGCTTTATTAAATGTTTCTATAAAACTGCCGCAATACAACGTTCTCTAAGCCGATGGAAAGCTTTAAACATTAAATCATATTATCTAAGGAGTCTGATGAGATTTGCAGCTTCAGGAGCTCAGGAGCCACTACAGGTCTACCTCGGACATGATTTAGATGGTGTAGGGTGATGATTTTAGGTGCTGTAAATGATTAATAGGTATTGATTGTTTTATCACAGTTTTCGAAGCATAGAAATGATACTTCTGTAAGTGTTGGTATTCTCTCCCCTGATTGTCATTCAAGGGTGGTCCGCCGAGATAGGGTGCCCGCCATTAATACCGTCCAGATGGCAAACAAAGTGAACCGAACATTTTTACGCTTACTCTTTATTGGGAATATTAATAAGGTCAGGTGGACGCATTTACAGTGAAGCCAGCTACCGGCGAGGATAAGTGCGTAACTACCGACCTTCTGATCTGATTACAAATTTTGCAATAAGTATGATAGAGATAAACACGAAGAAAACCAAGATGTTAGGAGAAATGAATTGATAACATTGAATATGGGGAAGGCTCAAGATTTTTTTGTCCCAGAAGCTCAGGTACTGAGATGAAGGTTTAACCCCGGTTTGTATTATTCTTGTTTTTTTTTTTCAAGGATCAAAGTATGATGCATGTTTTGGCGCGCAGCAAGTTCAGAAAAGTTTGTATATATTAATACCACAAGGGTCATTTAGAATCGTCTTATTATATGTACTACGTGGTCCCAGATGCCACTCATTCGCGAGCAGGCTCTAGAAGACCGTCCTAGAAATTTATTTATTTTTAGCCTTGGTTTCGACGCCTACACAGTCAGGTTATAAATAAAATAGGCGTTCGTAACCGGCTTTTTACATAAACAGCCTTCTCTTAAAATAATCGGCTCGTTTTGTGACTTTAGCTTTGATGGAGTGGAGCAATCGGAAGTTGATCGATAGCGGCTGTCGTGAATACCAATACCTTTCTATAAGTGAAAGCACCTTAAGTAACCGTGTAAAGAGCGGTGATCAATCTGAATGTATATTGTGGTTTCTGACTGATTCAGAAGGACGTTTGCTTTAAGAAATCCAGTTGAAATCGTTGGTCTTTCACCTAGACATTATTCGTTGTTTGTAGTAGGGTAATGGTGTAATTACTCTGATTGTAATTATTATAAGTTTCTGTTGTTTTTTTTGGTGTGCCTATGTATAGGGTGTCCAAAATATAGTACATTGTTCACCGAGAGGAGAAAGTGACCGATTACCTAGGCGAGGGCTTTAAAACACCCGAGATCGGGAATCGCACTTTCTCTTGAGTGATACATAGTGCTTTATACTACACCTACGAGGAAAATAAAAAACTAAAACTGAATCCTCAAACAACACACAAATTGAAAATGGCGCCAATGGCGTCTGCAATTTTCACATGTTTTTTTTTCAAATTGTTTATCCTGCCGCCGCAGGGTCGCACTGCCAGCCCGACACCATCCAACACACAGCTAGTGGCCAGTGTCATTTTGCGATCTTGGAGATAAAAACTCACTGTAAAAACTTTTTGGCTTTTGATATTTAGGTTACCGGCGCATAATCTTACCCAAAATTAAAAAAGAAAAACCACGTAAGAAATGGATTTTCATACACTTTTTTCTCCCGCTCAGATGCGTTTTCTCCCCGCATATTTGTTCGATATGCAATGACGTACTTTCTACGGTAAATTTGATAAAGTATCAAGGTACTTTCCAAGCAGGTGTAGTATAAAATGTATTTTCTTTCTTTCTTCTTTCATAGTATAGAAGTAAGTAGCTTGTAGTGACCCACTGCTGGGCATAAGCCTACTCCCTAAAACGCCACTCGTGTCTATTTTAGAACTTATATTAAGCCATCTGGTTTTCACTTGTACAACGATATCATCCACCTATCTGAATGTAGGTCTAACAAAGCCTCTCTTGTATCCCCTAGGTAACCATCTCTGTCAGGGCATTACTCTAGTTGAAATTACCAGATCTTGCCAAATGTCCTGCCCAGCTCCACTAGAGCTTCGTAATATCTACCACTTTAGTTCTACGCCGTATTTACGTATTGGTTTGCGCTTATTGATTAAATATATCAAAATTTTTATCAGTTCCATTTCAACGCAGGAAGTAAAGAGTAAACAAGCCGGTTAACAACTTTCTGGAATCAAAGTTTATTTCAAGAACCACCGTTTCCAATTTGTCGATAAACTAAGATCCTTACCAATGTACTATATAAAACAACTTTGTTGAATCGTTATTGACTTTTGATATTGACGGTACTGGCAAGAAGGGATGACGGGAGATGAACGAAGGCGGTCACAGATTGGTGGCTAAGAGATGCTCGTAGACCAAGAGGCCGACCATGGTCAAATGACATCGTAGAACGAGCTGGAAATCACTGGGCAAGACTCGCAAAGGACCGGAAAGAATGGCAATAAAGAGGATACCTAATACTCAGCAGAGGGTCCAAACGGGCTGAAATGATCATGATGACGATGATGATTGACTGTACCACATAATTCTGATGTCTGAAAACTCTTTGGCTCTCTGACTGTACCTAGTAACAGCGATGTCCATAACAAAGTAACCTGAAAGAATGCGAACAAAGATGCCGACACTCTGCCAATTTTAACTTATTCACATTAAAAGTACACCGTATAAACTTGGCACGAGCTATCGCCAAGTCCGACACAAAGCTAATAGTGTCCACTAAAGCACATTGAAAGAAGACTAAGTTCCTACTCGTTACGAATCATTTTTTTGGCAACAACTTTTCATTTATTTCGTTTATTGGATTGGTTTTTTGTTTCGCCGAGAATGATAATTACTCTAGTATGCTTGCTTGTATACTGTGATTTTCGTCTATGATTCTGAGGCGTTTCAAGTTAATCCTTGTGATTTTAAAGTTGACTTAATATTGCTTTAACATGAAAAGGTATATGAACAAAATATACAGTAGACAATCATTTCGTTAAATCAAATTATTCCTACAGACGTCTATGATAATAACGTAGATAATCATTGATTTTTCTGAGGGAATAATTTGATTTTAGAAACTTCTGATACGGAGGATAAGTTAAGTCATTTCTTATGATCGCTGGTAGGGCATCAAAGCACACTTCTTTGTACACTAGTTGACAGTCAATTTGAATGATGTACTCTCTTCCGAAAACGGAAAAGATCTTCGACCGAGCGACCTTTGGCTGGGTGTCCACGGGATGGCGCTATAGTCTCTAACATACATCCGTTCGGCTTTAGCAGATACAAGGCTTTATCGTAACTACAGAATTATTCCGAGCACGTTTATACGTCTTCGCGATAACCGCACTTCATTTTTGAAGCGGATATATAAATAGCACCCTGAGGCAGAATACATCTTAAAGCTATCCACGGATTACGATGAAGACCATTTCTCATTTCATGGTTTATTAAAAAACGGTTGCATACTTATAGATATTCATAGATCTTATATTTTAAGGTTAACCTATGTTGTGTTTGATGACATAATGAAACCTATTCTGGAACCTATTGCAGAGGTAACAGAACGAACAAATCAATAGAATGACATGAAAATGTAATCGCAGTAGTTAGTAATTTAATTTAAATAAAAATGCTAGGACTGCTGAATTATTTATTTATATAATAGTTTATAGACGAGCAGCATTCGCTGTTTTGTCTACGTCACACATGCCGGAATACTGAAATTTAAGTACCACTTAAAATTGCCTTGCCTCTGTTTGACATTACTCATTTGTAAGAGATGGTAATAATTAAAGCGGCGTTTGAGTATTCGGCCGTCAGTGTTTATGTAGTTTATGTATAGGTGTCGATTAGTTTGTCATAAATAATATATCCATCTTTTGGATCCGTTATAAAATGTACTTATAGAAAAAATACTGCGTGGAGTCCCTCCGCGCGGAAGAAGTGAAACTTCGAGTGCCACGCATTCACTCTCGCTTTGTCTGTTTCTATTCCCCCTCCCCAGGAGCGTTAAATGTTCAACGCAACCTTGTTGGAAGTCGCATTAGAGTTTCACTTAAAAAACTACAGTCAGAAGTACACCGAAAAAAATGTCTGGAATATCAACAAATGAAAAGTTCATGGACATTTTTCTAATATTCTAATATCTTCAACTTTTGTCTTCATCTTCTATTCAACTTTCGTGACGCTTTCAATAATTGAATGAGTTAATGAACGCAACACCAACATAGTTCAACCTTCAATAAACTTTATTGTAAAATCTTTTTCTTCGTCCGCCATTTTGTTTTTAGGGCACAGAAATCCACCCGAGCCGGAAAACGGGAATCACAGCGCGCGCTTCGCTTTCAACTCTCATCGCGCATGCACTAAGGGCATGCCTCGCGTGCGCTGTTAACTTGCGCTATGACGCATGAACAAAAAAAGGCACAGTGTGGACATGGCTAATGATCATTTTCAAATCCGAAAAAGCACGATTGACCTCCCCAATCTGATCTATTCCCAATCTAAAACCCGTTGACACAAACTGTCTCCCGAATAAAAAACGTTTGACCTGATTCTCGACAACTGTGACCCAAAATCAAGAATAAATGCGATTTTTTCAGTGACAATATTTAATTAACAGCATTGTTTGATGAAGCGAAATCTGGTGGGTACAGACGGTGTAATAGTAATAACCGTAGGAAGTTTCACTCAAAATAAATAGCTATAAATTAGAAACTAATGTATGAAACATATACCTCGAAAACGAGCTTAAAAAAACAACAATAAAACTGTATTTAAAAAAAAATAGAAAGATTACAAAATATTTATTTAGAAAAAATCTAAATTATATTCACTCAAACAAAACTCATATTTCAAAGTGACATAAGGCCTGATTTCAGATTGAAATGTGAGCTGAATGAAAAGAATCTAATTTTGCAAGTAATTGAACAAAGCTACAAAGAGGAAATTCGGGCCAACCACATTTCCTCTTTCTTGTTACCTATTGAAAATTTAAACAGATTTGAGCCATTTACGTATTTTTGAATAACGGTGACTTTGAATTTCAAAAAGCATTTTTTTCTTTTCTAAAACCAATATATCGGCAAAGATGCAGCCAATTGCGAAACTAAACAAAATAGCGTCGTGAATAGATAAGTACCTAAGTCTAAGTAGCCCTTCTGCGATACAGCAAAATTACACGTTCAAGATAACCTTTACAACGTCGTGAACTGAAACTTTGCATCAAGACTGGTCAGAACAAGTAACTGCCTCTCAAACCTCATGCTATAGACAAGGTATACTTGCAGTCACGAATTTTTACATAAAAAAACCCTTACTCAAAATATACCAAAAACCGTAGCTTTAATGTTTTCCTCGATACTTTCCAGAACGCCACAAGCTCCAGAGGGAGTTTTTACACAAATAATTGCACATCTAATCGCTACTCCACGGCACTTGAAATTCATTGCAGGGACATTTACAGGTACAGAAACAGAAGACAGAGATAGAGACGCGTGGAATTACAATGATAATGAGAGATCTGAATAATCTGGTGATTTTAGTGGTAATGGAGATGGAATGCTGAAAGTATTTTTTGTGATCAGAAGTAGTCATGATGAAAACCTTCAAATAGAAATAGCTAATGGATAGTAGTGAAGACGTTCTCCCAGCTTATAAGTAACAAGAAAGGGCCAAAGCTTTTAAAAAAAAAACTTAGTTAAAGGATGTCTCACAAATCTTGTCCTCAGGCACAATATACCTCTTTTCAGAACTCTTGTATTTACTCAACTTTGATATTTATCAAAAATATAGTCAAAACCTTTTTGGTGACGTCTAAGAGAGACAGTCAGAGGTGTGTCTTAATATTACAGTCTTAACAACACATTGTAAACAAATCCTAGGAAAACTTCAATGAAGTAAATTAGATGCTGATAATAATCATTTACTGATCAATCCAACAATCGTTGATTTACCCCCTTTAGAAAACAGTGCAAAATGATATCTATAGCGCCAGTGAGAGAGAGTATTTTAAGTTTAGCAGCCACACGAGTTTGACTAAAAGAAAAGACAAATCCTAGGGGAGTGGGAGTGGTAGCAATTTAAATTGTGCTGATTTCTTCGATCGTAATACGTAATGACTCAATTAGATTTAGAATCGAACGAGAGTAGTCTTGAAGTGGATTTTTCAAGAGGTTTAAAATACATTTTACACTTCGTGATCTGCGAAATGGTTTAAATTGAGTTTACAATAGCAAAACGTTCAAAGTTCACGTCCAAAATTCTCAGCAATAACTTGCTGATATAAACTCAGGTGTAAAATTAATGACTGTTGTTATTATTTAAGTTTTTATACATTCAACTACCTACAATGTATTCTTCTTCTTCTATTCAGTCTACAATACTTATTTTATTGGTTAGAGCGACTTTTCCCAATGTTTTATTTTCTTTTTATTTCTTTCCTGAAATCGTAACCTTTTTTGTTCAACAGCGACCTACTAATAAAGCTACACGATCGCCAACATTACACCTCACTAAACCACGAATAAAACTGCAAAAATCGCAAAAGCACTCTCCAAATTATCCCCAATCGATCAACCAGGCTAATAATTGAGGTAAACCAGGATTAATACTGTAATGGAGGTGGGGCATTGAAGCAACGAATCGGTCCATCGAGACTGGTGGGAAGTGTGGGATGTAGATAAAATAATAGGTGCCTTGAGGCTGCTGTATGCCAAACACTGACGGTTACAGCTTAAGGCTGTTGCACACTAAACACTAACGGTTATTTTATACGACGATAGATTCGTTTATTGTTTTATGTTGTTACCATAGACAAGCGTGTTTGTTTTACTTGCATGTATAAAATGCAGTCATATAAAGGATGGCATCCATTAGGGGATCGTGCCGAAACGGTTGGAAGTCTTTATGCAGAGTGTTGTTATAAATTTTTTTTTAATAAGTATCTGGTTTTTAAATGAAGAGGGATAACAGCATTTTAGAAGCTTCCAGGGTTCAAATAATGAATATGGTAGTAGATAGTAATTATTTTCCAGTTGTCGCAAGCTCAGTTGGTTTATCCTTGCCTTCCGCGCTGTGGGTCATGGTTTCGACCTCCAACGAAAACAATTGATGTTGTTCTGTGTTACAATGTATTTTATTTTGTCACAAAATCGCTAAAACCCTTGAAAAATATCTTCAAACTCCAGTGATCAGTAATATACCAACAAAGTAATATACCTAAAGGAACAGTCGGATAAAACCTTGAAAAGTTAATAAAAGAGCAATAAAAATATACCAACCAGGGAAAAGTGCAACTTTGTCGTCGATTTAAGGGTTATTGTGGTAGTCAGAAACTGCAATGACTAGCTCAAGTGAAAAATTTAATATCACATAGGTTTTACTTTAGTACCGGAGAGTTATTTCTTCTACTGCTTCATCGAGAAGTATATGATACTCTCAAGTTTGGTAGACAGTCACCTTCTTATTTCTATGTATTTATGAATGAAATAATGAACGAATTAAACGCTTTATTGCACCTACGTAGAAAACTATCGATACTAATATTATAAATGCGAAAGTAACTCTGTCTGTTTGTCGCGCTTTCACACCAAGACTACTGAACCAATTTAAATGAAATTTGGTACACAGATAGTTTAGAGCCTGAGGAAGGACATAGGCTACTTTTTAATGCGAAAAAACGGTTGTAAGGGGTTGAAAGGGGGGATGAAAATTTATATGGAAGTATCGTCATTTTTAGAGCCAGAAGCTTGAAACTTAATTTTAAGGCTGTTGATTTGATATAAATAAATAATAATATGACATTCAAAGTTTATAAAAGTTTTACCCTATGCTACCCTAAGACACTATTCCATGCGGACGAAGTCGCGGGCACAGCTAGTACTAAATATTTTATAGACTTATTGTCCTGCAGTAGACTTCTACCAGACTATTCTGATAACGATAGCTCCTACCAAGATTTCAAAAAAATATTACATCCACCTTTATTTATATTGTTTCTACATAGTTTTTTTAATAATTTACATATAGGATAAATCTCCGTAAACTACCGAAAAGTTTACATACAAATGTCCTGGGAGACGACTTACAAGATTCATAATAAAACTTTGAAACCAAGTTACAGCTGAACTGTGAAAGTTGTATCAGCCAGATTTTATAGAATACTAGCTGCCACCCGCGGCTTTGCTCGCGTGGTAGCAGCATACGCATTATTTAGTTAAAATTTTTGATCCTAATTTTAGACCCTTTAGGGTGGACTTTTCAAAATTTCTTTCTTAGTGCACCCCTACACACTATATAAAGATACTACCCTCCAAATTTCATACCTCTGGGACTTATAGTTTAGGCTGTGCGTTGATTATTGTCAGTCAGCTTCAAAAGAGTTTTATATATTTAGAAAGAAAGATCGCGTTACGTGCTTTGAAATACATCAAAAGGCTTTGCTGGCATTTACAAAGTTATCGACGGTATTAACGACTTCGAAATACTATGTAAATTGAAGCTTATTATCTAGGCCACTAGGTCACTTATTTAGATTACTCGACTTGACTATAGACCTGTCATCATCAATATTACCCTATTTGATTTGTAGAAAGAAATATTTCGAGTATTCTTACAAACTTTATAGATAAGCCCGTTTAATGGATCTTTTGAAAACTTTTTTCTTTAGTAAGTATTACACAAAGAACATAGAAGCTCGGGATAGAGAACATTGGAAGCCTTTGAAGGAGACCCCAGTAGTGGGACGATTTAGGTTAAATAAAAAAATAAAAAAGCTAAACCGATCCACACAAAAATAAAATTACAATTACACAAATTTCATTTTTGCTACTTATCTCAGTCATGAATAGAGATTTATGTAAAAGATACTAAGCTGCCTCCTCATAAGCTATGATAAAACGGAATATTCCGGCGCTCCATCAACTAAAACCTGTTGAATATTTAAATTGGATTTAGCACGAATCCAAAGACATTCTGAATATCACTCTTTCTCAGATCATAAGCACAAGTTTGAATCAAAGGAACGATAACACGCGTAGCCAACTCTCTTTAGTATTCTTCTCATACTACTGTTTTTAGACAAAGTTTAGCGATACTCTGTAAAATATAGAAACAAACACTGAATTCACTGAATAAGACGATGTAGATCGGGCGCGTCTTTGGAGAGATCTACATCGGGTAGTGGATAAATATAGGTTGATGATCATAATGATCTTTTTGACTCATATTGGTGGGAGAAACCCCCCGAACTCCCGAAGAGTTTTGGAAGTGGTCTATAACACCCGTTGGTACAGCTAAGATACTCATAATACTTTTTGAGAGCTGCTTTTTATCGGGGTTACAACACGAGCAAACGAAAGTAGGTCTGACATTTACCAAATTATTATTCAAAAGTCAAAACCTGACCAACTGAATCCGAATTAAAAGAAGAAAATCTACCACGGAAGTGTTCGTTCCTGTAATTTTACCGGAAATCCTGCAAATTTTTACGAATTAATGAATATTAACATTGTAAAACGAAAATAACGATGAAGAAGATGACATAATAAGGTAGTCCGAGGTTCAAATATAACATTCGTTAGGTTAGGTAAGGCTACTTAATATAAGGAAAAAGGAAAGTGGACCACAAAAACTGTATATTAAAACATTAATGGTCTTTTTTTACAAAATCTAGAAGATTTTTGATTTAGCAACAACTTAGTAAAAAAGTTATCATGAAAACTTTGATATCTATATCAGTATTATATAATCTGTGTCTATATCTATTCATTTAGTTTAGCGGTAGGCGGCTGCTTCCAAATCCAAACCGGTGTATGTCAAGTGTCGTCGGTAACCCTGCATACTAGAAGGTAAACCAACCGAATCGCGGTGAGACGCAAGTGGCAACGCTATCCTGAAACCCTGAGTGTACCCCTCAAAGTACGTCTACTCCTGTTAAGGTAGGGTTGTTTACCTTTCCGAATGATAAATACGCTTAGTCAAAGCAATTAATTAATCCGTACTGATGTAGCACCCCTAATGAAACGAGGGTACAAATTACTTTCATCTACTTACTGATAATACTTTTATTTTATAGGATAGTAATCTACTCTAATTAGTTCTAGAACTTTCTTTTTGATACTATTGTTTTACGTAAAGATATGTATAGAAAGAAAATACTGTTATTTTATAAAAAAAATGCGAAAATTCAGATTTTTGAGATCTACCTAAGAGTAGGACCGATTTATAAAAAACTTCAATATAAAACAGTTTGTGACATGTAATAGAAATAATGACGTGTGAATCCGCTTGCGTAGTAACACGAGCGAATTCGCAAGCAGACGCTAGTTGATATTTATAAAATACTTATAAATCAAAAGACACAAATCATTTTGCCTCTACAATCTACATATTCCATGATTGGATTTTTTCGTCTTTTGCATTGACAAGCAGCATCAAATCATTGTAAAATACAAATCACGGTTATAGATTATTCCAACTTGATTCTTTGTTTATCGGTATTGAACAATGATCTTCCAATGGTAAAAATGATAAAAACCTTTGGTACTAAAATACAAAAATGTTCAGCTGCTAGTAGGCAATAATAGGTGAACTATGTGAACATTGCTTGTATACTACACGACCAAACAACATGTTTCACAATCGAAAAATTCCCAGTAGGTATCCACTAAGCACTCTACTCGGTCGAATGTTTACGATTGTATGCTTGCACACGCGAGATTGCAATGATGCAAGCACTAAAGGTAAATTCAATTCTATACGAACTCAGATCTGAGATTCCCTTTTTGGTGGGCTGGATTTGTGCTAGAGATCAAATTTTTCTTTTCCTACGAAAAATACGAAAGTTTAAATAGTTCTGGGGCCTTAGGTTCTTTAGCAACGTAACTTAGCTTAGTTCTGGTGGAAAAGCACTCTTATCCTCAGTTCGGTAGAGATTTAACTCTAAGGAGCTTTCGACGACATTTTGACATTTTCCATATAGTGATTAAATCACGCATCGTACTGTTGAACACAGCGCCATCTGTGCTTCAACGGCTGAACCGGATAAGTAAGTCAATCTATACATCTATACAAATATTATAAAGAGGAAAGGTTTGATTTTTTGTTTGTTTGTTTGTTTGTATGAATTGAATAGGCTCCGAAACTACTGGACCGATTAAAAAAATTCTTTTACCATTAGAATCCTACATTATCCCTGATGAACATAGGCTATATTTTATCCCGGAATTCCCACGGGAACGGGAATTACGCGGGTGAAACCGCGAGGCGCTGCTAGTACCTAATAATCTTTCACTTTCGATTGCTACAATGACATTAGACTACGTAACGTAACTAGTTAGTTTAGACAGTTGCCACTGTAGGGCGCTATTCCTACCTATAAAAGGCGCCCCGTGTTATCGGCTCGCTCTCTTTTTCCGGCAGTCATACTGACTGTACCTACCTACGATAAACCTATTTATTTTATTTTATTTTATTTTAAGAATTTTAATAGTTAATTTTAGAAGTTTTTTTGCTTTTGTATGGAACGAACTTTTTTTCGGGCTCACACTGTTCCATATCTAGGTCTCATCACACTGTCTCATAGAAAAAATTGTTTATATCGGGGGGGTACTCTAACCCCCCAATGTTTTCACAACTTCAAACAGTACACCCCTGCCGTGGTATGCTCCAGACGTCTACAAAGAAGTCGCTATTGCATTCAAACATACATTGCTAGATTTTATTTGTGCAGCAGAGGAAATGGACAGGCAAGCTTTAAATGGATCAAGAGAGAATTGGCTGAGCTTAATGTGTTGGTTGTTTTGAACTTTGTGTCTTTGATTGAGTAGCGTACGAGTTTCTTGAAAGTTTGAGAGGATTTTGCCTTATTTTTAGGTTTTTGCAGTATGACAAAGTGCTTTATTAGCAAAGACGTGAGATTCTGTTGCAGTATGGAGTAGAGAGGAGTGATCACGAACAAATCAGATGGCGCGTTTAGATTAGGCGGCAGGGGCAGGGAACTGGGAAGGGAAGTAGGCATGAGCCTAATCTAAACACCATAATGCCTCTGTACCGTAAAGGCGATGTTGCTGTGGAGATAATTCCGGAATTAATCGCGGCAATAATGCCAGCAGCGCCATGAGTGTAAACGCTATTGACAGTCGCCGCGTTACCTAAACGTAAAGCAGCGTTTCGGCGATTGTAACGCACAACGCTGCGGTGTACAGCTCAACGCAGAGTACCGCGTTAGCTCTTCGCCGCTGACGCAGACTGCGACGTAACAAGAGACCATACTAGACGTTTTCCATACAATTATGTGTCCGGTGCTGCGTGTTGCATGCCACTGCGTTGCGCGTTACGATCGTGAGACCAAAGCTTCACACCGCGTCACCGCGTCACCGCGTATTACGTCTTGGATACGCTAGCGTTACGTTTACGATTGTCACATTTATTCGTGATTCAGGCACAGATCATCACTTTTTCCCCAAAACAAAAATGACTGTCCGAAACCGCTAATGTTTCAGGAACACGGGAATCGTTGGCGCTCTTAATTATCATCGGATAATAACAAAGGGAGAATAACTTGTGTATTCTGCTTTAATATTCATGCGTCCAGGCCGTAATGGTTGTAGGAAAAGTAATTGCTGGGGAGTGATGGAGAATGTTTTTTTGTCTTCATGGACGGTAGCAGTTTTCGTAATTAATGTACATGAGGGATTTGGTCAGCATTATTAATTATTATAAGACAGTTTCCAAATGTTTTATGAGTAAAAACGAGGAACCAACTTACAAATAGTCTTTTTCCGAAATAAAAATAATATAATAACTTGAGGACAAAAAAAGGGGCAGGAGTTACAATGGTAATAACATAAGCATTGTACCTACTACTATAGATTAAAGCTAATACTAAAAACGAATTTATGGTGTTATTAATAGTGATATTTATTACTAATGTCTAACAGGAGCATTTGAGCTCAAGTTGTTATACAACTTGAGCTGGTTCCCGCCCTTAAAAACTGTATCCTAAAAGTACCTAATATTTAGTATATTAGTCACTAACCTCATTATCCTTATCGGCGTCTTTGATGTGTTGGGCGATGAACCTCACACTCTGCAAGGCCGCAGCCACTTCAGGCGAAAGATGGCGGGGCAGCATGTTTTCTGATTCCGTCACTGTTGTTAACAACAACGTCGTTAGTATATAGTCAACACCAATAGCAGTCCACCAATGTGTTTTTTGTAGAAAAATTGCCTGACTCTCAATATTTTTTTTAAAAGTTCTAAATTTTTTAGGTTATGATGTATTGTAGCGCCATCTAGCACGCTACATGAGAACTACTAGAACTACGCGCCATAGATGGCACTGTCGCTAGTCGACAAATCCTAAATCGCGCAAAAGAAGTTATCACGGAATTTGATGATAAGTACCGAACACTCCGAGCCAAAGGTCACTCGTTGCTGAAAATTTTCTCACACTTCCAACCATGTTTTTTCAGGACCTTCTCAATAATCTATTACCTACATAGTAAAATCACAAGAATTACTTTGAGACGTCATAAAAGCTGAAGATTCTGTGCCGCACGGACAAAAGCACAAAAAAATAAATAAATATTCTTGGACATATTACACACCGCTCTCCAGTCCCAAACAAAGCAAAGCTTGTACTATGGGAACTAGATTGCTGATGGAATACTTATTTACATTTTTTTGTAAATACATACTTATGAAACATTTTAAAAATGAAACATTTAAATTTACATCTTACCTGATGGTCTTTGATGAGCGCTGGCACTGAGGATGTCGTCTTCCAGTCCTGGCGACTTGCGGTAATCACCGTTGTCACATTTCGAGTCTCCGAAAGCATCGGTCAAGCTATCCCGACTGCACAAATAACACTGATATTAAACGACGTTTTTTAATGAGCCTGTATTGTCCCACTGCTGGACAAAGATCCCTTTCCCCTTAATCATTTTCCGTTCGTCTCATCAACATTTTTAGTGTGACGAACGGGAATGAAATAATATTTATATTCCTTAGAGTAAAAAGTATACAGGTTGTTATAAAACGATTGTGCAGAAACGTTGTCAAAGTTTGAAAAAAATGTCGTTACAACTTTTGGACTTAATTTTTTCCGTCTAACCCCCTTTCGCAACGCGCGATAAGGAACTTCGTTCCAATAAATAAATATTCATGGACATAATTATATTTTTACGAATATATTTCCACATTTTCAATTCTGTAGGTTATGTGAAACGGGAAAAGCGTTATTAGCTGTAAAGTTTCTAAATGAGCAAACCCCAATATATTGTTTGCGGTTCGACATTAAACTTTGTTAGCAAACATTAATTTTAAAGGCAACTTATAATTACCTATCAACAACACGAGCAAATGCAATTAATATGACAAAAGCTGAAATCAAACACGTCTACTTTACTCATTATCATTATTACGACACGTCTAAGGGCACCTACCCACCACATCAGATGGGTAATTCTGATTCATTCGGAAAACCTCGATGATTTTTAACCGACTTCAAAAAGGAGAAGGTTCTCAATTCGGTTGTATTTTTTTTTTATGTTTGTTACCTCAGAACTATGTCATTTATGAACCGATTTGAAAAATTGTTTTTTTATCTGAAAGGGTATGCTTCCACATTGGTCCCATTTTTTTTTAATGTTTCTATTAATGTTTCTTACATCAGAACTCCGTCATTTATGAACCGATTTGAAAATTCTTTTTTTTCTGTGGTGTTTACGATCAATAGGACAGTCTCAATGAACTGCCATCATCATCATCATTTGATGATGAAGGCGAATCCAATTGAAGTCGGTTTTTCCAGTTTTTTAAACTTTATTGAAAACACTATTTGAAATTTTCTGTATCTGATATCTGAAATAGCTTTCGGAAAAAAACCGGAATAGCCCACATCTATAAAAGTAACAGATACGCAAAATTTCTAGATTCACTATAATGTAGTGTCTGAGTAAAATTGTTAGGTACCTTCACGTTTCAAATTAAAATAAAATTGTTTAGCATTTGTGTGCACATATCGGTACAAATGTGAACGGCGAATAGTTAGGCACGATGACGTGCTATTAATTACAAACAAAACAACACAAATTATGATCCCGAAAATCATTTCTATTCAACACACAATTTATTGGCAAAATAGTCTGAGAGCTAGCGCTTATTTTCTTGTGTTATAAATTTTTCTGCACTTCTGTGTACAACAACTCGTAACTTCGAGTTGAAGTGTGCAACAATTTCATAATGAAGTAGCCACCTATACTCAAAATAAGATTCAAACCGAAGATAACAAGGTCAGCTCATTTTCTGTGATTTCGAATCAATAAAAGTTTCCATAGATGCGTAATAAAATTCCATCGTTCTTAGATAGCAAGCAAAATAATTACAGGAAGACTGGGCTCATAACCCTTTAGATTAGACTACTATTTGTGTAGGGTAAGGTTGTCTGGTAGAGATCGCTGTTTAGCGATAAGACCGCCCATTGTATGTCATAGACTTAAGTTGTTTTGTTTCCTGTATGTTTAGTTTTTAGTTGTGGTGTGCAATAAAGTATTTTCTATCTATCTATCCTATCTATATAATACAATAAATAAAAATGATGCTGCTATCGTACAACCAGCTCTCAATCTACAAACTGCAGGCTTACACGGAGTGGTTAAAACGTGCGAAAACCACTGCAAAGCGGTTGGAACCGGCGAAATCCCGATAATACCGGAACGGCTATTAATTTGTCGGTGCATCATGGCCGTAATGCTGGACAACGGCTGCTGATGAATGAGCTTTAGCCAGAATGCTATTGGAAAGTTTGGGGATATATACATTTTCGGTTTATAGGTTACCTTATTTGTTACATTTTTATCATAGCGTTTTCGTGATTTAGTTACAGTTTAGTATTGACAGGCGTCATGGCTCAGTCGGTAGTAGCTCTGCCTTCCATGCTGTGGGTCGTGGGTTCGATCCCCACCGAGAACAAACATTTGTGTGTGGCAAACATAGATGTTTGTTCTGTGTCTGGGTGTTTCTATGTATTATAAGTATGTATTTACAAAAAAAATATGTATGTGTGTATTCTATCAGCAATCTAGTTTCCATCGCACAAGCTTTGCTTAGTTTGGGACTAGAAGGCGTTGTGTTAAGTGTCCGTGAATATTTATTATTATTGTTATTATTATTTACGTTATCTGAATCACATATTTTGATTTCCACCCTGTATTATAAAACAGCCTGTATAAAGGCCACTTTCGGAAACTTCGATGGGTTAAAATATTCAACAAAAATTTTACTTTTCTTGTAAAATCAATATTGTAAGTCCGAAAGAAAAACCTGCTATTCTACTGTAGGTTTTTTATCTATATATTATACTATAGTAGGTGCCAAATAACACCGCAATACAGGTCCCAAGTGATGTGTCTCAGTTGTCGATTGGCAAGTTCAAAAACGTAATAAAACAGAGACTTCTTTTAAAAGCACACTATAAAATATCTGATTATTTAGAAGACAAACAAGCTTGGGACGAACTAGCTCCAACTCATCCAATAAAAAAAATGTAATCATACCTAATCATACAAAACGTAATGACGATTCAAAGTGATCAGTGAGATTTTATTGAATAAAAGATTTTTGGCTTTGACTTTGACTTTGATTCACCCACCTTCACCTCGATGTCGCGAAATTCAATTTATGTATATGGAAAACAAACAGTACTACGAGATTCGAGCGATTACCGTCTTAGCGACAGGTTTGTATGGAAAGCGACAGAATTAGCCATTCATAAATTGAATTTTGCGACATCATGGTGAAGGTAGGTGAACGACCTGTATTGCGGTGTTATTTGGCACCTACTATAGCTTCCGCCCGCGACTTCGTTCGCGTCCCGTTGGATCCCGTTGATTTTCCGGGATGAAAAGTACACTGTGTTAATCCAGGTCACGGACAATATATTATTCTAAGTTTCATCCAAATCGGATCAGTAGTTTTTACGTAAAAGAGTAAAACATCCATCCATCCATCCATACTTAAAATTTTTTGCGTTTATAATATTAGTAGGATAACATTTTAGGTATAAAATTTAAATTCTATACCTAAGAAATGTTTAACCCAAGGTGTAAAAAATTACCTTACCAATTTCATACCTAAGAATTTTTTGTTAGGTATCCGTGCGAAGCCGGGACGGTCCGCTAGTGTAAGATAATAATGTAGTGTGGATGTACTTACTCGTACCTCATCTCGAGCTCATTGGTGTACCCGTTGGAGACGAACGTGTCATCGTAGTCCGGTAAGGAGTACTTCGTGCGTCTCATCATCAATATCTTCGGCATCAGTTGAAGGAACATCTTCCTCATCCAAGGAGACATCGTGTGGGTTGATGGTGACCTGGATGGGAAGTTCAACTCAATTCCTAGTGAGGTAAGGCATGGTTTTGTAAAATGATAAAATATATCTGTAGAGCAGTAGAATATAGATTGAAGCCATAAAATATAGGTTTGAAGATTTGATAAGGTATTTTTTTTAACGAAAACCTATTCTGAAGAAAGATTTGGTCCAGTAGTTTAGGCGTGATCCGCGAACAAACAAACAGACAAACAAGTAAACTCGATTTTTGGAATCAAAATCGTATATTTAGTAGATCTGATTATTTAGTTTATCCATATGTTTAATTTTAGTTATTGGCCTTAAGGCTTAATCTATATTAGCTTTAGTTCCGAAAAAGTCATAACCTACCAACTACAAGAAAACATCTTAGCTAAATGCATCAAAGTAGATAATAAAAAACCATCATCATTTCCCTGCCCTTATCCGACGTTAGACAATAAAAAACCATTTTATTCATATCTTACGAGTCACGCAACTTTACTATAACTTTACTATACTTAAATTCATACATCACCCATATATTCAATAAGGGTATTTTCCTAGTTTAGAGTACGACATTGTTCATATCACACACTATTGTCCCGTTATCGAACTGACAATGTTACAATGAACGCGGTAGATTTATAGCTGGTGTCTTTATTTGGCGCGCCATTTTACAGGTCAGCTGGCTTGGTATATAGCTTTTGCCAAATATTGCACGCGAGTATGACATACGGTATTGCAATTTTTGAGATCGTCTTTTTATGTCAGACTATTTTTATCTACCTCCAAAAACAATCAAGTATATCTGTGACAAAACATCCTAACATAAGCGCGAAAGTTTGTAAGGATGTATGTATGGATGTTTCTTGCTCTTTCACGCAAAAACTACTGATCCGATTTGGATGAAACTTTTGCTATGACTTGTAGAATACCCCACCATCGTTCGTGTTTGTTCTACGACTTTTGAGATTTCGAAGTTTTTCATTCATGAAATAAACTCGTACCTAACTTTTACTTAAAATGTACCTACACAAAGCTAGCGTGTGCGTGCGACGCGGTAGGATGGTACCTACGTGTGTACGGGTTTACGCAAATAGTAAACAAACACTTAAGGTTGTCGCAAATTTCTAAAATAATAAAAGTTGTATTTTTGTGTGAAAATTTCAATTACGATTTATTGACCCTTTGCACTCAGGTGGTCGGTCTGATTACGCCCCCTTCGGGCTTATAGGGTAATTATGTTACACCTTGTTTATTGTCCGTGACCTGCGGGCCTAAGATGCGCACCGCGAGATATTTGTCATGTCGTTCTGTCAAAATGTAAGCATTATGTACCAGTTTAGGAACTATTGCATTATCTGTGGTACCTAATGGTGTCGACAAAACGCGCCATAATGTACACTTTTGACACTTGTTAGTCTTCGTACCTCTCTGAGGACGAGATAATAGTCATGCAGAAATGTCAAAAGTTGAAAATTCAAAGGCGCGGTTTCTCGACAACATTACCACAGATAATGCAATAGTTCCCAAACTGGTGCAAAATGCTTACATTTTGACAGAACGACATGACAAATATCTCGCGGTGCGCATCTTAGGCCCGCTGGTTTAACACATAGACTACTTTTTATCCCGGAAAATCTACGGGATCCAATGGGATGTGAACTCTTCAGAAACGTCTAGAAGAAGATCTCTATCATCACCAAAGTTGGCCACTAACTCATACGTACTATCAAAACGGTATTTAGCAAACAGCTGTTTGTACTAATTACGTACAAAAGTGTATCAGAGCACTTATCATTTCGAGCACTGTTGCCATAACGATTCCCGATAGGTATCTAATTGGTCTGTAATTAATGCTATTAATTTGCGTATGTATTGATTTATTGGATTGCTCTGTAATTGTGCGGGAAGTCCGGTATTTTCGAATTGCTATAGCTGTATTGCTATTATTGTTTTGACGATTATTTCAGGGAACAAATACGCTTGATAAATCAGTTTTTATGAGAAATTTTGATGGGACGAGTAGAAAACTCATATTGTGGTATTTGTTACCTCTGTCAAGAATTATCCAATTGAATTCAGGTACTATACAGGATAAAGATGTATGAACGAAAAAATTCAAATATACGCAATCTTAAACATTATCAGGATTCAGTTATTCAGGGCTAATACTTGAACAAAATTCTGAAAAAAGCATTTAAAAATCATAACCCGAAAAAAAATCGGTGACCATGCATGGGGTTTTTTTGGGTACACAATTTTCTACACCTGGGGGGTGTAGGGAATTTAGTTTTTTTTCTTTGGACGTGTCTATTTGGACCACCCTGTATATTCGAAGTTTCATCCTAATCGGTCCAGCAATGGCAGCGTGATTGAATCACAAACAACCAAACATCTAAACTTTAATAATGAATATTATAAATGTTAATTATAATGTAATGTTTTATTTATATAATATTTATAGCATTTATATGGAAGAGATTGCTTATAGCGATAAGATCACCCATTGTGCTTCATATTTGTTTTTCTTTATTTCTTTGTAACTTTTTTTCTTTTGTTTGGTGTACAATAAAGATAATATTCTCTATCTATCTATTGGTAGGATTAGTGGGATAACTGCTAGGTACTTACCTAAAGTGTACATTCACAATACACACAGTAACGAGCACACTAAGCGAGACGAGTATCATCGTAAACAGTAGATATTTCCCCAGTAGTGGAATCGCCAGCGACGTGGGTGGAATAATCTCAGCCAACCCAAGGAAGAACACCGTAAGTGATACGAGAATGGAAATGCACAGTGAGATCTGGGAGACAGAAAATATACATTTTCATCTAAGATTATATAAAACAACTGGCTGATACCCGCGACTTCGTACGCGTGCGAAACTTTGCACCAAAATATCTGCCAACCAGCATACGATGAACCTCGTGCCAAAGGCGACTTTTGGTTTAGAGAGGTCAAGCTGTATCTAAGAATCCACGTCTTTGATTTCAATAAAATATAGCCTATGTTTCAATCCGGAAAAAGGGTTTCGGAATGATATAAGTTTCGTTGAAATTGGTCCAGTAGTTTAGGCGTGATCCGCGAACAAACAAACAGACAAACAGATAAACTCAATTTTCGGAATCAGAAACGTTTATTTAGTAGATTTGCATATTAGTTTATCAATATCTTTAATTTCAGTTTTTGGCTTTTTTACAGTTTTATAATAGTATAGACAAAGTCGTGTTAGTTATACCATTTATAACTCAAGAACAGCTGGACCAATTTTTGTGTTTTTGGAATTGTCTTCGTCTGGAATAGGATCATAAGAGGTACCTACTTATATTCATATTGGTCTTCTAAAGCTAAGCTAACTAAAATGATTGCTAAATCTGTTGTCATCTCTTTTCGTTGCCATGCAAGTGACAATGATAGAGCATTTTAAAACCGCGCTAAAATGACAGTTGAATATGAACAAAAGGCTTAGTATGTATATAGTTGTAGTAGGTACTTTTACTTATGTACTTTGACTTTCACTGTCCATGACGAAGCGCCCGTGGCTAGGCTTGCTTAGTCAATCTTCACCGATTATCTAAGTTAAGCGACGTTCAGTGCGGTCACTATTTGGATGGGTGACCGTTACATTTACATCGAGCGCTTCCGTGTTTCGGAGGGCACGTTAAACTGTCCCGGCTCTAGCAGTCGTTAAGCCATGACGGAGGCCTTAAGGCGGCCAAAAACGCTGTTACCAGAGTTGGCCACTAACTCATACGAGCTTGCTTACTATCTATGACAGTTTACTGTTGACGCCACTACTAACGGATGGTTGTATAGTAAATTGTATCATAAGGGAGCAAAATTATATTTTAACGGCGAGGGCGATTTTTTGAATCCAGAGCGAAGTGAAGGATTCTAGAGTAGAATCTCGAGCGTAGCGAGAGATTCTTTAGTAGAATCCGGCGCACTTATTTAAATAAGTGCGCCGGAATGAACCTTGCCGCGCACTTATTGTTTCTTATAGAAAACACCACCTTTGGGTGCACATAAAGGCGAACCAAGTCGCTCTTTTCGAATAGGTGTGATGAAAAAATATATAAATACTGATACCTTTTCTCCAGAGTCGGACGGTAGATAAAATACTAGTACAGTCAGGAACGTAAGTCCGACACAGGGAATGATCAGGTTGACGGTGTAAAAGAGCGTTTTCCGGCGCATAGTCAGTTTGAATGTTATGTCTGGAACAAAATATACATCTTTAAAGAGACGAGCAATTCTTGTATATATAAATATAAATATAATATATAAAGCTTGTACGATGGAAAATAGATGGCTGATAGAATACATACATATATTTTTTGTAAATACATAAGGTGCATTGGGTTAATTGCGAAAATGGGTATATTCGCAAAATCCATAAAATCTAGTAACATAATGCGATATTTTCCTGTGCACGAGGATATATAGGACTGTCACGGCGATGCCAATCAAGATGGCGTCTAGACCAATGTTGCCAACAGGAAAATATCGCATTATGTTACTAGATTTTATGGATTTTCGGAATATACCCATTTTCGCAATTACCCCAATGCACCTTACTTATATTACATAGAAACACCCAGACACAGAACAAACATCTATGTTAACAACACACAAATGTTTGTTCTCGGTGGAGATCGAACCCACGACCCACAGTACGGAAGGCAGAGCTACTACCAACTAAACCATGACGCCTGTCATATATACCTAAATAATTAGAATCTCGGAATCGGCTCTAACGATTTTCATGAAATTTAGTATACAGGGGATTTCGGGGGTGATAAATCGATCTAGCTGGGACTCATTTTCAGAAAATGTCGTTTTATTCGTGTTTTCAAGTAAACACTTAAACAGAAAAATATGACTCTTCCCGACATCTATTGGCGAATACTATTTTTTGAAGTTATACTTCTAATCGTTAATAGATGGCAGTGTTCAGCATTTGACCGCCCATGTTTATAACTACTGCATATTGGTTATGTACATAAAAATAAATACTAAAAAAATACCGTGCAAAGCTCGGTCAACCAGTTGGTATCATTATACTAGCAGATACCCGTACGCGTGTGAAACTTTCGCGTAACTCCTATTTGTTCTATAGGGCTGTTACGTCTAGAACTGTTAAAACTTTTTTATCCCTAATATCTGGTAACTTTCATTTGGGTAGGACTATTGAAACGAAAACTAGCCCTAATGGGCTAGTTTCAATAGTCCTACCATGGAACTACAGGGATAAAAAAGTTTTAAAAACAGTCCTATAGAACAAATGGGAGTTACCCAAACTTTCCACCAATATACGGTGAACCTCGTGGCAAATGGCTGCTTTTGGTTAAGAGAGTTCAAGCTGTATCTAAGAATCCACGTCTTTGATTTCAATAAAATAAAGCCTATGTTTCAATCCAAAAAAAGGGCTTCTGAACGGTATAAGTTTTATTGAAATCGGTGCAGTAGTTAAGGCGTGATCCGCGAATAAACAAACAGACAAATTCAAGGCCGGAATACTGAAACGTCACTCAAACTTAAGCACCACTTAAAATTGCTCTGCCTCTGTTTGACATTACTCATTTGTAAGGCATGGCAATAATTTCAGCGTGAGCCTAATTTAAGTGGCGTTTGAGTATTCGGCCGTAACTCTAACGTCTCATTTTGGGGCGAAATCCAGACTTGCTGACGATTCGGACAAAATATATTGGGGCACAATGTCCCAATTGACACTTTTCTAACCCCACATACTAATAGGGTAAACTACCCTAATCTTGGCACCCCCACCAATTGTTGGCACTTCTCTGATTTATCCTATTTACTAAGAAAAAGCCAGACCTCACGATGTTTATTATTATGTTAAGTTGTTAATTATATAACAACATCGTGAGGTCTGGCTTTTTCTTAGTAAATAGGATAAATCAGAGAAGTGCCAACAATTGGTCAGGGTGCCTAGATTAGGGTAGTTTACCCTACTTTCATTATATTTTACCTGAAAATGGTTCAGGGCAGCAAGGATAATACTCCTCGTTCCTCGTAGCTGGTACTTCTAGGATATCCCATTCAACTGAGAGATAGAACTCACTCAGATCGATACCGACGTGAACTAAACTACTGCCTGGGGACTGATCCATGTGTTTTAGATCTACCTGCAAATAAATATTAGTTTATTATATCTATAAATTAATAAAAAATATTTATAACTAGGTAGCCTATGTCCTTTTTCAGGCTCTAGAATATCTGTGTACCAAATTTCATTTAAATCGGTTCAGTAGTTTTGGCGTGAAAGCGAGACAGACAGACAGACAGAGTTACTTTCGCATTTATAATATTAGTAAGGATAATATACATTTTTTGTCATTTTGTTTTTAACTAGCTGATGAGCCACCAGATGTTAAGACACCAGATGTTAGGTAGACCTATAAAAATACATTTACCTCACAAGTGCTAGTCTCATTTTACTACGTTTTTTCCTATATTTGTTTATTTATTTTTTATTTTTAAAAGAATGGATACCTCACACGTTTATACAACACCATTCAAGGTGCATTTAAAAGGTTATACTTAAAACTAAGTGCTCCCCATAATTTTATGGTACCACAGCATGCGTATAGGAACAAGAAACAACTTATACAATAACACAGACCATGTAAACTAGTAAGAACTAGTAAAGTAAATAAAGTGGGAAGAATAACAAAGTATTGGTTCACATAAACAAAAGTAACCTTTTTTTTGGTTTTGTACAATGTTGGGTACCGTCTGACCACTATCTCATCTGCGGGCCTAAGATGCGCACCGCGAGATATTTGTCATGTTGTTCTGTCAAAATGTAAACATTTTGTATTAGTTTAGGAACTATTCCATATTGAATTTTCAACTTTTGACATTTCTGCACGACTATTATCTCGTCCTCAGAGAGGTACGGCGACTAAGAAGTGTCAAAAGTGTACATTATGGCGCATTTTGTCGTACCACAGATAATGCAATAGTTCCTAAACTGGTACAAAATGCTTACATTTTGACAGAACGACATGACAAATATCTCATGGTGCGCATCTTAGGCCCGCACATGTTAAGCGATGATGTGGTTGACGATGTAGCATGGTTACCTAGAAGATACCCATTCACTACAAAATACCTATAAAAATATTACCTGAGCGCCATTATAAGTCCAAGAGCCAAACTTCATGAAGCAAGTCTGTTCATCAAATGGAAAGTATTCAACGTTGATCTCGCACGAGGACTTGTAGATAGCGGGTGGCTTCCAGTTCACTTCGCCTGTGTACTTGAGGGTGGCTTTTGTCATTAGAGTCACCTGAAATGTACAAAGAAACTTTTAAAATGTATGTATTTACAAAATAAATGTATAATAAGTATTCTATAAGTTCCCGTAGTACAAGCTCTGCTTGGTTTGGGACTAGAGTGCGCCGTGTGAAATGTTCATGAATCTTAATTATGTAATTTTGTCTATATGGTATGGGTACTAGTATAGTATTATTATGATCTGTGGCATGGGCAAAATGGATTTTGATTGGACGTCTGTCGAAGACTTAATAATCTCTAAGCTTTCGGTTATTGTTAGTTAATTTCATAGATAAAATACCAAAGTTAAATACTGTATAATTAAAACTATTCTAGCCTTTATAAATAAAGTTAAATTATGCCCAAAGAAAACTGTATGTCCATAATAACTAAGACGATGGCCAACCAATTACACTATTTATATCTTCTTCTTCTTCTTAAATATATTATACTCTTTTGAAACTGACTGATAATCAACGCAAATAGCCTAAATTATAAGTCCTAGAGGTATAAAGTTTGTAGGGTAGTATCCTTATATAGTGTAAAGGTGCACTAAGAAAGGAATTTTGAAACATCACACTCTAAAAGGTAGAACGCGAGCAACGCCGTGGGCGACGGCTGGTATCTACATAAAATGTACAAGTTATATTAAAACAATTTACAAATTTATCTATAAATATAAAAGTTGTTGAATCTTACCTCGTAATTTCCATCCCAGTTATTGTAGAGCACGATATCAGGCAGCCAGATATGTTCTGATGGCACGTATAACATCTCAACACCACCGTAATCGTCCGGTGTCCATTGCAGCTTGTAGTCGAACCATTTCTAAAAACATTTTGCATTATACTTGAGAGCAGTCACAGTTCAGACGGTATTAGCCCTGCTTTCCGTGTTGTAGGTGGTGGGTTCGATCCCCACTGAGAACAAACATTTGTACGGCAAACGTAGATGTTTATTCTGTGTCTGGATGTTCCTTTTTTTTATAAGTAATTTTCCAAAAAAGTGATTTATAAGTATTCTATCAGCAAACCAGCACCTCTTACACGAACAAATCTGTCAGTCGGCGTGTTAACGTATTCGAGTTTACGTTGCGCGTCAATGCCAGCTCGACTGCCAACCGTTGTAGTGTCACCGCGCAGTGTATCTCAGATACGCTAGTTTTACGATACGTTTACGATTATCACACAATGCCCATATTACAAAATTTGGGTAACTCCCATTTGTTCTATAGGACTGTTTTTAAAACTGTTTTTATCCCTGTAGTTCCATGGTAGGACTATTGAAACTAGCCCATTAGGCAAATGGAAGTTACCAGATATTAGGGATAAAAAAAGTTTTTACAGTTCTAGACGTAACAGTTCTATAGAACCAATGGGAGTTAGCCAATTTTGAATCGTTTCGGATAGGTTGTATGTACATTATTATTTTACTCACCTGTTCCACCCACAAGTTTGTCGTCATGACCTGATTCTTCAAGTTAACTTCCATGAGCTGAGACAGCTTCAAGCCAAGCCGGACAGTCAGAATATCAGTCACATTGGTCACGGGGCGAATCAAGCGATTATAGTTGCTAAGAAGATCATCATAAAGTCGCTTTACGTCTGGATTCGCTTCCAGTAGTTTGACTCCTGAAATTATTATTTGTTTAGTTTTATGTTGGTTAAAATTAATGAATGAAATTGTTTTCTAGTATTTCTAAACATTATATTATGAGTAAACAAAGCATTTTGTATGTAATTTTACAAATAATTCTATAAAAAATATATATAAATGACTTACCCAAACAACTCCTGGTATAAATAAAAAATGAAAACAAAAGAGCCACTTTCATTCTGAAGGCTTTTATGTGTTAAAAATAAATAAAATCACAGAGACATGTTTCTATATTCAACTGAATATTAGACTGTACAGCGCATGCGTGATCAATACCCTACAAACCCTTGGAACTTGAAAGTTACGCCCTTTCGTAGCAAAGTGCTACGGCGTAGCTCGCAGCTACGAACCAAAACAAAATCTGTAGCAAAGCTTCGCGCAACTTTTGGAGTACACTACAATTTCATACAGGTGGCGCTATTTTCAATTTAACTGAACACAGACAACAAAAAACAATCGTATTCTTAATAATTCACTACGGCTATAGATTCAAACGACTTTTTGGTCAATAAACAATCAATACATTTTTTTATTTTACAAATCTTTAATAAATTACACTAAACTTCCACAATACTAAACTTATCTTTCGTTCCACCTCCTCTGCGTGTTAGGTAACCTTTTGTATGGTAATGTTTGGAATCCGTCTTCATTATCTACAACATAAAAAAAATTAAGCTCTTACTGATTATTTTAATTGACTTTTGATTAATAATAATAATAATAAATATTCACGGACACTTAACACAACGCCTTCTAGTCCCAAACTAAGCAAAGCTTGTACGATGGAAACTAGATGGCTGATAGAATACATACATACATTTTTTTTTAAATACATACTTATAATACATGGAAACACCCAGACACAGAACAAACATCTATGTTTACAATACACAAATGTTTGTTCTCGGTGAGGATCTAACCCACGACCCACAGCACGGAAGGCAGAGCTACTACCGACTGAGCCATGACAAGTGGCTCAGTCGGTAGTACATCAAGTGGGTGCGTGGCGGACCAAACCATTTATCATTTATTTTCATTCTGTTTGAAAAGAGCTAGGTATACTTGTAATTGTACCTCTTGACTGAAATTTCGGTAGTGGCCATAAACTGAATGGGTAAAAATACGCGTTTGGCAACCTCCTCACGACAATTGTCTTCTCTTGCACTATTTTTGATTCTGAAACAAAAAAAATATCCTCAGTTTCACTGGTTACTGAACCACGAAACCAACAAAAGTAAGTACTTGGTATTAGTTTTGAAAGCTTTTAAATAAATATTTTTGTATTAGATACAGAATGTATTGTTTTATTTGTTTCTGCTTTAAATTGAATCTAATCCTATCCTATTAATATTAATATTATAAACGCGAAAGTTTGTAAGGATGTATGCATGTATGTTTGTTACTCTTTCACGCAAAAACTACTGATCCGATTTGGATGAAACTTGGAATGTATATTGTCCGTGCCCTAAATTAACACATAGGCTACTTTTTATCCCGAAAAATTTACGGGATCCAACGGGACGCGAACAAAGTCGCGGGCGGAAGCTAGTAAAACTATAAAACATAGTTTATCCCTTCATTTTTAAATGAGTACCTATAATTTTTATTTTTATTTATTACCCATATTTTTTCGAAGTTGTTAGTTCTGAACTGTTTTACTTCATAATTACCATCAAAATTACACCAATTTCAAATGCCATTCGAAACACTTACTCAGCCCAAATAGGGTAAAATTAAATAAGCACAAGTAAAGCCAAATTCCAATTCAAAGTGAGTCATCATCAAGGGGCTTCTAAGTGCCAGATGCCGACAACGCGCCCTGCCGCCAAAAAAAATGCTAACGCAGGTGAACACAGGCCAATGGATTGTGATATCCAGCAATGCATCGGAATGATAATGACGTTCATCGATGCTATTTGTCATATTCTGAGAGAACGCAAAGATAATACATAGAGCTGCCTAGAGGTACCTGCAAAACCCGGTAGCCAGCTGACTAATACGGAAGACGTAGATATAGTTTGATCCTATAGAAATACTGTCCTTCCTGGATATTATGAACTACGGACTACCAGGAAGGCAACTGTTTTGCCAATGTCAATGCTATTCATAATCATAATACACTGGCCTGCAAAGTATCACACTTTTAAAATTGCAATATCTTTTTAAGTACACAAGATATACTTTCGAAACAAAAAAGACACGAAAAAGAGTTTAATTTAGGTACTTATAGTTTCAAAGAAAGCTGATAAAAATGGCTAAAATCGTTTTTTACTTTAAATCCTTAACTTCTATAGTTTACAAAACAAATAAAATTTTAAAAGTGTACCTAGTAGGTACTTATTTTTGCAGGCCAGTGTAGTTTATTGCAAATAAACATAAATAATACCTATTATGTTTTATGTGTATTTTGTAAATATTGTGAATACTGTATTAGATGTAATTCTCTTTGTAAGTAACTAGCGGCCCGCCCTGGCTTCGTACGGGTGCAATGCAGTGATGATGATGATGTATTATACATATAAACCTTCCTCTTGAATCACTCTATCTATTAAAATAAACTGCATCAAAATCCGTTGTGTAGTTTTAAAGATCTAAGCATACATACATACAGACATTAGGACAGACGCGGAAAGCGACTTTGCTATAAACTATGTAGTGAAGTCTTATTTAGTTATGTTACATAGTCAAGTATTCTTTGGAATACTGAGCAGTTGTTTACAACTCCTCAGAATTATAGGAATAAGAGCTCTCACATAAGAAAAAGAAAGTGCCATTTATAACAATCAAAAGACCAATGTTGTAGCGTCATCAAAACTTAGCCACAGCGTCTATGAGACAAACAAGAATCAGCCAAAACGGTACGAATAAGATCTAAAACTCTTTACACAAAACACGCAAACAAAGACCGCTATTTTCTATAAAACATTCGTAAACTACTTACTAGGTATAGGTACTTGCCTCCTATTACCGAAGTACCGTACTATAAATCGAAGTACCTACCATCCTATTCCCAGACGTTTCCGCGTCGGCAATGAACCATTTTTCACTTAAGACAATATGCATGGGACCTGCGCAACAGATTTATGGATATTGCCGATACATGCACATTTGCATGTCATTGGAAATAAAGTATTGCGCTGCGCAGGTGGAACCAATCATTGGGATATAAGGCTTCTATGTAGAGTCCTGTCTGTTACCTAAGGAATGCAGACGAAAACACAGTCGATGTTTTGGTTTGCATTCGGTCACTCGAACTTACACTGGAGAGTTAGGAAACCTTAATATCTTGGAAACCATAAATGCTTAGCATCTTTTTTTTATTTTGCACTGTTGTTGACTTTGGTATTTCTGTAAGAGTAGTGCATAAGTATATCAATGCATAACTTTTTTGTTTCGCCGTAGTCATCAGGTAAAAACGGTGATTTTATTTACAAAAACGCACTGAATTTTCCCAGTGATACTAAAATTTCAGTAACTTAAATCGACACGTGATAATTATTGTAAGAAATAAAAACCGCAAAGGCCCGTGAATAAAAACCATCGCTCTGACATATCAATATCAAGCTATGTAAAGCAGTGAATTCACTAGACGGACATGCTGTCAGACAGTCTGGCAGACTGTCTGCGACCACCTAACACCTATATCCACTAGCGAACATCGCACAGACGTTTCTAGTAGCGAGGTCTGGTGGGCATGTCCGCGAGCATGTCCGTCTAGTGAATTCCCCGCTTAATATTAATGCAAAATTAAGAAGGCACAAAAAAAAAACGAGTCTGTTAAAAATAAAACAACAAGATATCTGTCCCCTCACTTTTTACCCCGCTAAGGCGAAGCGAAGCAAAAAGGAGGGTTATACCGAATTGAAAACATTACACGCGAATGAGACAACAAGTCTGCTAATTCAAAAATTACAGTTGACCTATATTCGGTCGATCCCCACAAAACCATAAAGTTTGCAATAATGCGCTCCTACGCTCAATTTTGGCACACGTCAGATTAAGTATGCGGAACTTGTAGTTGTAAGAGTTTGCAAGGAAGTCCAAATTAGGTAGAGAACCCAAATTATACTACGCTTGTTATCATCGCAAAAATCCTACCAAACACCGACGCAGCTATTTATTTGGCAGCATGAGTTCTATAGTATGATGCAATTTTACCTTGAAATTAAGGTTACTGTGAAATATGGTAAAGTGCACTTTGGCCCAAGGAACCAAACTACTTAAATAAAATGTTTGTCTGTTGTACGTCCCACGGGTATAAGTGTTGCCCTTGATATTCCTAAATGTTTACTTTGCGGGTGATATTTATGAAAATCCGTTCATTTATTACGCGATACATCTTTAAGACAGGTGGATCTACTTTTAATTCGATATGACGAATAATCTTTTATCATTGCAACGACAATTTGATTCAGTTTTGACATCGTTTGATTTGTGCAACACGCTTCGCTCATACCTACACGTTTACAATGATTAATGGGTCAGATTTATGGTTGACAGCCGTCGCATATAAACCTATAAAAAAACTACACTTTCACGCCCATTTGAACTCAAGTTTGTTTTCTAAGTACAAGAAGTACCAAGTTTAATGAACTGCTCGTGCCCTCAAAAAAGACGTTTGATTAAGTACTTTCCACCATCCACTACAGACAAGTTCCCAAAGACTAGAAGATCCACTGTACACAACCGAGAGCAAGTCTCATATTCCTTGCTTTTTACAGGTCATTTTTTTTCCTGGGAAAAAAATATTGCATGGCGCTCTTTTGTCATGGCAAAATCTACCAACGAAACTAAAATATCAGCAGCAGGAAATGGAACTACAGTTTTCGTCTCACTTAATCTCATAGTGTTAACTTCATTCGGCCAGATTTGGGATGCTACAGAAAAGACTCAAGCAAAGGCCGGGTTCCCACTACGCCGGACCGGCAAAAATTCCGGATCCGGGATAATGTGAATAGCTCTCTATAAATTGTACAGCTACTAGCCCTTCCGGCAGTTTTACCAGCCCGGCATTTTTGCCGGTCCGGCGTAGTTAGAACCCGGCCAAATACAGCGACGGCATTCAATTCTCAGATTAGGTAAATAGGTTTCTTGACAGGTTCTAGGTTTCTGACAGCCCTACTCCAGCTCGCACCTCCGATCTATTTGGAGCGTTGCCACGGTGCCACCAATCAGGAGAGTACTTACCTAACTGTGTCAACGTACTTTCGGCGCCTTTGATCGCGACAGAATGACCCACGTTGTCGTCGGGATGCGTGTGAAGGGTGAACGTAGTTGGTTGAAGATGGACAAATAGGTACATGAAATGAACCCATGACTGAAATCTCTAGGCAAGATAACCTCTCCACACTATTCAGTACCTACACTACCTACCTTATACACATTAGCTACAGCACACGAGCACATTTTGCAAGCATTCGTGTGTATGTCAAAAATATTCTCCTGCTTCCTGCTCTTATCCCACTAGGTGGGGTCGGCACAACATGTTCTTTTCTTCCATTCTCCTCTATCATTCGTCATCTCAGTGTTCACTCCTCTCCTATGCATATCATAATTTACATAATCCATCCATCTTTTCTTATGCCTATCTCTTCCTCTATTATCTATCCACATTCATACTTAGCACTCTCCTTGTTACATGACTCTCTTCCCTCCGCATGACATGCCCATACCACGCTAACCTGTTGCTCCTCATTTTCTCCGTCACTGGTGCTACTTTCAGACTTCCTCTAATGTACTCATTCCTAATTTTATCCATCCTTGTCACTCCGCACATCCATCTCAACATTCTCATCTCTGTCGCATGCACTCTTTTTTCATCTGTTACCTTGGTAGCCTAGCACTCAGATATTATGAAACCAAAAAGCTTGGATTTTTTTATAGATAGAGCCATCGTACCTATAGAGCTCTTTTATATTAGAGAGAGTAAAAACTAATTATTTCTATAGTGACGACGCGGGTAGGTACTACATTGATCTTTCAGTTCGTATGTTTGTTTATAAATGAAGAACTTCCAGTAGGTTAAAAGGATGAAACTTACAACTTAACAATAAATGTCTGTTTGAGTTAAATTTACGGGCATATCAACGCGATAGGTTAGTGGTCCACGGCTCGCTCCCTACTGTACCAATGACCCCATTTGTCGACCACTGATTTGAACAAAGCTACATTGTCAAGATCAATTTTAAGCATTCCTTGCTTAATTTTATAGTGATTAATCATGATTAGGACTCTCGAGATATTATGAGAAGGGTAGGTAGGTGTTTAGACAGTTGTTTTTTGGAACTTGACTGGCAATAAGTTGCTGGGTTGGTAAATGGCTGGTACCTACCTAATTTGGCAAACGCGTTCGCAAAGAAAATACTTTCTAAGTCACTGCGGCTAAATAAATACGAAACTGAGGTTTTTGAAGTCAATACCAAGGGTAAGAGACAATACCTAATATAAACTTTGCCGCCCAAAAACTTCATTAAATTATCTAGTTTTACTAAATTAGACCAGTAGGTACAAAACCATCACAATCACGGTTATTTTTTCACGTTCAGGTAATCTGATAGCATTTTGGGGCTGATCAGGAAAAACCCGAGGACTAAATGTAGAAATTT
This sequence comes from Eulithis testata, assembly GCA_947507515.1. NCBI lineage: Eukaryota > Metazoa > Arthropoda > Insecta > Lepidoptera > Geometridae > Eulithis > Eulithis testata. The sequence continues at coordinate 2,238,194 of OX382209.1, forward strand.
ATAGAACAAAATAATAAATAAGTTTTCAAGAGTAGAGTGAATAGGTATCTTCTAGGTACCTAACCGTGCTACATCGTCGACCACATCATTGCTTAACATCAGGTGAGATTGTGGTCAAACGGTTGCATATATTGTATAAAAAAAAAGAGAATAATAAATAAGAAATTAATAAGCATAGAAATTAAAACATAAGGTCTATCTCTGTGATGATTTACGTTGCCTTCCCTACCTTTAGCTTGAGGTCTCTTCGGCGGCGCGGGCGCAGATCTTACAATAGCCAGTAACGCGCACAAGTACACAAGCACTACCATCGAAATAAACATCGCAGGACGAGACATGAGTGCTGCGTGGTCGCACCGAAAACACGTCAGTCGTGGTCGGTGGCTGCTGGTTGACTAGGTGTTCGGTGTGGTTGACTGATGGAAAAACAATGAAGGAGGGAAACCGGGTAGAGTTATTTATACTCAAATGAAGCTGGAGACTAGTGGCCGGTTCGCAGGAGGATTCTACAGGAGCTAGGTAGATAAGTACTTGGACTCCTTGAGTACTTAACAAACAGTTGCTTCCGCTCGCGTTAATTACGTACCTACCTACCTCATTACCTAAACCGTGCGTCAGCTATATTAAATTTCAGTAGTAGGTAGGTACCTACTCGGTACGTGTTGGGTAGGTACCTAGGTAGGTACAAACGTACCTACCCTACCTATACATATAATAGGTGTACATTGTACCTACCATCAGTCGCTCATTATCCTTCTGCAAGCGTCGTATTTGTAGACGCACTTCGTAATAACAGTTCTGTAAGTAGTAATTAGCTTCTGCCAGTCTGGCGGCGTAGTAACTAGCTTCAATCCTTTTATTCTTAGCTTGAATTATTTCTGTCTTCAAAAATTCATTTGCTTGTTCTATGTTTTTGATCCTACATACGTAGGTTCGACGCATTTTACTCTTTAGCGCCTCTTGAGATTATTATTGTCCTCTTGCAGGTGACAGGCCTCTATTTTAGCTTCATGCAATTTCCGTTTCAGTAGAATATTTTTCTCCTTCAAGTCTATTGCCCTGGACATCTCCTGGTGCTGTTTATCAGTAGCTTCAAACAGCTGGTTTTGAAGCCTACGATTTTCTTCAAGAAGCTTTTTCAAATTCAACGCTAGTCCCGGTGATATATTTCTGGGTTTTGTTGTTATTGGGCTCTGCCTTTTCATTACTCAGCTAAATTAATTGAAAACATGAAAATTTCCATAAATTTTGAATTTGCCTCGCCAACCAGACCGAAACCAAGCCGAAACGGATATTGCGGATATGACGTGTTCTGTGGCGGAAACCAAATCACAACCAAACAAAGAGAATGCAAAAGAAGACAACCAAATTCAATGGCGAGTGCTATACCAAAGTACCAAACTACGAAATTAACGGTACCTATGTGTGCGTGTTATGTATGTATACATGCATTTGTTTGCGTGAACACAATTCAAGTGTCAAAAAGCGGATGTACAGCTGCTTCATACCTACCTAATCTTAAATCATGATCCTACCCCGTACCCCTACCCCGTAGATTTCGTATCCGGAGAAAAAATTTTTGCTAATATGGTTTGCTAACATCACAGACTAAAGTTTTTTTTTAATATTAAAAAAACTTTTTTTTATTCCAAAAGACGTTGTTCGGTATATAGCCGTGCTTAAATTCAATCAAACTCCAAAGAATAGAAAAAGAATAGCTCTTTACTCCAAAGTCAAACGCATCAAACTTACCAGAGAGTATAAAACATAGAAAAAGGTGGTTGTTACTTTATGGTTTGTCTAAGGGTTGTTGGATATAGATGTTCGGTGTGTTTGATGACATAGAAAGAAAAAAAAAACCTCAAGAGGCTGTTGTTGGTTGTTGTGTTGTGCTTTGTTGTTGCAGTTTGTTTTGTGAGCTTGCGTGGTGATAATTCTTTGTTATTCTATTCCTCGCCTTCGTAATAGCGCTGAGTATAACCTACTTTTATAACGTTCTACAATAACAATATTACAGACGGAGATATTTGTGAAATCATCATCTCGACTTGCTAGCGCGGCTGCTTTTTACTACATTACAATGGGTAAGCGATGGGCAAAATCACAGTGTCACCCTGGTAGGAACACGTATAGGGAACTAACATGCAGTTCAGTATAAACATACAAATGACCATAGAAATTGTAAGAAATCCAACCTCCAAATTCTACGAAACCAAATCATCAATGCATTTTCTGTGGCATCAAAATAGGTTGCTGACGTCATAGCCACTAGGATGGCATTGCCACTATACCCAAAAAGGTGCCAATAATTTCATAGAAGTGATGATGTGTGTGCCATGTTTGAATCATATAATTCGTCGTGGGTGAATGAGATCTGCATTGACGTCCCGCCTTGGGGTATATTGTGCATTGTCCCCCTGCTGACCTCACCCCAGTCAGCCCAACTCCTTAGAGTAACAGAGAAGGACTTTGGGTTGATGGTAGCAATGTTCCAGCATCCTTGATGGTGTTGTAGATGCGGAGGAGTGAGACCCGATCAGCTCCTGCGATTACGATTATACAATTACTCTTCTTTCCAGCATCACGCAGTAGGTCTCGGTCTCCGTTGAACAATGCTGACAGTGATAGAGGCAGTCCCACACCGTCACATCATTCATCAATTTCTAATCATTCTACAACTCATCTTCGGAGACTACAAAGGTTTAATACCAATAAGGCATTCCTGAAGTTGGTTAATGTACCTCTCGCATGGAAGTGGCATAATATTTCTTCTTATATTAAGAGACATACACAATCTCATGATAGGGTAAGTTAACATTTGACAATGCGAACAAAGTCAATGCCGGAAGCTAGTCTTAAATATTTGAGAGATTTCTCTGTCTTGGAAACTAATTTTTATCACAATAAAACACTCTGAGATAGTGTAGCTACCAGAGAAATTATTTTTTGAACCTGACTACCATGCAGGTGTGCCATAGCACAGTAAAGGTCGTAGCACACGTATCAACTCCGAAAGGGATCGTAACCGTATCGCCTTTCGCGTCGCCGTCAAACAGCTGTCCACCTAATGTAAGCACGAAACCAAAGCACGCAAACTCACGCACCGCACCGCGGTTCGTGAGCTTGTCCCGAGGCGAGGCGATTACATTACGATTCCGATTAGTTGCGTTGCAGTAGGGAGTTTCATATAACTAATACTGAACGGCTCGAGTTGATATGGTGCCTATCCTTTTCCGAGTTGATACGTGTGCTACGACCCTAATGCACCATGCTGTTGTAATATTGTGTCCCTAATGCAGTGGTTTTTTGATACATGGTCTAGAGATCATGTGTTATTTTATTATTCATCATAATATTGATAATGTAACCACTGCCTATAGTGTTCTTGTATTTTCAGGCTATTGCTGCAGATATCACGTTTATTACTATGAGACCAGGTCAAAGTGCAAATGGCTTACAAGAAAGTATCATAACATTTAATTCTGAAAACCTAAGAGACCAGGCTTATGATTTGCTAAAAAGGACCTATGATAAAATTGAAGGGAAGAAGCTGTTTGTTCATAAAATTGATGAATGTAAGTTTTTTATTTTATTTATCTAATTTATTTTGAAAGTGCTCATGTTGTAACTTGCTTGGCCAATATTCACCGATTATCTAAGTTAAGCGACGTTCTGCGCAGTCACTATTTGGATGTGTGACCGCTAGTGGCTTTTATATCTGAGCGCTTAAAGGTGGCGGGCACGTCAAATTGTCGGTCTCGGCTCAAGCAATCGTTAAGCCATGATAGAGGCCTTCAGACGGCCTAAAAACTCCGTCACCAGAGTTGGCCACTAACTCATACAAGCTTGCTTTTATGGTATATTTTCGTAGGCGACTGCAAGCAGCAGCAGATTCAGGAATTCAGGTCTTTGACTTCAATAAAATAAAGCCTATGTTTTAATCTGAAAAAAAGGGCTTCTGAATGGTATAAGTTTCATTGAAATTGGTGAAGTAGATAAGGCGTGATCCGTGAACAGATTTTCAATTTTCGGAATCAGAATAGTTGGATAGATTTCAGTTTTTAGCTTTTTTACAGTTTTATTAAGTAATAGTATAGATTAATAATATTCTGTGTATTACTTAACAAAGTGGATAATTTTTTTTGTGATTTCAATCTGATATTAAGGATTAATTTTGTTACAAACCCATAACTATTGGCTTCTTGTTTTTTACAGCAGCTGTAATGCCTAAACATTCTGCTCAATCGAATAATGCAAAGGTGTAAGTATAAATTAATATTATAGGTATAAACACAATATAAACAAATACAACTAGCTCAAGACCTAGGAGGTACTGACATGACAACAATTGTTATAATAATAGAATACCAAGATAGGGGTTAGTATTTAACACATATTATCTCATCTCGCCACTAACATAATGACGCGAGTGGCATAGAAACTCCACAGGGGGCTGTATGTCATCAATAAAATTACAAGATTAAACATTTAAATAATCATTATATTTATCAATTTGAAGGCAGTTTTTGAACTAATGTTTTCTACAGGCCAAAGTTCAACAAAAAGAACATGCAGAAACATAACACTCCGTTCACAATGGAGAATAATGATACTTATGGACTAAGCATTGATTATTTGACGGAGCTTGAAATTTCTCCCCCATTGTCGAGGAAGGTTTTTGTGAGATATGTAAGTTTTCTTTGCACATCTATTTTATTAGTGTAAACGAACAGTTACACAGTACCTACAAAATATGTAAATAAAAAGGTATGAGGTAATGGGACAGTACCGTTTACCACAGAGTACTTCAAAACATAATAGTTACCAGTGAACTATAATAGTTAAAGTGGTAATTTTATCTGTGGTTTTAGTTATGTGTAGAGTTATCTTTTATGTAGGTACCTAGGCAAAGTAGGCAATGATTGTATTACACATTGTAGGAAAAATCGTGAGGAAACCTTTAAATAAATAAATATTCTTGGACGTATCATGCAACACTAGTCCTAAAGTAAGCAAAGCTTGTACTATGGAAACTAAATTGCTGATAGAATTTTTTGTAAATACATAGGTACCTACTTATGATACATAGTAACACCCAGACACGGAACAAAATGCATTGTTACTTTTATTATGGAGTACCTACTGCCAAATGTGGGCCTACTGGGGTGTACCTACCTCTGATCTGAGATTTTCATAAATACCTACCAAAAAGCCTGAGCTGCGTATCGTGCCTAGGAAGTTTTGGCCCTATTAAATTCTTAACCACACAATTTTTTTACTTTTCAGATGCCCATGCAAATGAACGATGAAGCGAAAGCACGTACTATATTCAGCCGTGCTGGTGTAATCGATGTGCTCACGCTTGTGCCCAGTAAGAACTATATCAACGCAAGAATCGAATATGACCATCCTGTTGAAGCTGTGCAAGTAAGTCTCGATTTAAACCTAAGTAGTACAAAAAGTTGTAAGTCTCGATTTAAACCTAAGTACACAAAAAGTTGTAGTTGTAAGTCTCGATTTAAACCTAAGTACACAAAAAGTTGTAGTTGTAAGTCTCGATTTAAACCTAAGTAACACAAAAAGTTGTAAGTCTCGATTTAAACCTAAGTACACAAAAAGTTGTAATTGTAATTGTCTCGATTTAAACCTAAGTAACACAAAAAGTTGTAAGTCTCGATTTAAACCTAAGTACACAAAAAGTTGTAGTTGTAAGTCTCGATTTAAACCTAAGTAACACAAAAAGTTGTAAGTCTCGATTTAAACCTAAGTAACACAAAAAGTTGTAAGTCTCGATTTAAACCTAAGTACACAAAAAGTTGTAGTTGTAATTGTCTCGATTTAAACCTAAGTAACACAAAAAGTTGTAAGTCTCGATTTAAACCTAAGTACACAAAAAGTTGTAGTTGTAAGTCTCGATTTAAACCTAAGTAACACAAAAAGTTGTAAGTCTCGATTTAAACCTAAGTAACACAAAAAGTTGTAGTTGTAAGTCTCGATTTAAACCTAAGTAACACAAAAAGTTCTGAGATAAGGTTTTGGGTTGTATGTACTAGGTACCAAGTCGGGCAATCTCGAAGAGCGTTTGACTTTTCACCTTAACCTATCTACCGTGGAAAGAAACTTCTAAAAGCACTCGCTTTGAGTTGAGTACGTAGTACAATCTGTAGGTATAGGTAGTTGCCTAATATTTGGTTCCTCTTTCAGGCTGTATCGATGTTCAACAACCGTGAGTTTTACGGAAAGGTCATAAAGTGTGAAATAGATACTATGATGCCATGGCAAGATAACAACATTTCCGAAGGAGCCGGTTTGGGACCGAATGGAACTGCCATGAGGGGCGTACGCGTTTCTGTTGAAATAAAAAAAATACGCGAAGAGTTTACAAACTTATGTAATAGACTACACGATTCGGTCGAAAACTTGCAAGGACAAGTGGCGTCATTGATACACGCCACCAACCAAAGTATGAATGCTATAACCCCCGCGGTCCAACCGCCTCCGCCGGTGAACCCGGTCGCAGCGCCTTCGCAGAATGTCAACAATCCCTTAGCAGCTTTGGGAAACCTTTTGACGAGCCAACTCCAACCTATGCAGTTATTACAAAGTCTTATGCAACAAAACGCAGGGAATGATATGAGTGCGATGGGGAATGCACTTCAAAATTGGACCGGTTCGAATTTAGGCAATATGTTGCAGCAAATGCAGTCTCAAATGCCAGGTGGCCCCAATATGCAAGGTGGCCCCAATATGCAAGGTGGTTCCAATATTGCAGGTGGTCCTAACATGCAGGGTGGTTCGAATATGCAAAGGGGCCCTAATATGCTAGGTGGACCCAACAATATATTAAATGGGTCCAATAATATGCCAGGTGGGCCTTCTGATAATATGGCATCCAGGCCTTTCAACATGCAAAGTGGCCCAGGTAATAATATGCAAAGCGGTGTTGCAAATAACATGCACAGCTCCGGCCCTAGTAATATGCCAAAAGGGCCCAATGTTCAATCTGGGAGTTACAATATGCAAGGTGGCCCTTCTAACATGCAAGCGGGGCCTAAGAATATGCACGGTGGGCCTCAGAATATGCAAAATACTGGCTTTAATATACCTGGCAGTCAGCAGGGGATGGCAAATATGCAATCTGGGTACCCTAATATGCAGTCTTCGGAGTCTGGGCCGAATCAGCATATGAACACGGGCTTTGGAGAACCACAATTCAGTAGTAGTAAGTATTCCGATCGTTATTGGTAGGTAATGTTCCTTAGTATTAGGAAGAAATTACGTGTTTTGTTGTTCAAAAATAATGCAAATTCATTAAAAAATCCAATTTTCAGATAACACAAATAGATCAGATCCTACGGGATCCCATACAGCTATACTTCTGTTTTTAAATGTAAGTAGATAAGTAATTTTAGCTATAGTAAGAAAAACTGTTACAAAACCAACCTCCTAAAATTCCATTTAAGTCACCCGATATACTATTAACACTGTGAAGATTTCATTGATATGGATGGATGGGTACTTTAACCCCTGGGAAGTTTTTCGGGAGTGACCTTTACATCCGGTACTACGAATTTACGACTCAAAATAATGTTACCTATTTTATCATTATTTGTTTTTTTTTCTACTCACTTGTTTTTTTTTTCTACTCACTTGTTTTTTTTTCTACTCACTTGTTTTTCAGTCGCAACATTTTTTTATGCTAAAGTAAATAAATTTTCATTTTTTTTTTTCATTATCTTACCAGCTCCCAGCAACAGTGACCCAGCAAGTTCTACTAGGCAAGATGAAAGAAGTAGGCGAGGTGAAGCTCGTTGAAATGACAGGTCCAGGTCGGGCGCTCGTTAACTACTATTCTGAATATGACGCTGATAAGTGTCTCAGTATCCTTTTAAAATATATGATTGTGTACTTGATGGTACATGCTTCTAAGATATGGAAGCTCACGTTATAGGTACTGGTCCATTCAACCTAGAGTAAACGTAAACAGTTTTGAAATGTCTATATGAAGCCCTGTCATAATATGATATGACACCCCATTGCAGATGATTTTTTTCTACGACTTCTTTTTTTTAGAACCTTTTGGATCCTCATAACTTTACAACCCCTTGACCGATTCAACTTATAATCGTATCAGTAAAATACGGTAGTACTATCAGAATCTGTCGACCTAACCAAACTCTATGCAGATCGGATATGCGAATCGAAAGTTAGGCTCTGACATACATACCTACAAACATACAACGCCGATTCGCCAAGTTGACAGAATCTTGTCTTGCTCGAACAAATATATGCTTCGCTTTGACATCAATTTTCCTTGACCCTTAACTGCTGCTCTTCGAGTAAGCTGGTAAAGAAAATAATTGCCAAATAAATATTTCCTTAGCATACGTCACAGGATTGTACAATCAATCAAAAGTGGACGGTCAAACTATTGAAGTCAGGAAAGTGTAAGAGTAAGTGGAAACACTGACGTAAGAGGATTGGTAAGTAAATAATGTCTGTGAATCGTTATAATGGTGCGATTAACACCGCATGAAGATTTTGAGACGAATGTATGGGTTCGAATCCCATCAACGAGGTCATTTTGTGTTGCATTTCACTATTTGGCATCAAGGTGATCTAACTCGATGACGGCCTTGGAACCACTGCGTATAGAAAGCCAACTGAGTTGGTATTGCAAAATGTGGACATGTGCAATCCTCAAAGAATGTATGAAAATTACTATTGTACAAGTACATGCATCAGATGGAAAAAATATCTACATATTAGTCGCATGAAAAGTAAAATGGGTAGCCCTAGTTATTAGTAAAGATGTCTCCCAGGCAAGGATCTTGGGTAGGTCAGTTTGGTAACAGTGATCTGAGATGTTTACCATAAGACGTAACAGGCATGAGCTTATTTCATAAAATAAGGAACCAAAAAAATCTTGGAGTGTTGACGTGCAGAATTGAACGTATATATTTGACTGCTTGATACCTACCCTGCAAAATCTACGCGGTATTCTGACGATATTGTGGCCGTAATTGGGCAGCAGGGGAGACGACTCACGCAGGGCCGGAAAGACTGGCGTACCTACTAAAGAGAAGGTCTATGCCCAGCAGTGGGCGCATACAGGGCAGGCTGAATGGGTAGGGTAGATTCTCCATTACACGTATGTATGTAGCTCCAATGGATGAAAAAATGTGATTTGGGCATTTGTATTACCTATATTGTGGATGATTTCAATATGTACACAATCACATTTTGGTTGGTGGCCAAGAATATTAGAATATATGGAAATGGTTTATTTCCTGTGAACATTAAAGAAATAAGTTGGAAGGAATACAAAAAAAGCTAACCTCTAAAATTTATTAACTATGTACTGCGAACTTAAGAAATAGTTAGTGTATCTAATGGAACGTGTGCCTAACAAGTACCTACCTACAATGATAAAAATGTTTTTGGATTCATGAGGTTAATTCCGTTTAGAAGACAGGTTTAAAAGTTTGCAAGTTACCATCAAGTGGGCCGTACGCCTGTTTATCAGCTGCATAAAAAATAAGCCTCTTGCATTCATACTGATGTTTTGCCATAATAGGTAGGAACATATCACAGAGTTTACACCACATTGGTGACCCCGGTGTGGTATTACTGAGTCTAAGCCCTAAAGACTTTCGAGAATAGAGCTGAATGTAAAATCCGCCCTACCTTGTAATATTAAGGTCTAAAGTATTTCTTGTAATGATTTTGTGTGAGTCACAAACTTAGTTCTGAGTTCTGACATGAAAGCGGGTTGTATCAGTTCTGGTGGTCCAAAGATAAATATCAGTTTAAATAGTTATCGAAATGAACATAATAATACCAAAATGGTTTGATACCCACGTCACAGTAGAACAAAGGAAATTTTCCAATAGCACTAGCTACACTAGTGTGTCGGGAGATAAACGAAAGGATATGCTATAGGTAGGTATACCTACTCGTGGTATGGTAACTAAAATTAATATAGGTTGACTGGTTTCAGTTTGGTACACGTGAATAGGTTTCGGGTAAAACTTTTGAATGGTTCTATTCCAAGTGGCCCAATAATAATGATGATGGTGCGTGTCTTACTCATTTCTCAAAGCCAGGAGTTCAATGCTTCTTTCTGTAATATTGTTTAATGTAAATATTTTATGTTTTTTGCTAGTCTATAGAATAACGCATTGGAGTAATCCGTAATGTTATTTTATTATGAATAATTTGAAATTGAAATTCAATTTAAAGAGGACAATAAACACATGCTCAATGCAATAGGTAGGTATCTGGAAAAAGCTCTGAAAATATTAGTTTGTTGGTACCTACTGGATTGGTATTTGGCGCAGCTGGACCCGATAGCGTGTCAAAGTCAAAAAGTCGCTGTATTTAGTAAATGCTCAGAGATCACGTTTAAAACGTAATGTGATCTGCTAAGTATCTACCTAGAATTACTTATGAATCGTATTTCTGAACATAAAACATTGTTATGATGTACTTTGGTGAAGAAATCATTTGGGTATAGGTACTGTTACATTGTTTAAATAATTAATTGTGTTCTGTTATCTCTATTTTCAGTGATGAAATGGATGGAGGGAAGATTTATGTTTGACATCTATAGAATAGATTTATTTTAAGACTTACAAAATAAGATGATTATTGATGATTATTACCCATTAGAATATATTTGGTTGGAGTAGGTACCTAAGCATACCTAGGTACCTAACTACCTGTTGAGTGAAAAGGTGGTAGGTATATAGTATTGTTGTAATTTAGCTTAGACATACGAGTACCTAGGTAAGTACATTGATTTACCTATAGCAAACTATATGGGATAGTCCTGCAATGGTAGGTAGGCTAAATAAGTACCTATTGCTGCTGGCATTGGTCTATGATAAAACTAAGTAGTTTGTTAGATACGAGATACCTAGGTTTCGTTAACATCTACATTAAATATTTTATCTTCCGAAATGTTGTTTTATTTAAACATTTTAAACCACGATTTAAACTTATAAGTACCTACCTAGGTAAGTAGGAATATTTTCTGTACCTATGTACTTTGCGTGAAAAAGTTCGTCCGGGGAAATAGGTAAAAATAGGAAGCTAGGTACTTACCTACTTATCTACATATCTAATGCCATTGAAGAAGTATCGAACTAAAGTAAGTTAAACCATAGACAAGTATAGGTAATACACGTCTGTCATTATGACATTGACATTATGTAGAATATAAAAGTTTGTGTGGTGTGGCAGTGCTGCCAACTCAAAACTTTTAGTGTCATTTTGAATATTTTCCTGTTCAGCGTAATACTGGTTAATACCTACCTACGCACAGTCTGCTACTATTCCTTAAAAAAATAATATCTTCGTTTTATGTACGATTTCAATTCGTTAAATCGATGTTATCCAAAAAAAACACCACGGACGATCACCAAAGTCCGGAGGATCACTGGAACCCGGAGGATGAACATAGTTCACGGATATAATGAGCTACCTAAATAATTTAAAACTGAAATAAAAGATAGGTATTAGCGTCTGGTTTTATCTTAGCTAGTGAAAAACATTGCAGATTTTACAAATATTGTAAAAAATATGATGTCCAAAGTTTTGAATGCCATTACTATTTTCACTGTGGTCAACCGTGTGGACTATTCTTTATAGCATATTTGGCAATAATAGCGAAGTAGAGTTGGCAGCACTAGTATAGTATTGTGTTACGTTGTGCGCTTTTTGATCGGAGAATTTTTCTGCTGGAGAAAGTTTGAAATAAGGGAAAATAGTTCTAATCTAAATCAAAGATCGCAAATGAGAAAGGTGATATAAAATCAGGTTACATGTGGTGAAATGAGCATGCGCATCGGCGGTCTTGCTATAGTGTTGCTTTCGGCTTTTCACGTCTTATCTCGCACTTTCGTTTTCGTCTAATCAGCACAATTTAACTATTGGCCTCAATGGGTAAATCTAACAAATATCTCAATTTAATTATCATCATCATAACAAACAGTGCTTACTACAAGCTCTGTTCTGACAGACTGCCTACAGTTTCTGACCATTAGAGCTGTTTACTTAGAGACAGTAGAGAGCTGTATCAATGATGCTACCTACTGCTACCTACTTTCAATCCTGCCCAGTGCTGTCCAGTATCAAAGCCAAAAAAAAATGCAATCCAGCAACTCTGGGTACAGCTACTGTAGCAATAAAGATCAGTAGGGCTACTCCCGACTTCCGCTGTTCCAAATTGGATCCGGATTTTGACAGATTTCGTGTCATTTTGTACTGAAAAATGACAGGACTTCTGTCAAAATATATGGATCTGGATTGGAACTGTGGTCGAGAGTAACCCACCAAGGCTTGAATTTCCTAAAGGGCACTCGGGGCTCAAGAGGTTAAAATATAAATTTCTTCTAAGTTTAGGCTTTTTACTTTTTACACCTTCATCCTAACATAATTGTGTTGTGTGTAGTGATATTGGCACATTTGTAGGCAAGCCCGCAAGCAAGAACTGGTTTGTATTTATCCACTAACCCATCTAATTGGCTTTATTCTTATTTCTCTTTATTTCTGACTGAGATTTTCCAACACGAAGCAATAAATTTCATCTATCCGCTGCCTGAGAGCATTGTCACCGTAAATGCCTTCAAAAACAAACTCGACAACTGGCTATGAATATGTAAATCAGTGCTTAAGAAAAGTGACTAAAGAAAAGATGTTTCAATACTGTATGATGAAGACATAACAGCGAAACCTGCTCGTCTATAAACTAATAAAATAAATAAATCTTTTTAGCATCATACGGATCTACTTTGAAAGCGCCTCTCATTGAAAAACCAGAGTTGATTATAAATGATGCATTGCTGGTAACAGAAGACGAAACAGATATGGACGTCCCGATGCTGACAGATGAAGATATTGATTCTATTGCTCAAGTTATCAATGACAAAGGTAAAAAAACAAAATATTTGATACTAGCCTGTCATTGTTGTCCTGTCATTCAAACTCTTACTGTCAAACAACTGACAGTGTGATTTCAAATGTGACATTAAAAAAGTTTTTTTTTAAAGTTTAAGGAACTTTCAACCACTCTTTCAACCCTTTTTTCGCATTAAAAAGTAGCCTATGTCCTTTCTAAGGCTCTAGACTATCTGTGTACCAAATTTCATTCAAATCGGTTCAGTAGTTTCGGCGTGAAAGCGAGACAGACAGAGTTACTTTCGCATTTATAATATTAGTATGGATTTATTCATTTATCCATTGTGTTACACACGTAACATTGGCATGTCAATTTGATACAATTTAGTAATTCTTATTCTAAAGTAAAAATCACATGTGCAAATATGAAAATGAACACCCTATGTATTCACTGGTATGGTAAAATGGTTGACATTAAAAAAAAACAAGCTTAACGTTAAATTCACATAATGAAAGACAAGATAAGTAAATTACAACAAAATAATTTATACCTTTCTAAGGTCTGATTTATATAAATACGGTAGAAATTCAGAGTCGCTGTATTGCACACCTACAGTCAAAGTTTCTTCTTTACTACTCCGCAATCACCAGTAAATTTTAAAACAGAAGTATTATTAATTTCCACAGAACCACCAAATATTACAATGTCTTTGACAGAAGATAATGGTGTCAATGAAATAGAAAAGCCAGTGCAAGAGATACATAATCCTATAATTGATGCACTAATTGTAGATCAAACATCAGGTAAATTATTTGCATAATGCTTTTCTATTTGTTTACTTTTTTATTTTATGTCTCTTAAATATCTGTAGGTAGGTACTGAACCTATGTCATGTTTATAAACGATACTTTTAACCGACTTCAAAAAAAGGAGAAGGTTCTCAATTCGTCGGAATATTAATTTTTTATGTATGTTCACCGATTACTCCGTCATTTATAAACCGATTGGAAAAATTCATTTTTTATCTGAAAGTGTATGCTTCCAGATTGGTCGCATAATTTTTTTATCAAAATCAATGGGGTAGTTTTGCAATTAAATAAGAATAACTGCAAAAAACACGTCATACACGTACACGACATTGCGTAATTTGCTTTCCTGTGTCGTTTCTGTGTAACTTACGATCAATAGAACAGTCTCAATGAACTGCTGTCATCATCATCATCATCATCATTGGATGATGAAGGCGTATCAAAGTGAAGTCGGTTTTCTAGTTTTTTAAACTTATAAATAATTTTTTCAGCTATTGATAACAAGGAGATTGATGTCATACAAAAGCATGTTGAAGAAAGCCTACTGTTCTTAGACCATGAGAAAGCCAATGTGAAAGTTCCTGAAATATTGGAACAAAATAAAGATTGTGAACCAGTAAATGAAGTGGTCTGGGAAACTGCAGAATCTACAGAAAAATGTGAACATGAAAGAGAACACCTGGTTCTTGATAAAATTGATGATCATGGTAGTATTTCTGTAGAACCATCCGTTACTCTGCAAGAAGATAATATTGATGGAAATGTAATATTAGTTGATCAAGCTAATGTTACAGTTATTCCTGAGAAAATGGATGAACATATAGAAAACAATTTTCAAGTATCAACTTTGATCCCTGCACAAGAAAATGTTGACGAACCTACAATACCACTACAACAATCAAATACATCAACAGAAGCTCCTTCAAAAATGGATGAAGATAAAGAGAACGAAGCTGATGATCTAAACCCAACTCCTATAGTACCAAAAGATTGTGATTTACTTGCAGAATGTCATACTCAGAAAGAAAAAGACATTTCTGATATCATAGAAGAAAATGAAAACATTGGAAATTTAAATCCACTAAAAGAAAGTATTTTACCTGAAGTAAATATTCAAAAGGAAACAGAAGTTCTTGAAGATGCAAAACAAAATGACAACAATGAGAATTTAGAGATTTTACCTGAGAAACACGCTCAGAAAGAGGTTGAATGTCATGGTGATACAAATGATAACATTGTGAACTTAGATCAATCTGAAAAAGTTGTTTTATTAGTAGAACATGCTCAAAAAGAAAATGAATTTCCCGATAATGTTAAAAATGACACCGCCGTTAATTTAAAACAATCAGAAGAAAGTATTTTACCGGCTGAAGATACTCAGAATGAAGCAGATGTTACTGATAACGTAGAACATATTGACAACACTGTCAATATAGAGCAACCAGCAGAAAGTATTCTACCTATAGAAAATACTCTAAATATAACAGAGGTTTCTGATAATGCAGAAGCAAATGACAGCAGTTTGAATTCAAAGAAATCAGATGTAGAAGATATGACCCATAAAGAAGATATAATTGCCGAAAACATTCACAACAATGTGAATACTGACCTTACAAAAGAAAATGTCCTTGATAGTCCATTACCAGAACATCAAATGACTGAAAAACAGGATGAACCACTTGCCCCTATTCATGAAACTGATAAAAGCTTACTGAATAGTGAAAATGAAACTAATGAAATTGTAGAGAAAATGGACGAAACTGGTGACAGTAATGTTAAACTTGAACCACAGAATACAACCATAGAAGTGGTAGCTGAATCAAATCCTCCATCGGATCACGCACAAAGCAAATTAGATGAAGATTCTGGGGAAAACAATGGTACTGTTGATAAACTAAGTGAACAACAAGAAAGTCAAGTGTCTGAGGAAATACTCAAAAAACCAGAAGATAGTAAAGGTTTGAAAGATGTAATAGATAATCCAAATACGGAAGAAAATGTTGAAAAAGCTAATGAAAGTGTACAAACAGATCAATTAGAATCGCAGATCAATGAAATGAGTGTTCAAGAAAGTATTATATCTACGCCGAGTGAAAAAATAAAAGATATTGAAGAAACAACTGGAAATAAAGAGACCATTGGTGATAAGGAACCATCTCAGATTGAGAATGATAAGGACGAAAAACAAATACCAATGGAAAGTAATGAAAAATTGGCAGCATCGAACAAAGATGAAAATTTCTCTCAAATAGAATCTCAGATTACTTCTACACAAGAAAGGGTTTACGAATGTTCCATAGAAAACATAAAACTAGAACCTAACATTGAAATAATGGATGTCTATGAAGATATAGCTGCCAAAACTTTACCAGCACAGATTACCATGAATCAAGAAAATGTAGATATGACATCTTTATTAATAGTTGATGCACATAAAATAAAAAAGGAAAGTGACGATAGCAATGTTAATTCAAGACAGGAGATTCTTAACCAAGAAACTACTGAATCTACATCATCAAATGGCAACCAAGAAGTTAGTAAACCTAACTTGGTCAAACCAGACGACAGCATTATTCAAACAAAATCATCAAATACTGCTGCAAAACTACAAGTTAAAACAAGTTCAATCGCAGATCAAATAGCTAAAACCCCTGAGAAAAGTAATAAAAACCTGGTTTACAATATCAACAGTGCTCATTCGGCTGCATTAATAGATGTAACTAAACAAACACCTATAAAATCAGAAACTGTCCCTGTTCTGATACCACAGAGCAATTTAATAAAGATTCCTCTACAAAAGTCTACAAAACTATCAATACCACAGAGCAATTTAAAACAGATTCCTCTACAAAAGTCTACAAAACTATCAATACCACAGAAAAACGAGAATTTTTCTAAAAACAGTGGAAAATCTAAGGCTTCTAATGAAGCAGAATACCCACCGGCTAAGCGTTCTCGAGTAGAACCAGTATGGTCAACTGCATCTCAACAAACTAAAAATTCGTCGACTTTATCTAGAGAAACTGCATCACCAGGTATAAACACTAATATTATAAACTAGCTTCCGCCCGCGACTTGGTCGCGTCCCGTTGCATCCCTTAGATGTTCCGGTATAAAAAGTAGCATAATGTGTTAATCCTGCTCACGGACAATGCTCATGTATTCCAAGTTTCATCCAAATCGGATCAGTAGTTTTTGCGTGAAAGTGTAACAAACATCCATACATCCTAATAATATTATAAACGCGAAAGTTTGTAAGTATGGATGGATGGATGGATGGATTGTTGTTACTCTTTCACGTAAAAACTACTGATCCGATTTGGATGAAACTTGAAATATATATGGTCCGTGACCTGGATTAACACATAGGCTACTTGTTATCCTGAAAAATTAACGGGAACCAACGAGACGCGAACGAAGTCGCGGGCGGCACCTGGTACATCTATAAATTAACCTCTGTTCTTTGAGAAAATATATTTTTTTAACCATAAATATAAAACCATTATTGTCGATGATTTACTTAACGACACACTGTAGTGCCTAGGACAATGTTTAGAACCTAAACATTGTGCCAGGTGCTGTGCAAGATAGGTGCTGTGCAAGATAGGTGCTGTGCAAGATAGGTGCTGGGCAAGCCTACTCCATCTAAACTTTAGATGGAGTAGGCTTGCCCAGCACCTATACCATCCTCTCAGCCTAGTCAGCCATATCCACAGGAAAGACATCGTCAATACTGAGCTGACTAAGCCAAGGGTTTCCTCACGATGTTTTCCTTCACCGTTAAGCTCGTGTTAATGCGCATATAAGTTTTCCGAAACGAAAAATTTATTGATGCACGGCTGGGATAGAACCCACGACCTTTGGATCGAAAGTCGAGGTGCAGTCCCACTCGGCCAACACGGCATTTTTTGACATAGTGCGTTATGTTTCAGTAATTCACACATGGTCTGCGATTGAATCCACAAAGGACAGTGATACTCATAGCCCTGAACCGTCAGATGCTCCTGTTCAGTGGGATACATGCAGTGAAGGTAATTAACTGAAAATACAGTAGGTACCGCCACGGTTTCATAGCTCTGACCTAGCAAAGCAGCCCACTTCGCCTTCATTCAAAGCCAAAGCTGTGTGAAAGAATATTTCAAATCGGTCCATTAGTTGAGCCTATTCAATGCAAACCTTTCCTCTTTATAATATTAGTATAGATTAGTTCTGACACTGACCAGTTTAGCAGTAGGTTTTATGGTATACTAGCGACCCGCCCCGGCTTCGCACGGGTGCAATGCAGTGATGATGGTTATGTATTATACATATAAACGTTCCTCTTGAATCACTCTATCTACTAAAAAAAACTGCTGCAAAATCTGTTGTGTAGTTTTAAAGATCTAAGCACACATACATACAGACATTAGGACAGACGCGGGAAGCGACTTTGCTTTATACTATGTAGTGAAGAGTACCTCCGGGAAGTATCACCTTTCTTATTTCTGCTGCCAAGCCAGTGTAATCCATACTCTGTTTATACAGTATCTTACTACATTTACATCTGAGCGCTTTCATGCTTTCGAGGGCACGTTAAACCGTCGGTCCCGGCTCTAGTAGTCGTTAAGCCATGACGGAGGCCTTAAGGCGGCCTAAAAACTCCGTCAACAGAGTTGGCCACGAACACATACGAGTTTCATGCTTACCTAATGATTTTTTTTGCAGCAAACCGACCCAAATCATCCTGCTCGTCTGTTTTTGATGAAACTCCAATGGATCTTGATGATGAAGATCTTGAAGCACCAGGTAAATTCAATATATTAAAATCTATCTCATCAATTTAAGCAATTGTTGAACACAGCGCCATCTGTGCTTCAACGGCTGAACTAAATGAGTAAGTCGATACCTAATAATCTTTCACTTCGATTGCTACAATGACATTAGACTACCTTACTATAGTAGGTGCCAAATAACACCGCAATACATGTCATTCACCCACCTTCACCACGATGTTGCAAAATTCAATTTATGAATGGCTAATTCTGTCGCTAAGACGGTAATCGCTCGAATCTCGTAGTACTGTTTGTTTACCATACATAAATATGAGTTTAGACAGTTGCCACTGTAGGGCGCTGTTCCTACCTATAAACGGCGCCCCGTGTTATCTGTCAGCAATCGTCAGACGATTACAACAGCATTTTAGTCCGTTCGAAAAAAAAAAAAAAAAAAAAAAAAGAGGCTAGCTCTCTTTCCCCGGCGGTCATACTAACCAGCTGTACCTACCTACTAATTTTAAACCTAATAATAAATATACGCTCTGTTTTATAGCTGAGTCTGGATTTTCTTCCTCCTGCATTAGACAGCAATGTCACATTGGACTTGCCTCTGACAAGCCCGCCTAGACATTTTCAACTATCTTCGGTACCGAGATGGTACATAACTAGCGTACCTATCTCTAATAATATTTTACCATACCACGGGGTTACAGATTTGATAAATAAATAAATATGACAGGCGTCATGGCTCAGTTGGTAGTAGCTCTGCCTTCCGTGCGGTGGGTCGTGGGTTTGATCCCCACCGAGAACAAACATTTGTGTGTGGCAAACATAGATGTTTGTTCTGTGTCTAGGTGTTACTATATACAAATACAAAATTATGGATTACATGTAATAATAAACATGTTCGAAATCAAGGTAGAACCCCGTCTTCTGTGTTAGTATTGTAAAAACTGTGTTATTACACAAGAAAGTGTTCCCCCAATAATGATCACACTTGTTTACAAAAATTAGTGTATCATAAGTATATATTTACAAAAAAAAAAGTATATAAGTATTCTATCAGCAATCTAGTTCCCATAGTACAAGCTTTGCTTAGTTAGGACTAGAGAGCGTTGTGTAATATGTCTAAGAATATTTATTATATTATTATTATTATTATTATTATTGCTGAACGTTATCTGAGCGATGGGCGCGGTGAAATGCATCACAAGGCACGTCCTCAGTAGACGTGCTTAATGAGGCAATATATAACAGCGCTTAACGTCAGACAATCGGCTTATTCTAAAATTAAAAAAAAAACATAAACCTGAAGTTAAGTTATTTGTTAGTTAGGTATTATTTTTTTACTATACATGTGGTCCATCATATTATAACCTCGCATAAATGCTCGCATAAAAATTTTGCTTTCGATAAAATTTGTCAAGGAGCCAAGACCTACCTACTCTCTAGGCCTGCTAGATAAACAAAACAAGACATACTTTATTACGAGCCTTCTCTGTCCCACTGCTGGGCAAAGGCCTCCCCCATTTTTTCCATGCATTACGGTCTTGTGCTGCACTGGTCCACTCATGCCGAAATTGGTCAAGTTCATCACGCCATCGTGTTGTGGGTCTGCCACGACGACGTCTTGGCTCTCTCGGGCGCCACTCTGTGGTCACTTTTGCCTTTTCTTTCTTTCTTTCTTTACTTAGAGCGAGGAGTCAACTCCTTGCCTGTACAAAGGTTAGGAGAAAAATTAAGAAAAATTGTGAATATATTAGGTAGCGCCTAGCATTAAGCATCATTTTAAACATAGAATAAGAAGTTACTGCACTTCACCGCTGTACCCTAACCTAACCTTTACAGTAAATAAATTTATTTTTAATTAAGTTAGGAGCTTTTGTAGCCACATCTACAATCTGGCTTCGCGCGCGTAGTTCCGAGTTGCGGACTCTATCAAGTAGACGTACTTCTAAAATACTACGCTCCATCGCACGTTTGCCAATGTGCGATGGAGCGTAGACATATACTTACGTATAGGCGACCAAGAAATTGGTTTACCACTCTAAGGCTGAATATCATTTGCACGTACAAAACATCAAGGGCTATTTTCGCTTGACAGATTAATAACTGCTACGTCAGAATCTGTCATTCCTGTTTCTTTAAACTCCTTAGCGAATAATTATGTTACTGGGAGATGTCATCAAAAGTGGTAAACCAATTTCTTGGTCGCCTATACATAATATTCATTATTATTAAATTATCTACTAATAATTTATTGCAGATATGACCTCGTTCACTCCGGCTCAAGTGGATGAATTGGCTCAATGGTGCCATAAACACCGTAAGTACACACTTCACCATCATTATCCACAGCCCGACTTTACCCACTGCTGGGCATAGGCCTCCCCAAGTTTGTGCCATCCACTGCGATCCTGAGCTAGTCAACCATTTACAACAACCATTTACGGCCTGCGATTTTGACGATGTCCTCTGCCCATCTCGCTGCAGGACGTCCTACGTTTCTGTAGCCTTCTAAAAACAATTATAATTGTTAATAACCAAGAGTTTAGTACACAGTAAACAAATATTTATTTACATAATTAATATTTGCCTTCTGCTAATTATTACTTACTAGCTGATACCCGCGACTTCGTACGCGTCCGAAACTTTCCACTAAAATATATGTCAACCAGCTTACGATGAACCTCGTAGAAAATGGCCGCTTTTGGTTTAGAAAGTTCAAGCTGTATCTAAGAAACGACGTTGATTTCAATAAAATATAGCCTGTGTTTCAATCCGGAAAAAGGCTTCTGAATGGTATAAGTTTCATTGAAATTGGTCCAGTAGTATAGGCGTGATCCGCTAACAAACAAACAGATAAACAGACAAACTCGATTTTCGGAATCAGAATCATTTATTTAGTAGATCTGCATATTTAGTTTATCCATATCTGTAATTTTAGTTTTTTGGCTTTTTACAGTAATAATAGTATAGATTTAGTTTTAATTTCAAGTATAGGACTCTTTGTGTAATGTTCTCTCCGAAGCACGGAAGCGGTCAGATGTAACTGCGACTTAACGGTCACCCATCGAAATAGTGACCGTGCAGAACGTCGCTTAACTTAGATAACCAGTGAAGATTGACTAAGGGCCGTAAGATCAAAAGCAGTTTAAACTATGGGTTTCGTTAACTACGATTACATTTGATCGATGGGTTAATCTACTGTCATCTCTGTCAGTTTAAGCTACCGATGGTCGATTAACTACCAATTGATCTTATGAAATAATCGGAGACTGGAGGTTAAACTCTATTTC
Organism: Eulithis testata; assembly: GCA_947507515.1. Taxonomy (NCBI): domain Eukaryota; kingdom Metazoa; phylum Arthropoda; class Insecta; order Lepidoptera; family Geometridae; genus Eulithis; species Eulithis testata. Next base: position 2,259,957 of record OX382209.1, read on the forward strand.
GTGGTTTAAACCACTATTGATCTTACGGCCCTAAACAAGCTACGCCACGAGCGCTTCGTTCACTTCTAATAAAAAAACATGTTTGTTGTAGATGTAATCAAAGGTTTCCAGTCGTCGGCACATGACATGCATCCAAGAGTTCTGCGTCGATCAAGCAAATTCAATAAAGGGGTGCTCAGATTAGGGAATATACCCAAAAGTTACAACCAAGCTGATGTGTACTTACTTCTCAAGACATATACAAGCGATGCTGGCATAGTATGTTAACATTATTATTTTACTAGCGACCCACCCCGGCTTCGCACGGTTGCAATGCAGTGATTATGATGATGCATTATACATATAAACCCCCCTCTTGAATCACTCTATCTATTAAAAAAACTGCATCAAAATCCGTTGTGTAGTTTTAAAGATCTAAGCATACATACATACATACAGACAGACGTGGGAAGCGACTTTGCTTTATACTATGTAATGATAGTAAAAAAATATTTTGTAAATACATATTTATAATACATAGAAACACCCAGACACAGAACAAACATCTATGTTTACAACACACATATGTTTGTTCTCGGTGGGGATCGAACCCACGACCCGCAGCACGGAAGGCAGAGCTACTACCGACTGAGCCATGACGCCTGTCAAAATCAAGTTTGAGTTTGTAGCTTTCTTTATATTCACGTCATTTTTTCATTTCAGTTTTAGGTTAATAATAAAAAGCCAAACACTATTATGTTAGTGGGTATCATTATTACTCTCAGCGCGAAAGTTTAAAAAAAATTCTTATCGTTTTCAGGAAATTACAAAGAAAATATCGTTTATCTACTTAGACAAAACTACAAATCCGTTATACAACACGGCTTTCGTCAAATGGAAAAACGAGGACAGGATTTTGGTTGCCAAAGCATTATTGATCTTGAGAAAAGCTGAATTGAGTTTGGAGGGCAAAAGGCTTATGGTTGACTATGACAATAGTAAGTTTATTTTAGTATACTTAGGTTGAAATACTCAAGTCATTCAAATTTGAGCACCACTTAAAGTTGTTCTGCCTCTGTTGGACATTACTCATTTGTAAGAGATGGCAATAATTTAAGCGGAACTTAAATTGAGTGGGGTTTGAGTGGCGTTTGAGTATTCGCCCAATAATGCTATACCTACTTGGTAGATTTTTTTTCATATAAGGGGGCGTCCATAAATTACGTGAGGTGTTTTTTTAAATTTTCTGCCCCTCCCTCCCCCCCTGGTGAGATGTCGTGATATTTTATTCAACCCCCTCCCCCATCCCCGAATCTCACGTGAGATTTTTCAAAATGTGAGTTTCTTACGTAAACGCGTTTTTAAAAACGTATTTTCTTTCGAACGAATTAGTAAATGATCTTAATCGTACTACGATTACGCTTAAGGACCCGGCGAAGGAAGAAATATCCATACAAACGTAATACCAAAGTAATTTGTAATTCAAGCATATTTCCACTATATTATTGTATTATTAGTATTCGAATAGCGTTTATATACGTTCCTGGATAGGTTTTATTTTCAGATAACTTACCTAAAGTGAAATTAAAGCCAATCGCATTTTGCATTTTTTTATGCTAAAATTGACAAGTTTTCTTCCTACTTTTTTCGAATTAAAAACAACAATATCTTACGTGTTGTTTGTTTAGGAACATAGCTTATATTGTCTAGTTAAAGAAAAATAATACAATGTGAAGAATACTAACAATTTTAAGTAATCATTTTTGGTATTACGGAACTCAACCAAATTCATACCACTTTTGAACGGCTAATATTGCCATCGCGCACGACAGGACGGCACGACAAGTAGGTACGCACGCACACTAATGCAGCGTGTATTTCAGCGATTGATACGTACCTCCTTGTTAGTTTTCATAAACTCCTGTCAAAAAGTGAAATATGTATGTCAAGTATTTCGGAAGAAAATATACGTCGAAAAAACAAAGTCCCGTTATAATTTCGTTGAAATATTAAACCACCTAACTGCGAAAACTGCTATGCTACAGTACCTACCTACATAGGTACTACGACTTTAGCTTTCTTTATGGACTTCGATATTTTTCACTTACGGTTTGGTTGCTGATATGGACTCGGAACATTGGGATGTATCTCATAGTAAGTACCTAACTCGTTTTAACCTAGTTGTATTCATATTTTAAAGTGTAAATACCTAGGTAGGGATCTATCTAACATGTTGTTTAGGTAGGTAGGTACTTATATCTTAGTATAGGTACCCAAGTGAAGTAGGGAAGTACCTACTATTGTGTGCATTTTTAGAGTGAAAGATCTCTACTTAGGTAGGTACAAATATAACGTGTAAGTGGTTCTAAGAATAAATAACCCGTTTTCAATGTAATAATAATGAATTGCTAGTATTTTAATATAGAGAAAAACTATATTTCCATGAGATTAGCTGCTGCTCGGATTTCGACACGAAATAAGAGGTTATGGTAAATTTATTTGATAATAATTTGTATGAATATTTACAGAGCCACTGCGATCTTTTAAAAAACGCTTATGGCCATCAGTTCCCAGGAAAAGAAAACATGCGAAAAAGAAAAAAGAAAATATGGGTCTGAGGTGAGTAAATGCGCATAAATGGCAAGGTTTAGTGTATATTTTTATGATGACTCTAACGTCCAAATATTTTTTTTAGAGATGTACAACTTATTGGAGTGCCACCTCGACATGAAGGAATACTCATCGAATCAAACATGAATCAACAACAGTTAGACAGATCTTCTTCATGTCAACCTGGTGGTATTGAAATCACGTCAACGGCTGATATAAATAATGCACCATCAAGGTATAATCCTGTTATTGAACTCGAGTCAAATCAGGTCATGAACGTTGAACCAATCAGTCAATCGTCTAGCAGGTATGTTAGATAAGTTTTTAATGAGTGCCTGCATTATAATTCCAAATATCCTATTAATATTATAAACGCGAAAATTTGTGAGTATGGATGGATGTTTGTTACTCTTTCAGGTAAAAACTATTGATCCGATTTGGATGAAACTTGGAATATATATTGTCCGTGACTTGGATTAACACATAGGCTACTTTTTATCCCGAAAAATCAACGGGGTCCAACGGGACGCGAACGAAGTCGCGGGCGGAAGCTTGTAGCAATATAATTATGCAATGCAAACAAACAATCAAATCTTTTTCCCTTTATAATATTAGTATAGAATAGATAAGTAGGAAGTTTGCGTCCCGTTGGACCCCGTTGATTTTCCAGGATAAAAGTAGCCTATGTGTTAATCCAGGTCACGGACAATATATATTCCAAGTTTCATCCAAATCGGATCAGTAGTTTTTGCTTGAAAGAGTAACGAACATTCTCAGAAACTTTCTCGTTTATAATATTAGTAGGGCTGCCGATTCTGTTGTTGCGTTTTTCTAATTTAGATAAAAAACCGAATCATTTTACGATATTGGTAAGCCTACTCAATCACACTAAAAACAAAAGTTGAGATAATACCCCCGATTCTGTTGTATAATTTTTCTAAACTAACTAATTTGACAGCACTACAATGATAGCTGTCTGTGTTGTTTCAGTTCATAAGAAAGGGATGGCAACAGTTTTAGTGCTGTCAAATTAGGTTAGTTTATAAAAATTATACAACAGAATCGGGGGTATTATCTCAACTTTTGTTTTTAGTGTGATTGAGTAGGCTTACCAATATCGTAAAATGATTCGGTTTTTTTAATAAATGAATGTGTCCGTAAGAGAAAAATGTTATTTTTTTATATAAATAAATGTCAATCAATAAACAAAATAAATGTTTGTACTTTTAAATGCTTATCTTTTATTTTCTTATCATAATTTCACAATAGGTAGGTAGATACTCGTATTTTACCCTAAATTTATAATTATCCTATTGCAGAACCTACCTACCTACACTCTAGCCAAATTCGGTTAGTTTACAAAAATGTCACACTGAATTTAAATAAGTATTTTCCTAATAGGTTTCTTGAGATATAAGTACGTAGGCCTTGTAGAGAATCTGGAATAAAAAACGCATTAGCAAACTACATTCGCTTAGATTTTTTTACAATACCTACCTACTCTTGCACTTCCCTAAATGCTTCGAGGAAACAGCGAAGCAGCAAGAAGTTTTTATGTCTATGTCTAAATGTAAGTATGAAACGCAAAAAGGTAAGTACACATGCATGCCTAAAGAAATAGGTAGGTGGAAGAGGTATACACCTACTCACGCACACACTCAAGCACTACCGCGTCCCGCGCGCGCCTGCGTCATCTAAACAGAGAAAGCGATACACGGAGCGATTTTTGCTCGGGCCTCAAATTGAAGTTGCGAGCTCATTTCGCCGGGCTCTTAAGATTAAATCTTAAGCATGTACAATCTGGATTAAATAGACCAAAATAGTATATTTTTTTTTTGTTTCAATCAGAAAAAAAATTGCGTGATATTTGCCGAGACCCCCCCTCTCCCCAACGTAAGATTAGATGAGATTTGACTCGACCCCCTCCCCCCCTTAAACACCTCACGTAATTTATGGACGCCCCCTAACCTTAAAATATACTTAAATTTATGTTACTTAATTAGTAGTTGTATTATAAAATTTGTATGTCAATGCGTTAGGTTATATATGTGAAACTTTTTAAAAACATTTTAGACCTATTTTTGACTGTGTATTTCATTTCATTTAAAAAAATAAGTTAACATATAATTAGAAGCCTTCAATATGGCTAGATCTTAATGTTGCTAGAATACGTACGCTATAAATCGCGGAAATTTTCAGGAGTTTTCTTATCAGACACTATCTATTTTGCTGAAATTATTAAAATATATTGTTATATTATTTTAGGATCTGTAATCAATTGGAACACAGAAGAGCGGCCGATTATCTCGCCCTTGAAGAAGTAAGAATTTTGGTCAGATTACTTAATTAGTAATAAAACCTAGATGGGAAACTAAACTTATTTATATTATTACAGAAATTCTCTTTCTCCTTTTACCACTGGAGAAATTGATTGTAAAGATAGTCAAACTTATGGTTTACAAAAAGAGTTTTTAGCCAGATATAACATAGAGCTACCACTCACAAGTGTGGTGACCGTTGAAAATGTAAGTTAAATAACCACTTTTTTTAACTATTCTTGTATTTCGTAATCATTTTTATATAATGTTTATGTCAAACAAATTTATATTGAATTTGTTGACTATAAGGGTAACTCCCATTTGTTCTATAGGACTGTTTTTAAAACTTTTTTATCTCTGTAGTTCCATAGTAGGGCTATTGAAACTAGCCCATTAGGGCTAGTTTTCGTTTCAATAGTCCTACCCAAATGGAAGTTACCAGATATTAGGGATAAAAAAAGTTTTAACAGTTCTATGACGTAACAGCTTTATAGAACAAATGCGAGTTACCCGACTATAATTGTCACTTTATGTATAACTACAAGCTATTACTGACACCGTTTTTATTGTAGGTGGACAATCAAGTTAGCGAAGGAAACCTACGAAGAGTATTCAACAAGGCTGGCTGCGTAAAATCATTTATTATAAATCGCAAAGAGAAAACTTCTGAGCTAAGCATAGAGTATGATCATGACTTAGAAGCTGTACAGGTACCTACAAATGTCATAGCTTATTATATTACTTAGACATTTCTACCGCTAAGCACTTTTGTGTTCATTGTGCTGGCGCGACGTGTGATCTTCATACTTTAGACTACAATGTTTAGACTTATTTAACTCTTTTTCCTTGCACTACAAACTTTTCAACTAGGTATTGATTAATTGATTTATATAACATTCTTCATAATTTATTCAATTTGTCACTACAGGCGATTTCAATGTTCCACGAACAAAAGCTCTACAATCGGGTACTAAAAGTTACTATGGATAACACTGCCGTGACTGACCCAAATTTTAGCGAGTTACCCGAAGGTTTCACTAAAATAGGGCCCGGACTAGGCTTTGCAGGGAGACCTCTTCGAGGCATTCGTACACTTATGGAAATAAGACGATTGAAAAACACTCTCAACAAAAACATGACAAAGATGAGACTAAGTCTCACTTCAAGCAAAATTCAATTAAAAGAGGCTCTAAATAATCAAACGGTCTTAGAAAAAAAAATTCAACAGCAAAACAAAGAAATTCAAAAGTATAAAGTTTCTATAAAAGAAGCCTCCGTCGCCCAACCAAATCTTCAACAGAATCCTCAACCAACAATTTCAGAGCTGTCCACGGCTATAGCGAGCTCCATCCAGACAAATTTAATGAGCTTAATAGGCGGGCTGGCTCCTCAAAACTTCCCTCAGAGCGTACAGAACCAAGTCGCACAGAACCAAGTCGCACAGAACCAAGTCGCACAGAACCAAGTCGCACAGAGTGCTGCATCTCCTGCTTGGGTGACCGCAACCGAGACGCCCAGTTGGGCCCAGCCAAATGCCCAACATAACTTCACCACCATGCAACCAGCCTACCCGCCAACTGACCTTACCAATTTGCAAAGCGGTCTGGCAACCATGTCTAATCCTTGCGCACAACAAATTCCCAATTTACAAGCCGGTTCCCAAGCTATCCCACATTTGAGTATGCAAACGGGACCAAGTATGCAAAAAGGACCAAGAATGCAAACGGTACCGAATATGCAACCCGCAGCTGTGAGTAACCAGCAAGAATTCATTCATGAATATCCGGTACCTTCAATCATGCCTACGAATACGCGGTCGGTTTTCCCTCGGCACACACCAACTACAGTAGCTTTTCCTATCGCCCCAGTGCCTTCAAATCCTGTAGTGTACCCTCCGATTCCTGCTTCCAATCCTGTAGTATACCCTCCGATTCCTGTTCAAAATCCTGTAGCATACCCTCCGATTTCTGTTACAAAACCTGTAGTATACCCTCCGGTACCTGTTACTAAACCTGTAACAGCTACAGGTCAGTCTAATTTAACGAGTCGGTTTGACATCCCTCCTCTGGTCATCCCGCCTCAAAACCGAGGCCAAATCCAAAAGGCAGCTATACCACCACCGCTACCGCCATCGAACTCAACAGAACTTGCAATGGGAATACCGTTACCGAAGACAAAACCTCAAAACCGCGGTCCGATCAAGCCGTTCGCAACTGTAAAAACTGCACCGGTAGTAAAGCCACCAAAACCAGCTGGAATAAAGTTCAATTTGGCTTCCCTTCAAGTTCCGAGCATAACTAAATTGGACTTGGAATCGATACCTCCGCCACCTAAGTTGAATTCATCTACCAGTCCCTCTAAAGAGTCTTACTCGAAGGCGTCAAAGGCATTGAAGAGAAAATCTCCTGTAAAGGAGCGTTTGATAAACAAGCAAACTAAAGGTAATTTATAACAACTAACTGAAAAATAAAGTAATCTGTATAAGTATTGTAATTTTAGAAGACACCTTGTTTATTAAGATATACAAACGTTGTTTATTCCCGTCCAAGTGAGCGTATGAGAAACGTATAAACTTATAATAACTTTTTCAGCTACGAAGCGTAGTAGCAAGTCACCGGAAAGTTCCAGAACTCGCTCGCCTAGACGCGACAGATCAAAGGGTACGTAGTTATTTAATAGTAGCTTATTTTGCATACAAAATGTAATATTACTAGTACGTAAACAATAAAAAAGGTAAATAATAAAAATTGTGACTACCCATAATATACTTTTATGTTCTAAATGAGTTGAACTATTTTACAGAATACAGGCGCAGCAGAGAGAAAAATTACAGCAGAGAAAGAGAGACGGATTACAAACGATCATCTCAGACCACAACAGTTGTGTTTAAACATGTAAGTAGGTTTTGAAAAATGCTTCAAATTTAATTAATAACTAAAAAGTTATGTAGGTACGTTATATTAACCTTTAGTATGCCGGAACGCGGATCCACGCGAGACATAATAGATTTTCTATTGTGTCTGGAATTCCGGCATACTGGAGGTTAAGAATGCAGAAATCGGACAGGAACAAAAATACCTCTAAATAGAGGCAGCGAAAAGTCCTTAAAATCACTAGTCTTAGGTATAACACCTGCGGGGCTAGGATGCACACGCGAGATTGTCAACTCGTTCTGTCAAAATAAAGGTATTTTGCACCAGTTTTTGAACTATTGCATTATTTTTGGCCTTGCAGGAATATTTTTTTCCTTCCATCACTATCACTAGGTACATAGTATAAAACAGAGTCGCTTCCCGCGTCTGTCCTATTAATGTCTGTATGTATGTATGCTTAGATCTTTAAAACTACACAACGGATTTTGATGCAGTTTTTTTTAATAGATATTGTGATTCAAGAGGAAGGTTTATATGTATAATACATCATCATCATCATCACTGCATTGCACCCGTGCGAAGGCGGGGCGGGTCGCTAGTAAAGAATAATATCAAATGTACATTTCGCTTTCAGTTACCATCGTCTGTGAAAACGGATGATCTAAGGGAAAAAATGCGTGAGGTTGGCAAGCTTTTATTGGTGGAAGTCAGCGGCGCAGGTCATGCGTTGGTCAAATTCCGCTCGAGGAGAGACGCCGAGACTTGTATCGGTATCCTTTTCAAACGTAATACCGCGTGCACACTATGCCCATGCCGCTGCCGGCATGAATGCTGCGATTAATTCCGGACTTATTACCACAGCAACATCGCCTTTATTCTTTACCGCGCTTCACACTATGCCCATGCCGCTGCCGGCATGAATGCCGCGATTAATTCCGGACTTATTGCCACAGCAACATCGCCAAGTTCATGCCCTAGCTCCTTCGTGAGAATAAAGGCGATGTTGCTGTGGCAATAAGTCCGGAATTAATCGCGGCATTCATGCCGGCAGCGGCATGGGCATAGTGTGAACGCGGTATTAACCCGGCTGCTCGACTGCGCAGCTACGGGATAAAAAAAAACTATAAACTTTAGAGGGTATAAGTATTCATATTAGTATAATTGAAGCGCTCGGGGCGTAGCTTGCTTGGTCTATCTTCACCGATTATCTAAGTTAAACAACGTTCTGCGCGGTCACTATTTGGCTGGGTGACCGTTAGTGGAATTTAAATCTGAGCGCTTCCGTGCTTCGGAGGGCACGTTAAACTGTCGGTCCCGGCTCTAGCAGTCAAACAGCCATAACGGAGGCCTTAAGGCGGTCTAAAAACTCCGTCACTAGAGTTGGCCACTAACTCATACGAGCTTGCTTGCTTGCTTTTAATAGTATCGATTCTAAATTGCATTTTTCTAAACTTACCGGTTCGCCGTCTTTCTGAACCATAAAATTTCCTCAACGCTTCCCAGAAATGTACAACCAGGCCAAAGTTGACGGGCAAACCATCGAAGTGAAATGGTCTAAGTAGGATTATGGGGCATGAACGGTATAGTACCTAATACCACGGCCGACCGGCTGGTAAGTACCACAAAAGACCCCTTTTCAGATTTTCCCACAACAGCTATTATGGGAAGAACCCCACTGAACGGAATATTCTAAGCTGACACGTTCGGCAGTGAAATTATGGAAAAGGATTTTTACAGCATTATGTAAAGCTGTACTTATTAGACACAGTATGTGTTGGTCAATCACATGAAGTGTTGACTATTGGCATGATTCCAATATTCATCATAAAAGCACTGGCATTGGATGAATTTCCGCCGATTCACGGAGCCTAGGTCCTTGGTTTATATACAAAGACCTAGATGTCTGTACGTGAAAAACGATGACTATTTGTAAAATGGTATGGTTTTCACGAGATGTTGATAAAAAGATTAAACATTGTCAGTTATTCTACAAAACTGGTTATAGATTATCTGTTTATAGATAACTGATCATGTAAATACAATAGAGTTCAGACTAGCGTGGTTTTGTAGTCTAAACGGGAAGTTATACTGTTACAACTGTTGTAACTCTAGTGTTTAAACTGTCCTGTTGGCAGTCTGTGAAGGACGCCACATATGGTGACAGCCTTGGCTCATCCACCACTACAATAGTTTTACGTAAAAACCAAATTCGGTGAGTCCACTCTATACAGTCATGTGTTATGGTCACTTGATCGTTGTGGACAAAAAATTGCATCCCATGATTAGTTTTATTCTGCAATTGAATGGAACTGGAATAAAAGTGTTAGGAGCATTATTTTTCTTATTTCTATAGCACCACGACGGGTCAGCCAAAACCTTTTTCAAAGTGATGAAGTCTACTTCACATCGCTACATGAACTACCTAAATATTACCTGCCCTGGAGGAACTCTGGCATTAAATTTTTACTGGAATGGCTTCTGAGAAGACTGGCGTTTTGGCTTCAAAACGAATAAACTGCAGGACTTAGACTGATGGCGCTTGGTGTCACCTATTTACTAGCGCGACCGTTATGTACCTATTCGTCTTGTATAACATCATAATTCTGCTTTCTCTGTTTTCAGTTTTTCAAATGGATGGAGTGAAGATTTTAGTGTAGTTTAGTGGTTACATAGTTATATCCTGAAATAATTAATGTTCTGTCATTGTACGTTTTCAATTTCCTAGTTTGTAAAGCTTTGTCGACACGTACGAGTTGATTTACTGCCAGTGTTGTCATGTCCGTGAATTTACCGACTCGGCTGCTTACTAGCATGGTCGCTGAGACAACTTGCGGGTAGTAGCGAGTTATTCACGTTCTGTGCGAGCTCATCTCAGATGTGGCGTGGCAGAGTGAAGTGGTTAGTTGCTCGGATGTGCGCTGACTGGCATGATAAGTGTACAGTAACTTGTGTGAGAGTATGTACCTTTCCAACCCGTACAGTGCGAACCTATGTACTGTTAATTAGTTTGCTTACTTTCGTATTCGTATTTACGTAGGAGTAACATTTAATTTTATGTTTATTACATAGGTAATGGGATTTTAATAAATGACGTATTCATGATTCCAAATATTTCATTAATCCCACCGCCATATCTTAGTAACCACCCATCAGGTTCAGTCAGAATAATCTATAGAACTCACTTTAAAGTAGAAAAGTCAGATTAAAATAATTTAGAACTCGTATAAGTTTAGTAAGATTATTTGAATTGACTCTAAAACTAAGCAAAGCTTAAAACTAGGATATATAAGATCCTAATAATCAAGGAAACCTAGATCTGCCTATAGGTCTGCCCACGCGTCAATAGTGAACAATAAACTAAAAACACGTGTGATGGTAAAGTCGTTTATTAACCCTTAGATATCTATTCCCTCATCATCTTTTCCTTCTGGCGAGCGAGCTTCTTCTTGGAAAGTTTTTTCTTAGCGGGCGCGTCGTCTGTGGGTGCCGCACGGGCAACTGTGTCGTCCCTTTCACTGGAAACAAATACAAAATTTTTAGTTTATGAGACACGAGAAGGATTAGTACAGGTCTCGACACGCTTTAATAGCGCTCGAAGAAAGTGGACGGGAGCCAGGCAAAGATTATTTGGGCAGCCAAACAGATCTAAAATTAGACTTGAGCATTAAAAGTCAGCGCTATTAAACCGGGCCGGTACTTGTACTAACATCTGTTTTCATTCTGTCCTAAAAAATAATTTGGCCTGGAAACTGGAGAAGTTTTACAGATAAAATTAGTCCTACAATAAAACTTCTTCAAACTGGTAAAATAACAACAGTTCCAGTCCAGTGATTCAGAGCCACAGTCAATGAACAGCACTGTTATCGCAATTATATTTATTACATTTGCCAGTGACCTCAAATGGTGAAGGAAATACCCGCAACTAAGCCAGGGCTTTAGTGCCTGGCCACATCACTACCTGACGGTACAACACAATAACAGGAGTAGGGCCGTTTGTCTACAAACGCCGGCACCGGTAATACACTACCAGCGGGACAAGATGCGCACCGCGAGATATTTGTCATGTCGTTCTGTCAAAATGTAAGCATTTTGTACCAGTTTAGGAACTATTGCATTATCTATCTATACTAATATTATAAAGAGGAAAGGTTTGATTTTTTGTTTGTTTGTTTGTTTGTATGAATTGAATAGGCTCCGAAACTACTGGACCGATTAAAAAAATTCTTTTACCATTAGAATCCTACATTATCCCTGATGAACATAGGCTATATTTTATCCCGGAATTCCCACGGGAACGGGAATTACGCGGGTGAAACCGCGAGGCACTGCTAGTCTAATATAAATAATGCAATAGTTCCTAAACTGGTACAAAATTCTTACATTTTCATGTCGTTCTGTCAAAATGTAAGCATTTTGTACCAGTTTAGGAACTATTGCATTATCTAATATAAATAATGCAATAGTTCCTAAACTGGTACAAAATTCTTACATTTTGACAGAACGACATGACAAATATCTCGCGGTGCGCATCTTAGGCCCGCTGGCCAATACAAAACACGTCCACATCACTGCCGTCACAATGCGCCATTTGTGTTTTTATTGCCCTGGTAGTGCAATATCGGTGCCGTGCCGGTACCGGCGTTGGTGGACAAACGGCGTAAGTGTCTGTTTTATACAAACTATGGAGCAACCAAAACATGTTTATTACGCGTAGGTCCCATTTGTTCTATGGAACATGACGTAATAGAACAATTTGAGAAAATATTGTCCCTATTTAACAGTTTGTACTTTTTGTGTCAAATTGTTCCATAGAACAAACTAAGTACAAATATAAACTTCTTGAAGTTGATATGTAAACTGACCACGCAAGAATGATTTGCTTAAATATCTCATCATGGAAGAATTTGGGAAAAGCGATTCCCATTTAGTTCTGTGCATTCACAGACAAATAATAACAGGAGCAAAAGCTAGTATGTAGTTCTATAGTACAAATAGGGACAATATTTTCTCAAATTGTTTTATTACATCATGTTCCATAGAACAAATGGAACCTACCCTTTATTACTGCTTACCTAAGGCAGACCTCAATGTGGCAGGGGGATGACATGTAGGGGTTGATACGACCGTGCGCGCGGTATGTGCGTCTGCGCAGGCAAGGCGCGCGGTTTACCTGAAAGAAGTTCAAGTTAGCTTCATTCATTGGTACAAAACACTGTTATTTTCTGTTCAAAATTGGTTATGGGCTAGATTTTTTATACAACAAACAGAATGTGTCTGTACTACATACAACTAGGGACAATGAGTAATTATCGAAACTAAAAAGTAGTAAAGATTACAAAAAAATACATTAGGCAGGTAATTACGAATTTTAAGATTGGATACCAATTTGAAGTGAATCAAATATTGAAAAATAGGTCGGCTATAAAATGCATTTGTAATCCTTAGGCTTGAATTTTTTGTATGCTAGTCAAGTATAAAAATGAATACTATGTTCTACGAGGCACTGCATTGCAAGTAATTGCAACACAAGAGACAGCAGGACAGGAAGAATGTTGTGCCCATGTGACTGTTAGGAGACATTCAAAAGAGAGGAAGGAAAGCTTCTCACTATTTAATTAAGTAAATATTATGTCAGTAACAATAGGAAAGAAGTTTGATATTGAAACTAGCTTCTTATTTATTTGCTACTAGTTCCTATATGCCTTTTGAAAACAGTTCTGAACATGTTTAATTCACACTGACAAGCTAAAAGGCAATATGAATTCAAAATATAACTAAAATAGGTTGCCTCTTGAATTTATTATGGTTTTTTAACCCATAACAGTTTGTAATAAGTGTCATCAAGTAGCTTAGAGGGATTAAAAGTATTCTGCATCAGATTTTCCTTAAAACACAGGCCTGTATGCCGATACAGAGATTCTTACTCAAGCATAGATCTGAGTAGAGTTTTTTCTCTTAGGGACAGTGCTTGAAGCAGTAAATCAGCATTCAAGCTATAGTAATTAACAAACAAGACACTGCACTTATCACTGATTTACCTGCGCTAAATCAGCGCAGAGAACTCGTTCTCAGCACATGCTGAGCGCAGAGCTTTTTGTACAGGCTTGTACATGGCAGCGTTCCATTCCCCTTGCGTAGGTACGATATACTTACCTTCTGGTAACTTAAGAATTACTTGTTTTAAGTTTTGTTATATAAATATGCATGTACCTACTAACTTAATTATGATTGCCTACTCCTGTCATGTACACTTTTGTATAAATAAACTATTTTGTATTGTATTAAATAAAAATATAAAAAAATATTCACGGACACTTAACACAACGCCTTCTAGTCCCAAACTAAGCAAAGCTTGTACGATGGGAACTAGATGGCTGATAGAATACATACATACATTTTTTTTTTGTAAATACATACTTATAATACATAGAAACACCCAGACACAGAACAAACATCTATGTTTGCCACACAAATGTTTGTTCTCGGTGGGGATCGAACCCATGACCCACAGCACGGAAGGCAGAGCTACTACCGACTGAGCCATGACGCCTGTCAAATTGTATTGTATTGTACCTGAATGTGATCAATGACCAGCCTGTCAACGTCAAGACCTTTGTAATCAGCATTAGATTCAGCATTTCTCAACAGTTGGAGCAGGAATTCAGCAGATTTCTTGGGCCAGCGACCTTGTGTGGTTCCAAACTGTTTAGCCTGAGCACATCGGCCTACACCACCATTGAAACGGCGGAACGGAATGCATTCCTTCTTTTCTGTCACATTCTTGAGGTAACGGACAGCACGACGCAGAGGCAGTTTCCTTATAGCCATTGCTGTCTCATAGGTGTTCTGAAATACATTGTTATGTATTAGAAATGCAGCTTGAGAGTAAAGAAAAGAGACTCTCAGACGTACACTCTCTTGGTTTGATAAACTATTACTAACCATTAGGTATGTAATATTACAAGACTCTGTAAATCAATGAAAAATAGCCCACATATCGCAAGGAGGATAGTTCCTATTGTAAGTAGGTTAGGTTATTGTTTCTGTACATACACTAGTGACAGTCCTTGGGCGCTCAAACATGTGGATTACGGTTTGTATACAAAATGTAAAGTTTCTTTATTTACCTTGAAATGAACGCGAAGGTTTGAGCCACGCGCTTTGCATGACTTCGCTGGGTTATCCGGTTCCTTCGAGTAACGACCCATTTTTGTTTCTGAAACACAGAGGGTCGGTCACAAACACCATAGAACACCAGAGGTTATCATTTGATAATATCGCAGGGTTTCACTAATCCACCAAAATAAACCCACAAATGGTTAGAATACAGTATAGGTAGGACCGCCATGGCGCGATTTCATTCAAAACTTTATACTTTTATGGATGAAATTAGATTTTTACAAACACGAAACCAACCTCCCGGGAGAAAAATTGTCAGGAAAAGGAATAGACAATCGTTTTTGACGTAGACTTTTGACGTCTTGACGTTGACAGTGACAGACAAACCTCTTTTCTGCTTCTTTAGTCTATGAAAATTATTGCCAGCTTGTCTCAATATTTTTGCCGTAAATTTGATTATCCTGATATAAATAAACCAAATCAAATGGTTTATTTGCAAATTAATTAAGTATAATAGATATAAACACAGAAAAAATAAAAATAAATTATAAATAATATTAAAACTAACAGACTTAAATAGGTAAATGCTATGGCTTGACTCACCTGAATTTACATTACAAGTTTTTACTGTGCCTGCGTGCTGCCTCTACACTACAACAACTAAAAAGTTTATTTTACCTACCTACGTGACGTGTATGTGTTCTGTTAGGTTCTGTTAGGTTATAACAGGAATTCAAAGGTTGCTATGAATATAGGTAGGTACCTACATTAGCGAAGCACCTAGCTAAGTAGGAAGCTAAGCCAAACGCCTACCTACCTACTACTACAGGAACTATAAATTTTAATGAGAAAAGACGAAGATTGACTAGATATTCGTTTTATTTTCAGTGTACAGCTGCAACTACTTATTTACTACAAAGGTACAAATTAATAGTAATTATATTAGGTAGGTACCTAATTAAACTTAGAACTAAAACCTAGATTGCAATATTTTACAGTTACATTCACTTGTACATCAATGTAATATTTTTATGTTATAATAATCCATAATGATATGTTTTTATAATTTTAATTAGGTAGGTATATGTCTAAAAATAAGTAATCTTACTAAATAATCTAAATTAGTAAGTAAAGGTAGGTAGAGATCAGACCTAACTTATTTAAATTAACTTTACTGACCTACCTAGCATAAATTTAGCCTACCTGAATGTTTCAAATACCTAGGTATGCTTTTTTTCAATTATAATTATGGGATAAGGAATAGTGTTGTGTATGTGCTTTACTTACTTATTTTTACAACAATGCCATGAACATCAGTGTTGAAAAGTTTTTAGGTACTTTTATTTTTGTTAGGCAGGTACCTACTTTATTACCTTTGGAGGTAGATACGAAGAACAA
The DNA here is from genome assembly GCA_947507515.1 of Eulithis testata. Classification (NCBI taxonomy): domain Eukaryota; kingdom Metazoa; phylum Arthropoda; class Insecta; order Lepidoptera; family Geometridae; genus Eulithis; species Eulithis testata. The sequence continues at coordinate 2,276,254 of OX382209.1, forward strand.
AAAGTAAAACTAACTAGGTAGGTACGTAGTATTCTAACATACCTACATTACATACCTACTAACTTACTTCATATGATACCCATAAGTCAATAATCTACTGAGTGTACCTATATAGGTAGGTAGCTAGGTACTAGAATGAATTGAATTCAAAGATTGCATAATTTTTATAATTATTAGGTAGGTAGGTAATAAACAAACTATCTAAATAGGTACCGAACTAATAATTAGGTACTTAGGTATTTTTGCAATACTTAAACTATTAATAATTGCTTAAGTAAATTTATACATCATGATTAAAAGGCCTACTTATATGTAATCTTGCGTAGGTAGATTATTGTAAGTTATACTTATATTTACATAATTTAACAGTTTTTGATTATATCATTTAGGTACCTACTTGGAATAAAAAAATCCGGGAAGCAATATTTTACCTATAAAAAAACATAATAAATATACAGACACTCATTATTACTTGCACTATCTCGCCGTTAGGCCTCCCTAGGAAATCAAATTGACCAATAAACAACTCATCCAACATGATTAGAAGTTTCCTTGAAAATTACTAAAATGAGCGTATGTGGCAGCCCTGACGCTATTATTGTATGCGCGCCATCTAGCGTAGCATTATACAATTAGAAATTATAAATAGAATGGAGGGCAAAATGGAGGGCGCCATTTTTTTAAATGCAGATAAACTTGTAAAATTAATTGTTAGTCTGATTATCAGCGAAGCGATGCTTGTTCATCTAGTGAGGCGCTGGAGCAGGCGGTTGGATTAGTGGAAGTGGTGCAACGCAGGCAACACAGCTTTCTCTGTCTGAAATAGAACACTAGTTTTTTATTCCTATATTATTTTATTCCAAAAAAAAAATCACATATCTATTTTATCAAGGTAGGCCATAGGTAGGTACTAAAAATACCAACGCTAAAGGTCTAAAATTCCCAGTTCCCACTGTACCTACTAATACAGGGTGTTTCATCGAGTCTTTTCATCGTGATCAAGGCTTTATCATCGATCATTCCGGTCAGTGAGGGAAAATTGGAAATTACCTAATATTGCTAAGTGCCTAGATACGATACCTATACGAATAGCATCTTGTTTCTAGCTTATCGTATACCTACCTACCTAACCTACCAACTTAACACATGGATACCTACCTATCATAGTATAATCTGTATTTTGTAGCTACCTACCTACCGATTACAAAAACAAGAGCGCATTTACAGAGCCTTACGATAAGTCTCTGACAAGTCCACAATAATTATGCAACCGTACCTAATTGGCCGTTGGTTCCAGCAATTATATCGGGATTACCTGAGATCGATACCCCACACGTGGCGTTTGTAGCTTGAATTAATAGGGGGGATGCAATAGTGCTTACGTTATATGTAATTGGTCTACTTTTGCGGAATAAGTACCTAGGTAAGTTTGTGTTTACCTACATTTCGATGGTACCTACCTACCTACGAGTAGTGCCTAAAATACTCTCCAGCCAAGACTGTTTACTCAAAAATCATCAGGACAGTTAGTTCTACAACTAATAGAAGGTCTCCTCCATAGACCTTCAAAACAAACTATTTTGGGGCATTACCATCCATCGATTAATAGCGCGCAGCGTAACAAAGTCGTTGGTCCATAGGCATGATTATTGACGTTGGTTCTGGGATTATCAGCAAATAAAAACCAAAACATATTTACCACGATCATGCATAGAGTAGTGCAGAGAAGGGCGTAGATCGGGTAAGCGCCAGGGCTCCATCCGTTCCTCATCTCGCTCCACCTTCGGCACTAGCGCACCCCAGCAGTCCTCAGGCCGGGGGGTCGGGCCACTGCGGCAGGGCCAGCTACAAGGCTGGGGAGGAAATAGGTGATATACACAGCAGTCAAAGTTCAATATCCGTAACACCCGAATACTCCCGATCACTATTGCATGACAACGTAAAGAGATGGACAAACGATTTAGCAGCTCAGCGTATCGTAAAAAATCCTACTATAGTACAAAATGTCGTGTTCAAAGCATCTACGACAACATAGGCAAAACTCTCGAACTAGACTCGTACTTTCGAAAAACTAACAATGTATGAAATGGAGGACAAAGTGCGTTTCATATACCTAAAACGAGATTTTCAATGTGTAATTTTGGTAGAATGGGAGTCCCGCTTCTTAAAACGCAGTATTACATATTCTTTGATACTTATGACTCTACGAAGTTACGTAGAGTTGCTACGAGATGTCGTAGAGCATTTTATTTTTCGCTTCCCTTTAGTGAGTTTATAGAACAAATTGATTGATCACAACATTATGGCGTGTTTAGATTAGGCGGCAGTGGGCAGGGAAGTGGGCATGAGCCTAATGTAAACATGATCATGCCTCTGTCCCGGTTCGTGCCCATGTTCATGCCCTTGCTCCCTAATAAGAATAAAGGCGGTGTTGCTGTGGCAATAAGGCCGGAATTCATCGCGGCAATAAATGCCGGCAGCGGCATGAGCTGAGTGTGAACGCGGTATTAGGTTTAATAGGGGTAGGATTGTATTCAATGCTAGAGTACTCTACACTGTCATGACAGTAACGCCCATGCTGGTTCCGTGACACAACTGTGTTCGGATTTCGATTAAAAGCACGAGAGCCCTTATCTGATAAGTAAGCTATCTGATGGCACACGCTATACCCGGTTTAAATACCCTCTATGTCACTTAACTAATAACTACCTTGCATTACCTTTGATTTTATAAGTGGCGCTCAAATACTTCACTTTGGTAGAATACGAACAAAATAGACAGCACAGTTCTTGTAAATCAAAATGTAACGCATAACGTAGCGGTATGCAGCATGCAGCGCTGGACACATTATTGTATGGAAAACGTTTGGTAATGTATGGTCTTTTGTTACGTCGCAGTCTGCGTCAGCGGCGAGGAGCAAACGCGGTACTCTGTGTGCTGCACACCGCAGCGTTGTGCGTTACGATCGCGAAACCAAGGCTTTAGGTATAGATATTTTTTCCCTGTCCATTTTTTTTAGTAGGTGTAACTATAAAATTCAATTAATATACAAATGTTGTTCTAGATATTCAGTTTAAAGTGATTATCTACAGAATAGAATAGATTTGTTCAAAACTCTTTTGACCTGACAACACTGTTTTTGTGGTTATTAGGAATACCCTAATTACCTATGCATATCTCATATCTAAGATTACCGAAATCTCAAATCGTGATAGAGGCTTATTCCCATCGAGCCCACCGGCCGGCCCACTGGTGGGCCGGATGGGAAAAAAAATCCCATCGAGCCCACTCATTTGCATAGGTAGTGGGCTCGATTAGATAACGTAAATAAGTTCTCCACCTCTAGATTTCAGCTGGAGATAACCTACTGGAAGACCCCATTACCTATTTGTACACCACACACCATCTTTTGAATTACTCAAGTTGAATCACAGAAAACTCTCAGTTGAATTAAATTTGAAAAATTTGAAGTTTTTTGAATACAGAAAAAAACAGTATTGGCTCTATGGTTCTTCATAAACAATTCAGCAGCGGTTTCATACAATTATTGTTTACGTGAAACTGGTCGTGTCGTAATGCCTCAATAGTGTTTAATAAATAAACAGGTTGTTCGATTAACACACTTTCCGATCGCGTGTCGCTATTATTCAAATTAAACTTTCTATGAGTTAGTTACGAATTCTGATTGTAACAAAGGGAGCTTTCATGGTCGTAATGGGATATCGGTATTTTGTACCTACCAACTAAAACAATGAAACTTGAAAACGGCCACGAATACCTACTATTTTTAATACCTACTGAAAAATTTGGATCGGTCCCAAAAGTAGTTTGGATTTATCTTTGGCTACCTTAATGTGGACAAGATATCCTGAAAATTCGAAATTAATATAGGTAATGTGGGGATATCTAAGTAAGTACCTTCTCTACAATACAGGGTTACAATCGTGAAGTCTTTATTGCACATTATTTGTTTAAACAAACGAAAGTTTTTGCAAGATAAAAGTGAATTCCCTCCACCACGCGCGAACAAAAGAATGGGGCCATACATTACGGCCGAAAAGCCGACAAAATTAATGTTCCGCACATTCTGCCACCAATAAAAATGGCTGCCAAATGTCATCTTCCAAATGAGGTAAATAAAAAAATCCAAATGTCACTTCGGCATTTAACTAAAGATAAGGGCGAAATATTACTTACAATACACATTTGATATTGTAGATAACATAATTTGAGTAATGCTCTCAGAATTTGATTATAGCAATGGCAGTGTCCCAATGAATTATTCAACTGTTTTCGGTGATGGTTTTTTTAATGGAACTATATTTTTTGTGTGTTAGTATTCGAAATGGTTTTAATAACATTGATGGTCTGCAGGACCGGGTTTATTTTTCAAAATTAGTACCGATTAGAACGCTAAGAATTTGGGAAACGGTTAAGCAATAAATACAATCCTTATTGCACTGTAATAAGTATTTTATTTGAAGTACAAGACGAACCCCTCAATTCTCACGACGAACATTACAAAAAAACAACCAATTCGTACGTACAAATACTCCGACCCGGAATCTTTTGTACTCGGGTCACGTACCTAATAGATACTTTACCGGAGCCGCGCAGACGATTCTTTTCTATCACTTGATGTTATAAATCAGTGCGATTTTGTCTTGAAACTTTACTTCAGTCACGTAAAGTGATTATGGTTGAAGATGGCGTAACGTGCGATGGGCTTTTATTTTTATTTCAGGGTTTTTGTCAGAAATAATAACTTTCCTGCAGTGTTTCAGATTCGTTGTCTCTGCCATCTTGTAGATTTTTTAGGCTAAAATACCGAATTATCGTTCCTAGGTGACACAAATAACGGCGCGTAAAAAAATGTCAAAAATAGTAGGTATAGTAGTATTATGATCTGTGGTAAGTACCTATAGGTAATGCTAAGACCAAGTTAAGAAACAATAGCTACTATCTAGGTAGAAAAAGCCTTCAACTACCTACAGCTGAAAGTGAAGCGACACTTTTTTATTCAAAAATAAACATGTCCCACATGTTCCCGTCACTTGACATTTAAACACAAGCACATCACAAAAAACAATTTATACAAAATGTTAAGTAACAAAATGGGAATCAAAAGTCCCGAAGCACCCTGCGGTCTCCGGGGGGCTGAACAGCGAAGTTAATTACACGCTCCACACACAGACGGACAGACAATGATGTTTTCAATATATTAATTGTACCTATTTGGCAGTGGTAGAGTCCCTATTTTATATTTATAATAAAGGTGCGTTGCAGTTTGCTACTGACAAATTCATATACAGATGTACTCTGAATAATTTCTTTTTAAACCCTCATAGCAAGAAAAGTAGTAAAAGCTTACAGTAAATTAGGTAAATAAATTTATTTCATTTATTTCCTCAGTAATCGTAAACCTACATATTTATTTATACCTACCATTCTAAAAATATTTAAGTAGGTATCACTATATGAAAATGAACTGCGTTGTCTCTGAAAAACTACTATGAAACAACTGATGAATGAAACAAACTTTACCTACTAAACGACCTACAAAATATGATGTAAAAAATGCTATTTATACCATTCCCCCTTTAAAAAGCTTATTTTATTCACTGAAAACAGTGAATAAAAAGCGCTATTAGTCACTGTTTTGGTGTTTGAATTTAGAACACAATAATATATTTGACCTCCATCTAATTATTTTTTGCGCAAAGAGGTTGCATACCATTGGCTATACAACCTCCAATCTTTCTTTTTCTCCTAGTCATGGTATAATGTATAGTATGCAACTCTGGAATAAAAAGGATTTATACCGAGGGCCATGAACCACTCACGTCGTTCAGGATTCTAACACTTGAATCACTCGCATGGCCCTCGCTTTAAATCCGTCTTTTATCCACTAGTTGCATAATATACTATTATACTCAAATCTAGGTTACCCAGCTTGCCGTATGGCGCGCTATTTTTCTTTTTTTTTTCATTCTTTCCTAACAATAGAGCATAGAATCTATGATATAGCTTTTTCAAAAGCTCAAATTAAATAGCACTAAGCTTTGAGAGCAAACTTCTCGTCTAAAGAGTACTCAAGAATCTCAGAATTACTCTCAGGAGAGTACTCAGACCAGCAGAAATAGTTGCGATTGTACAAACAATAGTATTGATACGTTTTTTACTTTTCTTCGAAAAATTCCTAATTAATGAAGTAAATAAGGTTGTCGATAGATAAGGTAAATATAAATTCACACTGAATCAGAATATAGTCGGTATCTACTTAAACGCTATGGGAGAGAAGATCATTGCTAATAGCAAAGATTTTTTATGTACATAGAAGACCTTTAACTAGGTATGTTCGGTGTAAAATGCCAAACTCGGCACAGTTTGGCATTTTACACCGTTGAAAAAAAGTTGTAGCTCATTTGGAGAATGTTTTAGGTAAGCGAACCGCTCGAAGCAGTTAACGTTAAAGTTAACCAGCAAAGTAACCCTAGTCATCAATTATCGTAATTAAAAGTTCACGTCACTTCGATGGATTACTGTATCGGCTCTGTGTTTATGTGTCAGCCATGTTTGTTCAGGGGCGATGAGTTGGAGGGCTCTTAGTTTTACCCATATTTATTTTATTCATAGTTTTACGTAGTAAGTGCTCGTGGCGTAGCTTGCTTAGTCAATCTTCACCGATTACCGTGCGCGCTCACTATTTGGATGTAAACGTTAGTGGCATTTACATCAGCGCTTTCGTGCTTTGGAGAGCACGTTAATCTATCGGTCCTGTAGGGCTACTCTTGACCACCGCCGTTCCACATTGGATTCGGATTTCGTGTCATTTTGTACTGAAAAATGACATGACTTGTGCCAACATCTATGGATCCGGATTGGAACTGTGTTCGAGAGTAACCCACCTGATCCTGACTCTACGACGAAAGCCGTCACTAGAGTTGGCCACTGATACGAACTAACTTCAGTAAAGACTTTAACACAAGAACACGAGACAGTCAAGTTGTGCCCAAGTTTCTCAGGTAAATTAAAGTCTTTTGGCATGTTCAGAGAATAATGATAGGCAGCAGTTTTTTCTAAAGATGGTAGGTAGGTTATTTTCAACCTGATTTTTGAAACAGCAATTGAGTCACAAAAGATACCTATTATCATACTTGCGGACCTAAAATGCGCACAGGGAGATATTTGTCATGTCGTTCTGTCAAAATGTAAGCATTTTGTACCAGTTTAGGAGCTATTGCATTATCTGTAATGTTGTCGAGAAACCGCGCCTTTGAATTTTCAACTTTTGACATTTCTGCATGACTATTATCTCGTCCTCAGAGAGGTACGACGACTAAGAACTGTCAAAAGTGTACATTATGGCGCGTTTTGTCGACACTATTATGTACCACAGATAATGCAATAGTTCCTAAACTGGTACAAAATGCTTACATTTTGACAGAACGACATGACAAATATCTCGCGGTGCGCATCTTAGGCCCGCTGATGTGTAGGTAAATTATAGTTGTTTCTAACAAACGTTTCTCTTTACCAAAGATGTATTTACTACCCCATTCCGCCCCTACCAATGTTGTAAAACAATGACAGTATCGCTAAGCACACTGCCAGTCCAAACAATCAATTCAATAAGTTGAAAGGCCCTCCGGCGCCGATGGTAAGCGGATTGTGACGGTGCTCTACAAGTAGATACAACTGTTACCACAGCCTGGAGGATACAGCTGGGTTAATGTAATGGCAAAAATAATGATCCAAAAATATTTAAAGAATTTTAATATTTTTTTATTGCCACATACGTGCAATAAATAAATGGTAAATAATTAAAAAGTGTTTAGTGCGTTTTCTTAAAAAATAAAAATAACCACGACCCACGCCTACACTGCACAGTATTCTAGCCAATTCAAAAATCATAATATCATAAACTATTCTATGCGAAATAAACTACCAGAAGCCACAGATAATAATAATATACCCAATAAGCGTTGGCGCACACTTGACGACAAGACGTCGTGTCGTGTAGTTAGGGAGAAAAAAGAAATATTTTTTTGAAAATCTGGCTAAAATATAAAATGGGACGACATAAATAGGGCTTTGTTTAGCCATCCTAAAACCGTTTTTATTTTTATTCCAGCTTAAATAGTGTTTGATTGTAGATCATAAAATTATCTATAAAAAAATGTTTCAATACTTTTTTTCTTACGAGCCACCGTTTTTGAGATATTACGAGATATATACGATTCGAAAAGTATTATAATTATTACTACTACTCAAAAACTATTTAAGCTAGAATAAAAATAAAAACGGTTATAGAATGGCTAAACAAAGCCCTATTTATGCCGTACAATTTTATATTTTAGCCGGATTACGTCACAATATGCTTTATAATTATGTATTATGACGTAATCCGGCTCTAAAAAAAGCCGGATTTTAAAAAAAATATTTATTTTCTCTCCCTAACTACACGTCGCGACGTCTTGGCTTCTAGTGTAGTTTGACGCTAGCGTTCCATGTAAAAAAATCTTACCAGAAACAGTTAAATTTCGAATTTTCTACGCGTATGTTTAGCACTTGAGCACAAACTAAACAATTCCAAAATTTCTATCCACAACAAACGATACTTAAACATAGCCTAGCGGTTCTGTTTTATGCTACGAGAACCCAGTCAGATTAGCGATTACAATTTAATCTCGGTTCGGGGCTAAATCTGTCTGGTGGTATTTATTTGTGATTCTATTGGATGCTTCGTTGGAATATTTTGAGTATCAATCTAAAATAGATGGAAAGTAATGTATGACTGCGGTTTGTTGTGTAAGTGTATGTCTAGCGGGCCTAAGATGCGCACGCGACAAATTTGTCATGTCTTTCTGTCAAAATGTAAGCATTTTGTACCAGTTTAGGAACTATGGCATTATCTGTGGTAATGTTCTCGAGAAACCGCGCCTTTGAATTTTCAACTTTTGACATTTCTGCATGACTATTATCTCGTCCTCAGAGAGGTACGACGACTAACAAGTGTCAAAAGTGTAAATTATGGCGCGTTTTGTCGACACCATTAGGTACCACAGATAATGCAATAGTTCCTAAACTGGTACAAAATGCTTACATTTTGACAGAACGACATGACAAATATCTCGCGGTGCGCATCTTAGGCCTGCAGGTAAGTGTTAGCACCATATACCGCGAAAAAAGCCGGGGTCAGTAAGTATCTAAGTAAGCAACTTGCCTCAGAAACGGACGCAGCCTGAGAACGTTCTCTGCAATCGATATAGTGCAATTATCGGTAGTTAGGTAAATAGTTAAAGATTAAAAAGTATAAGTATTCTACCAGTAATCTGGTTATCACATTACAAGCTTAGGTCGGGACTAGGAGTCGTGTGAAATGTCCATGCGAATATTTATTTATATCTACCACTAGCTGATACCCGCGACTTCGTACGCGTGCGAAACTTTCCACTAAAATATCTGTCAACCAGCATACGATGAACCTGGTAGTAAATGGTTTAGAGAGTTCAAGCTGTATCTAAGAATGCACGTCTTTGATTTCAATAAAATATAGCCTATGTTTCAGTCCGGAAAAAGGGCTTCTGAATGGTATAAGTTTCATTGATATTGGTCCAGCGTGATCCGCGAACAATCAAATAGACAAACAGACAAACAAATTAACAGACAAACTTGATTTTCGGAATCAGAATAGTTTATTTAGTAGATCTGCATATTTAGTTTATCCATATCTTTAATTTCAGTTTTTGGCTTTTTTGCAGTTCTTTTTTAGTATAGATAGATACAATGATTAGGTACCAATAGGTACTTACACGTTTATTCACAGGCATTTCAAGCCGTAATTAAATAATTACTGTCCCCTATACAACTTAACATCCCTTTGAAGGGATTACAGGAAGGGCTCTCGACACCCGTTAATTACTACGTCATCGTTAAGGCTTCGCCGCCTTTATTTACAACGTAAAGCCTATTCACTCCAATTCTATGAAACGTAGTACGTAAATAGAAGCTGTATTAAACGTGGTTTAAACAAATAGGGCTGAAAACTCATGAATTTTAGAGATTCTTGGATACTTGGTGTCTTATTTATAGATTGGGATTATGTATAAAAACTCAAAAATAAAATATTTTGCGTTAAAAAAATAAAACAATTTAAATCACTATCGTATTTAACTTTAACACGTTCCCTGCCAAATACGAAAATACACGTAGTAGCGTATCTAGGATCCAGCGCCAGCTACGAGTTTATTCGTAGATGTTTAGTTGAGGCTACCTACAAAATTAAAAGCATTGGCAGTGTAAACAGGACGGGAATCTATTAGTTAGCATTGGAAATAAAACTTTCAAAATAAAATGAGAACTCTACCATATTTTTTTTCATGGCAACAAAAAATAACGTATATACTCGGGATGATGATTTTGTATGGATGGCAATAGGTATAGATTTTTTTTACTATGAATATATTCGTATGGCAGGGAACGAGTTAATCTTCAAGTACCAAGATTAGTTAGGTATAATGTAAAAAATCAAGCGTAAAGCGACGTTCAATGTGCGCCCTCTGTTTGCTGCAGAGTGAAGGCTCAGATATCGAAATTTGACAGATATCGAGCTCTGACGTAGCGCGAAAGGCCTCTTAAAAAGCCACACCAAATCATTTCATTCAAATTCTTATTTCGAACATCACAAATCAAATTGGTAGGTAGGTACATTCTTTTAGAATCGTGTTACACAAACGTGTTTTTTTTCCAGCAGTGACTACAGCTTACTCAACGGTCACAGTAAAAATAAAGATCCTTTGAAAACGCGGACTAAATCGAAAATCTCCAATTAATTGGTCGCACGGCCTGATCAGTAGTAAATTAAACATTTTCCCTTATTTAAAACGGAATGAAGTTCATTTTGGATTCGGCGCGCCGTAATTATACAGTTTACGATGTGCGAAAGCCGGCACAGTATACAAACGCAAGCAGTAATGTTAGTTTGCGATTGTGAGCGCTAGCGTTTGTGCCTTCTCCTTATTTTATTTCTTCCATTAAGATAAAGAAATCTCGTTTTTGTCTGATGAATACAGACTTCTGTATTACAATTATTTTATAATGTTTTTGTGCGGTTTATGTATTTTTCTAGTCACAGCTTTTTACGGTAAACTTGCAATGAATATAATCCTAGATTGGGATCGGGACTGTGTTTAGCAATTTTGAGTGTATTTCTGTGTAGTGTTGCTACTGTATGATATAATATTTTGTTCTGTGCCTCAACGGGCGGCCATTTTGCGAAAATGGCGTCGATCTCTTGAGGAAAACGCGACGCTGAACTTAAATAGCGAATGTTTGAAACTGAATATAATTAAAACCAAGTTATCGTGATTTTTATTCAAATTATATCTAAGTTTTATACACTCTACGCCGTAATACCAATTAGTACTTTTCTCTAGTCTGTGGTAGCATTTTGCTACGAACCTCTATAATCTATTAGGTAAATGTGAGTGTTTGTTATTTGTACACACCATATTAATTTGAAATAGATCATAATAATATTTTTATCGTGAACAGTTATTTATAAAAAAAAAATTGAATATAATTCAGCTATTGAATCGTAACTGAGAAAAACCATTTCCTTTATATAAAATGTGAACTTCTGAAGAAAAATCTAATCACCCCGATTACCTCGCCAGCCGAGGTGATTGGAAAAATTTTCTCTTCCAACTTTTAAATTGGATCTGAACTCAGCTCCGTTTGCTTCGAAAGCAGAACAGAGTGGATAATACGATTCAATACTTATTAAGGCACACTTCGCGAAGCTATTTTCATACACGTTCAACGTGCCGACGACGATGCTTGTGTTTTGATTGAAACTCTTTCTAAATAAATTACAAGCTTTGTTGCTTTTGTTTTGCATTATGGCTTTGAAAGATACAATAAACATTGTTTTAACAAAGTTTTGAAATAAGTACCAAACATTTTAAAGAACTATAAACAGAAAATCGGACGAAAATGGATAAAACTTACTACATCTCTTTGTTGGTCTTCTTCTGTAGTTTCTATGTCCACGCTTTCATCACTGTCTCGATCGCTTTTAGGTGAGCGGGGCGGTGAGCGGAGCGGTGAGCGAATTGGAGAGCGGGGCGGTGAGCGGACTGGAGACTGGAGAGGAGAGCGACTCCGTCGTGACGAAGCTGAAAGTGGTGACCTACTAGAAAAAAAACATTTGGTTTACTGTGGTTGGAAAACTGAAACTTGGCCTAATTGAATGAGATATTTTGTAAATAGAGTTTAGCAAACGCCAATTCATACTGAATCACATGCGTTTGTTTAATAAATTCACAAGTATCACAAGTAAAAGGCATGAAAAATTTATGAGTTATTTATGATGAAAATTTATGAATTTATGGTTCCAGTTAATGCTAGTAGACCAAAGCCAATAACATCAATAAAAATATGAGCACGCGAGAATTTATCAAGTCTTTTGACAAAGAATTAAATAACCAAGGGTTGTTTTGAATATTTACCTGTTTGGTGACCTTGCAGGAGACCCTGGGGAGATGGGAGAGTCCATCCGTCGCACCGGCCTGAACGCCCGTGGCTCTTCCATCGACCCCACACTGCTTAACGCAGTTAGGGCTCCTTTCACAGACAAAAGTTAATAGTTATTTCTATTACAACTTTTAAAAAATCATACGTCAAAATTGGTCTAAAAGACAAATATTGTTTAGGTTCCTACTGCCAAGATGAGACACGTATTTGCATGGGTGTTAATAGGCTGGACTGATGATGTTGCTCGAACCTGGTGTCCAAAGCGTGGGCTTGAGCCAGGGTATAGCATACGGCAGCGGCAACCGCGCGCCCCACACGTAGTCAGCTAGCCTCGGCACCGGCGCGTGCGCACTGGGGGGACTCGGTGCTCGCTTCGTCTCTGGTTCAGGTTCTGGCCTGCGGAATGGAACCCTTCTGTGGCACGAATTAAAGCTGAACTTTTTAAGCAGACGAGTTTTTTGTATCCTAAGTGGCTTCTAAAACATAGGAGAAAACTTCCATTGATGTTGGGAAAATAAACCTTCGTTAGTCGAATCGCTGAAAGTTGGTCCACACAATGTATATACCAATAGCCTCTCTGGTGTGTTATAGTGCTCAAATACATGCTACAGAGCAATTTTAATGCTGATGAAGATATTCTTGACAATATTTTATTATGTTGAAAAACCATACTTAAAAAAAACACCCAGTTTCAGAAGCACGAAACTAGCCCATTTTTAGCCACCCTACATTATAAACACAGTGGTAAAAGAAACACCACAAAGTGAGAGGATGGTATAATGGCCGGGCGAGAATACTCCATCTAAAACTATGTCTCAGGCATTGCAGCGTCCCGTTCATGGGCATATTGGGCGTGGGTAAAAAGCTAGCCCCTGACGCTGTATAAATCATCTACAAAGGTCTGATTATAACACACACCTAGCAGCAGACAGCATCCTCTTCCTAGTCCCTCCATTGAACATAGCCTTGACATCTTCCCACGCGTGGACCACTTCATCTGGGGGAGTTCCACTAAGTTTCATATGCCGTCTCCAGGAGTTAAAGTTGGCTGCATCCGGCTGCACATACTTGTCTCCGGGACCCATGCGGTGGGAGTGGAAGATAAACTTGTTGGGCGAGAAGAAAAGACCACAAAATGCACATTTTATGCACTTTGCTCGGGAGGAGTTGTACCTGTTTTGATTGATAGTAACATGAAATTAATGATAAAGAAAAGTGATCATGGACGTACCTACTCATTAGTAGACTTTTTAATTCAACTCAACAGGAAGGGGAAGTTCAGGGGTAGTCATAGTCCAATGATCAATGGACCGACGAGAAAGTCGGTAATTGAAGAAGCCCTAAAATAGTTTTTTCTGGAAATCTATATGGGTGAGCCTATTAGCAATCAATTTATGTTAATATCATCAATCATCATGCAAATTTACCTACTATTCTACCTATATGGGTGGGCGTATTTCCAGACGTCGCTGCGTATTCAACAACCTGGTTTGATTATGTAAATATCATCAATCATCATGCAAATTTACTATTTATGAACCTATAAAGAGAGTTCTATAACTACCTGGCAGGTAAGAAGGCACCGCGGCAGCCCCAGGCGCACTCATGATGGACGGCGAATGCGAAGTCATCCGGCAGTCTTGGCGGTGCGTTATCTCCCAAGAATGACTTGCACAGCCGTTCTGCCTCCCGCCTGGTTATCATTCCTGCACATAGCGGAAAAACTTGATGTGACACAAGACTGAAGAAAGAAAGAAGAAGAAATAAATTATTTATTTACGACACAGAAACGTACTAAAGTAAAAAAAATATAAACAGTAATTTAAAACTAACTAGCCGTCTCCCGCGGCGTTGCTCGCGTTAGGGTGTGACTTTTCAAAATTCCATTTTCCTGCTTTTCTGTTGAAATTTTTCCTGAATTTTTTTTGCTATAAACCTCACGGAGCCCAAGACCTTTCCAACGAATGCAAAACCGTGGAAATCGGTTCGTGCGTTCTGGAGTTATAGCGTCAGGAAGGAAAATTCGACTTATTTTTATATAGTAGAGAAGATAAATACTAATGTAATAGCATAATGTGATAGTATCTTGCGAAACGGACTCTGACTCAGCATATGTCGGTCGACATGCGACCGACGATGGTCTTCCCGCAGAGCCGTTTAGTGATTCCACAGAAGAAACCAAACCATAGGAGAAGACACAAGGATGGTACTGAAGGATGGTATCTGGTGACATTGACACATTTGAGTTATTTTTACTAGCTTCCGCCCGCGTTTGTTCGGGTCCCGTTAGATTCCGTTGGTTTTCCAGGATAAAAAGTAGCCCATCCAGGTCACGGACAATATATATTCAAAGATCCATCCAAATCGAATCAGTAGGTAGGTATTGCGGGAAAGAGTAAAAAACATCCAGACATACAACTTCCGCGTTCATAATATTAGTAGGAAGTATAGGATAGTAGGATTTTTTGAAAAAGAATATTGAAAGCTCTATATATTTATAATCTTGGATAGTTTTAGTCGATATTCGACCCAGATGCTCTTGTGTTTCTCCACTTACCACATCTTCTAGAAGACACCGGCATAGCCCCAGCTCTTCTCAATATCTCCAGCTGTACAGGTGTACACTGTACGCACGTGATGCCCAGCGCCACACGCCGGTTGTGGATCTCATTGTATGAGAACTGCTTGAGCAGAGTGTTGGAGATCTGTGCGAGGCAGAGCCGCTCGTTGCCTTCGATGACGAGGGAGACGATGGGCACGCCGTAGAGGAGCACTGTGCTAACCTGGTCAAGTTTGTATGAATCTCAGATTACAAAGATCTATATTTTTGTATGGATTTGTGATTCTTAAGTTTGTATAGATCTCAGATGTCCTAAACAAATACCTATTCTGAGGTAGGTATTGTGATTCTTGCTGCAGATTCTTGGTCTGAGGTTTTAGTAATTAAGAGATCCCGAATACAATACTGACTAGGTGCCGCCCGCGACTTCGTTCGCGTCCCGTTGGATCTCGTTAGTTTTTCGAGATAATAAGTAGCCTATGTTTTAATCCAGGTCACTGACAATATATATTCCAAGTTTCATCCAAATCGGATTAGTAGTTTTTACGTGAAAGAGTAACAAACATCCATCCATACTCACAAACTTTCGCGTTTATAATATTAGTAGGATAACATTCCGTGAATATCCACTAAGAGATCATCTACTTTTCTATTGTTTTCAATTTTCTGTGTAGAGAATGGGAGATTCTCACCAGATTCCACAGGAGAAGTATCGTACCTGATTAGGTTTGCTGGTAAGCTGCAGGCCCTTCTCTGCTCTTGGCTTTAGCGTTTCTCTAGAAGAGATAGCTAAGTTGGTCGCCTCCATCCTGAAAGTATATTATAACTTAGACACATAACTTTTATAACGTAATGTCTATTTCATATTTAAATTAAGCAATATCATTTTGTGTATTGTAAAAAAATATGAACTTAGATCTTATTTATTTAGATTGGGTTTAAGTGATTGTAGAGTCTGTTTTATGTTGTTTCCTGTACTTATGTAATTTCTCTTTGTGTACAATAAAGTGTCTATCTATCTATGTATCTATTTAATGAAATGCGTTTTAAAACAAAAATTATATTTACGTATCCTTTTTAATTACAATAATAACATCCATTCCACCATTAACAAACATAAACCGCAAAACAGTTTCATTAACGGCTCTTTCGCTCAATAAAACTGCACGGTTACCAATAAATTGGGACAAAAGTGATCGTTCCTACAAAATAGGCATTTTGCGTGTGAATCCAGTGTATCGAATATCAATTGGCCAAGGGTGGCGATAATGTATGGGATAACGCCCCCGTCACCCCTAGATTAGGGTTGCTGGTCGGCAATGTAAAGTATCTGTTGAATACGTTTTGACAAGTCGAATTTTTACGCTTGTGCTTATAAAGTTACCAGTTTCAAGAGCAATTTTGAAGAGGGTGACAGTTTAATGATATTGTATAGAAAAAGTAAAAGGTTATTTCTACCGTCATCCACATAATTTACTTTCTAATGGAAAGGTAAGTAATTGATGTTTAGAATAGGCGTTTGTCTGTTATCATTTACTTCAAAACAATGTAATAAACTTACGAAATTAACATTTATTTTACTATTTCACGTTAAATAAAAAAATTACAATAATAAGCAAATAAATATAAAAAATACGTAAATACACGTGCAATCAGACCCCTTAAACTCGACTAAAAATCATAATTTTAATAGCCACTTTATAATTCCCTTTATCCACTGTAACAAAACATGTCATCACTGTAAAATGATGAACGACTTTAAACGAACCAGCCCTACTATAGAATCAACACAGGAACCAGCCCTAAATATAAAATCAACATAGGGTTGCCGCCGGCGCATCGCGCCGACGACGCAACGTTACAGCTTGAGGAGACAGCTTGTTTGTTTCCAATACATGAACGTAGAAATCACTATAAAAATATGGAAGAAAATAAAATAAGTTATTTCCTTCACATTGACGAATGTTTCATAATACCCTTACATAAAAAAATATCGCTTTGAATGAATGCAGTAGGTACTCGTAGCATTGTTTCGAACTTTCTCTCTAATTTAATGTTGAAAAGTCTACTGGCGTAAAATGATAAGTGATTGATAAAATTTTTGCTTACGGACAAAAAGCTTTCTCCTTATTGACTGTTCCATAGGGATATGATTAGTCGATTCATGCCACCCCTAGAGTAGGGCTGCCAAATAATTGATTAACTAAACGACATTGCACTATGGTAATGATTGCATATGTTACTTTTTGAAGGGACAATGTGCGATATTCTGCGGTGATTTCCGAATAAATTAGGTCATTATTTGTAATAGTCTTTCGTAATAGCTTTTGCACTATTTTTTCTATAATAATTAGGTACAGCTGTATTATAATAGTCAATAATAATTTCTAAAATATAAAGCGGTTTACTTAACATCTGTAAAACCTATGGACTAGACTAAACAATGATTAAGATTGCCTTGTTGTTATTTGTTCTAAATATTCATTACTATAGTAGGTGCCAAATAACACCGCAATACAGGTCATTCACCCACCTTCACCACGTTGTAGCAAAATTCAATTTATGTGTAGTAAACAAACAGTACTACGAGATTCGAGCGATTACCGTCTTAGCGGCAGGTTTGTATGGAAAGCGACAGAATTAGCCATACATGAATTGATTTTTGCGACATCGTGGTGAATGTGGGTGAATGACCTGTATTGCGGTGTTATTTGGCACCTACTATAGCTTCGCCCGCGACTTCGTCCACGTCCCGTTTGGTCCTGTAGATTTTCCGGGATAAAAAGTTGAATATATTATATAAATATGTATAAATATTCACGGACACTTAACACAACGCCTTGTAGTCCCGAACTAAGCAAAGCTTGTACGATGGAAAACTAGATGGCTGATAGAATACATACATACTTTTTTTTTTTGTAAATACATACTTATAATACATAGAAACACCCAGACACAGAACAAACATCTACGTTTACAACACACAAATGTTTGTTCTCGGTGGGGATCGAACCCACGACCCACAGCACGGAAGGCAGAGCTACTACCGACTGAGCCATGACGCCTGTATATAGGTGTTAACCCAGGTGGCGAACTATATAATATTCCAAGTTTCACCCAAACCGGACAATCAGTGGCAGTGTGATTGAAACACAAACGTCTAAACTTTGATTTATTATATAATATTAGTGGGATGGGATAATAATAAGAATATTCATTATAACAATAACTTTTATTATATATTGACAGATTTTATAGTTACAACTTAAAAAAATCTTAAAAAAATTTAGTTTAATAACAGAGATAAAAATAATTTATTTTAAATAACATATCATACTGCGCGACGAACTAGACGCCTTTGAAAGAGGATGGTGGGAGGAAGCTTGGGACAGAGAACATTGGAAGTGTTTGGGGGAGACCTTTGCCCAGCAGTGGGACGACTGCTGGGCAAAGGTCTCCCCCAAACCCATAGGTTAATTAAAAAAAAATATATCATACTTCATATTTCACGGTTCAGCTGACCATAATTACGAAAATTCGCGGACAATAGCAAAACACTTGTAATTATGGATCCCTCATGCCATATGGTGTTGCTGTGATACATGGGCCCCATAGATAGCGATCCCCAAGGACGGTTCGCATGTGTTCCACTTGTATCGAAACTAATCGGTTTTTGTAAGAACTTACGCATTTACTACGGTTAAGTATCAGTATTATTTTGGCAGTTTTTTTGGATAGTTTGTAGTGACTTTCCGTGCTTTTTACTTTCTTGATAATTCTTGAGTTGCTTCTACGCTGACGAATGAACACTCGTATGTTCTATGACGTCCCGCACAGTGACATTGGTGCCTCAAAGAATTGTTCATTTGTACGTTCGACCGACGTCAGCGTATAATAAAGGGCTATTTCCAGCCACCAATGTCATTCTTGTATCAGATGGTAAAATGCACCACTTTTTTGACCCTATACTTTCGGTATTTTCTTGTGCTTTCGGCCAAATCTGATTGTTCTTTCTGATTTTATAAAGGTTAGCATTATATTTGTTGCCATCGAGCTTATCCTTGTATCAGATAGCGCGGTTGATATTTTATTGTCGGCTCCCCTACTATAGTAGGTGCCAAATAACATGGCAATACAGGTCATTCACCCACCGTCACCTCGATGTAGCCAAATTCAATTTATGTATGGTAGACAAACAGTACTACGTGATTCGAGCGATTACCGTCTTAGTGACAGGTTTGTATTAAAAGCGACAGAATGCCATTCATAAAATTAATTTTGCGACATATTGGTGAAGGTGGGTGAATGACCTGTATTGCGGTGTTATTTGGCACCTACTATAGTAGCCTAGTCGAGCTTCAAATAATTTTTTTAAAGGGTCATGGTCTAAAAGTTATTGACGCAGGTCCGACATTTTTTGAACTTGTTATATTGAAACTTCCTTTAAAAAACCTGTCTAAAGAAGAATAATGTCATGTGCCAGTTGTAGCCTTAAGCTTATAGTATCATGCTCGAATGGTATTGAAAGACCCTTAAAAACCAATGCAGTTTGGAAATATCGGATAATAGCAAAGGGTGGATTATGTCCATTGAACAAAATGTTACGAATCTGTACCCACAGATTGATCGTCAACGGTTTACAAGTCTCAGTACTTTGTTATTTATAAAATCGGTTCTACAGGGACAAATTGTAAATTAAACTCTAGGTCTACTCATCAGTTACGTCACAATTTACGTTTGTTACGGTATTTAAAATAATAAAATAATGAATAGTACACTTATAAGCTTTTTGCGGCTATGATAAGTAACACTGCGGCCTAGATGGCCTATTGTGATCGCCACATTCTTCTCTTTTTGTTTAAATGTTCTTTAAGTATTAATATAAAAAACCTATAATTCTACAGATTTCATAAAATAAATAACCTGGGACGTTTCACACTACGCTCTCTAGTCCCAAACTAAGCAATTGAGGTCAAAAACATCATAAAAGTCTGTTGACTGAAGTAAGTTCTTATAATGGTTTAACAAAGCGATTTCAGGCAGACCATCGACTGTTTGGGGCCAGTGACCTGTAAGGTGTGTTACAGAACAGGTCATTGCCCTACTCTGCTTTGCTCTTAGTGGAATCTCTTTTTATATTGAAATTATTCCATTTGGATCAACAAGCTCAAAAACCGATTGGTGCTCTAAGTGGAATAGGCTCTCCAGCGTCAAAGGTTTGTTGGAAGAAAACTCTTAATAAAGTTAAGCTCGCTCTTGTACATTTATTTCTATCATTTGTTTATGTCTTCTTTGTGTACAATAAAGGTAAATAATTAAGAGATGCTTTAGCAATCAGTGCTCAAAAACTGGGAGCTCTAAGTGTAATACGTTAAATAAATATACAAAACCTTCAAATCAAATATAAATTACAAATTCAAGCATATTTAATGTTATCTCTTCACAAAAGTCAATTTTAATTTCTAAAGCGAACCAGAACAATAGTCCCGGAGCGCGTACCTTTAAGCAAACTACGTTTCAGATTACAAAGCTGGTTCACAGATTGTGAAACAGTATTAAGTTATATACCTTTCACTATAAATGCTATAAGTACTTACCTACTGTAGATATACAGCTGAAATGAATCCAGGATTAAAGGTAAACCTATGCCAAGGAATAGACCTTAGAATTTTTGTTAAAAAAATTAAACTAAACTAAAAGAAGCCACAAAAGCACTCCTTATTGGCGAACGAATCTACACGATGAATTCAATCAGTGTCACAAAGCGCCTTCAACTAAAGCCCATTTCAAGAGATTTAGTCTAGATTGGTACAAAAGTAATTCGTGATGAGTTTTGACAAACTTCTCTGATGAATCCAACTCGAATGAACTTAAACTCTGCGCAATAAAACTCATTATACCAAAAAGTTCGTTCGAAGAGATTCAATCCAGGTTAGTACAAAATTAATTCGTGACGAGTACGTTATTTACTTTGCTGCTTTGTGCGCTTAACTGGAGTCGAGGGTGAAGACACGGAGTTAATTCGTCGATTAATATTTAATTGACGCTCGAGCGCCCCTGGAGTGTAGTCCAAGAGCCGGCTCAAAGTTTTTACCGAGATTAAGTAATTTTCGCAGTTTAAAAAACATCTTGAAAGTTTTGTATTAAAACCTTTCTTAATTTTGTAGCTATTCATGGTGTTGCTCAGTTTCTAATTATAAATATTGTAAATAACAGTCGTAATTTTAAAAAGTAGTTTCTAACACATATCCAATATTTGAACCTTGAAAATATTTATCTCCGCTACTTGGATCTTAGCCGATACGCAGTCACATCTACGTTCATCATCCAAGGTTTTTTTAGGTCGTTAAAGGCTTTGAACGAGGAACTAAATTCATCTACTTTTATAGGATGTTTCAGTTTCATTCCACGACTGTTAGTTCGTGGAGCTCCCAAACGTTTTCAAAAGAAACCCAAATCTCGCATCCCAGTTCAGCATGGAAAATTAAGCTCTGCTCTCATTCCCGTGTAGAGTATAACAAAGGCCGTTGACAAGCGGGATTTGGCGGATTTTTAGCACAATTGAATGCCTAACTAACCCATCCATTGTTGATATGACAAAATTAATTTGCCTGGATGCGGCGCGGCTGGCTCTGTGAGATTAAATATTGAATTTTGAGGACTAGCGACGGGCGCACGGATTCTAATATCTTTTGCCATAATTTTCACAGTAGTTACTAAACCATTATGTCTTCTTCTTCTTCTCTTATTTATGGCCTCTGTCGTTTCGACTGACAATTTTGCCAGTGTCCAGTAAAATTTGAAATAATATAAGTCAAGGCAAGTCATTCGTCAAGTCGGCTGTCATTTGTTTTGAAGAGAAAATGGTGGATTTTCCCTTCAAAACCTGAAAACGAACTTTTACATTCAAAGAAACCACTTTACACACATTTATTCCAATGGCTCACACTTTACGTTACGGCCTAAGTATTATTGGTTGAAATTCCACCAAAATTAAACAACAATACTCACAATAACACAAGAAAAACGATTAAAATAAGAGTGCTAGATGGTGTTTCAAAAAATTACAAAACTCGAATCCCCATCAAAATGTCACTATAATATACTTTAGAAATTCCAATTCACTTGGTTATAAAATTTTCCATCACGACAATGGAGGAGTTTAAATAACATCACATTACGAAAAACTCAAATAAACATGCAAATTGACAACAACGTACAGGGTGTAAGAAAACTGGATGCACAGTGTGTTCTAAAACTTATAACTGAAAAAAAAACATAGTAAAGGTACTAGTATAGTATTATATAATCTGTGGTAAAGGTGAATGGGCACAAATGTATAGACTTAAGACCAAGACTATGAAATATTATAAAGTATAAATGATAAATGTAACTGGCAATACTGTAAATATAGCTTACTCGCTTTAAAACGGATAAATTAAGTTATTAATTTCAATTTTATATCTAAATCAAACATTTTGTAATTATAAAAAAACCGTATTCTCAGTATCTGTTACTGATCACATTCAGGTAGCAAAAACTCTATAGTAATAGAAATTTAAAAAAATATTTTGATATAAAAGTTTTTGGTACACCCTGTAGCTACAAAACTCTTGAATATATTTATAAAACTCGTTGAATATATTTATAAAACTCCTTGATTATATTTATAAAAGTAATTGAATAGGCTACGCCTCGAAATGACATCTGTTGACTTGATTTGATGAGAATTACCAAGCTATAGACGACTTTATTAGCTTTCCCCAACTTTATCGCGAGGGTGACAAAAAAGATTTTTTTTGTAAAATAAATTATAAAATGTATTTAGTTAGAAAGTAGGGAATTTCGTTGACGATAAACAAAACAAAAAACAAATCGAAAACAAATGATACATATGCAGAAATTGGTTGACATCTTTTTTGTAGATAGGTTACTTGTATAGGATACAAGTTTACTTTTTAGTTCAAGCAATTCTTAGAACTCTTACTATTTTATTTACATATTTAATTTATTTCCCAATTCCACATGAATTGGCGAAAAAATTAAATAGGGCGTCTTTTTATTAATTTAATTTAGAAAAATAAAAAATACAGCTATGAATTTTTTTTTCTTTTTATTCTTCAGTGTGTGCTATATATTGTGCCACTGTCAAAACATAAAACCATGGATGAAATGACGAACGCAGGCTATAAATAAAAGAAGAAGAAGAAAGGAGCAAGACCAAAACCCGACGGACGGAATTTCGTAGCGAGAACGTAGCACTGTCTACGGCTACGGCGTAGACAAACGCTACGTCACGGTGTAACCCATACAAAAGACAACAACGAGACTACAGCAAAATGTTCACTAATTTTGAACATTTGGTGTGAATTCATAAGTCAAAACCGTTCGGATCCTGAGGTTGTGGGTTCGAACCCAGTCGCGCAACAATGTGTATTATGTCTTGTTTTAGCAGCAATAATGTACACAGAAATAAATCTTTGAAGGACGCAAAAACTGGACATTTCTCAAATTTTTTGTCCAGTGTGGAGATTTCACGGAAATTTCAAGAATAAACCTTATTTTCATCCCACCATCTCGGAAAGAGTATTTTTGCTCTTCAACATCTGAGTGCAAAAGCCGTTTTTATTCTCTAGAGGATATAGTAAATTGAATTTAGAACATCGTGTGCACTAAGATTGTGAATTAAAAAAAACATTAAACCTATTTACTGCTACCTCTATGGTGCCGAATATATCATACTGCTTTTTTTTTATTTTTTTTAAACTCAGACTCGGAACCTTCTTGGTGTTCTTTTTTCAATTTGCTTTGTACGCGGTTTTTTACGCGGCATTTTTTCACGTCATTGTTAAGCCTTATATTAAAAACAAGAAACTTGAAAACAAGTGAAAAAACTAAAATGAGTGATTTTAGCGACGAGGAAGTTTGTTTGACGCCAACAGAATTGACTGAAACCGTTAATAATGCGCAAATGAGCACCGTTACTTTCAAATTTTCTTAATTATACCTTAGTATTATTTTGTTATAATTTAAAGATTATTCTGTAATACTTACCTGTCATAATGTAGTTGTTAATACCTAAACTGAAATAAAAGTACCTATCTTGTGATTGTAAACGTTTTTTTTTTTGCATTTAGTCATTTCCTCGCTGAGGTGGAATGAAAAGTTACGTGTTGCACTCGAGTGCAAAAATTTTTCCCTCGTGGTCTTTTGATTCCCTCGCTAACGCTCAGGATTCTAATTTTGAAACACTCGCTGCGCTCGTGATTTAATTTTAGAATCCTTCGCTTGCTCAGTCATCAAAATTGAACACGCGGTTAAAAAGCAACTTTGCACTCTTGTATAACAAATAACTATTAATGTACCTATTACATATTTATTTTACATAAGTTACCAAATAATATGATTTCCGATAATTTACCGATATCGGCTACAGCGACTATGTATGATGGACAGGCATAATTAATATACTAGTCCAAGGATAGCAAGTTGCCTATTACTTAAATTTTGATCGAAATCAGACTAAAACCATACTGACATTATATTGACACTCAAAACTCACGACCTAACAGACAAATAAGAGGCATCAAGTTAATGTGGGTATAATGAATTCGCTGTGAATTCGCCCTCTGTTTGTCTTTCAATTACGGGGTCTCGTAGGACCCCTCCCGCGCCTCTTGTTTAACAATACTGTAGTCACACTACATCTAGAGCACGCGCCAGCAATGCAGTCAAAACCCAATCGCGCTAAACCCAAACCCAGCCTCTACTCCTCGGTCACGTTTGTGTTACACGGCACGGCCGACTCGTGCTTTGGCGCAAGCTCTCGCAAAGTGATAGCGTTACTGCGCAGTGTAACACAAACGTCACTACCAAATTTTAACTACGTATCTTTAAGGCCGGTTTCACTATGCTCTGTTAGTTAAACTAACAGCTTGTTAATTAACAGACTGTTATATCTAATAGCCTATCTGACGGCCACCATATAAACCAGCTAAACAAAAATACATCTGCTTGTGTTTTATTTAAACAGCGTTGAACGTCGTTTTAATTTAGTCGCTTGACATTTTGACGCCCGATTACGTAACACTCTGTTAGCAAGACTTTAGTGAAACCGGACCTAAATATAAAATTGCCCGTCTATATATGATCTATTTACCTATATGGTACCATTTATATATTCCATAAAAATCCACCAAAAAAATCCAATTCGTAGGAATTTTATTGGAACGTGACTGTTAGACATAAGATTACATGATATACAGTAATTTATCAAAAGTAAGATAATTAACTAAATTAATTAAGATAATTAATTTAAATATTTTGTTTTAATTTATAATTTTCAGAAAACTTAATTATACGTTTAAAAAAACAAATCACTTTAGGGGAGAATAAACCACACGCTAACGAATAAAATCCAATAATAAGACGGGACGTGCTGACGCGCGCTTCAATATATGGAACACTCCAAAAGAGGGACACGAATTTAATCTACAGATTATCTTTATTGTAAGCAATGTAATTTTCGAGTGCACTGACTTTTTGTAGATTCTGTTATCGTTGGCAATAAATAAATAATGAGCTACATAAAAAGCTTGAATTACAGTTCTGACGCAAAATGGTGGAACTAGAAACATTTTTAAATTAACTGGTTTATATTGCATTATCTGAATAAAGAATTTGAAATAAAATATATTTAATAAAATTTAATTTACACTTCCTAAATTTTCTCACTGTCGTCAAAAGTTTTCATCTTCTTTTCGTTTTTATAATCAGGGAAGATAGTATAACAAAAATAAATTATTATAAAAAAATATACCAAGTCTTTCTACATGTAAAAATATGATCTAAAGTTTCCACTCTCTATTATTTTAAATATTGTTAGGTTAGGTAAGTACTTTAACTCTACAGTACATCTATGAAAACTTATTGTATGTTCAAAAAAATATCAATCTATTCAACAAAAAAAGTGATAATCATAATGTTAACACTAGAAATAAAGACAAACTCGCTGTTCCCACCACTAGGCTCACAAAAAATAGTGAATCTTTCAAAAGGAAATGTGTACTCTTCTTTAACAAAATCCCAAGTAATGTGTCTCAGTTGTCGATTGGCAAGTTCAAAAACGTAATAAAACAGAGACTTCTTTTAAAAGCATACTATAAAATATCTGAATATTTAAAAGACAAACAAGCTTGGGACGAACTAGCTCCAACTCATCCAATAAAAAAAAATTGTAATCATACCTAATCATACAAAACGTAATGACGATTCAAAGTGATCAGTGTGATTTTATTGAATAAAAGATTTTTGACTTTGACTTTTGACTTTGAGCTAACTCTTCATAAATTTTACTGCACTGATATGATTTGCTAACTTTCTTAAACTTTATAAGTACTTACTTGGATACGTATTTACATTCCTTCATTCATTTCATGTTTAACCTCAAATCACATACCCTCCTTTTTCTTCGCCGTAGTCGGGTAAGAAGTAGGAGGTTCTCAGTTCAGTTGTATGTTTGCTAGCAAGCGGCTGATTTTTGAAGCCTCAACTTTGTTTTAATAACAAAAAAAATTAAGTAACTTTAAAAAATAGTAAATAAAAAATTTGCTTACATAATACTTTTTTTTTTTTTTAATTAACCTATTTCGTCTCACTGCTGGGCAAAGGTCTCCCCCAAAGACTTCCAATGTTCTCTGTCCCGAGCTTCCTCCCACATAATACTTTAAATAGCTAAAATTGCATAATAATGTTTTTACTTAGATTTATTTCCTGACTTTGCCTACCTTATCAGCAGCTAACACCACTTCACAGCACAAAACACATGATAATAAGAACACGCTAGCCCTCTCACCAGTAAAGGTACGCGCACACTGACCGACACAAATCTGTGTCTCACTGACGTGCGTAAGCTCCACCTCCTTCTGTAAGCCCCGCCTATCACTTCATCAACCCAATAGGGCTGCCCCCAAAACCTTATTTACCTCTATCGCCCGCCCGCTTACTGCCTCTCCTCTTATCGATTGGACAAGCCCTGAACTTATTTAAGACGGCAGAAGTGAATTAATTTTGTGATTGAAATTACAAGTATTACTGTATAATTGTTTCTCGCTGGTTTGTTCGATTAAAACGCGGAGGTATGTTTACTTGATTGTATTAAGTTATTTACGGTTTGTGGTTTTGTTTTGATTGGTTTTTTGTTTTGAATTTAAGGAGGTGTTTATTACTTTCAGAGATTTTTTGTTATTTTTTAAGGTTTGTTATGTTTCAGAAAAAAATATTGTGAATATTTTTTTATTTTTCTTTGAAGCATGTATAAGGTTAATAGCAGTAGAGTAGGATTTTTTAGTATCTAAGGAAAAAAAAGAAACCTTTATGGTGAAGTAGGTTTAATTCATGGCTATTCGGATTTTTATAATATTGTTTTATCACAAACCTTTGTATGTTAAAAAAAAAACTAAGTTTTAATGATCACGATTTTATCCAAACATTGATTTATAGCAGTAATAAAACTGATGAAAAATGCCATCGAGATAAGACAACCCTCGCCAAAAATGATGAGGTTTATTAATAGAAATAAACAGACGCGTCATAATGAACATACGGCCCGTCGCCGAAGAGATTTAACCCTCAATTATGGAATTAAGCCGCCATGAAGGGTTGCAAACCCCTATACCTACTAACATCAATTGACTGGGCTAGGGTTGAGACATAAACGTTTTAAGGAAGAAAATATTTTGTAAATAGCTTTTAGAATGTTATTTACAACTTACCGATTGACATTCATAAACATTTGACAACACAATAAAACACTTCAAAGGAAATATAAAGAAAATATTTCACGGCAGATGCATAATTACCAATTTTTTTTTGGTGTTTTGGATGTTAATAGTTAGTAACCAGTTACCATCGGGCTGATTGTCATTACGTAGTTAGTTCCTTAATTTAATAAGGTTTTATTTCTATTTTTTTTATCTGTTATATAAAATTTCTTAAATTAATTTATCATCGATAAGTCACAGTGTTGTGGATCCAACATCACTACGCACGTTGTTCAATACTGACATAATGAAGTGCCGTCACGCCGCACTCTGTGTGTCAAGCAGTGCAGTGTGCGGTGACCTTTATATCGGCAACGCATTGTGAACGGTGCTTTATGGCGCTGTTGCATTTTGCTAACAAATAATTTCTGGCAGTTTGCGTAGACATTTCAGGAGCCAACCAACCAAAGTTTCTAAGAAATAATTTCTTTGCATGTTGCTCTGTGTTACTAAGCGTAGCTAGGTGACGGTATAGATTCTAATCAAGATAGCTATTCCCCGACAGCGGCATTTTACCTATAAATTGATGAAAATAGTACCTATAGTAGGTGCCAAATAACACCGCAATACAGGTCATTCACCCACCTACACCACGATGTCGCAAAATTCACTTTTTGTATGGTAAACAAACAGTACTATGAGATTCGAGCGATACCGTCTTAGCGACAGGTTTGTATGGAGAGCGACAGAATTAGCCATACATAAAATGAATTTTGCGACATCGTGGTGAAGGTGAGTGAATGACCTGTATTGCGGTGTTATTTGGCACCTACTATAGCTTCGCCCGCGACTTCGTCCACGTCCCGTTTGGTCCTGTTGATTTTCCGGAATAAAAACTAGCCTATATTATATAGGTGTTAACCCAGGTGGCGAACTATATAATATTCCAAGTTTCACCCAAACCGGACAAGCAGTTGCAGTGTGATTGAAACACAAACGTCTAAACTTTGATTTATTATATAATATTAGTGGGATGGGATAATAATAAGAATATTCATTATATTGCGGTGTTATTTGGCACCTACTATAGCAGCCCTTGAAGGTAAGACAAGGTAAGACACAAAAGACGACCGTGTACTTGTTTAGCGGGTCGACCTTTCCAATATCCGCTAAATTAAAAAGTACCAACAGGTTAATCACTTTGCCGGCGGTGTCGGGTTTGTGAGAACGAACCCTCGGGTTCGCCCATTTACTAAAGTAATCTGTTAGTTTAGACATTAGCTTAATGTCTGTCGTTCGCGGCCCTTGATTACCTACTGGTCTGAATCGGATTAGCTATCCGCAGCGGACTTAGATACATTTTTGAAGTTATACTTCTAATGCGACTTCCAACCAGGTTGCGTTATACGGGAGGACATAGTCTCTGTCTCTTTCTATTCGGGGGAATAGAAAGAGACAGAGACTAGCTGCTAACTATCGTTAATAGATGGCAGTGATTAGCATTTGACCGCCCATGTTTTTGAATATATAAGACTTCCAACTGACAGCGTCAAACAAAAAAAAAGAAACATAGCCGTAAATTTCAATCATCAGGCGCGAGCTCTGTTGGCGGAACGGTGATACCATCGGACTGCGGTCAGACCGACAACGGGATACGAGTTCAAATCCAAACCGACTTTATAGACTTTTTGAAACTTTTTAATATTTATTTTGAAGTGAAAATTTAGTAGGTACTGCATATTGGTTAAGTACATAAAAATAAATACTAAATTAATTTCACATTAAACACAGAGCGAGAGTGAATGCGTGGCACTCGAAGTATAACTTCTTCCGCGC
Source organism: Eulithis testata (assembly GCA_947507515.1). Lineage (NCBI taxonomy): Eukaryota > Metazoa > Arthropoda > Insecta > Lepidoptera > Geometridae > Eulithis > Eulithis testata. The sequence goes on from OX382209.1 coordinate 2,305,948, forward strand.
GTAGGGACTGCACGCACTGGTTTTATTTTTATTTATCTTTTATTTACTAAGGGCCACTATACTAGGTACAATAAGACCTTCCAGAAACTATGGAAGATTTAAAATAGTATCATATGAACAATATTTTTTATGGACCCCACAGAGTGAGCACAAAAAGATCTTACAAATAGGTACTCACCTAATGCTTGTTGTATGAAACTCCATATTTTCGCACAATGCTCCTAAAAAAAGTGGTTCATACTGATGGGTCGAAGTTTCCAGAAATGATTTGCTAGATTGAATAGATTGCATTTGTTTAAATAGTGAGAAATCCCTCTTTTCTCACTGTTATCAATCATTCGTAAAAACGTAAATAACCGAGAAAAATCCTCCACTAATTGGCACGCAAAGATCTGGGGTTGATACCGTGGTTTTTGTTAAAAGTTAAAAATAAATTACTGACAAGGGAATCTCAGTCTAACACGCATGGAAATAAGAAGAGTTTTTATGTCGGTAGGTATTTATTTGATGGTAATTTGTGGTTGTGTTCAGTAATCTTTTCTGCTTAATGAATTCTTGAGTGTTTGAAATTGTTCAGTACCAGCATTATCACAAAACATAGTTTTTTGCTTTTAAGAGGTTTTGGAACGAAGTTCCTTATCGCGCGTTGCGAAAGGGGGCTAGACGGAAAAAATTAAGACTAAAAGTTGTAGCGACACTTTTTTTAAACTTTGACAACGTCATTCGAATAAATTGGTGCCGGAAAGAAACAAATGAATGTAGATATTGTTGGAAGTTTTTGTTTTAATTTAGGTGCTTCTGTGTACTTACTGTAAGAAAACAACACCTCAAGGAACCTCGTTCCATCCGGGTGTCCCTTGACACCTCTCAAGTTTTTTTTTTATGGATTTGTCTATCTCGAGTAACTGCCGTAGAGTAAGTTTTTTAGTTTAAAATTTCGTTTCAAAGCAAACCAGAGTTGCTACAAACTATTAAAATCTATTTGTACTATTAAAGAAGCAGCGAAGACACCGTCAAAATATTGTGCTTACATAATACAGACATAATTAAAAGCATCAGGCGCTGTGGAAGGCTCTAGAGTTAATTGAATACTGGCCGCTACCATTGTATTTTTCGATTGTGGGCAAAATAGTAAAAAAAGCGTTCGATATGGAATTATTTGCCATCATTTCAGTCATAAGACGTTTACTGCCTACCCGGAACCAATGGGAATTTTTGGAATCTTTAAAACTGCTAACGGTTACGTAGCACCACGTAGCACTGTGCTACGAATATTTTAGTGCTACGAGTTCATAAACTGAAGCGTGCTACGTGAAATTTTCTGTGAAGAAACTTTTAGAGAGGTAGGTGGGTCTTATATTATTCTCTCAAATTCTAAGGAAATCAGAACCAAAAAAATGATATCTATTTGTTCTGGGGAATGATGTTTGACAATAGGTACGATTACGACTTTGGTTTTGTTTTACTGACTAACAGTTTTGTAGGTTTATTGTTATAATCCCCACGAAGTTGTCCCCACCAGTGGGGATTATGACAATAAGGCGTTTTGTTTATCCTGTTTCATGTAAAAAAATATAGAAGAGTTCATACAAATTCTCTTATCCAAAATCTAAATTCGCAATATACAGTAAACAGAAATAAGGCTTTACAACAATGGTAGGGCACGACCATCGGTCCGGAAAGTTAAAACGGAACCCCCCCCCCCCCCCTCCTCCTGCTCTAACCCCCCTCCGGGCTTTCCTCGTCCACGAGCGTTCTGCAGAATTCAATTAAACGCATTGTTATGACTTTCGGAAATAATGAAACTTTAAACACTTATTTGAATTGAGAAAAATAGTCACAAAAAGAGAAGAAAACTGATTTCGATTATCAAGTTGTTTTTTTAATAGAACATCAGGGCCATTAGCTTGTTCCATCATTTCGCTGTAAAAAAATATGTAGAAAAACCGACTCAAGAATTGCCTGTCATGTTTTTGCCTTTCTACTAAACATAATATTTACTTACTAAATTATGAACCGGATGGTTATTAGCCACTTCTAGCATTTCGTCTTTAGATCTTTACTAACATAATATCTGTTGTCAATATTTTGCGTTTACAAAAAATAAAAATAGATGCTCTTGCGTAAATTACATCTGGTTATTTACTTCGGTAAACCTGCCAGGGCCGGCACAAGGATGGAACTTTACGGCCTTCCACACGGCTTTTGAACTACTATCCAGACAACTTATTTAAACAATTATGACAAAAGTATTGTTTAAATTTAGAGTCAATCTAGTCATACCTACCTGTTTTTGCTTTGGATATTGTAAACTGGAGGAGGGCGTTAATATTCGCGACACAGTTTTTTAAACTTCTGCGGACGTTATCGTTTTCTACTAACTTGTGCCTTGTTTCTTTTCCAAAAATAAACTTATTATTATTATCTTATATATAAAATTCTCGTGTCACAATGTTCGTTCCCGTACTCCTCCGAAACGGCTTGACCGATTCTCATGAAATTTTGTGGGCATATTAAGTAGGTCTGAGAATCGGCCAACATCTATTTTTCATACCCCTTAGTGATAAGGGTTGCACGCGAGCAAAGCCGCGGGCGACAGCTAGTTAACTATAAAAAACTGATTTTTAGAACAGTTATCAGTAAGTAAAGTTCTAAAAAATAAACATAATACCTACTTGCTTCGAGTTTTTGTAGTCGGGTTTCATGAATTTAAACTAAGTTCTTAGGTACCTACTACAAACCTACAAAATACTAGGTATATACTTTTTTTTCGGTAGAGCAATTTTTCAGAATTGTATTTATTTATAGTAAAATACATTTATTTCGATACAATTTATTATCAACAAACACAGCAGATATTGAACAACCCAAGTCACATCGTTACTCTCTCGAGGATGCCACTGAGTACCCGTACGTGAACTTTCCAAAACTTTCGTCATATCCTTGAATCAGGCCTTGAGAGAAACGACCCACTGGACTAGCTTTTCTTATTTACCTACTGATACTTTAGTAACTTCTTTACTAGTAACAAATACAAAAAAAAGAAAATATTTTATTTCGTAGCTGCCGTTTTAAAATCGCTACAGAATAGAAAACGTAGTAAGCGATTGCAGAATGTCAACAGGTACTATAACTATACTATAACCTTATACCTGTGAACTGACCGCGAAGCTCAATAACTTGGAGTTCAATAACTTTGGTCGGAATTTTGAATACCCTATCAAAACCACATAAAACTGAAGTAGATAGTTATTGTAGATTTAACCACTATTATGAAAATAGCAACCAAAGTTTTAGATTTTTGTTACCCTTGGCGGTAAGACCGCTTGCGCTGGTTACGGCAGTTACTAAAATGTAGCAAAGTCCTGAATCGGGCCCTGGAACTGGGAGTAACGGCCCACTGGACCGTCAAATGGTATTAGTTAGTCTAACCCGATTACATGCCGATACTCGGCGCTTGTAACCGCTGGAGTAAGTATGATGAGATTGCATGTTTTGTAACTATTTCAATTTGGGGTAAGCTATTGTTGCCTTGTAGAGTTTAGAATATTCTTCGTCCGGGTAGATATTGAGTTATGGGTGGGGTAAGATTTTAGTGACATCTGCGATCGAAACATTTGAAACTAGAGATGAAATCTATCACAAAGAACTCTACTATTTTACCTACTAAAAAAAGTGTAAAAAATATTGATTTTGTTATGGCGCAGTATCTAGATAGGCTAAAGCTAGAGTAATTAATCGCAGGACCTAATTAAATTTTGACATTTTAAAATCACTAGTAGGTACAGATGTTGAAAAATGTTTTGATTTGTATCCCTTTATGCATACCACGCGAATGTCCATCCAGCCACGGGAAGCGAACCTTCAACCCTTGCGCTGTCGTCGCAGCAGGCCAGTCACTGCTGCGCCAAAAATTCCGTCATCTACAAAACCATAATCCCACAATCTCATTGCAAAGGCTCAATCCTACCAAAGCGCACCACCAACAACTCTAAAGCTCTGTTGTGCCAAGCTCTGCCGAGTTATTACGTACAGCTCAGCTGACAATGCAATTATATTCGATTTAATAGCGATTGCGGAATTTGAAAATTCATGTTTGCTTTTAATATAATTGTTCGGTATCTGGATTACATGCGGATTACGTCCAGGCCGGCTCCGCGGCTCGAATTGAATTGTAATATGCTACCGTTATTAATAACGAGACTGTAGGGCTGCTACGTTGTAAAAATAAGTTTATCAGGGACCTATGTAGTACCTAGGTACTGACTGTTGTTACCAGACCGTGTCGTCTCTTAACAAATTAATACTGAGAACTATAGAACACTTTGTGAAGAATGTGTACAGGCAAGAGGACTGAAAAGGTGATTGACTATGATTTAGGTAATCTACGAAAGGTATGCACCTGTTTGGGAAATAACAAAACTTGGGTGCAGTGGCTTAATAAGTTTAGAGTGTTGATTTTATTGGTTAAAAAAATCAATTGACAACTCTTCGGATTCTTTTAGAAAATAATATTTGTTGTACTAAATCACAGAAATCACTCAACCCTAAACCGATACAATCGGTCGATTGTACCACGCTCGCAATTTTTCCCGCAAATTTCAACCCCCTGGAATTCCGCGAATTACTCGTATTTGTGCAATAACTACTCGCCTGGGACGTACCAATCCGGAATACAATGGCCCGTTTGGTTAACGACGTCTTTCTACGTATCGACGACGCGTGCCGTGTTTTTTGAAAGGGCCTATTTAACCCGACAGATTTTATTTTGTTGTTGTAATGGTTGACTGGTTAGGGTTGAATTCTATGGAGGATTAAATGTGTTGGAGATCTCAATCCACCTTACCTGTGCTTGCATAATATTTTTCTAATAAATCGCCGCATTTATCAAATTCTCATAATATAAAATACTAGCAGCGCCTCGCGGTTTCACCCGCGTAATTCCCGTTCCCGTGGGAATTCCGGGATAAAATATAGCCTATGTTCATCAGGGATAATGTAGGATTCTAATGGTAAAAGAATTTTTTTAATCGGTCCAGTAGTTTCGGAGCCTATTCAATTCATACAAACAAACAAACAAACAAAAAATCAAACCTTTCCTCTTTATAATATTATATTATTAATATATATATATATATAGTATAGAAGACAAGACAAAAAAAAACAGAAAAACCGACTTCAATTTGACTACGTCCCGGCTTCATCATCAGATGATGATGATAACTGTTCATTACGATTGTTCTATTGATTGTAAACACAACTCAAAAGTCACAGAAAAGCAAAATAAGTACATAATGTCATTTAAAATTTCCTGTTATTCTCATTTTTTTTCAGTATTACCTATGGTCAGTGAGGCAATGCATTGTTATAGGCAGTGGTTACCACGTAACTTCAGGTGGGCCATCGGCTTGTTCCATTATTTAATTGTATAAAAAAAAGTAGTTGACGAAGAAAATATCATTCTGACTATTTGCGAGCTAGCTACCACTCGCCCTTCCTTATTTATATCCCGTTTATGTAAATAGCGACCTTCTTGAAAGAACGCGTTGTCTTGTAAGTATAACAAAACACATTCATTTGTCACAATTACCGGTGGCGCGGAATAACAAGCAGGCCCTCTTGTTAGCCGAACATATCTGACGGCTCATGCATTTTTATGAGCTATATTGTTATCCACCCATGTTCTGTCGACTTGTCGGCTGTCTATTTAGGTATCTACTATTTCGACTGTCTGTTTTAAAAATTATATTTTATAAAAAGTAAATCCGTAATTGGCCATAAGACTAGCCTAGTTTTATTATTTAATAGTATTAAGGGTTTTGTTAAATAAATAAAATAAAATAAAATTATAAAACAGTAAAAAAGTCAAAAATTAAAATTAAAGATATGGATAAACTGAATATGCAGATCTACTAAATAAACGATTCTGATTCCGAAAATCGACATTATAATATCTGTTTGTTTGTTCGCGGATCATTTTTTCTTTTAGTTATTCCTAAACTGGTACAAAATTCTTACATTTTGACAGAACGACATGACAAATATCTCGCGGTGCGCATCTTAGGCCCGCTGGTCTACTTACTAGGTATAAAGGAAGTGATAATGATAAACCAGTAAATTTTTAAGCCTTTTATTAATTTCAAAAAATAACTAGCATGTAATCGTCACGCAATATTACTAATTTATATAATCATACTCTATATGACAAAACTAACAACATCAACGAACTAATACACGCCCGTCGAAGTATACATAGAAACAAAGTAAAATATTCAGTTCTAAATGTTTTACCCCACTAGCTAATTTACAATACCAATTAATACGTAACATTACCTACTTATTTGCTACTTTGTTTAAAATTTAAATTTCGATAACTAGTGATTATTATTTTAAACAGGAATTTATCGATAATTCAAGTAGTTTCCCTAAACTATTGCGTTTATAATCGCATTTAGACTTCATCTATCTTGCACACCCCAAAGTTTCAACAAAAAGTTTATTTCTCATTTTCACTGAATATTAAGGGTTTTTGTCTCAGTAATGACACACCAAAAAGTGACATCTAAATGCGAATTATCTACCCAGAATGTACTAAATATTAGTGGACTAGAGATGGCAACACACGAACATAATCCGATGTCTAGTCCGCTCGTGCGTAAACCTAAGAAATACTAAGTTAAAAGCGAATATCACTTGGTGGCCTTGAATACGATTATATCGATGTCGATATCGATACCGACACATTACTGAAGCTATATTCAATTGTGACTACTTAAAGATCATATAACATGCCCACAACACATAATATTACATATAAAAATGTATATATAATTTTTTATGCTATAAAGTAAACTACGATAATACGGTCATGTTATAGTATTGAATTTTAGCGCATCACTTATTTATTTTGTCTAAGGCCCGTATGCGGATACAGAAATTGTTACTCTAGCATAGATCTGAGTAGAGATTTTCATATAAAAATCTATGCTCGAGTCCGGATCAGTGCTTGAGCAGTGAGTCAGCATACGGACCAAATAGCCTAAATTGTGTTTGATATTTTTTTTATCAACACATTTACAAAATATATCTAACATTTATAAAATTGTTTTATATCAAGTTAAATACTTTGACAATTCCTGGATTCAAAATGATTTGAAACATTGCTATTTACAGCTTAAAGCATAAAAAATACAATCAATTATGAGAAAATGGGGACACATATTGAGCGTTTAAGAATTCAAAATTAAAACAAAAACAAACCAAGTAGAAATATACATAGCCTCAAAAAATCTAACATAATGATCACGTCAAACCAACAAATCAGAATATAGTTTCAGAAGTAAATTACTATATCGGGGATTCTAAACGTTGGACCAAAGATCTGTCTCATCTGTTAGCCTCGATATAATATCGAACGTTTCAAGAATAAGACCTCAATCGTAAGTCCCAGTATAATACTATAAATGAGAAAATTTGTAAGGATGTATGGATGTATGTTTGTTAGTCTTTCACGCAAAAACTACTGATCCGATTTGGTTGAAACTTGGAATTGTCCTTGACCTGGATTAATACACAGGCTACCTACTTTTTATTTCGGAAAATCAACGGGACGCGAACGAAGTCGCGGGGGGAAGCTAGTAAATCATATTTGCAAAAACTTTAAGTAACGTATCTGCGCTTCGATTCGCCTTATTCAACAATAACACGATCAAAGTCTACTTACAACACTTATCTACTCTTTATGGCAGAAACTTAAACCCTCTAAGGGCCGTAAGATCAAAAGCAGGTTAAACTATGGGTTTGCGTAACTACGATTACATTTGATCGATGGATTAATCTACTGTCATAAGATACTGTTAGAAGAAACTAATCGATAGTTTAAGCAATTGATCTTATGAAATAATCGGAGACTGGAGGTTAAACTCTATTTCGTGGTTTAAGCTACTATTGATCTTACGGCCCTTATTCATTAACCGGGCCTGAAAAAACCAAACCAGTTTCAACCAGTTTTACAATGTATTATAAGTATGTATTTACAAGAAAAAATATGTATTTATGTATTATATCAGCAATCTAGTTCCCATAGTACAAGCTCTGCTTAGTTTGGGACTAGAGGGCGTTGTGTGTAATGTCCAAAGATATAAATAAATAAATAAATAAACCAGATATTGCCTAGCGCCTGAATCCGCCTCTAGGGGAGCCTCTACACCGTTTATGAATTCGAGGGTAGAATCTATACACACGTAAGATAAGTACTCATTTGGATCAGAGATAGCTCAGCTGTAAATCTATATCTTGTAAATACTGTATTCGTTTTAATTTTCAGAAACTTTATCATCTTGTAAGGTTTTTTTTTTATACAATATAGGCAACCGTTTGACCACAATCTCACCTGATGTTAAGCAATGATGTGGTCTACGATGTAGCACGGTTACCTAGAAGATACCTATTCACTCTACTCTTGAAAACTTCCAAATTATAGTCATTCGGGAACACAGACAGGTTATAAAACTAATGCAATATTGTGTGGTATTTTGTGACCAAACTTGATCAGATAGATTATACCCATAGTACAAGCTTTGCTTAGTTTGGGACTAGGTGTTGTGTTAAATGTACGTGAATATTTATACTTTAAAATAATAAAATTTAGTAAATAGCTACATACATTTAGGGCCGTATTTTCATTGATTACTTAAGCATTGATCTGAGTCAAACTTTGATTCCGAGTGTCGAATATTTAAATAGAGCTCAGCCAACTTTGAAACTATACTCAAGCATCGTGATCTGTGCTTCTGTAATTTTTCTAAGAAAAAACGCTTGGGTAGAGAATTCGCTGTGTTTTCGGGATAAGAACGTGACTTGAGTCTCGATTTATATCTCGAGCTAATGTTGGTCCGGGTCAGTGCTTGAACAATTAATTACATACGGGCCTTAAATTTGGAGAGTAAGACCGGAATACCGAAACGTCGCTCAGATTTAAGCACGACTTAAAATTGCTTTGACTCTGTTTGATATTACTCATTTGTAAGAGATGGCAATAATTTAAGCGTGAACTTAATTTAAGTGGCGTTTGGGTATTCGGTCGTATGACTCTAATTCTGATGAGTATAAGTAAGATCAAGGCCTCCGTTCTAGCTTCTATACCTAGTCTACTGTCTAGTTTTTGCAATGTGTTTTTTAAGATCAATATGACTTTTAGACCATAATATCAATTAGACCACAGAAGTATCCACTATTATGGAAAAATAAATTTTACAGAAAATCAACAAAAAAAAATGGTTTTACACGAATCTAATTTGCACGAATTAATAATCATAGAAGAGTAATTCTCTTAAATAGCTAAGATGGATAAATCTGAAGGGCAATTTATTTAAATCTAGTAAAAATATCATTTTGATTCTTTTGAAATGTCCTAGAGGACATAAAACAAAGGCAACAGTATCCAAATTATATATTTAAAAAAAATTACTAAGAGAACTACCCTTTAGCAACAATGATAGGAACATTTAAAAGTAAGAATGCATTACCAAATGGCTTTTTTATAATAAGGTCTTTAGAAATGAATCCTTCGTCCAAACTGTATAGACCCACAATACGCCTGTTTTAATTGAACTTGAGATCGGTATTGGATCGGAATTGTTATTGGTTTCAAGGGTCCAGATAAATTGGTGGGATAAACCACGTGTTTCTATACATGTTTATGCATTATCCTTTAGTATTTGAAGGTATGTTCAATGCGTGATGACAGTTGTATGCAGACAGTGAGGTATAATGTGTCTGTATGGTAGCTTGTAGTTCTTCACGGTACGCGCGGCGAGACATTTCAGACTGGTATACCTGGAATTATAAAAATATATGTTTAGATCTCTCATATTCGGTAAGTAGGTCCTTATTACCCCCAAATGGGGCTTGTAGGTGACCAATTAGCGCTCTAGGGTAATAATGTAGCTAGAAAAGCCCTAGGGCGGTAAGTAATTAAAAAAAAACACTTCACTCTTTCAAAAAGTTCGCGTACATCTAACCATCATACTGGCAATAGACAACATGCATTCAGCCCAATGACAAAAGATGTGACCAAAAAGTCTAAAAGTTAAGAAAGTTACAAAAACAGTAGTAAATAAATTCTGGGATATTTTACACAACGCCCTCTAGTCCCAAACTAAGTAAAGATTGTACTATGGTAACTACTTATGTGTTGATGTGGTAATCTACCGATGGACACCTTATTCGTTTAGACGTATACTGCAAAAAAACGTGCAGGATAGTGCCGTGTGAACCACGTCTTAGTTTCCTAGTTTATTTAAAATGGAAAAATGCTATGAATAAATATGTTTCCAGTCCGCAATGACGACCAAAACTTTGTCTAAAAAAACGCTGACCATTGAGGGATAAGCCGTAAACTAATTTGCCGCCTTGTACTCACCTGAGGGGATTGACCATAGTATTGAGGCATTGTTGGCTTTGCTTGAGTATCTCCTCGGGCGTTTCTCCGTCGTAGTTGATAGAGTCTATGTGTGCGCCGTGAGCTAGTAGATCACGTACAACTTCCGACGGGCACGGGTTTAGCTGGGAAAGAAATAGGTTGAATTAGTATGGAAAGCAAGTAAACATTCATTTAAGTTGACATACTATGCATATGAGATGTAGGGTTCGTCAACATTAATGTAAAATGCATATACTATGCATATGAGGTGCAAGGTTCGTCAACATTCATGTAAAGTACATATACTATGCATATAAAATGCAGGGAACATCAACATTAATGTAAAATGCATAGAGTATGCATATGAGGTGCAAGGTTCGTCAACATTCATGTAAAGTACATATACTATGCATATAAAATGCAGGGAATATCAACATCAATGTAAAGAAAGACAAACCATTTATTCAACCACCACATAATAAGGAATAAAATATTCCTAAAAACGATCTAAAGAAGAAATGTTAGAGAAACTAAGATAACTAGATACTAGATAGAGGTATACATAGTGGTGAATGGGCCTACAGCTCAGCATATGCTGGCATGCGTTAATGTATGCATGTAAAGTGCACATACTCTGCATATGAGGTGCAGGGTTTGTCAACATTCGTTGAAGTCCACAATGTCCACATTCTATGCATATAAAGTGCAGGGTACGCCAACACGGGTAACTCCCATTTGTTGTATATAGGACTGTTACGTAAAACTTTTTTATCCCTGTAGTTCCATAGTAGGACTATTAAAACTAGCCCATTAGGGCTAGTTTTCGTTTCAATAGTTCTACGAAATGGAAGTTACCAGATATTAGGGATAAAAAAAGTTTTAACAGTTCTATGACGTAACAGTCTTATAGAACAAATAGAGTAGTAAAGTAAGTAAAAGTAAAGTAAAAGTTCATTATACTACACCTGCTTGGAAAGTACCTTGATACCTTATCAAATTTACGGTAGAAAGTACGTCATTGCATATCGAACAAATATGCGGGGAGAAAACGCATCTGAGCGGGAGAGAAAAGTGTATGAAAATCCATTTCTTACGTGGTTTTTCAATTTTGGGTAAGATTATGCGCCGGTAACCTAAATATCAAAAGCCAAAAAGTTTTTACAGTGAGTTTTTATCTCCAAGTTCGCAAAATGACAATGGGTTCTAGCTGTGTGTTGGATGGTGTCGGGCTGGCAGTGCGACCCTGCGGCGCGGCGGCAGGATAAACAATTTGAAAAAAGAACATGTGAAAATTGCAGACGCCATTGGCGCCATTTTCAATTTGTGTGTTGTTTGAGGATTCAGTTTTAGTTTTTTATTTTCCTCGTAGGCGTAGTATAAAGCACTATGTATCACTCGAGAGAAAGTGCGATTCCACTTTTTGTTGTCACTTTTTTGTTCACTACATTTGATACAAAAAGCGTGTAAAGCGGGAGTTACCCGGCAACAGTATAAGTATAATAGAAATCGCACATACCTTGCATATAAGATGTAGCGGCGTGTTTCCGTTAGCGTCTCTTGCGTCGGGCTTCGCCCCGAGCCGCAGCATGAGCGCGATGAGCGTCGCGTTGCACGGCTCTGCGGGGGCGCCGGGGGCGCCGGGGGCGGGGGGGGCGTGCCACGCGCGGCCCCCGCGGCCCCCCGCCCGGCCCTCGGGGGAACACGCCACGTGCAGGGACGACCTGCCCAACCGGACCTGCAATATTTATTTAAGATAACATAAGATAAGATAAGATCTTCTAACTTAAGAGCTCAGCTCTTGTCGGTGTAATTATGCAGTTCTCGCCATTTGTTCCTTTCCAGTGCAGTTTCCTTGACGTCCTTATACGACATGACAGCGATCTTTTCCTTCAGCTGGCTCGTATAGCTTTTACGCGGTCTTCCCCTTCCTCTCTTTCCTTCTACCTTTCCTTCAATGATATTTTTAATCAAACTGTCATGTCGTATGAGGTGTCCTATCATTTTTCCTCTCCGGTTTTCAATAACCCTCATAAGGGCTCTTTCCTCATTTAGCCTACTCAGTACTTCCACGTTAGTAACTTTCTCCGTCCAGCTTATCTTTTCCATTAGATAAGATAAGATAAGATAATTTATTTATTTCATTAAAAGCACACTCTTATATTACATGTATACAATATAGGTGTCTTAAAGTTAACGGCTTGATATCTATATATTTTAATACAAAACCTACACTAAGTCGTAAGACTTGTGATTTATATATCAAACTTTTGATATATATCGGATGTATATCCTAAATATTCTATACTTTGATATTTATAATAGATATCGGATATTTTCGAACTCTGATTGAATCAAACATAAAAATATTCTTTTAAAAAATAAACAAATCTCAAATTAAGAACTTAATAGCATGGTAGCTATAACATACATCTAAAAAATAACTTAACAACTTTACTACAAATCAATGTTCAGGGACTTTAGCCAGGTTATTGCATCGGACTGTAGGTCCATTAGGTAACTCCATGGACCTGGGTAAGAGTGGATGGGACAACGCTGAAAGATGTGTTCCATAGTTTGGTCTTCCTCACCGCATTCACAGAGTGCCGAATCCGTCCAACCCCACTTTTGTCTAAAGAAGTTACACAAGTTACAAGTTGGACCTGCAATAACAAATACCATACTCGAACTGTACAGAGAATGTAAAACGGCTCAAGAGATGGCAAATACTCGACCTAGACCAGAGAACGTAGACAGATCTTAATACCAAATGAGTCTCACCGTAACATTCCAATATCACGAACCAATCTGCTTATGGCTATGTAGCCGATCGCAGATAAATTGGAAAAAAATATACTCGAACTCTTTTTTTTTTTTTAAATACAATATAGGCAACCGTTCGACCACAATCTCACCTGATGTTAAGCAATGATGTGGTCGACGATGTAGCACGGTTACCTAGAAGATACCTATTCACTCTACTCTTGAAAACTTCCAAATTATAGTCATTCGGGAACACAGACGCCGGCAACTTAATTTAATTCAACGCCGCTAATGTCAAAACTTGTATGAATGAATGAATGAAAACACTTTATTGTACGTACGTACACTTTACAAACTAATATGCAAGGCAGATTATATTATATTACGTACTATGGGCGGTCTTATCGCTAGGGAGCGATTTATTCCAGGCAACCTTGTAATAATGTTACCACATTCAGTCTGCTAGTGATGGTACGTGACGGATTAAAACTAAAACTACTGATCAGATTTGGATGAAACTTGGAATATATATTGTCCGTGGCCTGGATTATAACACATTACCCACTTTTTATACCGAAAAATCAACGGGATCCAACGGGACGCGAACTCTTCAGAAACGCCTAGCAGATCTCGCATAGCAAATTGAACTTCTAATCGCAAACGAATTCGCGGGCACCAGCTAGTAGATAAATACTATTGTAATTGTAATTCAAATAATATCACTATATTGTTACTATATGTTTGAATTAAAAGTGATCTTAATTTAATTTCGATACGTTTACGATTATTACATTTAAAGTGATCTTGATAATTACGTTTGTATGTTATCCGCTGCCTTCTTAGGAACAGAGAAAGTTGCCAAATAACAAAGCACAAAATGAGGTAATTTGCTCTGTTTTACTTACCTTAATATCTAGCTTAACGAGCGAATAAACAGCCTTATGAATCTCCTTGGAAACATCCTCAGTGCAGTCCGGTTCTTCCAAGAGCCTCGCAAGCAATGCTGCCAGCTGCAGCGCGATAACCAGAACCCGTTGTAGTGTTGCCAGCGTTTGTTCTCGGTCCATACTGAGCCTGGATTTGAGAAGAATCATGCCGCGGCTGATCTCAGAGAGCGCTTTGCTGAATACGGGCTCGATGTCCTCGAACGTTACTGGAGGGACGATGCGACCTAGGGGTAGAAATTACAATTTCATTGTCACTTGTTAACTTAAATCTTATAAATATAAAACATCTTAGGTAAGACTAAGCGATAGTTTAATGTAACGAAAGCCTAAAATACATTATCAGCTTTATGTAAATACTTTTCACTGACTTTTTTGTACATAATATTTTAAACCGTATTTGGCGCAGCCGGTAGGATCTTCCCTATACTTGAACATATCAACGCTCTCTAGACCCAAACTAAGCAAAGCTTGTACTATGGAACTAGATTATTGATATTGTATCAAATATATACATTTTTTTTTGTAAATACATAGGTACGTACAGTAACACTCAGACACAGAACCAACATCTACGTTTGCCACACACCAATGTTTGTTCTCGGTGCGGATCAAACACACCACCTACAGAACGGAAGGCAGAGCTACTACCGACTGAGCCAGGACGTCGAACTTAACTTTGTCACGATGTCGAATAACACTCACCTCTAAGTGGCGGGCGCGCCCGTTCACCCAACATATACGTGAATAGCTCCGCAAAGCTATACAGCGACGACTGTGTGAGGGGTGATAGCGGTGGTAGCACAGCTCGTTGCATGTCCAATGCGTGGTGCCACAGCTGTCGACACCGTTGGAAGCGACCTGCGTCGGCGTACACTGCGCCGCGGTAACGCACGTAGTAGGAAGTGTCTGGGTGCGCTGGACCTATAAACATATAGCATTAGTAATGTTTGTTTTTGTGACTGTTTGCCACATCAAGTATAGCGAAAAAATATACACTTTAGCCGAAAATTTTAATCTCGGCTGTTTATTAAAACTATTCTTAAAATGTCAGTTATAGTAAGGTCAAAATAATAGTTACATCTGTACGGTAAATTATACGGCTATTGCTGAACCAAAGATTTCCTTTGGTAGGATTGGTCCTTAGGACCCAAGGATGGATTTAAGAAGTGGAGCCACTGCGATTTTTGATGATAGTTTTTTGAGATTTTGGCAGTTTCTGCTCTGGAAGAAAATAGGGTCTAAATCTGTATAGATGCATTAATTTTGCTAATATTCCAAGAAACACTCATCGAAGATGATATAGGATTGAATGCAGAGGTATTGGAGGTGGTTCCACTTCTTAAATCCATCCTTGAGCCCTAAGGACCAATCCTACCAAAGGAAATATTTGGTTCAGCAAAAGCCGTATTCTTCGTTTTTTGTAGTGTACAACTGCAACTATAAGCGCTTACGAGAGCTAGGACGTGAAAAAGTGATTAATCACTTTTTTTTACTTTTACTAAAACCCGTCAAGCATGAGGCATTTTATATTGAATTTTACTATAGAATTTTATTACTATGCGACATTCATAAAATCCCATAGAAATTATTTTTTTAGAAGCACCGTAATGTATTGGTTGCATTTTTTTTTTATAAAGAAATAACGAAATGTACGTAAATGTTCAGAACAGAACAGAAGTCAGAATTCAGAACAGAAGTCTACAATAAATAATGATGGAAAGTTACCTAAGATCCTTTCGCGTATAACTAAAGCTTGCATCCGCATCGCGTCGGGGTCTGCAAGTATTTCCTCCAGTTGTTGCAAATCGTTGGGTTCCACGGCAAAGTCGTACGCCTCAATGCGAGGTATGTCTTTCGGCTTTGGGATCGGTTCATTGCCGTCTGAGGGGAATCTAAAAAAAAGGGAAAATAAAAATAAGAAAGAAAAAGCGTTGCTAAGCGTGTAAATTCTTCGTTCTCACAACTTTTTGCTAAAACTATAGCGAAGGTACTTCATTTGGGTAATTTACTAGCTCACCGCGACTTATATCACATGTATCCTAAACCGAGATTTAGATCTTAGTTTGGAATGAAACACGACAGTATTGCTAGAGTATTTCTGTTTGAAACAATAATAATCAATATCCATCCTACCGGCTGCGCCAGTTTCTCTCAGTCCTCAGTCCACGTAAAAGATATTTTAGATAATATTTGTATAATTAATGTATAAACACAAGGTACTAAAGGTAGAGTAAAATGTGTGTTACCTGTCATCCATTGCGCGTTTCCATAGCGCCAAAGCGCCAACCATATCTCTTCTCTTGTCAACGTACGTCGCGCCAAGCAATTCCAACGCGTCGATTCTCTGTTGTCTAGTAACTAGCCCGTAGTCTGAGTTAATTAAATGCTCTACTATGTGTGTGTGTCCTGTCACTGATGCTGCTAATAAAGGTGTCATGCCTGTAAAGAATAAACATACAATATTGATAACAAATATTGGATTGGACGTTTACAGGCATGACACCTTTATTAGCAGCGTCACTGATGCTGCTAATAAAGGTGTCATGCCTGTAAAGAATAAACATACAATATTGATAACAAATATTGGATTGGACGTTTCAAGATTGGACGTTTCAATTATCGTCACAGTATATCGGGCTTCCAAGCCCGGCGAAGCCTCAGATACTCAAACCATGTATGGTCTTTCGCATTTATTTACTAGTTTCCGACCGCGACTTCGACGGCGTCCCGTTTCATCCTGTTGATTTTCCGATAGCCTGTGTGATAATCCAGGTTACGAACTATATAATAATATATTCCAAGTTTCATCCAAATAGGATCAACAGTTGCAGCGCGATTGAAACACAAACATCCAATGTTTGTGTTTATAATATTAGTTTGATAGGAACTTTCCAATTCGATGGAAATAAACAAAAAACATAGTTATTCCAGTATTGCACCAGGATAAAAGACATGAAAAGCAAAACAAGTCCATGTATTTCAAGCGAAAAAAACTAGATAATCTTTTTCGCTTGAAATACATGGTTAGGTAAAGTAAGGTCATAGTTGACTTTTTTTCATGTTATGAATAAAACATTCAAGTTTTTGCGTACTCTTTTAATTTACGAAAAATAAGTATATAAATAATCTTGTCTGACCTCCTGTGTAATGTGCAGCTGGAAAACTACGAATACATTGAATAAAAACAAGAAATTATTTATTTGCGACAATGAAACGTACAGTACAAAATCTATATAGATATATTTAGTACCAAGTCCCAGAGTACATATTTGAACATTTTGACTGTTTGTCCCATCGGGGGATTGAACCCGCACTGCAATCCAACAGTTTTACAGAATACAACAGTTACAAAATAGTTGTTGCTAATCGTAGGGATTAGCCACAACTATTTTGTCTCTGTCAGAAAAAGATTTTATCAAAATTAATTGCTCGATTTATTTTGATTGATGGTATGCTAGTGGTATAATTTTGGCACACATAGCTATTCTTGACAGACACTCTTAATATATCACGTAAGGAACTAGTGCCTACCATTTATAGTCAGAAAGCGTATAGTAACAGAGTTGACATGTTTATATTGTCCATTGTTAGTGTTCACATTTGGAAACCTTATTTCAGAACCCCGAATCCGTGCATTTGTTTTGACGAGAAATTTTGTATGAAAACCGGATAAGCGCCTCTACCGGAAAATTGGCCCGCTGAAGCGCTCGTAGCCAATCTTAACCGATAATCTAAGTTAAGCAACGTTCTGTACGGTCACTATTTGGATGGGTGGCAAGTTAGTGGCATTTACATCTGAGCGCTTCCGTGCTTCGGAGGGCACGTTAAACTGTCGGTCCCGGCTCTAGCAATCGTTAAGCCACGACGGAGGCCTTAAGGCGGCCTAAAAACTCCGTCACCAGAGTTGGCCACTAGCTTATACGAGCTTGCTTGCTTACCGGAAAATTGGGGAATTGTGCAATTCCCAAAAAAATGTCTCGCTTGTGCGTGTGCTATACTCGAGTCGAAAGTCAAAACAAATGCACAGACTCGAGGCTCAGAAACAACTCATCCTGATACGTAGGGATCTTCATACGTAGGCAGTGGGGGTAGTACTACCACCACTATTATGTCTGGAACCCTCTAGAGGCTATCGCTAAATTTATCTTCTTACCATACGAGTCGACATCCATAGAGGCTCCCTGTCCAAGCAGCAGTTTGAGTATAACCAGCGATCCACTTTCCGCGCAATCGTGTAACGCAGTGTTACCCTTCACGCTTTTCCTGTTCACGTCTGCGTTTAAAGTTAGTAGATACTTCGCGATTCTGATGTGGCCCTTATAGCACGCGATCATGAGACACGTGTGTCCGTGACGATTTGCTATCTCTATATCTGGAAAGAAGAATAAATGTAAGTAATTATTCAGAGGAGTTCCATAAAGAAATTACACTTGTCGTGATAGTAGATGTGGATGGAATATATAAAGGGCAGCGAGTTTTTTGGCCACGAATTGAACTCAAACTATTACAACTACTTTTTCTTTCCGTTCCATAGCGAGTACTTACTACCTATTGACAATCCTCTGCCAAGCAAAGGTCGCTTTCTGCTAGGTACTATAGTATCTTCAAGATACTGGTCTTGGTAAACAATGTTTCATTTTAACGGCATTATTCCGCACCCTACACGTAGACAGTTTAGCGCGACGGTGGTGTAACAATTTGAGTTCAATTCGTGGCAAACAAAATCGCCGTTCCTTTCGTTATTATTTTAATCTACTACCACGACAGGCGTAATTTATTTCTCTGCCTGCAAAACCTACAACAACTCTTAGTCTACAACTTCAAATTCCTAGGCAGACCATCCAGCCTTAGGCTTGCCAAGTCGGTTTCCAATAATCCTATTTGAGTACTATTTGTTGACGTTTGGTTCGTGATGTTGGCAAGTGAACTAGAGAGATTGTGACGTGGTCTTTGGCGTAGTTCGACTTCGACAAGAGTTGTATGACGTCATACATTCTCTGGTTGCTACAAGGGGAGCACATTTATGAAAGAGCATGTAAAATGTCAAAAAGGAATGTAAGTTGTGGCATCCATATTACGGTGGGCAATCGCACCGAAGGTAGAACCGGTAATATAGGTACAGCCAAGAAACAAAAACTGAAGATGGAACCGGTAACATACAGCCAAGAAAAGTTTACTTATCGTAAGATCATGATGTCGAGGGTTTAGTTTCAATCGAACTGGGCGCTTCTTATGAATATTATAATGCTGTTGGTTGAATTCACCACATCGCGGTCTCGGTTTATGCTCAAATTGCCCTGTATGAGATATTTGTGATGCAACGCATAAATTCAGCCGACAAGGGGGCTGTCGAGGAGATTTTTCCTGAATGACTACAGGGTCATCTCTACATACAACAATATGCTTTAGATAGTAATATTAGTTGTTGCTTACCAGCGCCACTCTCGACTAGGAACTTGACTATTTCGAAATGTCCGTCAAAGCACGCGGCGCGTAGTGGCGTGCTGTGAGTTCTTGTTGTGGAGTTTACATTCGCGCCCGCGCGAACTAACAACTTCACAAGGGGAAGGTGACCGGCGGCGGCGGCGCACCATAGAGGCGGAGCGCCCTCTATCGTCTCGCCATCGAATGTCACTGGAAATTGGAAAGAATTTCATTTTAGCACAATATATCAGCTGACATTGTTGAGATAGATATACATAAATATACTGTTTTAAGTAGGTAGTGTTTTTATCGAGTTCAGTTTTGTTAGCTTTAGTTTTAGTTAAGTTTCGTTTTTATCAATAATAAAGGTTACTGAACCTCAGACCCAACCAATGGTTAAACAGATCATAAATAGAAGAGAAATCAGTACATTATCGACTTAGTGACGATTCGGACCAAATATTTTGGGACAAATTCTCCCAATCGTCACTTTTGATTTTAATAATTTTTGTTGTGACGATTCGGACAACTTTAAAAATAGCTGCATTGTACAGTCAGGTAAACAATTTTTAAGCAAAATGTGATATAGCTATTAAGGTGGTTCGATTTCCATATTAATTTATTTTACCAATTTGGGGGAAATTATATTATTATACCTAACAAGCAATTTTTATTTATTTCTTGAATCATAGAACTTAAAATCAAGATCTATTTTTTTGATGACAGCTGTCAAACTTCAAACGCCCATATCTCGGAAACTACTCACCCTAGAGTTCTCGTTCTAAAATCAAATGAAAGGTGTGATCAAGATCTATTTTTTTGATGACAGCTGTCAAACTTCAAACGGCTATATCTCGGAAACTACTCACCCTAGAGATCTCGTTCCAAAACCAAATGAAAGGTGTGATCAAGATCTATTTTTTTGATGACAGTTGTCAAACTTCAAACTGCTATATCTTGGAAACTACTCACCCTAGAGTTCTCGTTTCAGAACTAAATGAAAGGTGTGATCAAGACCTATTTTTTTGATGACAGTTGTCAAACTTCAAACGGCTATATCTCGGAAACTACTCACCCTAGAGATCTCGTTCCAAAACCAAATGAAAGGTGTGATCAAGATCTATTTTTTTGATGACAGCTGTCAAACTTCAAACGGCTATATCTCGGAAACTACTCACCCTAGAGATCTCGTTCCAAAACCAAATGAAAGGTGTGATCAAGATCTATTTTTTTGATGGCAGCTGTCAAACTTCAAACGCCCATATCTTGGAAACTACTCACCCTAGAGTTCTCGTTCCAAAACTAAATGAAAGGTGTGATCAAAACCTATTTTTTTGATGACAGCTGTCAAACTTCAAACGGCTATATCTTGGAAACTACTCACCCTAGAGTTCTCGTTTCAGAACTAAATGAAAGGTGTGATCAAGACCTATTTTTTTGATGACAGTTGTCAAACTTCAAACGGCTATATCTCGGAAACTACTCACCCTAGAGTTCTCCTAGAGAAAATTATTGTTTTTTATTTTTACGTGAAGAACAAACCAACAAAAATACTTTCCATACTTCAATTCTATCAAAAGATATAAGAAAATCTAACACGAACTCTAGGGTGAGTAGTTTCCGAGATATGGACGTTTGAAGTTTGACAGCTGTCATCAAAAAAATTGATCTTGATCACACCTTTCATTTGGTTTTGGAACGAGATCTCTAGGGTGAGGAGTTTCCGAGATATGGGCGTTTGAAGTTTGACAACTGTCATCAAAAAAATAGATCTTGATCACACCTTTCATTTGGTTTTGGAACGAGATCTCTAAGGTGAGTAGTTTCCGAGATATAGCCGTTTGAAGTTTGACAGCTGTCATCAAAAAAATAGATCTTGATCACACCTTTCATTTGGTTTTGGAACGAGAACTCTAGGGTGAGTAGTTTCTGAGATATGGGCGTTTGAAGTTTGACAGCTGTCATCAAAAAAATAGATCTTTATTTTAAGTTCTATGATTCAAGAAAGAAATAAAAATTGCTTGTTAGGTATAATAATATAATTTCCCCCAAATTGGTTAAATAAATTAGTATGGAAATCGAACCACCTTAATGTAACCACACGCTCGCAAAGCAATTTAAATAGCTAAATCATATTTTGCTTAACATTTTTTTACCTGACTGTACTCAACGGCTTCCTTAATTTGATGTTCTCCGAATCGTCACAACAAAAATTATTAAAATCAAAAGTGACGATTGGGAGAATTTGTCCCTAAATATTTTGTCCGAATCGTCACTAAGTCACATTATCATGCTGTAAACCAATTCGTAATTCAACTATTGACCTACTCGTTTTCCGGTGCGTGATAAATATTTGCGTGCTTTGTAAATATTTGCTTCGGTCTGGTTATGAATGTGTACTTATGTGTGTTTGTTTATTCAATAACTTTACGATGCGTCGTAAAGTTGAAATGGTAGTGGCAATACATCTTGTAAAACCAACAACCACTGCACTGAAGAGAAGGTTCTCGAATGAACCTACACACTAACCGATAGACTGATTTTCCTATTATATTGTAAAGTCCGGAAAGTCTGCAAAAAAAGTCTTCGTCCTAAAAATCTGTGCCGTGCTATTGATCATCATCATCATCAGCCCACTGCTGAATGTAGATCTCTCCCAAGACGCGCCACTTAGCCCGATCTTCGGCTCTTTTAATCCAGTGTTTTCGCAAATCGTCGCCCCACCTTACCGGAGGACGTCCTACACGCGTGCTTTTGATAATGTCTTCAATATAACTTCTATACTTACTTGCAAGTCACGGCACATTGTACTTAAAAGTCTTATTGCATGTAACTCGTGTTTACTGTTTACGCAGTAACCTATCATATCAACAACAGCCAATGTACAAAAAACGCAATAACTTTCCAATAGCGTCAATAATAGATTAGCGTGACGCCATATCTACTTTGGTGAATGTCACGGTAGTGCTTTACGAGTTTTTTATTGAATAAGGAACTAATAAAATCATACATAAAGACATAAAAGTCAGCATCTCAATGAGAAAAAAATAAGTAAGTAGGTACATGGATGGTAATTGCTATGGCATAATACCATGGTTCAAGTCAGATTGAGGTGACCTTGACAACGGCATGCTGATTAGTGAAAGTGTGGCAAACATAGGCGTGGTAAATGTATTTCCAAATCGGGACTCATGGACGTGCCCGTCACTAACGATTTCACAGTCGATAAAAGGAGCGTTGATATACAAGTCAAAGATATTAGATTTGGCATAGCATAGACGCAATATAGCGTACGAAATATAGGTATGAAACATTTGGCGCGCGATATTTATTATTTGTACGCTTATAACGTTAGCGACCGTAAAGTCGGTACTGTTACCGACGTTATAATTGCTGTAAGAACATAATTATGAGTGGTTTGATTACTGACTGGCAATCAACGAACAGAAACGTTTCTTTCTTAGTAAAAAACACCACTTAGTTTTTACTAAGAATCACAAAAAGTAAGGTGAACTTTCTTTTACAAAACTACAAGCATAGTCACATGGTCGAGGAAGGAGCTAAACGTAAAGTGTGTGGACAATGATAAACAACGAATGCTATACTACCATTATCATATAATTTAAAAGATGATCCTAGCAGCGTTCGTTATGATGATGGGGCACTTAAGAATATAGTGTACACTGAAACGGGAGCAAGAGCTAAGACAGAATAGACCTAATAAATATAGAATCGCAATGTGACAAACTCATCCTACAAAAGAATATCAGAATAGTACCAACCTGAGCCGGGCTGTTCGATATCAGCTTTGCATCTCTCGATAAGGTACTCGGCGACGTCGTAGTGTCCGTTGCGGCAGGCGATGACCAATGGGGTCGCGCCGCAGACCTTCGCACCCACCAACATGTTTAACTCCTGGACAGAGCGCCAACTGTGCAGGTACGCCTAGAAAAAAAACATGGTATCACTCTCTAGGAAGGTGGGTAAAGGCTTTATGGTTACCATCAAATTTAAAAGACTAGTCCAAAAGTTACGAACTAAGTACGGTGGGATCACAGACGGTCACAAAATTACGGACCAAGCAAACTGGGGTAGAGCTAGATACTTTCGGACAAGGAACATATCTTTTTGAATTTGAATTACAGTACAGTCAAGAGTAGTGCAGTTTTGAGCCCACGAATCATCTTGATTACTGCCTGAGTCTCTATGTTTAACAGATATGCACTACTCTTGACTGTACTGTAATTCAAATTCAAAAAGATATGTTCCTTGTCCGAAAGTATCTAGCTCTACCCCAGTTTGCTTGGTTAGACTACAATAAAACTTATAACACAACTCGATGAGCAACTTTACACCTTTAAAGAAAATGAGATTACAACAGTTACTTCCACGCCACTTCGAGTTAAATCCTCATTATGTTAATGTTATTAATGTGTTGATTATCACACAATTTAACAGTCATAACTTATACCCTTTCTCGCTCAACCTGCAAACATGCTTTGCATATTTTATGTAGGTAAACTGAGAGTTCGCACAAAACTGCTTTTAATTGTAAAATTATTTATTTAGGTTACTAGGTACAGATATACTAATGATATACTTAGTGATATCATGATTTACGATTCATAAATTAGAATAAATTATATTTTAAAGTTGATGTTTTTTGGTCGATAAGGAGAGGCGAGGGTGGGGCGACGATCTGCGAAATGTAGCTGGCAAACACTGGATGGGAAGAGCCGAAGACCGGGCTCAGTGGCGCGACTTGGGAGAGATCTACGTACAGCAATAGACTGATATAGGTTGATGATAATGATTGTCGATAAAGATAAGAGCGTATAATATAATCGAATTTATATAAAAAAAATCAATGATAAAAACTCAGCACATGCTACGAACGAGCGGTCAACTGAGGACGTGTACCGGCAAAAGTGAAATTTCGTACAAACGCTATGCAACGTATATCATACGATATTATAATAACAGCGTTTGGTAAGTGGCCGGTCCGTGGCGCAACCAACGCCTTTACCGGACTCTTACAACACGCCGGTAAAGTACATGATTATCTTACAAACAATGATATTACCCTCTGGGGGCTAATTTGGACGCAGGTATTGTGGTACATGCATTTGAATTCGTAGCCAGAGACGTGTCGAGTGATGCAACGAATTCTTACGAAAATCTACATCAATATGCATTCACTGCGACGATGCATGGCAAAAATGTTTATACTTCAGAGAAGAGAATAAGTAATTTTGAAGTGAATATTGCATCAGATTTTTTACTTTTATTCGGCATTTAAAAGAACACTTCGGTAATCTGCTATTATTATAATTGGTTTTTTTTTCTACACCTTTTTTTTTATTTTTACACACATTACTATACAGTTTTACGTTTTCACATTATTATTACCTATACAGTTTTAAGTCTACACTTGTTTATACACTTATATTTATTTATTATTCCTATCACATTTTTGAATCATAGCATTGTTTTCTTTTTTTTGCTTTCCGAGCTCCTACCTAAATTTGAAAAAATATTATTTTATTCTAAATGCATGTTAGCTACTAAGTTCCACATTATTTTAGCTAAGTCACTGTCGACAATAAAAAACCAATCGAATGTTTTAATTAGGAGAAGCCACTGGCTCCGTATACTAGTTCGGGATCCTATGGACTCAAATACTAACCTTTTTGTAACCTTTTTTTATGTAAAAGCATATAAATTTGCATTTTCATTTTGAAAATGAATATTTTTTGCAGTAGAGTAGAACTAAACGATTTCGACAATTATCATAATATGTACTAGTCCTGACTCCTGACTCTACGCTGGATACGGTAGGCATGGATAAGTACCTAACTAATAGTAGCAAAACAAACAAACCCAGAAAAGGTTCTTATAATATGCAAGCCCTGAAAATATATATATTATAAAAAAAATACTCATGATTCACATGAATGAAGGCCAAAGTAGTGAATGTACAGTGAATGATTAATAGAAAAACCAAAAATACCGGTGCACCACCGTACCGCCTTGTTGACCTTGATGTTGGTGTTTACTAGCTGGTGCTAGCCACTTAACTTTACCATACGCGGAGAACGGTAAAATATACTTTCAGTGTTCTCATTATATTTTACGCAACAGTAACTTGGGTCAAGGTACGTCTAATGTAAATAGGTTCGGCGTTAAAAATAATAAAAAAAAAACAGCAGACTAAGTATATAATGTTATAGATATTGGTGCACTGTACT
The DNA here is from genome assembly GCA_947507515.1 of Eulithis testata. Taxonomy (NCBI): domain Eukaryota; kingdom Metazoa; phylum Arthropoda; class Insecta; order Lepidoptera; family Geometridae; genus Eulithis; species Eulithis testata. The sequence goes on from OX382209.1 coordinate 2,331,750, forward strand.
GTAAAAGTAATATACGTCCCTGTACGCGTACAACGACCCAATTTTATTTTACCTTAGGATATCAATTTAAATGTTGTGCTTAATACAAAAAAAGTAATAAATCTTTTTATTATTTTGTGCATTAACCAACAATTGGATGTATAATTATGAAATGAATAAATCGGCCAAGCACGTGTCAAACCATACACATGCAAGTGTTTCGTCCAATGTCAGTCAGTGCTTTATCAGCGTAACTAATAGTATATTATGCAAATATAGTGAATAAAAGACAGATTTAAAGCGAGGACCATAAATGAATTACGAGCAAATGAAGGATTCTAACGACTGAATCAAGACCGTAGGGAGTAATTCATGATTCAAGTGAACTAAATCCTCAACTCAAATCAAATCAAATCAATGTGAGTTCAATCCTGAACGACGTGAGTGGTTCATAACTCTCGGTATAAATCCGTTTTATTCAAGAGTTGCATACTATACATTAATACCATGACTACGAGAAAAAGAAAGATTGGAGGTTGGAGGCAAGGAGGTTGTATAGCATTCGCTATACAACCTCCTTGCGCAAAAACAATAATTAGATGGAGGTCAAATATATTAGTGTGTTCTAAATTCAAACACCAAAACAGTGATTAAAATAAGCTTTTTAGAGGGGGAATGGTATAAAAGTAATTTTCATATGAAGTCGTTAACTCCATACAATCAAGAGGTTTCTTGTCGTCCTTCAGAACCCAGAACTTGTTAATTTATTATAAAAGAATTATTAATATTGAATTAAACGTTATTTTGTTACAAAGTCAAGGAATGAATGAGGATGTACCTATGGTCGTGAAAGATCTACATTTTTAATAATACACGTTTGGAAATATAAAGGTCAAAGATATTAATTCACATGTGTAAGACCTGGACTTGCAAATATAATAAATAAACGAATTTTTTTTATCATAATTTGTTGTAATTGAAACGATTGTCATTTGTAAAATGTAGAGCACGAAGACACATTTAACCAAAGTTCCGTGCATTTAACAAAATATATCAATAGATTAAATTTAAACTATTGAATATTTGAAAAGTGAGTCATGCATAGTACATATTGCATTTCACAATGAGGAAGTTTTTCGAACTCTTACATAATTGATGACGGTGACAATTTTACAAGTTCAACGTGGTCAATCTTACAAAATAACAATAATTTGTAGAGCTGAAAGGCAAGAAGCGAAACTAATGCCTCTAAGAAAGACAATTATTTCATTGAAACGTAAAGGCAAGAAGCGAAACTAATGCCTCTAAGAAAGACAATTATTTCATTGAAACGTAAATTTAAAGGTTTTAAGACAACACGGAAAAAGAACATGGAATTGCTTTCATTGAACGGTTAAATAGTTGATAGAAGTTTATGTTCAATAAAATCAAACATAAGGCAAGCTGACAGGCAAATTAAAGTAAATAGGTACTCACCACAGTAATGAAGTAAATGTAGACTTTGTTATTTTAACAGATTTTTTTGGCAAACGTTAATGCCCGGGAAGCTCCGGGTGATACTAAACCTGAGTCATATTACTTGAGTGAATAAATACACGAAAACAATTAAAATTCATCGAGTGCAAAGGATAAAGTTCAAGATATTTCACAATTTTTGATTGTTTCGAGCGACACCGGTTGCGTCTCGAGGACACAGAGTAGGTACTCACATTAGTCCAGAAGTGTATGGGTCCAATTTTTACCCGACTACGCGCAGCAAAGAGGTTATACTAATTAGCATCGCTATAGCGGTTCAAAGCTATGACAATATTTGTAATGTTGATATTGGACCTAACTTATGTACACAAACATCTTACTGAAATATGGGACTGTTTCAAAATCGAAACACTGATGACACAAATAGCAAAAGTTATCAATGCCTTTACTGATACAAATAGTACGCTAGCTGGTTAGTGCAACAAAAGATAAAATAATATTATTACTTACCTATCTACATTTTTTTTTGTAGGTGAATTCCTTGAATCACCTGTGTTGTAGAGTGTTTTCTTTTAACTCTACCAACTAAACTTTATTTGCATTTAAACTATTTTAATATCCCATATTATACAACTTTCATAATGTTATGTTATTGTTAAAATATGATCGTACTTAATACATCTGACTTGTTTTACTTTTATGAATAAATTATTGTATTATATTGTATAAATTTTATACAAAAATGACACATACAACTAAATATACCTTTTTTATTCTCCTCAGCAGTCTGCGCTGTCGACGCAGCAACGTTTTGCCACAATACCGCAAAGTCTCAATCCAACGACACCTGACCGGCATCAAGTCCCAAACACCAGTGGACATCGTTCAAAACATCACTAACACTCTTTGTTAAAATATCACTGAGTCCACACTTTGGGATCTACAGTTCATTGCCAATTTTAGTCCTTATTGAGCACCAATTATGAATTAATTTAATTTTACCGTAGTAGTCTAGCTATGTTGACTGCATTAATGGAAATGAGGCTTTTGATCATTAAGACAATGATATTGTAGCCAACGAGAAACGAGCTCCACTCCCTTGTTGAAGGACGGTAGTTAGTCAGAAAAACCACAGATAAGCTCAATACTTATGCAGTTCCAAGAATAATAAACGACGGGAAAACAGGATTGCTCCATCCACTTGTGGTCTATTTATTTTCCGTAACCACATACTTTACATTCACATCGACGCAGGAGATACAGAAACCGACCCAATATACTTGAGTAAACACAATAATCATAAGCGGTTCTTATTGATCAAGTAAACTGGGTTTTCCATCTTACAGCAAATATGTACACAACAAAGTGATGATCTGAATCGCAAATACGTAACGAAAGATTACGCATTCAATGGGATTTGTAGAAGACCTCAGTGGAAACATTTTAGAGTAAAAATTTATTTCACACACGATGGTCATGTTAATGGCCTTGTTGAATATAAAATTCCTAGTTTAAAAGAGAAACCCGATGCATTAGAAGAGGTAGCTAATGCATAGAAACATGTTTTCTGTTTTCTCTTGGGTTTCTCTAGTATTGTAAGTGTAACTGGAGAACGAGTGCATGCTATGATTGTCCATTTAAACGAAACAACAAACGAGTGGGTTGGTGTAGATGAGATCAAACACTTGTATGTAGGTATTATTATTAACACACATAAACAGGTATACTTGTATTTAGAACTTAAGTGTGATATGTAGGGTGTAATATAATGATCTAGGCGTCATAGATAACACAAAATATGGAAATATGTGAGCTATCTGCACAATTATTCGTAATATTTACTTAGATTGGGCGTGGTACGTTACTATAAAGTTAACAATCGTGGTTTTTGTGAATATTATTCATTTTTCACTAAAGAAAACGCCGATCACTCAGATAACGAAACCGGTTGCAAAAGTATTCATATTCGTATCGAACAAAAAAATCGAAGTGCGTAAGCAAAATGGAATATATAAAATGTATAGTAAGTTAATAATTTGAAGGTACGGTCGTTGACTCGCGAACTGCTCATTAAGTTGGAATATTCGATTTAATATCCGGATTCTGCTTTATTTTATCTGAATATTTCTAGAACGACATTGACGTAGGCTTACGGAATTGTTCTTTTGCGGACTTTTCCATGAGACCGACAAATCGATAGATTCATTATATTCTCGTTATTGGAATATTAGCAAACATGATAAGAATCCATTAGTTGTACCAGTAGGTGTACACAGAATGCAAGAAATAGGTATATTCTATTGTCATTGGCAGTATAATTTATTTAATATATGTAAGTGTTTTTTTATAATGTAGGCAATTTAGGTCTTTTGGTATTAAACAGCATAAAAAGTTCTTCGTGTGTAAATGTGAATGTACTGGTAATAATAATGAGTTACTAGAATATAATAAATACGCTAGTGCTCAACACGCTATTTATCACAATTGCACTAAAACAACTGAATGAAAAATAAAGAGTAGACAACTATAATAAGTGCTTGTTATTTTCTGCACGAAACTACTGACCTACAAGACAGCCTCAATCAGAAACCTGACAGCAAGAAGGATTGCTTAGGGAAGTTACACTCAAGATCAAGACAGACATAAATTTTAGAAGGCAAGATTCGACCTCAATTTCTAAAGTACAACAAGAACACAATAGCCAAGCACCTAATAAATTATTTTAAATAGAGCTAAAGTATTCCTCGAGGCAGACCACCAGCTCGATGGTCAGACGACATAGTGAGGGCGGTGGGAGAACAGTGGATCAGACCAGACCGCACCAGACCGCCAGGCGTGGCGCGATAGAGAAGAGGCCTTTATTCATCAGAGGGTGATTAGATAGATAGATAGAGCTAAATGATATACAAATACCGCTTGAAGCCTCCGTGGTGGTTGTAGAAGCAGTTAAGAGAAAGAAAGAAGCAGGATAGCTGAACAAAATGATAGCGATTCAAAAAGTTCAGATATTATTCTCCAAGGACAGATCCTTTTACCGTGTATTCAACACCTGAGAAAAGAAGATGATTTTGAAAGTGAGGGCTTTTACGTTAAAGAGATTTATGGCTTAGGCATTGATAATAACCAAAAAGTAGTCCATGTCTTACTTAAAACAACCTGTACTTGGATAAACAAGTATATGGTAAAGTTAACCAGATATGGTAAAGTTTATACGTTGTGTATGTGTACACAAAATGCGACCACAGCGGATGTTTGTAAACACACACGGATTTAGGCTTCGTCCGGACATCCACTTGATGAACTTAAGTGGTCAATATTAAGACAAATTCAAGGAAATATTATTAAGCTAGGAAGTAAATCAAGGAAAACAATGATGATACTTTGCATTCTTCAAGCGAAGACATTTATTTAATGTAACATCTACTGTTCCGGGCTATTGTCACAATAAAACAATCACGATTATTATTACGACATCATAAAACCTTGCTGCAATACCTTTTATGGTCAAAAAGTTTATTATCTTTGTGTTGGGGTCAAAGATACTATAAATATATCTGTACGCACTGTATGTTACTTCTTAGGACAATGCTATGGAGAGAGTAGAAACGAGACAATAAGCATAACTAATGAGGTTTCCCAACCATTACTTATATTGAGTGTTGAACTGTGACATGAGTATTAAGAAATCTGACTCAGTAGCAGAAAAATCAGCAAACTATAACGTAGTTTAGACACCACACCACCAACAATAAATAGGCTTTTGTGAAAGTGCAAAATGAAATCGAGGTAAAAGTGAATAAAACGAAAAGAAACCACTTGGAATTTACAAACTTGATAATTATGAATCAACGGTACGTAACCAAAACCAAAACCACTCTGATTTAGAATATCAGAAATGTGAGGCAACTGGCACGATAACATCAATTATTCGCCAAAAGCGGCGTAATGACCGCATTTGCCATGACCCAGCATAAAGAGGTTTTCATCACTGCACACTCCCGGTTGCACAATCACAAAGCACCGTATCATGCACAGATACCGTTCATACAATCGCGTGGCGGGGCCGTGCGTCCGAGATGATGGCCAATGCAGCACTGCAACCAGCGGTCGCGGCAACACTCTTTCACCGAACGCTTACACAAGAATTACGTAATGTAGCTTTTGCCTTTCCAATGCTGCAACTGAGTGTAGCAATTGCTGCTGGTGATAGACGTCTGCGACTGTTATTGTATTGATATTGTCGGGGTCAGTAGGATGGGCGTCGATCTGTGACCTCGATTATTATCGGTTATAAGATTTTCATATATTAGCTCTCTTTTTAACAGACTTCAACAGCTAGGTAACAATTTCACCTACAATGTCATTGAAACTCTTAAGAAATGGAAGGTCTAGTTTTACTGGTATTAACAGCTTTAAAATCTACTATAGCTCAAATCTATTTAACCTAGAATAAAAATAAAAGTAACACGCTGGAACGCCCTAGTTAACATTAAGATCGTTAATGATAATTTATCGAGTGAGCGAAGCGAACAACCGCTTCGCTGACTCGATAAATTATAACTTTAATGCAAAATGACATTAATTTGAGAGGGTCCTTTCAGGGCTTGCCGTATTTATCATACACACGTTATAGATTTTGCAAGTTTTTGAATCGAAAAAAGGTTTTAGGTTTACCTTCATAGATGAGTTTAAATATAAAGTACTTAATAGGTACCTACGAATATCAAATTCATCAAAACATTGACTGCACGTGACTTTCTCCCTCTTAGGAGTCTTTGTTGGATATGTTCACAGAAACAATAATTGTTTTAGTAAGGTTTCTTGCCTACAACCAACGTGAGCGTATACGGCATAACTACGGTTTATTCACTAATTTCTGACATTGACTGTTGACCTTCGAGCGAAGAGCGTTACAGGATCAATATTAGTTTAAGTATGTTGTACCTACCTTCGTCATACGGCTTACCTTACTTACTTATTATATAAGCACAGACACTTTTTTGGTATTTTATTAATTAATCGGCTTCCATTCCAAGGTAAATTATACCTTGGTAATGCCATGGTCATTGGTAGTAATTATGTACATATAAAAAAGTAATTGTGATGCTCTTGGAGGAAGTAAATTTATTGAGTCATATTTTGTCGTAGTCTCATAATGACATGGTATTTAAAACAAATATTTTTTTACGGAAAAAAATATTATGCAGTATGCAAATAAAAAATTTAACTGCCTATGTACTATTTACGTTTTTTTAACGACGCTGACAAGCGTCAAACAACTTCTCGCTCGGACATATAACATTTCTTGAATATATAAAATCACTGAAACTACATGAAAATAGCAAACAAAAATAAACATTGATGTTAAAAATAAATAAATAGTACATGTAAAATTACGAAATCCAAATTTAGTTTTGAATACTCATAATTTTCAAAATCGATTAAACGTGCATCCAATTACCCAGTGATGTGAAACAGTGTACCAGTTTGACCAGCGTTACCAATGTTGGTTAACTACTAATTTGTAATTTAATTATGTAACTTTCAGCCATTCACCGACTAGAGATATTGCGAATTCGATCATTTGGCTAAAGAAAACCAGGCCAAACGAATGTAAAATAATAAATACACATTACGATGAAGAAACTGACAGAATTAACGTATCCATAACAATAAAAAAACAGCTAAAAAAATAAGAAAAAACATGTGACCATGATCTTAGACTACATCGTCTACATACCGAGTGAAATAGACGCGACGGGCACTTAGACACAGAATAGCAAAGACGAACAACAAGTAATTTACGTAGACACAGTTTACTTGAGACTGCGTACTCGATATCAACAATAAGGCTTCAGAAATTGTACAGTACGTGCAAAATCTTTTCATTGATCAAAGACATTTCCTCAATACGTTTTGGAATGTATGAATACGATGCGTGATCGTGACGAATCATTACATCGAGTAAACATCACGGAAAGATTGCTTTATTTGAAAACTGTTAGATCTCACGATAATCGACTGTTGTCGTGGCAGATGATATACAACTACAGAACAGTCAAATTAGGGAAGTCCTACCAGATTTGACTTAATTCAAACTCTGTCCAGCTGAAATATTAAAGAAACGAATGTTTACGATACGCTTCAGCTAAAGCTGTCAAATCCTGTATTAGACCTACAGATACACAGATACACATATTATATCAGATACACACAACGCAACAATTACACGCTTGACAGATTATATAACTAGAATAAATAACGAAGCCAAAAGTGAAGAACCTTGAAATAGTAAAAGTGGTTATTGACACCATTATAGAGAACGTTTTCATCAAGTACAATTATATAAAATGTAATATTTTTAATATTGCAATCATGCTATGAAACAATTTCACATCTCTTAAACATAACAACAACAGTGCAACAATATAACAAATAGTAGGTAAATTTGGGAAAAAATGTAATCCCCGACCTAGAAAATCTCGTTGGATCCTCTTCATCATTGTTGGTACTTAATAGCTATGTAGCTATAACATAACATGTAAAAAATAAGTTAAGTTATTTTTTAGATGTTATGTTATAGCTACCTTGCTATTAAGTACTTAATTTAAGATTTGTTATTTTTTTTTTTAAAGAATATTTTTATGTTTGCGCCTATTGATTGTCATACGATTAAATAAATCATTGTTGGTCAACATCAGAAATTGGAGTATGGACTCTCAGTTCGTAAAATCTGAACACATTGCGATGAACTAATTATTTCAAACTGAAATTATGCCTGAGATACTTTAAAACTCGTTTTCAGAGCTGATGAATATCCTCCTAACTTGGAAAAGGCTGGTTGAGGGTTAAAAAATGTATAAATTAGAAGAGAACAAGCAACTAAGAAATAGTTAATAGAACTTTGCAAAATTTACCTTGAATTTAAACAAGAGTATGGTTTTGGACTGCTCGAACAAAGGTATAATTAGATTTGTTTAATTAACTATGAAGGTTGTCTGCCTTATGATAGTAAATACAAAACTAAGAACAGAAAGAACCACAGTGCAAGTAAATAATACTGTACAAAGACAGCAATAACCCAGTACAGTACAAGACACGGGTACATAAAGTACAGGCTAGTGGAACATACAAGATACGTACAAATACCATGCCTGGGTGGGAAAAGTCAATGAACTAAGGCAGAGGACACATCAGTTTACAAATGGTTGCTTGTCCGTCACTAACATGCATCGCGTCGGATGACTGGTTATTATAGAAGTATGGTGTAGCATGACGGTAATAATAAGCGTTTAAAATTTAACTAAATGTCTCTGCCGGAAGACCAGCGACGGTCGATCGTCATATGCTGAGTCAGAGATTGTTTTGCGACACGCGTTAGTTTTTCTTAACAATGTTTTAGTTTTAAGTTATTTAATTGTATGCTATGTCTCAAATAAATAATAAAATATATTTTTATAATTTTTTTTTTTTAATATTATATTCAAAATTTTGAATGCACAATACACATAAAATACAGTAAAAAATCAAATGCAAGAATAAACATTGCTTATTTAGGTTCCCAATTTTCATTGTGGAGTTTTAAGATACATACTCGTATCGTTCGTTCGTTCGATATAGATCGATACCTACGAGAACCTAGTGTCTAGACAAACCTTACCTAGGCTTTAAGGCACTATTTAGTTTTTTATATGTGTTATGTTATAAATAAATAAAATAAATAAATAATATTTATAAAAGTATATATAAAAATAAATAAATAAATATTCACGGCCATTTAACACAACGCCTTCTAGTCCCAAACTAAGCAAAGCTTGTACTATGTATATATATGTGCTAAATATAGTTTGGGATTGCCTCTGAACCTCAATGTAGTACATTGCCCTTAGAAACTTTTACGGATCTTGAAGACAACGTACCAAGACATTTGAGTGATTAATATTACCATGCATGGGGATTATAATTGGGACAATCATATTTTTCGTACTGAAATAAAATTATGATTTATTAAAAAGTTTACTTTTTAATACGCAATAGGTGCACGCTCTTTTCGAAACATTTCACACACACGGCGAGACCAAAGCAAACATGCACTTATCTTGTGAAACTTACACATAAAAGCTACCACTGTTGCATAAGTACTGCACTGTTGGTCTTTGTTCTTTCAAAATCAGAAACGCATATAAAGCAGCTTGCAATTCTACGAAGATTTGCATAACCATCAAAAAAAGAAAGATTTGAAATCCTATCTCGAAATCCGCTTCCAAAAGAATGATTGAGTTACTCGTCAACTCGCGTGCGTGAAACTCACGAGGGCGCGCGAGTTGTCACCTTTTTGAGCACAGGTACTATAACATGCACAAAAGACTATGGAAATAACTAGTACACAGCATCTCCTTATTGTTTTCGACCAAAAAACTAGAAACATTTTGCATGACAAATTCCATGAGGCGCTACGAGGCCTACTTTGCGTTTGCTCGGAAAATTATAAACGGCGTAAAGAGACGAGCGTTCTTATTTTGACTGAACGGGGCCAATGTTATGCATGAGTCATAATGAAAACCGTTTCTTTTCTGTAGTTGAATATAAAATGTTAATTTATCGCTTTTAACATTTTGTGTTAGAAAAGACTTGTAAACAGACGACTTGTTTATTAGATTTTTACTCAGTTTATCAGTTTATTTTTAGTAGAATCATTAAAAATTTAGAATTTTTACTTCAAATATTATATCTAGGTAGTCAAGAACAGTTACGGAATTAATTCTGTTCGTATTAAAATTATACGAACACAATGAATTCCGTAATTCATCAATCACGCTAGAGAATAATTTTAGCATTAGTAACCACCGCTACCTATCTATTATAATCATTAAATCATTTAAAATACCTACTTCCTAAAAAGGATGCGCGAATAATAATGAATTCAACGATAATACTTATTGCTATTGTATAGGTGCGACGACTTCCGCTGTAACTGGTTCGTTATAAAAATCGTTTTATTTAAATCATTTAGGGCTAAGAAGGAACACAGTTCATATGAAACCCGTGCTCGACGCGTATGGATGTGTGCAAAAATCGGAATATGGGGAATTGATCTCGTGAATTATGAACAAATATTTCACTTTATAAAGTTACAAAGTCATAAATTTATAATTGTGCAGATAGGACGGATATATTTCCAAAGACGACATTATCGCACAGCTAGTTAAAACATAATAGAGAATTTAAAAGACTTTGTTCTAAGAGCAACACCTAAAAGAGTCTATCAAGATTGCAATACTTTAATTGGTAGGCGTTTTTGTAATATTGCCTCTGCTTATAGATGTATTTAGGAGAAGCAAACGTAAGTATGTAAAGCAAGCAATCTCGTATGAGTTAGTGGCCAACTTTGGTGACGGAGTTTTAGGCCGCTCAGATGTAAATGCCACTAGCGGTCACCCATCCAAATTTGCGACCGCGCAAAACGTCACTTAACTTAGATAATCGGTGAAGATTGAATTCTGCCCTTCATTAAGTATGTAAGTTTCTTCGTTGCATACATTTTGTAACAGACATAGCAACCTAACTCATAAATCATAGTAAACATCCAGTTCTTAGTGAAAACTGTTCTTCTTGTAGGTAACATTTCCTTCTACCTTTTAGAGGGAATACACGTGCCCAGGTAAAGTACTTGTACCTATATAAAAGTGAGCCGAAATAGTAACTTTGAGAAAGTAGAGTGAAATTATGTAGAAAGCTGATTGTACCTCAGCAATGGCTCAAGTGGATTAAACTAATTGCTAGTGGGAGATTACTGTTCTCTTAATTATAGATAGTTAAGGGCGAGGCCAATTGACCGGCGATTACTGCCAATGCTGATACGTAAATAGATGTTTTATTGATAGTAGGTTAAGTACCTACTCTCGCGGCTTTTAATGCTATGTACTCTAGTATTTTATATTGAATTTTTTTTTGTTACACATACTCGACTTCTAGGCTACCAACTCATCAATAAGTGGTACAGTAATTATTCGTATCTGGTCTATCGAGTTAAAGTTTTGATTATTCTAGAACATTTTTTTACAACAACGAAATCTTTAACATCATTAGCAGTATAACTAATTGCAATATTTATTAGGTTAGTTCGACTTGTTTGCTTCCTGTCAAACATGTAACATGATTCGTCAAGTTCTAGTACGAATCCAACCGCAATGCTCATTTCGGTCTGATCTCAAAGGTGACCGAGATTTTGGCTAATTTCAAAATAATGAGCGGTATTACCACCAAGTTTAGCAGTTGATTAATAAACCACAAAACCCATGTTGCTATTAGCTGGTGCAATATTCGGAGGCTCTACCAACTTCATACTATTTGCTCTCTCTGACTCAAGACAGCGATTCTCTTCAGCAAGTTCGTCGCATGCATCATCTAGGTTTGTTGTCTGATGATACCAGGACCCAGACTGAATTCCATTTACCCAGAGGGCATCTTCATTCAACCTATCAATATCAATACAGTCATTTTCCAGAAAATTTCACATATATGCAAGTCCTGATCATATCAAGTTTGATGATTAAATCGTTGATAGACTAGGCCCTATCTGAATTCCATTTACCCAGATTCGCAAGCACCCCTAACCTACTAGCACCGTTGTCAACATCCACGGTACACTTTCCCGCGCGCCAACGAAACCTGATCGCATCGGATAAGCGCTCGAACATTATGTTGCACAACTTAAAATCGGTATGTAATGTAGGTACCAACTGTAGATATAGTAAAACTATATGGTATGTAAATAAATAAGTACGTAGCTACTCATACTTTTGTAGTTGTCATCGTGACCGGCAAAAATTCAATTGACACACACTGCGCAACAATATTGTAATTCAAAGAATGATTAACCCAATTGAATCCATTGATAAAGAAGGTAAACAGACTAATGTAGCTCGTTCTATAAAATTTATCAGAAGATTAACGGAAACCAGGTTATTGTGCAGATTTCAGCATGCACTTTCTAATATTGACGTGGTAGGTACATACTGGTGTTATGGAATATGAAATATCAAGGACATGTTGGGCTTGGACACGCAGTACGCAGTCATTTAATCGTCTCCTATTTAAGCTGTGACCTGATTAATTCAAATTGTTTGATTAAGCAGACTTGTTCAAAAACATACTTACAAAAATAGTATTCAGATAGGTACAGTCTGGTATAAGAGAACACGAAATATGTATCAAGGGCATGTAAGGCTTGGGCACGCAGTCATTATCGTCCCCCTTTTAATCAGTGACCTGATTTCCAACTCGAATGGTTTCATTCTTGAGCTGCACGACTGATCTTCCTTTGAACAGTTTGCAGGATAATAGAGCACGCGTAGGTCGCCATTTGGAAAACTATATTTCAGTACGGTGGCTCGGTAAGCGATGATAACCGATATACAATCTTTCCAATAACCACTTCAAAAGCTATCTGATTAATACATTAGTTAGAAGATAAGATATTTATATGTAAATATGCCACACAAAAGATGAAAGGAAAGATGAATCATGAACACCATGACATTTACATCTAAAACACCATCGAAGGAAAGAGAAAAGAAAAGAAGCTACAAGCGAAATACAAAAGAAATTCTGTACCATGTCATATAAAGATATAAAGAAGATCTACAAATCTTAAATTAGAAGAAGTAATATAAGTAAGGTACAGAGAAAAGGAGGTCAAGAAGACTGCCCTGGAAAGAAACACCTCAAGTAGAATGCATCGAGCACACCGACCAGAGACTTATTTTAAAATTAGAAGAAGTAAGGTACAATGAGGTCAAGAGGTTTGCTCTGAAAAGAATGCAATTGAAAGCTTAGTTACACAGGCAAGAGCAAAGTTCTTAATAAGAAGTTGATATGGTATATTTCAAGTAATCTTGACATTTATAAATTACCTATAAAATACAACACATGCAATGAATATCAATCACTCCAGGAACACGTGAAGTGGTCACGTTCCGTTCTTAAATTAACTTGATGGATCCCGAATTAAACGTGGAAACGACAGATGCAGACGAATGCGCCAACTGGAGATCGCAGCAAGGGATAATCATTCCTTATACTGTACATACCACGCTTGCTATCATCATCTTTCAATCGCGAGATCTCAGTTCGAGGCGAACTAAGAAATCAAAAATAAGGAACGTATATAATTTTATACTAAAATAAGTCATCGAATATTATAGTTCAGTTAAATAAGTTCCTAGTTAGAAATAGATCTGGATGATTACGTACGAACAACTTTCACCGAGTTTCTACCGGGGTGGGTGTCTGTCACAAAATCGTTAAGCAATTGGTACTTACGACACGTTTGATACAATATATTTTGTAAAGAGAAAGAAGGAAATATGGGACGATTTATTGCAATTGTGTAATAGAAAATTATACACCACCTCTTTGGTTTTGGTTATAGAATGGTTCAAAGACGAACATTTGCAAACATTGAACAGTTTATTTCATCTTACCGAACAGATTTATACAAGACGGTATTTTTTTTAATTCACGGAACTGTAACAACTGTTATTTTTGTTTCTGATCTATTAATCTTTTTAATATCAATACGAGCTGACAGGTTAGCTCTTTATTTGGCTACAAAAACAATAAATCGTGACTTGTTTTTTTGCAAAAATGTCAGCAGCATGATTTGGCCATATTAGAATTTACCGTAGACTTGTCGAATGAACCCATTTGTTATAATCTAACTAGTTTTTTTACACCGCAATTGGCGCCAATGTGGTCATATTAGCACAACTAGAATAATTTTAGATTGTTTATCTTAAATTACCTACCTACTTGTAGTTTTTTCATCACAATCTTCAGTTAAGTAAAATAACATTAGCCGAGCTTCGTTGGGTAAAGTTAATGAGAACGGTCCAAAAACCTGCAACCCTGGTGCGGTCATAATCATCTAATTAAACGAACACACTTTTTCACGATACATCGTTATTTTTTATTCTCATTTAAAAATACCGTTCGGCGACCTATCGTAAGCAACCTATAAACTAATTTATATTTATTCCAAGGTCATACTTGGTATAAACAAACACGGGCACTTCTGCATCGTTTCCCTTATCCTACGCTAAATGGGGTCGGCACAACATGTGTTCCTTCACTCACTCCCATTATTCTCTCAATCTACTCCTCTCACATTCATATCATCTTTCATACATCCAACTACTTCTTCGGCCTTTCTATTACAAACGTACTACTGCAAGTTTACAAATGAACCAGACTTCGCCAATTTACCATGACCTCTGGTGATTATGCCGCTATTCGTATTTGCAAAGGAAAATGTGACAATGCCAAAGATAGAGGCTACAGTTCTTTCACTACTGGTGTGTGAGGTGACAACCTACGCAGCGGAACTGCCTATTGTAAAACGATTTCACTTGAGTTATTCATCAGTGAAAGTATTAGGAAACAATGCTGTGTCTAATTTATTCAAACATTAGCATTATCTGTGATTAATGAATCACTCTTGATCTGAAAGTAATAGTTTTTTTTCTGTCCGAGGCGCTTTATCTTCGAAAGTATCTTTTAAACTACTCATAAAATGCGCTGAGATAAGTTTATCTGATGAAGATCGTTACGAACATCCAACGCTCACATTCCTGATCGATCTGATTCCACACCGGCGGCAAAAGCAGAACCAGCGAAGTTGAAGTTTGACTACTCCTGGCTTCTCTATATCGTTCGCGTGTCACTGGAAGCCGTTGTTTGCAGACCATACAAGATCAGTCGTTATGGAAATGTATGGAGGAGCCTGCAATGTTGATGACCACATCGATGATCAATTTTATTCAGTAATTTTATTCTACATACAGTATGTAGTATCGAAATATAGTTAACTTGTAAATTAGTCTTGATCTAATTTGGTCCTTCGAATCTGAGGTAGATCCACAGCTTGTCATTGAAACTCTTTGCGGACACCATCTTCATGTACAGAGTCGCGTCGAAGTCGTTTGAGGTTAGTTACTTGTCTTGATCTACTCTTCGGATCCAGCTAGTCACAGAACTTGTAAGTAAGACTACGTTGTTTGCGAACGCCATTAGCTAAGTGTCTCGTTACGCTTGGAAAAACACTTAATCTAAAAATTAACTGAAGTACAGACATTGCAGAAAACGAAAAAACTTCAGATTTAATCAACGAACAGTTTAAATCTCATCGTGGGAAATAACATTGACCTCTATTAAACAAATTCTATTAAATTACTATTCACATCACACTGAACCAGTTTTATATGGTTTTACTAATATTCCCAGCGGTGAATGAAGTATTTTAATGTACATTGTATTATTGTAGTTCCTTTGTAAATATGTAATTTCATTGTATTTAGTGGTTCTGCCACAGTTCTGCCAGTATTTGGTGTTTCTAAAGATAACATTGGCTTTGGGTGTTTTCTTTAGTGCTGTAGTTTTTAGTGCGCAATGGTTTTTTGTTTACTATCATCTTCACGAGCGTCGGCATTTCGGACATTATTTCATAGTAATATTTCAATGAATAGGCGCCTAGCCTACCTACCGATTATTATTACCATTCGATTGTAGTTAGATCAGTACTTAACCTAGAGAACGAGATTATTTTATTCCTTTGATTAAGTGACCAGTTCCCATTATGCTGATAAGCATGATGTAATAATGAACAAACGTTGCTCTAAGCTCCTTAATAAGTAAATAAAAAATCGATTTATCTTCCTGACATTTTGACATTAATTCA
Source organism: Eulithis testata (assembly GCA_947507515.1). Classification (NCBI taxonomy): domain Eukaryota; kingdom Metazoa; phylum Arthropoda; class Insecta; order Lepidoptera; family Geometridae; genus Eulithis; species Eulithis testata. Next base: position 2,347,942 of record OX382209.1, read on the forward strand.
CTATTAACTTTGTTAACTGTGTTGCTATTGTTTAGTTGTACTGTGATTAATGCGAGCACGACATTGGATTCTAAACTAGGTAAGACGGCGTGACTAGATTTCATTTCTTGCTAATTATAGTATTATGTACTTACCAAAATTTTGTGGTGTTATCTCTTCTCTATTTACTAATCGCAATGTGTGCAGCGCATCCTGGTCCATATTGGTCTATCATAAACTTTAAACTTTGTTAAAAGAATTGTCTTTATAATAATGCTTGCTTTAAACTGTCATATACTATGAAAATCTTTGATGCAAAATGTGGGCATGTTCCAAAATTTAAATCTTTATAAGAGTATCTCTAAAGTCCAATTAAAAAATATAGATACATAGGTACCTACTCAGAATTTTGAACTTCGACGCCAGATACGTGTTTTTAAATGTTTTTCTATATGAAAAACATGTTGGCTTTACGGAAGGCAAACGGTAAACAGTTTTCAAGCGTTTTTGCCACAGATTTTCGGTCAATCTAGCGGTTAACACAAAGTACCGTACCTTTTGTTACGTGATACAATGTAGCGCGCTTTTTTAGGTGGCAGTAATCTAGTAATAAAGCAACGTCATGGTGAATAACTAAGACTTACGGTGCCGAAACGTGGACCCTCACGCAGAAGGCTGAGTATAGAATAAAAGTTGCACAGAGAGGCATGGAGCGTGCCATGCTCGGCATCAAGCTCCGTGTTTCCAATGTCGAGATCCGAAGACAAAAAAAGGTCAAAGACATTGCGAATCGCATAACGGAACTAAAATAGAGTTGGGCAGGACATCTGGCAAGGCAAGGTGATGACAGTAAGGCGCTAGCTGAATGGCATCTAAGAACTTGTTACAGAAACGACGGACAACAGGCAGCAAGACGGGCAGACGCTGTTGCAAACATCGCAAGCAAGACCTGGGTGAGATTAACACAGGACCGAGAGGAGTGGCATAGACAGAGAGGCCTATACCCAGCAGGGTGAACTGGAGCTGTGGATGATGATGATGATAATGAATAATGTTGGCTTTATCTGAATTTAGTTAGTCAAGCAATAAAAATCTTTATCGGCAAATAATCAGCGCGGTTACCGTCCACAGTCCACACGTGCAAAAAAATCGCGCCATGACAATCGCTTGTAGCACGGAAATAGCAATGATTGATTTACGATACATATGTACTTAGTTTTAAGAGTTTTTTTTTTGCAGACTGCCTGGAGGGTTTTGAAATAACTTGTGTAAATATTTTAATGTTAAAAACACTGCTGAAACGGCCACCAATTATATTCTAACTAGCCTCTAGTCTCAAGAGTTTTATAGCATGTTATTGTATTTGGTAATATAAAATACTCTACAAAAGGCTAACCGTAACAACTTTCCACAGTGGTACAGACAGTATATTTTAGTAATATGAACAGTGAAATTAATCCCCTGCTGAAGGCTGTCTCTGCCTCCTTATAAAATCTAGTTGTTAGACACTAATAAATTTATATGTCACGCTTAGTCTGCACCTACTGTAAACAGGTTTGAAATTATACCAATTAATTTACGTCATTCATTACATTATTATGTCATTGTTTCAAGTCTGAGATACAAAGGAGCGCGACAAAAACTAAAACAGAGTAACGAGAGCGAAGCGAGAACCGAGCTTTGCAGAAAGCACACGATAATAAACCTTAGAATAAGAAAAAATTGTTATCACAATAGGTACGGTAGAACTGCAAGCGTCTACGGAGCTCTGAAAGAGCTTTGGCTGGTATAAATTGTCACGCAATATCTCTTTGGGTGTTTTGTCCAAGCACAGTTTTGCTTGAAAAACGAAAGCACCTAATTCGGATGAAATAACAACCAACACCATGCATACGCCAATCTTTATGGTTTGTTTAAAATATTGCACACAGTTGCATACACGTTACATGACTATGTTATGGAGTCGGTAATTGCTTTTGCAAAAATACTTATACAGTTGGCACGTGTTGAGTTCACGTGAAGCTTGTGTTCATAGATTCCATTCCTTTAGATTGAAGACATTGATTGTAGGCAATTACATCAACAACAGCTTAATTGGTAACCGAGCGGGCTACGAGTAAGATTTCGAATTGTTACCTTAGAATATACCTAATGGTCAATTAAGCGATTACTGTGTTTATTGAGGAAAAATCCTCTCATATATCAATGGACAACAGAGTTACCACTTTTAATAGGTAGAACGGTGGTTAGAATATGACATAGTTTGGTTCGCTAAAGGAAGTTGACAAATGCTGATGAAATACAGAAAGATGACGGTTCTCTACATTTGGCGTGAAACAGATTTATCATGGTGATTTACGAGCAAAAACAACCTGCACTGAATGCCGTACAAATTCACCCAACGGTACATTTATGTAGGTAGGAACCAGCATGAGTGCAGGTCACGCCACACCTTAGTGCAGATTTCACGCCTCCTGCACAAGAATAAAGGTAAGCCGCATTACGGGCGGTGAACTTTATGCTCCGTGAGCACGGGTGCGACGACTCCAATCAAAAAGATGGCAAAAACCGTGACTTCGCAGTTCCAATTGCAATCTTCCTGTATTGCCAAATTTTCACAGAAAAAGCTCATTAATTGGTTTGACCTTTTGTAAGAAGCGATACTTTGTTGTAAGTACTGAATTTTATGATCGAACGTAAAGTATTTAATCTATGCGAGTAGGTGTCTATGCGAGTAGGTGTCTCTGCATGTGGGTGGTATGGTCAGTTAAGAAACTTGTTTGACGTATTTAGTGCGTGCGTCACAACAGAACTCACAGGAGATCCAGTTGTAAGGTTTCAAACTTCGGTCAAGATTCAAAACCCACTGACGTTGCAGTTTAATCCTGGAAAATTCGAGAAAGATTCGAACAAGATTGAATTAATCTGGAATCTAATCGATTTTAATTGAACCGACCAAAGTCTCCACTGAGGAGAACTTCAATCCACTTGAGACGATCAGAACGTACTTCGAAGCTTGAAGGTCATCATGAGACATAAAGGGATCACTTTATCTCAGAGATCCCGAATGAGATTGCTATAAAATGTGCGCGCTGATGAGTAGACATTGCGAAATCATAATATTAACTGCACCCACATATTTCTTGTAGAATTCTAATCATTTATTTCACTGTTTACTTGTTAGCAATAAAATTTAAGTTTACCAAATATATTGCTATGTCAGATTGTCGGAAGGAATTTAATGGCTACTTCGAAATATCTTCAAAGAGATCCCGGAGAAGTGATCCCAAAGGTCAGTAGTATATTTATATGCGTCGCATTGCATGTATGTTCTCTAGTTTTCCGCAATATTCGTGTTATCCGAGCCGCTCGATTTTGTAAATACACGAGTAGCCGGTCGTGCTGCTTTCTAGTAGAAACCTTGACCATTTGCAATTTCACGGACATTTCTAACTGCTTTGAGTAAGTTTTGACTAATATAAACGCGAATAAAATCCAATAAAATCATTCAGGTGTAGCTGCTTTCACTTTGACGACGGAAGTTATTGATACCGAGACGAATCAATTCAGAGACGTTTCATTTCACGTCTCGGCAGTTTCGTTGTCGTCTTACATTGTTGAATTTATCGAAGAATCGCTCGCATTCAATCCAGAAATGGTGCTTTCAGCAATCGAGGTTGTCGTTCAAACCGAATGGACCTTTTGTGTTTTGAGTGGAAACGATTAACGCTAGAAACATTAATCATAGCAACAGCCAAGGTTCTATGGCCATGCCTCTTCCGTGGTATCGTTTAACATCTGACCTCTCTATCAGACCTATTTCAAAACATATGTGTGCGAGTGATAGGAATGTGTATCAGTGGTTCCCACATTATATGTTAAGAAAACTGGATTTCAATCGTGCACCATAAAGGGAAAATCTAATTATGCTATCTTCCATTTAAGTCGGTGTTACAGCCTGTATAGGCATGAGGAAACGTGCAATTTTTTATTATAGATAAAAAATTGCACAGTAGCCTATTGTTTACGCGATCATGAGACACGACAGAAATACCATGTGAACTGAGGCAGTGAGAGGGGAACCCCAGTATTAACTCTCGTTACACAAGTTTATCTGAAATCCGATAATAACAATATCCTATCAGGAAAACCCACCGTCGATATCACTTATTGATGTGAAAAGTAATAATGATTAGTGATTGAAATCAATCCTTTACTTTACTGATAAAATATTCGATAAGAGAAGAAATATTCACGGAAATCGCATTTAAAGATGCGACTCTTGAATTATCATCAACACAAGTTGCGATTGCGAAGATTGCATCAAACCATGCGTGGTTTTATTGTAGGGTTAGTCCTTGGGTAAGACTGTAAGACAAAGCGAATGGTTTCAAGGGTATCAAAAATGCCCTTGACTCTTCTAAATAATGTTTAACGTTATCCTTAGCGGTACAATGTAGCTTCTTTTGGTCAAACGTGTATCTTTCGCGACCTACACGGCACAGTGACCTCCAGACCTTGAATACAGCATGTACCGGCTGCGGTGTGCGAATTTAACGATAGTAGGCTTCGTTTGCCCTTTATTTATATGGCTGCTTATATCTATTTCTGACTAATAGGCATAGAAGTGCGTAAATGCTGGCTTGGTAGTCTTATTGTTTTTACTTTTCAGGGAAAACCATATTTCGGCACGACTTTTAGAAGTCATACTGTCTAGAAGTTCATGTTTGGTTTGAGGTCTTCGTTTAATCGAAACGTCTTAGCTATTATTGGTGTACTGGCCTTCAGGTTATCACATTATGGCCTTCATAGGTGGTCCAGTTGATTGACTGACGGTACTTTATCCATATTTTTCCGTTGCACACTGATTGTAAATACTTCCGCGATCCGGTACATGATTACCTTCCGCTGTCACGTCGCGTTGTAGTTCTGATAAGGTAATTAAAAAGTCCCTTGATGATTACAGTGCAGACTACAAAACATCGATAAGTGCTGCAAATGCGGTCGCTGTGCGGGAATGGTACAACAGCATTTCCCTAGTAAAGAATAGTAAGTATTTTCACCGCTGATGTTTGAGTGAAACGCTTACAAATGAGTCACACTCTTGACGTGACCTTTAGAAGCTGCAGCTTGCAAATCGAGTTTGTGTTTACAATAATAATGAACAAGTGCAAGTACCTATATGGCCTGAGATTTCTGTGCCGTTATTTGATCCCAACTCGTCCTATCGTGTCATACTGAAGCTAACCTTAGCAACGGATTAGTATATTTTATCACGATCATGGAAACAGATAAAGCTTCTTGAACCGTTATAGGGATGGACATTTTCTTCTGTGAAGGGAAGGTGCAACTAAAACGAGTCTGAATATTATTTTCTACTTTGGGGACATGTAAGTTACTAAGTATTTTTAAGTCTCCTTGTATTCTCTCTGTCAGACGCATATTAAAGCGAATAAAGGAATCATTATTTAGCTTTGAGAGTGCTGAACCTGAACTTGACTTGGATCTCTTTTAGAAGATTTTCATGGGCCATCATCTTTTTTAATGGTTTTACTTACCGCATCACCACACATCACCGGATCAACTTACCTGCAACAATATGATTTCAATTAATTAAAAGCAACAAAAAAGTAGATAATAGATTCTATTAGACATTTTATTTACTACCCTAGAGTTTCATAAAAATTAAAAAAGAATCAGTAATAAGTTGTTACAAATTAATAGGTGGTTACCTTATCTTCCAAAATCTTTACACAGCTTTTATTCATGGAACATATAAAAAAAAGCGACAGATCAGAAACCGGTGCGACATCCGGCTCAAAGCAATTAACTAAATGGCAGATATTATTTATAGGTACCTATATTTTTATCTTCCACTAGGCAGTTCTACTCTAGGCCAGCGAAGTAACCTACTTATGGATCTAGCCAGCGAGAAAAGCCTGCTTCCACTTAAGACTAAACCTCTGGCAGACCTTGGCCTTAGCAGAATCGCGCCGCTTTGTGAGAAGTAGGTCAAGTGCTCTTTATTCGTAAAAAAATCAATTTATTCAAATCCTCTCCATCCAAAGGTTGCCTGGAAGAGATCGCTATTGACCGATAAGGCCGCCCATTGTACATTTAATGCAATCTGTTTTGTTGTAGATCATAAGAATATGTTTCGGTGTTATTTATCTATACAAATATTTTTCTGCCAACAGCCACCAAAATTGCGCTTACGCAGACCCTTCTTCTCCCTGTTCTGGACTATGCAGATGCGTGTTATTTGGATATAACTGAGGAGCAGCTTGATAAGCTGGAGCGCCTGCAGAATTTCTGCATAAGGTTTATTTTCGGACTTCGAAAATATGACCACATTTCTCCTTATCGCTCTATGCTCAAGTGGCTTCCCATTCGCCTTCGTCGCAATATGCACATTCTTTCCCTTTTGTTTTCTATTCTGTTCAATCCGCTCTATCCCAACTATCTTAAGGAAAGGTTCGAATTTCTCCATGTTTCCAACACTTTTTCTCTAAGGTCATCAGACAATCTTGTCCTCAAGACACCAGTGCATAGCAGTTCATTTTACGGCAAGTCATTCACGGTACAAGCTGTGCGCCTGTGGAATGCTCTGCCAGTGGACATCAAGAAATCGTCATCACTACCAACTTTTAAAAATAACCTTAGACAGTATTATCTAACTTACTCCTATTTTACTTAGCATTGTATTTAATATTAAAGTATGTATTAGTTTATTTTATTTTTATTTATGTAAGTTATATGTAGTATATTTTTATTGTGTAGGTACATTCTTTTGACAGTTTTTTTTTTTTTTTGCGTTACATTGTTTGTGCACCGCCTTCCGTTACCGCTCCGCTCGTTACTTTCCATGCTACGGTTGCCTGGAAGAAATCGCTTTCAGCGATAAGGCCGCCCATTGTACTATACTTAGTTTTAAGATTTTTATGTATTTAATCCTTGTGTACAATAAAGTATTATCTATCTATCTAAATATTATAAAGAGGAAAGGTTTGATTTTTTGTTTGTTTGTTTGTTTGTATGAATTGAATACACAGGATATTCCTAGGGTGGGAGTTAGTGTTTCCACCAAATGTTTTTCTTGGATCAAGTTAAACTTATCTATTGCCTATTTATAGTTTCTTATTTTAGTTTTTACTTTATTTCTTGTTTTTCTGTTCATATTTTTATTGTGGTGCCTGAATAAACGTATACGTATTAATAGGCTCCGAAACTACTGGACCGATTAAAAAAATTCTTTTACCATTAGAATCCTACATTATCCCTGATGAACATAGGCTATATTTTATCCCGGAATTCCCACGGGAACGGGAATTACGCGGGTGAAACCGCGAGGCGCTGCTAGTGTACAATAAAGCGTTTTCAATCATTCACTCATTCAAAAGTTACCAACTTGAGATGTAGAAGATTCATTGTAATCCTTGACTCCGGTAAATTCAGCAGTTGGTGTTTACAAGCGTTTTGGCAAAGTACTCTTGCTAGGTGTAATTATAAACAAAAAACGGAACTAAACACGTGCATACAGGAAATGGTTGCAACGATCACAGGTAAAATTCAAGACGAATTTAGTCAGGATTTTTGCTATTGTGTTAAACGATATGGGGTGTTAAAATCTCTGAGGAGTGCCAAGCCACTGATATAATGTGTCTACTCTAAGTTTTTATAAGGCAGACCTTGGATAGACACCTAAATGCGTCATTCGAGCAAGTATTTTGGAGCTAAAAGCTATAAAAAAACATATTAGCATAGCAAGTAATCTATAGGGCGGGCGGATAATAAGGAACGCAAAAATGTAATAAAAACGAGCACGCTCGAAACATTACTTAAACAATTTATTCGTTTGAATCAGAATACAGCGCAATCAATAGCATCATGAACTCAAACAAGGTCACCTAGAAGCTTTATCAGATACAGTACTTACGAAGCGAATTGCGTGGTTTCTCTACAATAAAAACTAAAATATATTTTATGGTAAGTACAAAAGAAGATTTTTGTGAAAAGATTACATTGAAGAGGTTTCTTGAAATTGCGATATATTATAAAAACATCAATATTCATGTACATTTCACACAACGCCTTCTAGTTCCAAACTAAGCAACGCTTGTACCTACTATGGGAACTTGATTGCTGAAAATTGTCAGCAATCAAGTTCCCATAGTACAAGCGTTTTTGTAAACACATACGTATAATATACCGTAGTAACTTCCAGACATAAGCCTTACATCAATTTGCCACACAGAGGGATTGAACCCACGACTCACAGCTCTCAAGCACGGAAGGCAGGGCTTTACCGACTGAGCTTACTTTTTTAGTAAGGGTAAGTCATTTTAATTAATCTTTTGCCTCATTTATCAAACGGGGCAGTTCTCAGTCTCTTATTGCTGTTGACAGTTCAGCAAAATCTTTAAATAACTTCGGTAGAGTTTTTTATAAGCTTTTTAGACTGTAAATATCCTGTTCAAGGTTTTTTAGACCTCTTTAGGTTTTGCAAACAGCACCTTCTAAATCGTATTAGGTAAGTATAATCTTCAACGTCTTAATATTTAGCAATAAGGTCTAATTTGTCTTCATGAGAAGGAGCTACACAGTCTCTGCGTTCGGTAATATTTCTTTTTTACCGCAATAAGGAAGACGTCGCGTCGACACGAGAACCGTCGATTCACGTTCCATCAAACAAAGGTTCGAAGACTTCGTAACGTTACCTTCCTCGTACTAAATTACAGTGACAAGAATTCTAAGCTCGGTCGTGACGAGAATCGCTTAGTAACAAGTTTATTGTAAAACTCTAGAACTAAATAACGGACGATACGACGACGTCATCTTTGTATTTACAAGCTTTTACTAATGTGAAATGTTTGTTTAGGTACAAACGCGCAAGCTAAATTTGACCCACTTTCCGATGTTCGATTTAGATGGGCATACGTATTAGTCTTCGGCGACAATGCAATAAGATTTAGCTGAAATTTGGCATACGTATTAGTCTTCGGTGACAATGCAATAACATAGTAACAGCGAGCTGATCTGATGATGGAGCCGGAAGGTGACCATGGGAACTCTGTTATAATAACTACGCAACCCCATCGAGTTTGGGCTCGCCTTGGTTTTATTTTGTATATGTGACTCGCAATCTGAATTGGGTAACCTTCCTGCAACCAGAAATATAAACTGTGCTGTTATCAGTTGTTTACTTCCCATATCTAATCTTTTTGGTTCTGTAGCATACAGCACTATTTTTTATTTATGTTTTTACTTTACCTGATACATAATACTGACTAGCTTTTGTTTAATGTTCTTATTTGAATCCTTACTAAAATAATAAATGTGAAAGTAACTCTGACGTCAAAACTACTGAACCGATTTAAATGAAATTTGGTACACAGATAGTCTAGAGCCTGAGAAAGGGTATAGGCTACTTATTGAGTTTAAAAAATTAAAAAGGGTTGTAAGGCGGGATGGGATGTTGTATGGAAGTAATCAAAAATGCTACCCAAAGACACTATTCCACGCGGACGAAGTCGTGGGCACAGCTAGTTTTTAATATATATATATATTTTTTAGCTTTATTTCTTATTTATTAGTATTTAGTTAAATAAGTACTATGTACTTATATTTGTTTTACTTTTCAATTGTGATTGTCGATGTAAGCTAATGTTAATTTAATTTGTTTATAGTTATCGCAATGAAATTAGTGTCTACTAAGATTAAGACGGTCACAAGACGTAATGCGGTGTTTTTGTGACTAATAAATGTCTATAATTATCTATATCTTATCGACAGTGCACTAAGAACGGAAAATACCTAGGCAGGAAATGCAGGGAAGCAATGAATGAAACTTATTCGCTTAGGTTAAATAAGTTAACATTCGTTCAGTTCTTTCAATTGAAATTCTACATGATGATAACGGAGTTCTAGGAATATACGGTGATGATGATACACTGAACGCAAGATTCCAGTTTTGATTGAACTAACAAGATAAAAGGAGGCACCTAATTACCAACACATTTACTGTTTAGTGGATAGCGCCACCATTTAGTGGATGGCATGGTAGGTACCCAGCAAAAGAGGAGAAGTATTATGAAAATACACCTTTATTACGCATTTTTTTTCTCTTTGTAAAGAGTAAATGTAGCAGGGTAACCAACTAGACGGGGCGCAGTGCGGCTGCCAAATATATACACATACATCTGCGACAGAAGCCAGATAGAATTTAAAGAGATTAGTCTCTTTAAATTCTTGCATCGGTGTGAAAACTTTGTAAATAGTGTTTTTCACTTTTTCTTTTACCGTTACTACTAGCACGGTCTGTTATGAGAAAATAAATACTCTGAGAACAATGCCAACAACGCCAATACTAGCGTAAATACTTAAAATAATGGCCGATCAAAAAACTAACCACGGAATGGCTATGCGTGGTATTGGCAAATGAAACACGTCACTGAACAGTTACACGCGAGTCAAAATAAAGTTCAAATATAAAATTTACTCACGCCCAAAACTGCTGTAATCTTAAGTCAAATATTGCTTCACTATTGCGTTGTTGGAAATGGCATTAGCCTCCATGTAGGAGACAGATACTATGCAAGCTTTACACGAGTCCAGTTATGTGCAAACAGGTTTTAGCGCAGGTTTTACTTGATAGCTTATAAGGGCCTTTTAGTCGAAAGGTTGAGAACGAAGCAAAATCTTCAGTTTCGATGTCTTCTTGCCTGATTAGGTAGGAAAGGTACGTGCCCCTGAACGGTATATTCCCATGCCTACTAAAAATGGCTACACCGCGGTTGTCGTTCCGAATGGCTCATTTACTAGAACACCTACCAACAGCCTAAAACCCTGTTAAACAGTTAAACACTGAGTGCTCTTGCAAAAGCCAAAATTGGTGCTAGACCCAGTGACTGGCAGTCACTGGCTGCGTGTAAACTTGCACAAGCCTCAGCTTCAACGTTAAAGAATTGTGTGGTAATAGGAACGCAATACCGTTTAGTTACACCAGTTATTGCTTGCAAATAACTTATTGTAAATACAGTTATCTAGCATCGAATCAAAAGATTCACGTTCTAATAAATTGTAATACCAAAATATCCTAGATTAGGTGCCGCCCGCGACTTCGTTCGCGTCCCGTTGGATCCCCCTATGTGTTAATCCAGGTCACGGACAATATATATTCCAAGTTTCATCCAAATCGGATCAGTAGGTTTACGTGAAAGAGTAACAAACATCCATCCATCCATCTTACAAACTTTCGCGTTTATAATATTAGTAGGATATTTTGGTCGATACAAAATGATCTAAAAGAGTAGGTAATTCTGGTAAAGTAAATAAATGCAAAACATTTGTTGGGTTAATGGACGAGTCATGCAAACAAGTGAGGAACCGCAATTTACTAAACCTGAAAGTAGGTAGTCAGTAAACAATATTAGACAAACATTACCTACAATACCACCTACCTGCACAACCTAGTATGTAAGTCATGCATAGGTATTAAAAATCTATTCACACCAACAGGAAAAAAACAATGGCACAGCAGCTAATAGCGTTCTATTTAAGTTTTAGTCGCGCACAATTTTATCCATTCAAACTAGATTTTATCCGAAGTTCTAAATGAGGAAACGGAAATGAGGACACCGAATAGAAGATTTCACAGGTGTGGAATGTCTAATTGTCAACGGGAGTTTATTTCACCGGGAAAGAGGTCAACAGTCGCGGCGATCTCAATTCATGAAGCTGAATATATCGAAGCCGCATGCTATACCAGTCAACACTTACTAACTCCTTACAGGATTCTGTGGACATCAGAAACATGTGACTTTTACGTGCGTAAAAGTCACAATGCAAAACAGACACAAACATTCGAAGGTCAAAAGTTAGATATATCAAATAGTTCAGAAGATAACAACTCAGTAGCGATTTTGAGAACGATTAAGGTATTCTATGTTCAATGTGAAATCAAAATAGGAAGGTTCTTAAGGTAGATAAAATGGAAATCGTTTAAATAACAATGCAAATTGTTGTCGTAGTGTTGCCTAACGCGTTCTTTTGGCGTTCATCCAACTGAGAAGCTCACAAAAAGTCTGTTTATAATATGACAAAGACCAATTGTAGGAAAACATATAAAGGAATAACAAAACGGAGCTTGTAGCTTCCTCGTTCCATCTTACATGGCCCATAAAGGCTAAAGTCACATCGCAGATGGTGCACCGAAGTACTGAGTCACTGTGGACAAAGAAACGGTATTGACCGGCTGCAAAATAGAAGATCGGGCTGTGGTCTAATTCTGGCGGTTGAGCACAAAGTCCTGATTCTTCGAAGTGAAATGAAGAACACCAGTATTAGTACTTTTACAACGTACCTATATCCTTGTTGTTCTTTGATATGTCTGATAAAAGTAATATAATATGCACTGTGTTATTACGACAGAGGTAACACGCTTCTGCATCACAAAAGCTTTACGTTTCACAAATTACTGTGATTTTTTCGGATTTCCTGCTGGTAATGGCAAATGTTGTACCCAGTACGAGTTGGAAGAGGAAGGAATTTGAATAAACCTTTACTCAGTATTGGGTGGCAAATGTGGCAAAAGCTTAAAGGGTACCTTCTAACTCAGATTGACTAAAATTTTAGCAAGCCCGCAGCAACTGTTTATTTTCAAAGCATAGGATTGAGAGTCTTTCACTCGAGTCTCAAGTCAGACCCAAGCATAGATTTTTTGAACATTGACAAAAATATTTCAGAATACGGGCCTATATGCTGGATGAGTATGCATACGCAGAGCGATGATTCAAGCGCTTTGCACAGCTTAATTTAAATCCGTAAAGAGGGCAACGTGCCGTTTATGCCCATTGCACCATTAATCTGTCCCAGTCTGTATCTAACTGGGCCTGCAGGTGAATATATTCACAAATTATTGTGCGGATGCGGAACATCAAAAGCTATCGTTGTGCAACCGACTAAGATTGCTACCTACATCTTGATGAAGTATAGTTTAAAAGTCAACAAGAGTTCACCGCCAGGAAACATTTTCTTAATCATTAACTTTTTAAGCCTTTGTTTTGACATTTCTCAAACCAGAAGTGTTGTTTCTAAACAGTACATTTATCGAAACTAACGCTTCGTGGGTTAACGAATTCTACAACACGATCCTACTCACCAGACATGTTGATTAATAGATCTAAGAATAAATTCAGTGAAAAAATGCAACCGATTCGACCACTCAATCATCCTAGAACAGAAACCAGAGTACAAACAGATTTCTATAGAACCATTACACTTTTTGAGTTTAGATTAGTTAGAGCGCATTTTCTTTTATCATGAAACTGTGCTAATACGCCCACTGTGCCTGTGTAAACTGTAAATAGGTAGGTACAATGAGGGCAACGTTCTCTGCCGCTTTCCCTTTGGAATTAGGTACAATGTCTTCGTTTATGCATGGTACCTACCTATCTACCTTATAGCGATTGGACTCATCCCCTACTTTATATCGCTTCTCTCTTGCCAAAGTCATATGTTTAATCGGCGTATAATGTTGCAATACTTGTTACTTATACAGAGGATTTGTTTCCGCATTTTGCGTGATAGGTGGTGGCAGTTATTCCAGCCACCCGATGTCCTCCAGGAAAGCCAGCAACTCGCAGACGCTGGTGAAGGCTTTTCTTAGAATGTTGATAGCGAGCACAATGAGTTCCAGATTAGCTTGTAGGTATAATATGTAAGAACTATTCGGTCGAAACTATTTTCATTGGTCTAAGTTGAGAAATGAAATGATAAGAAAATCTAAGCACTTAGTGAAGCGGCCGTGGTGTAGCTTGCTCAGTCAATCTTCACCGATAATCTAAGTGAAGCGACGTTCATATTTGAATGGGTGACCGTTAGTGGCAATTACACCTGAGCGCTTTCGTGCTTCGGAGAGTACATTAAACTGTCGGTCCCGGCTGGCTCTAGCAGTTGTTAAGCCATGACCTTAAGACGGCCTAAAAACTCTGTCACCTGAGTTGGCCACTAACTGATACGAGCTTGCTTGTTTAGCACTTAGTAGGTAGGCAAAAAGGTTCCTCCATATTTTATTGTCAACAGCATCTGTTGCCGTGGAAAGTCTGTTACATAAAGCAAGTGAAATTGCTTCCTTGTCATAGATCATGCAGGAAGTGGTTTGCAGTAAGAGGATGAAGTTATGGAGAATGAGTAGGTGGGTCATTCTCAGTTAAGAGGTAATATGTTGTTTGAAGTGACAGCATGGCATTTTTTTTAATATTTTTAATAAGTATACATCTTTTTTATTAAAACTTTAAAGTTGAAAACATTTACAAAGTGGTTAGTCATTTTGTTGCTTTTTTTTCTCATATTATAAGTGACCAGGGTAAATACTCAGCCGTTCTTCGAAAGTACCTCTTAACTGAGAATAACCCAGAAAAAAAAACTAACAGAAGGACAGCGTCACAGCTCAACTCAGTCACAGAAAGTTTGTGATGGCACGTAACAAGAGTATTGGATATTATTGTAGATGGGTATAAGACTAGACCAGTCAGAGGGCGTAGTGTAGGCATAGTGTAAGACGCCCTCCGGCTAGGTGGGGTGGCAAAGGCGCGTCTTGTACCTTTTATAATATCTACCGTCTAACCTTGTACCTTTTATAATATCAACCGTCTAACCTTGTACCTTTTATAATATCTACCGTCTAACCTTGTACCTTTTATACAGGCAATAAATGTTTTTTGTATTTGTATTTGTCTTGAAAGGGACCTAGGTGTAGCAGTAAACCGATATAGGTTGATGATGATAAGAGTAGAGACAGGCCAAAGTTGGATGGATTGCATGAAAGATGACATGGGTAAGAAAGTAGTGACAACTGAGATGATGGCTGACAGAGGAACATGGAAAACACATTTTTTGACAGGCGTCACAGCTCAATGGCAGAGAGCTATTACCAATAGCTCTCTGCCTTCTGTACTGCACCCTTATTGTGTAACTTGAAATCCATTACCAGTGAAGTTCAAGCCCATTACCACAGGTCGACTCTGTCAGAATTTTTTCGGTATTGCATACAAAACGAATACGAAAGTGACAGTTGAAGTCCAGTCTAGGTTTCAAATGTCAAAATCGAAGCCGATGTCGATTACCACTGAACTTACACAATAAGGCTGCTGGTTTCAAGTCAAGTAGTACCTACCAATAGGTAGTTCTTTCTTCCTTGTTTGAATATGGTTTGAACTAAATATTGTTTACCACAAGTGAAATCCAGTTAGACAATTTCCTATATTTTTATTTTTCTAATCGTACCTATAAAGTATTAGGGTTTGACAGGAGCAGAGCCAGCTCAGTATATTTTCTTTTTTTTCACTCTGTAGTCATTACACATTGTATGTACAAGTTCATGATTACGTGATTGGCATGATAAATGAGTTTGTTCTGAAGCCTAATAGGTAATATCAGTATTACCTTTCGAAAACTATGATACCAAATAAAGAACTTGTACTACACAATATGAAAAATAAATTTACTATAGGTACCTACCAAATGATATGATTTGATAAATTCAAGTTGTACCGTGATAAATGTGATAATACTGTGATTATTCATTTCAAATGAATGCAAAAAGTAGATTGTGTGGTACCAAATTTAGTTAGATTCAATGTAGGTATGATGTAGGTCATTGTAGGTTATGATTGACTTACTGTACTAAGTACCTACATATTTACTTTTATTCATGGCTAGTTAGATTAATAAAGGTAGGTTTATTAAGATATAGAGATAAGTATCTAAAGAAAGATATACTAGGGTAATACTTAGGTGTATACGTTTCAAAGACTACAGGGCAACCTATTGTGTGACCTAGTCCAGCAGATATGAAACCAAAACTAGTTTCCGAGATAGAAAATTTTTGGAGTCTGCATCTTTGGTAAGGTTAGAGTATGTTCATTAGATACTTACTTTGAGTCGCGTAAGATTTCCATCTCGAGCAGCGTTATAAATGACTGTTTTGAAATCCATGATGGTTCTCTCTGCTACGCCAAAAAATGTCACAACAAAAATATCACTTTAGGGCAAGCACTTTCTTCTATGTTTAATCATTGAAGAAACACTGTATCACGATGTAACAAAGCAACCAGTCAGTTTATTTCAAAACACTTCGACACTGCAATAAAAATCTGTACAACAGCTGCACCACCCGCAACAAACGATCCGCCAGTTCTGCCACGAAGTCAATAGTGCCAACTTTCAGAAATAAAAAACTTTGTTTGGCAGTCATTGTCATGTCAGCCAACCGCGTATGTCAACATCTTTTTATGGCCAGTATTATCGAATGTTGCCATGTTTTATCACAGTGTGCAGTGTGCATGTTCATCATAGTGTACATGTTATAAGTAGGTTTTTGCACAGACAAATATCTGTAATTTGCTTACTTGAGTAATGATAAAATACGAAGAGAGACTATATAAAGAGACGTTTTAGGGTAATCTTATCCTCGCATCGTCGTCGTCGTCATCGCGTCACGTGATGCCGATTACCCTGGTGAAAATCTAATAAAAGAATCCTAACATGTGCAATGCGCAATGGAATGCGATACAAGCCCTCACGATAAATGCTTGGTTCTGGAGATTGCAAAAATGATATAGATAATCGGTTACAATCTTCAGACAAACAAGTTAACATCAATCAACACAAAAGCGAAAACCAATTTGCTTGGCTCAAGCCGCTTTTTTGTGTTGGAAGATGGTTGGAAGCTTGGTCTGTACGTCCACTAAAAAGAAAAAATGAGTATTGACGAATGACATGACATGATGAATGACAACATAAAATGACAGATTAATGACAGTCGAACAAAAGTTACGGCGTGGATTTGGTTACGGTTTTGTTTTGTTCGAGTTTTCTTTCTTGAAATTGAATTTGAGAAAGTAATTTACTGCTAAACTAGATGCAAATATGATTTACAACATAACGTAATAACCGTACTTGCAGTTCAAAGTTCTAAACAATAGAATGATCGAGGATTCAAAAGTTTGGAGGCAAAGTTTGTGCAAATCATTGTTAGCGCGTAAGTCGGGCTCCCCGGTATTCGGAGCGTTATAGCAGCAGTGGACAGTAATAAATGAAATGGTGCTGATTGTGCTGGCTAACGGATCGAAAGAGAACTTTATTTGAGTTTGTGTTTATCAAAGTTGGAAGTAGATTTAGAACATGTATCCTACGGCCGCTCGCCACCCGGCGGGAGCAGTAAGGGTTGGTAACATTTGGCAGCTTATAAACAGTTTTTTACATCATTCAAAAGCATGTTATTGAAATTTTATTATGTCATTGTTTGTCCAGGGCCCGCAGCCCCCTACAGGTCCAATAAAGTTTACAATAGCAGATACATTAGAACGCATCAAAGAAGAATTTAACTTCTTGCAAGCTCAATACCACACGTAAGTACATTTATAGTCCAATTACAATAGCAATTAGTATTCATGTTTTGCTTTGTAACTAAGTAAACTTATTGTTTTCAGTTTGAAATTGGAATGTGAGAAACTGGCTAACGACAAGACGGAAATGCAGAGGCATTACGTTATGGTAATTAAACTTTTATGACCCCCTTAGATACATAAAAAAGCCCTCGTAAACTTGATTTGTATGCAAATATTGAAGTATGAGTAATAGAATACATGCAAACAAAGATAAAAAACCAGATAATATCTACATAAATATTGGATGTTTACTGAAGATAGAGTGAGCTGGGTTTACAGAGTATTTGCTAATTGACATAGGTACTTAATGAAAATCAGGGAATTGGTTTTACCAACCTACTTCATACACTAACCAAAATTATATAATGTGTATTTTTTTTCAGTATTACGAAATGTCCTACGGGTTGAATGTAGAAATGCATAAACAGGTATGTCTAGTTTAACCTTTATTTAAAATAATTATGTACAGTATTCAAATAATTGCCTTGAATGCTGCAAACATACAGTCTGAATCAGCTTGGGCTTATTTTGACACAATGAAAATTTCATAATTTGCTTTGCTCATCATTTTCAAGAAAAACATAAATGTTCTTGGACATTACACAACTCCCTGTCCCAAACTAAGCAATGCTTGTAGTATGGGAACTAGATTACTGATAGAATACTTACTTACATTTTTGTTGTAAATACATAGAACAAACATCTATGTTTGCCACACACAAATGTTTGTTATCGGTAAGGATCGAACCCACTACTCACAGCACGGAAGGCAGAGATATTACCGACTGAGCTATGACACCTGTCAATTAATAAGCGAGTGTTTTTCAGACTGAGATTGCTAAGAGGCTAAGTGCTATAATCGGACAAGTGTTGCCGTTCTT
Source organism: Eulithis testata (assembly GCA_947507515.1). NCBI lineage: Eukaryota > Metazoa > Arthropoda > Insecta > Lepidoptera > Geometridae > Eulithis > Eulithis testata. The sequence continues at coordinate 2,366,252 of OX382209.1, forward strand.
ATCACAAGAACATCAACAGCAAGTTGCATCTGCTGTGGAGAGAGCCAAGCAGGTCACTATGTCGGAACTCAACTCAATAATTGGGGTAAGTTCAACCTACTTCTAAAAAAAAAAAAAATTTAACTTATTTTGACAGTACTTTTGGAGGTATCTTTTTTATTTCTTCCAAAAGTTTTTATTGTCTTTCAAATCAAACAATTTTCCCAAGTATCTAGATTGCTGGGGATTCAAGAAACAAAGCTCATTTATTTCTTAAAAAAATCAAATAAAATCTATTTTGGAAAAAATAACAAAGCATAAAACAACAGAATGGAAACAGTGATATCTACAATAGTTATTATGAACTGTGTCGCAACTATCAACACCCATATTCTTATAACTGTAAGTTTCCGCCAAAAACATTCATAACACAATCCTTACAATCTGTGTTTTTACAATCAATAAAATCCTTATAATAATCTGCACAAGATTCAAAATGTCAAACATGCACAAGGTTTGGCGGTGGAAATGCAAATTCACAGAGTTGTGCATTGTGCATATTTTATTGTGAATGTTTTTTCGTGGAAATATGCAGTAATCACTGCTCATTTAGATTTAGGGATTTATTGGAATAAGTATTAAGCTGAAATTAGTGCTATCTGACAGCCACTCTACTGACACCAGTCTTATGAATGACTGGTTTCATATTATTGAACACAATGGAACAAATTGGTGACAATTGTCCTATAATCTAATTCTAATTCACAGTAGGGGAATAAGGTCTGCACTGATGTCCCGCGTTGGGGTGTATTGTGCATTGTGTCCTATAATGGTACTGTCTAATGGTACTAGTGGGACAAGTCAGTTCGGTGCCAGTTGTACCATCATTGGTATTAATGGCACAAATATGTGCCAATTGTACCATCAATGGTACTGCCTAATGGTACAAGTGGGACAAGTCAGTACAGTTCGGTGCCAGTTGTACATCAATGATACTAATGGGACAAGTTGGTGGCAATTGTACCAATAACGGTACTGCCTCACTGTAGGTTTCCACCAAAAATTATTGTGAATGTTTTTTGGTGGAATAATGGTACTAACTGGCACTGAACTGTCTGACAGAACAGCATGTGCATATTGTGCATAACTGACCATCAAGATAGCACCAAATCCGGCTGTATCATAAACATCACCCAGAATACAATAAAGTATGAAGTTTGCTTACCATTTAGTATGAAAAGAACCATTTAACATATTTAATATCCGCAGCAGCAACAGCAACAGGGTCTCCAGCAGTTGCTTGTAAGTTCGTTGAAGTACGCTTGGTGCATTTATGTTGTGATTAACATTTATTTTTTGCTGTGCGGGCCGTACACTGGGCTGTACAAGATGATGGGGCAACGGGGGCAATATGACCTTCTATTCTTCAAGGAGCTAAATAAATTAAACCAACCAAGTTATTTTGTTTACATGATTTTACTTAGAGCTCTAGCTAGAGCAATAATAATAATAAATAATAATAATATAAACGCCTACTAGTCCCAAACTAGCAAAGCATGTACTATGAGAACTAGATGGCTGATAGAATACATATATACATTTTTTTTGTAAATACGTACTTATTATACATAGTAACACCCAGACACAGAACAAACATCTATGTTTGCCACACAAATGTTTGTTCTCGGTGGGGATCGAACCCACGACCCACAGCACGGAAGGCAGAGCTACTACCGACTGAGCCATGACGCCTGTCAATCTTTTAATTAAAAGCCTTTTAACAGTAAAGTTATAAAAAAGTTTCAAAAGTTTCGTAAACCTAAGGGTTGCTGTAACTAAATAAATAAATAAATATTCACGGACATTTAACACAACGCCTTCTAGTCCCAAACTAAGCAAAGCTTGTGCTATGGGTACTAGATGGCTGATAGAATACATATATACATTTTTTTTGTAAATACATACTTATAATACATAGTAATAATAATGCCTTGTGTACAATAAAGTATTATCTATCTATCTATCTATCTAGTAACACCCAGACACAGAACAAACATCTATGTTTGCCACACACAAATGTTTGTTCCCGGTGGGGATCGAACCCACGACCCACAGCACGGAAGGCAGAGCTACTACCGACTGAGCCATGATGCCTGTCAATCTTTTAATTAAAAGCCTTATAACAGTAAAGTTTAAAGTTATAAAAAAGTTTCGTAAACCTAAGGGTTGCTGTAACTGTTGTGAATTGTGCCAGAACAATTGTTCTAACTTGCTAGCGTCCAGAAAATTTGTATGTTTCTGCGTTGTATGTTCAGCTGTATTCTAGCGATTGAATCAAGAGTCTCTTTTTATTGGTCGCTTATATGTCACTCGCTACAGCCTCCTATTTGACTCGCATTTTGAGTATATGGTAGGTAGTAAGTTGTATGTAAGGGGTTAATTGACCCAAACACGAAATGTCTGTCACGAAATACTCGTAGTTAGTGATCGTATAAATAACAAAATTATCAAAATGTGCATAAAAGGGACCCCTCGTTACCCCCGGATAACTTACCCTGAATACGGCCTCGCATATTCGTGTTTCTAACTTCACATTTCATTGTATGCAAGCACTTTGGTTTCTGTGTAGTTTTTATAGCTTTATGTCTATTAGAAGTGTTTTAATTTTTCAGTTCAGATCTTTCATCCTACCTATTAGTTGTGATAACTAAATTACTATTTTGTTTATTGAGGTTATTCTATTTAAACGTTAATTTATTGTCTCTATCTACGTCAATAACGATCCTGGGTAGCAAATATTCAGTGCAACTGGCGACACACTGAAGAAAACAGTCTTGAATGGAGTTCACGTTCACACATCGCTAATTGCTCATGGTCCAGTTAATTTACGCGGGAACCTACTAAAGCCACAGATATTAGGGCTGCTTTTCCACTAAAGATTGTACGAAAAATGTGCAGTTACACTTCAAGGAAAAAATCAACTAATAGTATCACATTTTTGTTACGTCAATAATACTTTCTTTTCTGTTTAGTGCTTTGTTTGACAATGTATTACATAAATATAATGTATTACATTACACTATTACATAAAGGGCCTTACCTATGAGAGACGAATAGTTAAACAGTTGAATCAAAGTCTAGCTCTATACTGTTTGACATTACCTGTTAGTAGGTGACAGCAATCATTTAAACAGCTGAATAAAGTAATGCAGCGATCGTAAGGGGTTAAGTGGTTTATTATGCGGGCCTAAGATGCGCACCGCGAGATATTTGTCATGTCGTTCTGTCAAAATGTACCAGTTCCTGAACTATTGCATTATCTGTGGTAATGTTGTCGAGAAACCGCGCCTTTGAATTTGCAACTTTTGACATTTCTGCATGACTATTATCTCGTCCTCGGAGAGGTACGACGACTAAGAAGTGTCAAAGGCGCGTTTTGTCGACACCATTAGGTACCACAGATAATGCAATAGTTCCTAAACTGGTACAAAATGCTTACATTTTGACAGAACGACATGACAAATATCTCGCGGTGCGCATCTTAGGCCCGATGGTAAGCAATTTTAGTTCTCGACCTCCCGCAACTACAACTTACACCTAATGCGGGGGGGGGCCATTAGTAATTTTAGTCGAATATGTAAAGTTCGTTTGGTAAATAAATGTACTTACTTATTTGTATTTTTGAAATTGAAAAATGATACTATTGTTCGATTGTTTCACACATCTGCCTCAAACATCTCTGGTGGAAACGATATAGCGAATATGCAGCAAATATGTGAGTGAACATGAACTCCATTCATGACTAGGTATTTTAACTTGGTCTATTGTACAAACACAAACGTGAACTACAGCGAGTATTTTTCCTCAGCAACAGATTCACGCCTCAGGATTGCATGGAGGGGGAGTGCCAGGCGCTGGGGGCCTGCTCGGAGCCGGGGGGCTGCTGTTCGCGCCGGGGGCCGGCCCTCTGCCCCCACCGCACTTACCCCCACCTGCACACAAGGTATTCAAACGAATTCATGCAAGTTCAATACAAGAGTAAAACACACAGCGGACTTTTACAGAATGATGTAATGATGAAGAAAATTGATGATAGAAATAAGAAACATTTATTTTAGAACTATGTACTGTGGGCCTAGGATGCGCAGATATTTGTCATGTCATTTTGCACCAGTTTCTGAACTATTGCATTACCTGTGTTAATGCTGTCCGGAAACCGCGCCTTTGAATCTACAACTTTTGACATTTCTGCATGACTATTATACCCCAGTCGGGCTAGAATGCGCACGCGAGTTTTGTCGTATCGTTCTGTCAAAATGAAGGTATTATGCACCAGTTTTGAAATTATTGAATTAGTGTAGTAGTAAAACGCACCTTCAATTCAATTCAAATCTTGTCTATGGCCTTTCGCCAATGTCACGTTAGCACGATAGAGAAACGCGCCTTCTTATTGACAACTTTTGACACTTTTTACTCAACTTCTTTATGGCTTTTGTAACTTGTTGTTACAATTCTGCCAGGGTCTAGAACGCGAGCAACGCGGCGGGCGACGGCTAGTTTATTTATAATAATGTAACGTTTGTTTATAGGTGGAGCTGCCCCCTCCAGCGGACATCAAACCCCCGCTGCTGCCGGGCGGGCCGGCGCCGCCCTCGCACTTGGCCGGACAACCGCCTCCGAGAGATCCCAGAGACGATGATAGATTATCTTCCTCAAGAATGCAACAGGTTCGTATAAGAATAAGAATAGATTTATTTTTGAACAGAAATAAGGCACAAGTTAGTAAACGATAACATCTGCAGAAGTTTAAACAAACTGTGTCGCGAATATTAACGCCCACCTCCAGTTTACAATATCCAAAGTAAAAACAGGTACTTAGGTATAAGTAGGCTGACTCTAAATTTAACCACAGGCGTCATGGCTCAGTCGGTAGTACCTCTGCCTTCCGTGCTGTGGGTCATGGGTTCGATCCCCACCGAGAACAAACATTTGTGTGTTGTAAACATAGGTGTTTGTTCTGTGTCTGGGTGTTTTTATGTATTATAAGTATGTATTTACAAAATAAATATTTGTATGTATTCTATCAGCCATCTAGTTTCCACCGTACAAGCTTTGCTTAGTTTGTGGTTTAGAAGGCGTTGTGGAGTGTCCGTGAATATTTAATCATTAATATTTTAATATAAAGCAAGCAAGTTCGTATGAGTTAGTAGCCTCTAGTGACGGAGTTTTTAGGCCGCCTTAAGGCCTCCGTCGTGGCTTGACGACTCAGATACATTGTTGTTTTTTGTTGTCTTTTGTTGTTAGGTTCATATGCAAAAGCATATGACATGTAATGTTTTTTATTCTTTTTTTTAACTTTTACCGACTATGCCAGTTTCATCGTATCTTCGTGGTAATAATTGCTTGTACTGGGCCTCTACTGTGAAAAATGACTTACGAAGATTCGGTAGCATCGTTTCTATTATACTGCGCGGTGATCTCGAGCGATGACGTGGTCTCTTGCGAAGTGACAGCGTCATTGCGCAGTGTAACAGAAACGACGCTACCGAATCTTTGTAAGTCATTATTTACAGTAGAGGCCCAGCGGGCCTAAGATGCGCACCGCGAGATATTTTTGTCATGTCGTTCTGTCAAAATGTAAGCATTTTGTACCAGTTTAGGAACGATTGCATTATTTGTGGTAATGTTGTCGAGAAACCGCGCCTTTGAATCTTCAACTTTTGACATTTCTGCATGACTATTATCTCGTCCTCAGAGAGGTACGACGACTAAGAAGTGTCAAAAGTGTACATTATGGCGCGTTTTGTCGACACCATTAGGTACCACAGATAATGCAATCGTTCCTGAACTGGTACAAAATGCTTACATTTTTTAGAACGACATGACAAATATCTCGCGGTGCGCATCTTAGGCCCGCTGGTTCTTTAAACAGGATATATATGGATCGGCAGATCATTAGCTGTTATGTACAATGCGTTTCATTTGTGTGTGTTGCCAACCGAGAAATTCCATAAGGTTGAATGTAGAGGTAACTAGAACCTATGGGTTCATCATCATCATCATCATCATCCACAGCCCGACTCCACCCACTGCTGGCTATAGGCCTCCCTTTGTCTATGCCACTCCTCACGGTCCTGTTCTAGTTCATATATATTAATAGTTTTGTCTTCCACGCTGTAGGTTATGAATGACCTACAAAAGACAAAACTATTAATGTTATACTGTAGTTATAATCCGACTTTAAAAAAATATCTTAGAGAGAGATTAAAAAGAGATTTAACAGCCACTTTATCTAGCGCAGCTTTAGAAGACCAATATATATGTACCCCAAAGTTTTCACTCAATTTCCTTCACGGTTTCAGAGTTCCACTTATACTTTTTTGTCATAGTTGTTGTTATTCCAGAGACGATCAGTATCTCCGCATGAAAGAGAGCAGAAGTATCGACCGCCTCGCTCACCCACGGAACCAGAAGCGTTAGATGCAAAACGACGCAAGGAGGAAAAGGTATTAATTGTACGTTGTATCGAACCACAGGAATCACAATTAAGCTAATTTTATTTCTAACTAGCGACCCGCCCCGGCTTCGCACGGGTGCAATGCAGTGATGATGATGATGTATTATACATATAAACCTTCCTCTTGAATCACTCTATCTATTTAAAAAAAGTGCATCAAAATCCGTTGTGTAGTTTTAAAGATCTAAGCATACATACATACAGACATTAGGACAGACGCGGGAAGCGACTTTGCTTTATACTATGTATGTAGTAATTTCATTGTTGCCTTGATAAAGAGAATCGTCCAGTAATTTGTTAGAATATCCTATCCTATTTAATATTATAAACGCCAAAGTTTGTGAAGATGTATGAATGTATGTGTCTTTGTTCCTCTTTCACGCAAAAACTACTGATCCGAATTGGATGAAACTTGCAATATATATTGTCCGTGACCTGGATTAATACATAGGCTACTTTTTATCCAAAAGGAAAATCAACGGAATCCAAAAGGACGGAAGCTAGTAATATATATTCTTTGACATTTCACACAGAGCTCTCTAGTCCCAAATTAAAAAAAATATTGTACTATAGCAACTAAATTGCCACTACAATGTTTAAATGACGTCTTGTAAGTGCGGCAGTAATCTACGCTTAGCGACTAATTACTGTATAACAACATTCTAACTAATGATTCTTTACAGGACAGTGACGCTGAGAAAAGCGACCAAGACTTAGTTGTGGATGTGGCTAATGAGGTAAATATCTCACTTTTAATTATTTTTATTTTTGAGAAATAATGGAAATTAAAAATAAAGAAGCTTAAAGGGGGTTTTCTAGAACCAAGCTGTTTTTCTTCATGCATAAGATAATGTTTATTGTTTAAGCTAAGATAATGTTTATTTAAATAGAGTAAGTAGAAAGTGACTGAAAAGTCTACATGATACTATACGATATTATCTTCAAATTTTCACTTAAAATGTTTATAGAATGTCGTATTTACAAGATAAAACATCAAAGAAAACATTTCTAAAATATAAATAAATCTTCATCTCATTCTAAAGTTGATGTGATTTATTTTTTAAGTTAACACTAATGGATAGATAATTTAATATTTAAATTAATTTACATTTGATTTGCGAAGAAGGATATGACTTTTTCAGTGAAAAGTGGTCAAGACATACAATGTCAAGGTTTATGCATCAGTAGTATTAAAAATTGCTAGTATATACCTCGTAAGCTTGTTCGTTCAACAACACGAAGACAAAAATTGTGTAGAAACTGTAAGAGCCATAGAGCTATAAGCTTTGCTTTTTTTGACAATGTTTTTAGTAAAAAAAACTATTTCATTTACGTGTCATATTGAACCTTATAATCATTGCAGGAAGAGCGAGGTTCCCCCAGCGTAAGACCGGATGTCGGCGAAAGGACAGAAAACGGTCCGAGACCACCTTCTAGATCCGGCTCATCCTCCAGTCGGTCCACTCCTAAAAGCACTAAAGATGTAAGTTTATGAATTGTCAATACCTAGGATACCTAGCCTAGGTAATAGGTACATCTCCAAAAAACTCCCCACCTATACACGGTGTAACATAATTACTCTATAAGCCCGAAGGGGGCGTAATCAGACCGACCACCTGAGTGCTTGGACATGTGCAAAGGGTCAATAAATCGTAATTGATATTTTCTTACAAAAGTACAACTTTTATTAATTAAGACATTTGCGACAACCGTAAGTGTTTGTTTACTATTTGCGTAAACCCGTACACACGCATGCACACGTAGGTATCCTCCTACCGCGTCGCACGCACACGCTAGCTGTGTGTAGGTACATTTTAAGTAAAAGTTACGAGCTCATTTCATGAATGAAAAACTTCGAAATCTCAAAAGTCGTAAAACAAACACTGTTCGCCATGACCTGTAAAATACTCCTCTTTCGGACTTAAAGGGTAATTATGTTACACCGTGTATTGCAATTAATTTGATTTAAAGCTTGACATTACGCTAATGTCAAAACTCGTTATAATGTTACCACATTCAGTCTGCTAGTGTTGTTACGTGACAGATTTGTAATATGATTGATTTTGTTAGTTTGTATAAGTTAACTTTCACGTGAAAGTTGTTACATTGTACACATACACAGGGATAATCCTTAGCTTAAACTTAACACTTAGCTCAATAAATCGAGTTTAAAAATTCTCAACTTGTCACGTCAAATCACTGTCAGTTAGACTGTCTCGTGTAATAAGCACCTTATAAGCTTGTAACATCGTAATAAAACAGTATCCACATAATACCCATCTATAAGGGTTATTCCCGATTCGTACACTCCATTGTTTGTGAATTAGTTAAAAATCTTCATACATTTATTCCCGATTCGTACACTTTGGTTTATAGGGTTTAATTTTGAATATTTATGAGTAAGAATTATATGTTTATTAGATTCGTCTTATAAAATAGTACAGATCTCATGCAGCAAATAATTTCTAATAATTTATTACTTAGTTTATAGTAAGTTATTATAATTATTACCTACCAATCTTACCAACAAGATGTACTGAAAACACACGACATCTTGAGAATTCACGCCTTTTCAAAGTTTTGTAATAAAAAACTAAACCGTTGACCGTTTCAAGTAAGTTTGAATATTGTAAAAAGGATCAAAGCGATACGAACAATTTTTAGAAAGTAATTGTAACACAAAATTGTGTAGAATTAGACAAAATTATGTTATAAGACCGCCTATTGTATTGTCAGTGTAAATAATTGTATTTTTTTTTCGTTTTGGTGCGAAATAAAGTTCGTTCATGCAACAATCTGTTTTTGATTCTAAAACTACAAGTAGAGCCCCATAGCACCAATATCCTTTATCCAAAGAAAACACAAATATATCAATTATTCCATATCAGCTATATTTTTAAAACAAAACACATTCTATTTGATTGAAAAGTAAATACGAAATTATTGACACTATAAAAATACAAAAAAAGGCGGTCTTATCGGTACAATCTGTATCATTAAGCTTTTAAACTGAGCCAAATTCATTGTTACCAAGTAATAACTCTTTTTCAAAATTGAAGAGAACTGGAAGGAAACTGACAAAATCTTCTACGATAAAATATACCACTCACTGTACTTAGCTGCAACAAATCTCATATCACCTGTATCACGAACAAATCTGACAGTCGCCGCGTTAACGTATTCGAGTTATATTGCGCGTCAATGCCAGCTCGACTGCCAACTGTTGTAGTGTCACCGCGCAGTGTATCTCGGATACGCTAGCGTTACGATACGTTTGCAATTGTCACATTCGTGATTATGTACCTACCCACTCATAAGACTGATATTACATTCTGGAACGCAAGTCCTCAATATATATAAAGAAAGTCTTCATGGTTTATTTCTACTTGAGCTTTGAGCTCTAAAACTAAGGTACGTATTCACAGCTTTAATAACTTTTTAATACAGTTGCTCAAAAAGTGGCGTATTGCAGGGACGTATAGCGTTCGGGATGTGGGCTATTTCATACTCGTGCTTTTTTTTACCTTTCCCGAACTCGTGCGTTCTCTTTCCCAACTGTCAAAATAATGTCTATTATAAAGAAAAACCAACCATGAAGTTTTTACTTAAAAAATTCATAGTAGTTTTTATGATTTATGCAAATACGTATATTTGTAAAAAGAAGCTACTAATTTGTTTCAATATCAGATTTAATGATTTGATTGAATGAGTTAGGTGAGGTTTCATTTTATTTCATCTCATTAAATTTCATTTTCATTTCATACCAATAAAAAATTCTACTGACGACTGGGCTGTATGGGCATAGTTCCCTTTGCCTACCAGAATGGGTAAAGAAAAAAAAATCTCTGCTTATATTCTACGGTTGGCGCCATTTTTCAGAAATTTTCTTATTATTTTATTGCATCATTTTTTCGCAACTGTATTAAAAATAGTCGTTCAGTACACGTGCGGAACCGTCGTTGCAACTTGTTCCGACTGTCAACCCTCGCCTTCGGCTGCGCCTCGGCTCGGGTACACATTTGTCGGAACTCTTTGCAATGACAGCCTTTCCGCACTTGTAATGAAATATACTATTCCTACCCAAAAACATTTTCTACATAACTAAAATTATTTCAGGAGAAACCCGGCACGCCTAGTGGCAAACTAAACCGTTCATCCACCCCCACTAACGCGACGTGTCGAGGTTACCCCTTTCCCGGTTACCCCTCTAGTGGGGTAGGGCCATACCGTCACCCATTGCCTTACGAGTCACATCATAGGACGAATGGGATTGCGCCACCTGCTAAACCGTAAGTAATGTATCTATACTAATTTTATAAAGAGGAAAGATTTGTTTGTTTGCATTGAATAGGCTCCGAAACTACTGGATCGATTTGAACAATTCTTTCACGATTAGGCAGCTACACTATCCCTGGGTGACAAAGTCTTCATTATTGTTTTCTTGTGCCTACATACCTTCCTTGAATACCAATTGTCAAAACTGCTGATTCCTCAGAAAAGTGGGTTACGCTGGCCTGACCCCATACTGGCCTGTCCCCGTTGTAGATTACCAAATAGTATGTATGCTTATTCTTTTTTTTGTATTGCAGTGCATATTCGTACCACACATGCGGCGGTCCACTCCAACCGGTGCCGTTTCCCGCAGACGCACTGTCAGGCGCTGGCATACCACGCGGCGCGCGTCAGGTCGCATTACTGCCGCACGGCGAAGTGGTGTGCGCGGTCGCCATGTCTCTGAGCGGCGGCGGTGCACGGCACGCCTACACCGGCGGCAAGGGATGCGTTAAACTATGGGATATTACTAACCCGGGATCACCTAACTCCATGGAGCCCTTGTCACAACTCGATTGTTTAGTAAGTAGTATTTAATTTTGTTTTAAACTACCGCCCCGTCTTCGCACGGGTGCAATGCAGTGATGATGATGTATTATACATATAAACCTTCCTCTTGAATCGTTTTATCTATTAAAAAAACCGCTTCAAAATCCGTTGCGTAGTTTTAAAGATTTAAGCATACATACAGACATTAGGACAGACGCGGGAAGCGACTTAATTTGACAGCTCTGAAATTATTTAAGGTTGAACAAGTCGCAAAATACTTCGAAAGTTTAGAAGCTTGTATTTTTTAAATGAATACTTTTTTTACAGGCGATAAATTGATATAATCTTTAGTTTTGGTTGGTCAACGTCAAACAGTGGAGTGGTTACCCTTCCACGTTTGTATGGAAAGGTGTGCAACTTGTTCAACCTTAATCACAGATTTTACAAGTAATATATTCCAGAAATCCCCACTAAGAAATCCTTACCAGTGGGGATTTCAGTATTTTTTGCCCTAGAAATTCTTACTGCTACGTCGTAGGTGGTGGGTATTCTTAGTAGGAACTTCTGGAATATATATTTTACAAGTATATTAAATGAATCTCATATTTGTTATAGCAACGAGACAATTACATACGCTCAGTGAAACTGCTACCCGACGGTAGAACGCTGATAGTTGGTGGAGAGGCGTCGAATCTCTCGATATGGGACCTCGCTTCGCCCACGCCGCGGATGCGCGCTGAACTAACGTCGTCAGCGCCGGCTTGCTACGCTCTCGCTATTAGTCCTGACTCTAAGGTAAATACTCATCATCTCCTTGCCCTTTTCCCACTTTATGTGGGGTCGGCACAACATGTTTTTTTCTTCCATGCTCTTCTATCAGCCGTCATCTCAGTTGTCACTCCTTTCTTACCCATGTCATTCTTCACGCAGTCCATCCATCTTTTCTTTGGCCTACCTCTACTCTTATACCAATCTACATTAATATCTAATACTCTTCTTGTTACATGACATTCATCTCTCCGCATAACATGACCATACCATGCTAACCTGTTGCTTATCATCTTTTCATTCCCTGGTGCCACTTTTAAACTTCCTCTTATATACTCATTCCTGATCGTATCCATTCTAGTCACTCCACAAATCCATCTCAACATTCGCATCTCTGCCGCATGTACTCTTCTTTCATCCGTCCCTTTCGTTGCCCAACACTCAGACCCATACAAAACGACAGGTCTTATGACCTTTTTGTAGATCTTCCCCATTAACTTTAGGGGCATTCTAGGATCACAAATAGTTCCTGTGACCTGTCTCCATTTCATCCATCCCGCATTTATTCTATTCTTATTTACATTAATAGTTTTGATTGATAAATGCGTTCGCTTGTATAAAGATATCAGAAGGGATATCTACCGTGAGTGGTATCGCGAAGAATCTAAGAATCTTGTCGTGCTTGGTTTAATTAAAATACCTAAGATTATCAAAATAAAAACATTTTATTTCAGGCAACAAATTCGTGTAGGTACATTGTACACGACAGAAATATAAACCCATATATGCATATCTATATGTATTATAGACTAATATACAAACAAAATTATAAATATTACTTTTAATTTCTCCTGACTTGGATTTTAATTGTTTTTTTTTCAGGTGTGCTTTAGCTGTTGTTCAGACGGCAACATAGCTGTATGGGATCTTCAGAATCAGACTTTAGTTAGGCAATTCCAAGGTACATATTAATATTCTTAAACTAAATTAAACGCGAAAGTTTGGAAGGATGTATGTATGTTTGTTCCTCCTTCAAAAACTGCTGATCCGATTTGGATGAAACTTGCAATATATATTGTCCGTGACTTGGATTAACACATAGGTTACTTTTTATCTCTGAAAATCAACGGGACACCAACTCTTCAGTAACGCCTAGAAGTTTTCGCATAGCAAATTTGCACACAAAAATGTTTTTATACAATATATTATATGCAACCGTTTGACCAAAATCTCACCTGATGTTAAGCGATGATGTGGTCGACGATGTAGCACCGTTACCTAGAAGATACTTATTCACTCTACTCTTGAAAACTTCCAAATTATAGTCATTTGGGAACACACGCCGGCAACGAGTTCCACTCTTTGGCTGTAACTAGTAAAAGGTTAAAATTAATAGTACATTACTGCAGCGGCCCGCAACAGAGACAATGAGGGAAGAACGTGTAAATGTGGGCCGAGTCGAAGACGAGGCACACATACATGAGTCCCTCATTGCCTAGTTGTGGCCAGGCTTGTATAGTACTTTTCTCAAATACGAGTATTGCGCGGAAATTAAAACTGTACCTAGGCAAAACTTTTTTTTCCACGTATAATGGACCAACCTTGAGTCTAAATGCGGAAACGGGAGTCCATAATAATAATAGACAAAACTTTTTAGTTGAAAATGCAAAAACCAATAACGAACAACGTAGTTACAGTGTTCATTTGTTTTTTTTCAATAATCAGCTTTCTATTTGAAAGCCTGTCCGAAATTTGAATAAAACCTTTGTTATGTTACCTCCTTGGTTGCCATGTTATGGAGTAAAAGATCGTTCCATTTTTTTAATTACACGCTAGCACAGATATAATACTAGCAATGGATTTTCATACATTTTTATCTGGCAGCTAAACACGCCAGCAATGGATTTTCATACATTTTTATCTGGCCGCTGCTCGCGTACTGCATTTTCGATTTATCTCGAAGACGAAAATAATGCTTTAATTTCATTGCATGTTTGAGAAAAAGTTATATTCCAGGTCACACAGACGGCGCTTCATGTATAGACATAAGCGGTGACGGCACACGACTATGGACGGGCGGACTCGACAATACTGTGCGGAGTTGGGATTTACGGGAAGGAAGGCAATTGCATCAACATGACTTCTCTAGCCAGATATTTTCACTTGGATACTGTCCTACAGGTAAACAAAACCAGTTAATTTAACACCCACCATACACATCTTAGATCCTCTTCATCATTGCTGGTCATCATCATCTTAAAATTCCCTTCTTAGTGCACCCCTACACCATTAATAATTTAGGAAAGTTTGATTTTATTGTTGATGAAACTATTAATTAATTAATTTTATGAATTTTATTATGATATTTATGGTATCAATAAGTACCTAATATTAAACTTTATTTTGACGTGTAATACACTTACCAAATAAATGATTATTGATTATTATTATTGATTATAAGGATACTACTCTCCAAATTTCATACCTCTAGGACTTATGGCTTAGGCTGTGCGTTGATTGTCAGTCAGCCTCAAGAGTTTTATATATTTAGAGGAAGAATATTATTCAACAATTATTCCTGAGATTCCTCAAAACTGGTTTTCAGAGCTGATGGATCCTACTAATATTATAAACGCGAAAGTTTGTAAGTATGGATGGATGGATGTTTGTTACTCTTTCACGTAAAAACTGCTGATCCGATTTGGATGAAACTTGGAATATATATTGTCCGTGACTTGGATTAACACATAGGCTGCTTTTTATCCCGAAAAATCTACGGGAGCCAACGGGACGCGAATGAAGTCGCGGGCGGAAGCTTGTATCCTCATAACTTAGAAACGGCCTTACCAATTTTCAACAAACATGTCTAAGAACAATCCTACTATCCTATAAACCTGGATTTACACATAGCCTACTTTTTTTCCCGGAAAATCAAAGGGATCCAACTATTATATAGTTTTACAAAAATTTAAGAGAGCGTTGTGTGAATATTTATGATTAATTCCAGGGTCCTGGCTAGCAGTGGGCATGGAAAACTCTCACGTAGAAGTGTTGCACGCCGGCAAGCCGGACCGGTACCAGCTGCTGTTGCACGAGAGCTGCGTCCTGTCGCTGCGGTTCGCGGCCTGCGGGAAGTGGTTCGTTTCCACGGGAAAGGATAATCTGCTCAACGCGTGGCGCACGCCTTACGGCGCTAGTATATTCCAAGTTAGTATCAAACTTTCTATAGTTTTCCAGTCATTATAAGTTACTATGTACTATGTGTTATAAGTATGTATTTACAAAAAAAAAGTATATAAGTATTAATATCAGCAATCTAGTTTCCATAGTACAAGCTCTGCTTAGTTTGGGACTAGAGAGCGTTGTGTGTAATGTCCAAGAATATTTATTTATTATCATGGTGACCATATTCCGGCACAGCTTTCATACATTGAGAGTACTGTGTCGTCACTGACCACGACTGAATTGACGACACAGTGCTCTCAATGTATGAAAGCTGTGCCGGAACTGTGACTTCACTGATATATGTGAATCGACCCTTAGTGTTTTCATCAAGAAAAAATAACGCAGTTAGTAAAAAAACAGTTTTGTAGGTGCTCACAGGCGTCACGGCTCAGTCGGTAGTAGCTCTGCCTTCCGTGCTGTGGGTCAAGGTTCGATCCCCACTAAGAACAAACATTTTTGTTTTGCAAACATAGATGTTTGTTCTATGTCTGGGTGTATGTATCAGTGTATGCATTGTATGTATTTACAAAAAAAAATGTGTATATTCTATCAGCAATCTAGTTCCCATAGTACAAGCTTTGATAATTTAGGACTAGAGAGCTGTGTGTGCTATGTCCAAGAATTTTTTTTTTCTAAGCATCATCACTGCAAAGCAGAACCGATAAAAAAATCATTTCAGCATATTTTTAATACAACTAAATCTAATTAATTCACAAAAAAAGTTACAACTATACAGTATTTACAATATTTACAAAATACACATGAAACAGTTGAGCCATCTACAAACCGTTGCAAACGATTTATAGATAGCTCAACTGAAAACTTCATAAATGTTTCCAGTCAAAAGAATCATCATCGGTGCTCAGCTGTGATATATCAGCGGATGACAAGTTCATTGTGACCGGCTCCGGAGACAAGAAGGCAACGGTCTACGAAGTGATGTACTGAGTAATCTCATAGCATAGTACTGTGGTCCAGTTTAGTGAGATACATTTTATACTGTGCTGTCTAGTTGGCTGTTTTGTGATTGAGTGCTTGTTTTTGGGTTCCGTACCCAAAGGGTAAACGGTACCCTATTACTAATACTCCACTGTCCGTCTGTCTGTCCGTCTGTCACCAGGCTCTATATCATGAACCGTGATAGTTAGACAGTTGAAATTTTCACAGATGATGTATTTCTGTTGCCGCTATAACAACAAATACTAAAAAACAGAATAAAAGAAATATTTAAGGGGGCTCCCATATAAAAAACGTGATTTTTTTATAGATAATGGTACGGAACCTTCTTGCGCGAGTCCGACTCGCACTTGGCCGGTTTTTACTGAACTATTGACGACATTGTTAGTAGAACAATGCTGAAGTCCGAACCGTTACAAGAAAATATGTTTGTGGCTTCACAACTAACTGTGAATTTAAAATAAAAATGGCCGAATACTCAAACGCCAATCAAAACCCACTCAATTTAAGTTCCGCTTAAATTATTGCCATCACTTACAAATGAGTCAATAGAGAGAAGTGGCGAGAAATCGTGAGGCGTGCCACAGCCATTGATAAAAGTAATACATAACGACCACGACCGGTCTGCCAAGAGTGTAACGAAGAAGAAGAAGAAGAGACAAATGAGTAATGTCAAACAGAGGCAGAGCAATTTTAAGTGGTGCTCAAATTTGAATGACTTTTGAGTATTCCAGCCAAACGTGTTTGAGTCTCGGCTCACGCTTTCTTGAGCATTGTTTTCCTGTGTTTTCTTGGTTTACAGCTGTTACGCACTACATCTGATGCGAATCCGTGAAAATACAGATCTGCAGTCTAAAAAACTCATACCGAATTTATGTTTCTTACGCGCTTAAGGGCTTGTAAACAAAACTGCGATGCGACGTCGCGTCGTAAAAATCTGCAAGCACGCACGACGCATCGCAAGAACTTGCGAATTGATTCGCAAGTCTTCTTTGTTTCTTTTTCCTGTATCTCCTAAGCAATAACAAAAGTGCACACTTGTTACGAACCATGTCACGACCTAGTTTTCAAAATACGTTCAGTACGGTTGACGGTCGTCGAAGGAATGGTCACCCTAATCGCGGAAGGGAGACGCCTTGCCGCAAGAAATCGCATCGCACAAAATCGCATCGTAATTTTCGCGTTGTGAATTCGCATTGCGTCGCATCGCAGTTTTGTGTACAAGTTCTAACCCGATCTCGAATACAAATTCAAAACCAGTCCAGTCTTGCCAGAAGGTGTGATTTTATTATGTCCGTCAAAATTCGGAGATTTACGGATGACACACAAATCGGATGACGAATGTTTGGCGTAAGCTTCGCACTTCGAACCGTATTTCCACAGATTCGAATCGGATAAGTGCGTGACTGCTGTTAGGCTAACATTGCAATAAAAATGTACTAAAGTGTACAATTATTTGTACTGAGTTGTGAAAATATAGTGCATTCTGTGTATAAACCACGTCACTATTTATTTTTAAGAGTTTATTTTTGTAATATCGTGAATATAATGTAGGTCGCATAAATTCACTTAATTTAGAATAATCAATGCGAGTTTTATGATACAATTGAACAAAATACGTTTCGACTTTAGATTCTATTCTCAGAGAGTTGAGGTGTTGATGAGTCAATTTAGCGGGTCTTGAGATTTTTTTAATTGCAATATTTGTAATACAATCATAGGTAAGGTGTTTAAAAGGTTATAGATTTGAGCTGATTTCATTATGTACTTTGTTATGCGGCCAGTTTGAAAAGTCTTTAATGATCTGTGCAACTTAAAGTTGTCATGTGTAGAATTTTTCATGCCTCTGTTTTTGCTTGTGTATAAATAAATGCAAATGATTTTGAATCACGATAAAATCGATGGTTGAAATCCCAGTTCGTTTAACAGATTAGTTATACGTGTACATTTTTAGAATAAATATTAAATGCAAAAAAAGAATTTCAAACAGCCAACTAGAAAATCGTGTCTTTATTTAAGTAATATTAATGTAGGTAAACATAGATCAATGTTGCACCGTTAGACATGGATATTTTAGTGTTATTCAAAATATTTTTATAATGAAATATGAAAAAACATTTTTTAATTATTTTCTAAGAATAAGTTTATTTGGTCGGTCCGATTCTTACGTGTATTTATTATAAGTTTCATAGTAATGATTTGTATAATATTATCAGACTGAGGTAGTGGTAAGGGTCGTCGTCTATTTGTCATACGAATTGAGACTTTGTTATAAGCTCGTGTAGGTAGAATTACGCACAGTTTGTCCCGAAGTGATTTGAACTCTGCCACTAAAATTCACTCAAGTTTCAATCATTGAAAAAAAAGATGGAATTGTTTGTATCGTAAGTAACTAGTTTTATGGAAAATACTAATCTCAAACCAGATGAGGCTTTTAGGACAAAAAGGCAGTTTTTTTTATTAAATTCAAGAAAGTTAATGCCACGTTGTATGAAATTGTGCTACTTCAGTCTAAAGAAAAAAAAACTTAGAAATCTTTACAAAATTAGGTGCTGATAAATTCAGAGATCTCCTCATCAAGTATTTAGTTCAATTCTATGTAATTATTTTTACCGTAATGTAATAATGACTTATGTTCCATGATGTTGTTGACTTTCTACAACCCAGACTGAATATAATTTTTTCCTATTAATTATTTACAATGAATTTATAAGCGCTTGTTTTGAATGAATTTCGCAAAGTAACTATACATAATTTAATTATAATAATTTTATCACATGACCTCATCTTATTTTATCAAATTTTTTTAAAGTATCTGTACACTAATGCCGTTTTTTTTTGTTTTATTTCCTAAACCAGCTTATTTTGACAGCACTAAAAATATTGCCGCCTCTTTCTCATAGACTGAAACAACAAAGACGGATAATTTTAGCGTTGTCAAACTAAGTTAGTATAATACCGCGTGCACACTATGCCCATGCCGCTGCCGGCATGTATGCCGCTTAGTGAGAATAAAGGCGATGTTTCTGTGGCAATAACAATAAGTCCGCGGCATTGATGCCGCCATACATTCCGGCAGCGGCATGGGCATAGTGTGCACGCGGTATAAGAAAACGCAACAGCCACTAGCAACACTAAATATGAGCTTAAATCTCAATAATAATTGTTAAAAATCGACGTTTTTCGTAGAAAACAGTGTTGTGAGCTTTGTCGGATGTTCTGGTTCGTATGCGTATTTTTCCTTACTTGAAAACGAATGCAGTAGAAATTATTTGTAACCGAATTGTAAAAAAGTGTACCTACCTATGTGCAAAATAGTTTAAATCTTGGTTATGATTGGTCAAAGATCCATTTGTCTAAGTATTCTGTGCTCATATACATACATAATAGTAGGTAGGTCTAGGTACCTATTGTTTCAAGGTACACTTACTATGATATTTGATGAGTGCCTCACCAGGGTACCTAGACCACTCTCAACTAACTAGGTACCTGTAGTAGAATCACTTTACTAGAGCAAGATGAAAAGAATCAAGAAAAATAAATCATTAGATGAAGGGTAGTTCACAAAGTACAGTAGACGCAATGATTTTTGGTTGTGTAAAAGCTCTAGAAGTCTAGAGAGATGAAATGATGCGAAATACAGGCGCGCAGCCACAAATTCGTGGTGACTACACTCATTAATACCTATTGTGCCTTGCTAAGTTGTGCTTTGCGTCCATTGCAGGCGAATCGCTGTGCAGTGTCAGTTGCTCTGTTTTGTATGTATAGGACTGCGTGCACTGCAGCGTCATTTTTTGTCATTTTCGCACAGCGCGCAGTGATTCCGACGCAGTCGACGAGTAACTTTAGAATGTCGTTGAGAGAGGCAGCCTAGCCTCTTCCAGGCCTAGGTTTGCTAAATAGTTGGTAGGTAGGTACCCATCGCTTATTTGAGTATTTTAACACTCTCATCGATTTCATGGAATAATTGTTGTTCTTGGAAGCATTATACATATCAGATGAGCATTTTTATTATTTCAAAATAAAATACATACATACCTACATGACAAAGTGTGTTTTATTTTATGTTACCTACCTACTTTACTTGAACTTATTGCATCACGTTTAGTTAAAACAAGATACCCTGGAAATCCCCCTGAATAAAATATTCCTGAAGCGTTCGTGGCGTAGCTTGCTACCCTTCGTCTGTGTATCAAGCTATGCGCGGTCACTATGCTGTCACCACAATAATTATGTCAAGTCAATGTGTAACTTCATGTGAAGTGAAACACAAGTGTTTTGACTTTTATTTTGATACCAAGTTTGCGCAAGTATTTCTTTATGTATCCTTGAATGCTTATGAATCTAAAGAATAATAACAATATTCTTCCGAGGGTAGAACTGTGGCGCGTGCGTTCGACGAAAGTGGAGCGGATGAGAGGATGCTTGTTTGTTTGGCCTCAAAAGTGAAAGTTATTATTTCTCAATCGTTAAAAAGTTAGGACAACGTGTTTCAACGACATAATCTATTAAGTAGTAGGTATATGTTTCATTGATAATATATTTCTTTTAAGTAATTTTGTACAACTTTTCATTAAAAAAATGGTCTTTCTTTGTAACAACTAATTTATAATACCTACACTTTTTCTAACTTTGCTCATCTTCTAGGACGACCAAATGATTAACGGAGTTAAAGGAGAGATTAAACTCAACTTCAACGGAAACATCTATCCATATTGGCGTGGAAAAAATTAGGTAAACCAGTTTCTACCAATACGAAAACAATTGCACTGATATTTGTTTCATTATTGTTGGATTTACTAGCGTTTACAATGATATTGCCGTTACTTCCTTCGGTCATGGACTATTAGGTACAACAAGGAGGAAGGGCAGGGCAATGGATTATACCTACGCCTGGTTGTTGAAAGCAGTTGAAGGGTTTCAGAGGCTAACAGGGCGCCGGATAAATTCGCTTCCGTGTTATTTGGAGGGGCTCTCGGATCTATGTACAGCTTCCTACAGTTTTTGACCAACCCTATAGTTGGAAGCATATGCAAGAAAGCCAATGCTCCTCATTTGTCTGGTAAGTTCAAACTTTGATACAAATTTTAAATATTTTTTTTAAATTAGGTACCTATTTAATTTATTATTTGTTAGGCAAGACCCTTGATCTTAGGTGGTTTGTCACACAAGCATGTAGGTGTACCAATTATATAAAAAATACATTACACCTTTGTTTTCTTTGAATAACATTTTCGTTGCAAAATATAATAGTAAAAAAAAACATTTCTAAAAACTTTGAAGTTCAGTAAGTTAGGTGGTGGTGGTACCTAGACCTAATAAACGACTTGAATGCAAAAAAAAACTAGGCAGGTATGTAGCTGCATAAATTGTTTTATTTACTCATTAAAATGTAATCAACAAAGAAATTCCGGAATATAGTACCTACCTAGGTAGGTACTATACTTAAAGTTTTAAAAATCATTATGCAGGTGGTACCTAGACCTATTAAACGACACTGAATGAAAGAAAATCTGTACGGCCGGCGGATCTAGACCGGCGTTAAGTTCGTTCGGAACGCTGCGCAGTAGTCACTTTTAGGGTCGAATAGGTGGTTTGTCTCGCCTGTACCTGCGCACAATTTCCGAAAGCGCAACTTCAGACCGGTCTAGATCCGCCGGCCGTAGTGTATGTAGGTACATAAATTCTTTTATTTACTCATTAAAATGGAATCAACAAAGAAATTCCGGAATGTAGTGCCCTACTACTTTTAAAAATCATTTTGCATTGCATGATAAATGCTTCGGCGCACTGATTCCCAGCTGCTACGCTTTGTTTCAGTCACAAGTTTTTCTTGTAGTTTTTTGATGTCATACTCCAGCTCATCAACTACTTTTTCCGTTTCCATTTTATGATCTGCCTCCATTTCGTCACATCTGAAAAAACCAAGTTACATAGGTAGTGTAGGTATATTATGTGACAAACAAGTCAGAGGACAAACTTGTTGGTCGCTTATTATATTATTATGAGTTTATTCACAACATAATAGTTCATAAGAGGTAGGTACCTACTTAGGTTTGAAGAGCCAAAGTGCAAAATATAAAAAAAACTCACTCTTTTTTGAATACAATTTGAACTTCCTTCAGAGCCTTGAGCTTCTGTTTGTAAGCTGTTGTAGCCTGTTGAATACATTTCATGTAGTTGCCTGTAAGGTGTTCCAACTTCTGTTCGTTTTCTTTCATTGCATTGTAATCTGCTTCAATCTGGGTTGTTATTTCCGAGAGGCTCTTGAATAAGTTCTCATTGCAGTGTTTTCTAGAATAAAAGAGAGGGTACGGTACGTCCCATTTATTTTGTTAGAACATGTATCTTTTGTCCATGATTTAACCTAACTTTTACACGTTATTTTTATAGACGGCACCCCGATGACATTGTCTAAACGAAAAGGTGTAGAAAGTTCAAAACCGCATCTTCCAGAAAATCTATGTGGAATGTGGGATGCCTTATGTCCAGTGGTAGACAGCATTGTTGGTGTAGTTTAAAATACATACCTAGCTTCTAGCTGACTACTAATTAGATTCAATATCTTATTTTGAGATTCTGGGTCGGAACTTGCGTCTGCTTTTTTCTTCTTGGCACTTGCCTGGTACTGTCCAATAAGTTTAGAAATATCTTCTTCCTCAAAAACTTCAGGTTTAGCTGTGCGCTTCAGAGTCTTCTTAGTTTTTGGAGAATCTTTTAGAAATTGCGATTGATTCCTGAACTCGCTCACCTCATCAGTAATTAGTTTCATATTTTTTGTGGCTTTCTTGGCTGCCATTCTAAAAAAATATCTCGTAAGCCTAAAAAAGTATAACTCAACCGCAGTTTACTTTGTTTGATTTATTTAATTCAGTTTACACCGATCGTTAGCTTTGTTTGCTTCTATGTACTTGACCTGACCCTTTTTTCTTGTTTTCCCGCCTAAACTACATCCGAAAATATTTAAAAACTCCCGCGTTCGCAAAATAGAATGTTAGTAGTAAAAACTGCAACTTCCGCTTCGTATTCCAGCCAGTATTCTAATAAGACTGCCGCTTACAAAAATGAGGTCTTGCTCTGTCTCTTTGAAAAAGTATTTTTTTTCAGCGCTGCTATACCGAACAACATTTTTTTGGATTAAAAAAAAAGGGTTTAATAATATTAAAAAAAACTTTTGTCTATGATGTTATGTTGTGTAAAATCACATTAGCAAACATTTTTTCTCCGGATGCTGAAATCTACGGGGTAGGATCATGATGATTTACTACTATGAAAAAGTAAGTGAGAATAGTACATTGTTCACCGAGAGGAGAAAGTGACCGATTACCGTCGAGGGTGTCGTTTGGCTTTAAAACACCCGAGATCGGGAATCGCACTTTCTCTCGAGTGATACATAGTGCTTTATACTACACCTACGAGGAAAATAAAAAACTAAAACTGGATCCTCAAACAACACACAAATTGAAAATGGCGCCAATGGCGTCTGCAATTTTCACATGTTCTTTTTTCAAATTGTTTATCCTGCCGCCGCGCCGCAGGGTCGCACTGCCAGCCCGACACCATCCAACACACAGCTAGAGGCCATTGTCATTTTGCGAACTTGGAGATAAAAACTCACTGTAAAAACTTTTTGGCTTTTGATATTTAGGTTACCGGCGCATAGTCTTACCCAAAATTGAAAAACCACGTAAGAAATGGATTTTCATACACTTTTCTCTCCCGCTCAGATGCGTTTTCTCCCCGCATATTTGTTCGATATGCAATGACGTACTTTCTACCGTAAATTTGATAAGGTATCAAGGTACTTTCCAAGCAGGTGTAGTATAAAATGCCTTTACTCAACCGAAGACTACTTTGAAAAAAAAAATACCCACCTAAAACTAAAGTAATTAAAATATTAACTTATATACTTACCTAGTCAAATTAGCCATAATAAATTACATAATTATTAAAAAGTACCTACCCTAAGTAAGAACTAGCTAAGTAGTAGATAATCAAAAATGTTTAAAAATTTAGTGCATGCCCAAAGGTATGTACAACCCAAAATGTATACCTACCCAAAATTTATGTTATTAATTACCCAAAACATTTGCGATACCTGGAAAAGGTGAATAAGTTGAAAAGTGCCTCCTACTTATAAGACCAAATTGTAACACTTATTTATGCAAATAAACATCTTGTATCTTGTATCTCATAGACTCGAGAAGGAGCTATATCCGCTTTTTGACACTTGAAATGTGTTCACGCAAACAAATGCATGTATACATACATAAAACGCATACGTAGGTGACCGCCATTTTTGTAGATTGATAAAGCACCCGCCGTTTTTTTCTGTAGTGTAATCAATGTTGCCAATTTGGCATTTTTATAGCTAAATTTGACATATTTCTAGAATTTTTTTGAACGATTTGGCATGTTATCATGTTTAGAGCATTAAAAAAATATACATATTTCTGTCATTATTAAAAAAAGAAATTGTATTTTGGGTAGGTACAAAGTCCATAAAACATGCCACATAAAGGTAATGTTCTATTATTCTATTAATAATAATAGATAGGAAGTTTCTTACACTCCCACGATTATAAATAATAAATGCTGGATACGAAGTACGAAGTTTATTGCTCTAAGACCTACTACAGCTCATATAAATACGATGATTTATAAGTTTAAAAAACTGAAAAAACCGACTTCAATTTGATACGCCTTCATCATCAAATGATGATGATGATGGCAGTTCATTGAGACTGTTCTATTGATCGTAAACACCACAGAAAAGCAAAATACGCAATGTATCCGAGATACACTGCGCGGTGACACTACAACGGTTGGCAGTCGAGCTGGCAGTGACGCGCAATGTAACTCGAATACGCTAACGCGGCGACTGTCAGATTTGTTCGATCTCGTGACCGCTCTAAAACCTTAAATGGGCCAGTATAGGGGGGCTGTAATGCCCGTCTGATAGTATCGTCTCTGAGAAAGACATGTGACGCAGTCGACAGCTCCTTGAATATGTAGGGAAAAACGAAGGAGGATGATGCAATCGCTACATAGGTCATCAAAACTATTGAACAGAATGGAAAAAAATGTCTAGATTCAAAGAGTGGCTGCAGCCAGATTCAGCTACAGCTTAGCTTACTGCCGATATTTTTATTTATTTAACTATAATGCACAAAATTATAAATTTGTTACAAAGGGTGGGCTTAATGCTGAAAGCATTGTCTGCCAGCCAACCCAAACGTGGTGGTGTAATAAGTATTCTAAATGCAATATTTTTGCTAAATGTAGTCTATTCAGCATCTTTCTTCAGCAAAACACCTCAAAGCTGGTTGAACCTTTGAGAAGTCAAGGGTTGAATTTCCTTCAGTTGCAAGAAACCATGATGTTGTAAAAGCACTAAGGATCATTAGCTCTGTCTATTTGTGAATATGCCTCTGTAATGGCCTATAATATACCCTATAATAGATCATATTTAAAAGAACTCCGCTAACAGAAGTATCAGATTCTTTTCAGAATATTTTTGAAATTTTTTGGAAAAAAAACTAGCAATAATTTTACCATGTCAGTTGGCAACACTTGGTAACTTCCTTTCCTGTTTTTACCAAAAAAAGATTTGGCTAAAAGACACGCCTCCAGCCAGTGCCAGAACAAAATTAAAAAAAAAGGAAAAAAAAAACCTTTCCAGTTGTTGTTATGTTTTTTTTTCTATGCTTTCAGCTTTCAGCATAGTAATCTGTGTATGCTTTTTTCTAGCTGGAAATTCGGATCCTGGAATTGGCTAGCTAGATCACCGAACACCTAGCAGGGCTAGATACTAGATATATAGATGTTCGGTGGCTAGATTGGATTGTTTGCTTGACTTTGTTGTGTACTATAATATAAAAACTCTGGCTATGGAATGGAATGGATTATTTATCACAAATTGAATTGAACAAGAACAAATAAGTTTCCAAAATGTCGCAACCCAGCTTGTTGGAGATAGTTCCAGACCAACTTTTCCAAACTCATTCCATCAGTGATATTGATCAAGTCCAAAAGAAGCTACAATATGAAATCGAAAGAAAGAGGGAAGAGCTTCGTGCTATGGTTGGGTGCGTATGCTAAAACTGTATAGCTTTCTTCTGCCGAGCTGTTTTTGCTACATTTAACCAGTCGCAAGAACAGTTTTCGTGGCCAATACTGAGACCGGCATAAACTCTGTAGGTTCCTATGTCACAGACTAGGTAGATATACGAGCATGAGAACACATGCCTCTAAAGCTTTCGCAGGCTTGAAGGAGTGACCTATGGGTACTCAGGATTTCGTGAAAGAGTAACAAACATCCATACATCCGTACATCCTTCCATACATTCGCGTTTATTATATTAGTAGGAAGTATTTATTTATTTAAGTAGGAAGTATGATCAAGTAGATAAGTCATTACATTCTCTGAACTATTCTGAAGTTTGCCATCTAAATTTCCAGTGAAAGGTATCGGGATCTCATTCATGCTGCTGACACGATTGAAGAAATGTGTCATACAACCACCAGTAATCTTAAACACATCAGTGAAATGATGGCGGCCTGCCGAAACTTGCACAATACACATTTGGTTGGGTTTAAAATTGATGAGAAACCTAAAAGTGTACAGAGGTAAATTATACTGGGTATGCTCTTAATTTTCTTGAGAATGTTGAATGGCTGAATTTGAACCTAAAAGAACTTCCATGAACATACTGTACTCTACTTGAGACATACAGTGATGATGTATTAGCTATTTTATTACTAACTATATAGGTACCTACCTAAATCTAAATTTCAACCCATCAAATTGTAAGTTTAAAGAAAATAATTTTATAAACAAACAAGACTTGTTGTAACTCTTGGTTTGAGAGCAGAATAGTGGTTTGAGTAAGAGGTTGCAGAATTTTTACCTAGCAAATATTTGAAACTAGCTTCCGCCTGCGACTTAGTTCGCGTCCTGTTTGAACTCGTTGATTTTATGGGATAAAAGTAGTCTATTTGTTTATCCAGGTCATGGAAAATATATATATTCCAAATTTCATCACAATCGGATCAGTAGTTTTTGCGTGAAAGAGTAACAAACATCTATATAAACTTTCATCCATACCCATTTATAATATAAGTAAGATTAATAGGATACCCTAAAACAAGAATCAATGTTTACTCTAATGAGAAAAGTATTTCCAAAAGCAGAACGTTTTTTCAGCTTTCACTACAACATGAATCCCGTACAAAGTCTATCAGTACAAGTCAAGTTATTGATGGAAATCCCTGAAAAGATATGGACCTGTATTGAAGCTGAAGATTTTATTAAAGCCACACAGTTGTTCATCATGGCTAGGCATATAAACACAGGTAGAACTTTACTTTGACCTACAATATTGTGACTTATCATCATCAACCTATATCAATACACTGCTGGACGTAGGTCTCTCCCAAGACGCGATAAAGCTTGGTCTTTGGCTCTTCTCATCCAGTGATTACCAGCTACATTTCACAGATCGTCACATAGTGTGACTATTATTACCTTATGCCAAAGAAAAGAGAAGTACTCATTGTTGCACTCATCTTGCAAGCCTTCGTGCTTACACCAAACAGATAAGGCAGATAATTACACAGAAAGCCAAGCCCTAATAATGTTAGAGCACTATAAATTCTAAGCACTATTCCCCATTCAGTTAGCATTTCAATTGAGTTTAGCCAAAAAAATCTTGAATAGGTTTTATAAATTATAAACTTATTAGTCTCAACATTTCCTAGGACTACAGCTACAAATGGGTGGAAAAAGTGCTAAGCCTGAATTCCAAGCGCTGCAACGGCTCGTTTATCAACAGTGGAGTTCCACAGCGAACTTCAATCAAACTATCATCGGAGTTTGCAGGCAGAAGCTACAAGATGTTGATATCAGTGTTGAAGTATGTTACCAAACAAAATTAATACAAAAACAACTCTTATTTTGGCTGCATCAACCTGCTACTCTAATAAAATTATCATCTAATTCTAATGTGTCGTGGGGAATGAGATCTGCACTGACATCCTGCGTTGGGGTGTATTGTGCATTATTGCCCTGCTGACCTCACCCCAGCCAGCCCAACTCCTTAAAGTAATGGAGAACGACATTGGGTTGATGTCAGCAATGTTCCAGCATGAATGGTGTTGTGAAAATCATCATACAACTAGAACAGAACAGCATCTTAAGAAATCTCTCTAATGCCCCATTGTTTTTTATGAACTTTTGAGTTGCATAGCGAATTGAAGATCAACACATTCAATGGTGAAATAAAACTGACCTCAACTAAATATGAGAAACGCCTAAACGCACACCCTAACCACTTGGTTACACAGCTCACTACCATCATCTACCCTAATAGGCTACATAGACTACACATCATTGAACTAGAAACTAGATGGGTTATGATCCCTAAGAAATAAAGAAGTGCTCTCTAAAGCTCTCATCCTACATGCCTCACTGCCTACACCAAACCTGCTCATAGTCTGAAGACTGACAAAATAAAACAAAAAAAATATTTTAGCTGAGTTTTAAGTTGAGTTTTGCTGTGACTTGCCTATCTTGTTTCCAGGTGGCCTGTTCTTGCCTCGTAAGCCTGTACCTCATAGACTCGCAAACAATGGTAGAACTGCTAGACACATTCATAGGGCTACACAGTAATACAAGTCTCAAGACAACACTGCAATTTGATCTGGCAAAGATATTGGAAGGAGATGTGAAAGCGAAAATAAAGGAGAAGATTGTCAATGGAGTGAAGATTGTGTTGAAAACTGTTGTGTTGGTGTATGCGTGTTTTGTTGGTAAGATCACTACCTTATCTAGGTTCAGTCAGAGAATATTTAATAGCCAGCTTTGACGCTGCCACCATCGCATCGACCTCTGGTCTGGAAAGGGAGTGATGTAGTGCCATCTAGCGCGCTAAATAAGAACTATCCTAGATCGCGCAAAACGAAGTTATTCCGGAGTTTGAACATAAGTAATACTACCGAATACAATCCATTACTCCTCAGACCCCGAGCCAAAGATCACTCGGCAAGGAAGATCTTCCCTTTTCATAGGAAGACAGACATCCTACCGTGTTCTACTCAATAGTATACGTTTGGAAAGCCCATGAACACATCTAACTAAATAGATACTGTGACTATGACACAGTACAATTGAATTCAAACAGCACTGGATAGTATTTTTAGACATACCATGTACATGGGCTGCTTTTGTATGAAAAAACATGTAATCTTAGTGTGGATATCCGATATCTATATATTGTTTTTCAGACAATGAAGGAGGCGCGGTGTTGGCGAAACTAAAAGATCTTTTCCAAAAAGACGCTCAACCTTTGATAGACCTGGTCAAGTTCAGCGATCCTTCAGCATTGAAGTTATTACCCCCTGTTATTGCTAATTACAGGTAAGTTTTTTTTAATTTCTATATATAAAAATGAATTCCTATTTCCCTTGGTCACGGCATCACGCGTGAACGGCTGGACCGATTTCGCTAATTCTTTTTTTGTTGTGTTTGCTATTGTCACGAGAAGGTTCTTATGAAAGAAAAAATTAAGAAAATCGCGCGGAAAATTAGAAAATTTAAGAATACTTAACAACCATAATAAAAATTTTTTTTATTCTTTTTTTTTTTTTTTTTTTTTTTTTTTTATTTGGCGTCGCACTGTTTTTGTGCATTTGCCATATATTGTACACAAAAATAGTGACATAAAAGGGAACTTAAAGATAGGTCATGTACAAAGGTGAGCTTAACCCTAAAAAGAGTTCTCTACCAGCAAACCTTCCACTTTTTCTAATGTAACCTTAGCGTTTTCGACAATAATCTATTTGAATGGCGTTTGACATAGACAGGACAACGTCTGTCGGGTCATCTAGTTTAACCTGTCCAATCCCGCTGGCTCCCGTGGGAGCCATTTATGGATGGGAAATTTTTTTCTGTGTTTGGACAGGTTAAATAAGAAACTGAGTTGTATGTAAGTTGGATTATACATTATTTCTCACCACCGGTCATCCTCCATCGTGCTAAGGTCTAACAAAACGTGACATTGGCGAAATTGCGGGCAACACTGCAAAGAAGTTTGATTATACTCTACAACTGAAGAGTCAATAGGTGTGTTCTGAAGATGGTCTATCTTGCATCATCGGCGTCATCGTCACATACCATTAGGTGATACTAGCTGGTGCCCGCGACTTCGTCTGCGCGGGATTAAAAGTGCAATTTGATATGCGAAATCTTCTAGGCGTTTCTGAAGAGCTCGCGTCCCGTTTGTTTTCCGGGATAAAAAGTAGCCTGTGTGTTAATCCAGGTCTCGAACAATATTATATTCCAAGTTTCATTCAAATCGGATCAGTAGTTTATGCGTTAAAGAGGTACAAACATACATACATACATCCTTACAAACTTGCGTTTATAATATTAGTAGGATTTATATATAATTCGGATTTTTTAAGGTTGACGAACAAAGAGCCTGAACCACTTGCAAAGAATGATATCACTAAATGTGTCCAAAATTGGAACACATGGGTAAAATCCTTCATAGATACAAACGTCCAGACGCTGCTGCAAAACATTACGAGGGTCAAAGTGTTACATGAGATTCGAGAAGAGGCATTTAAAATTGGTAATTACTAGTTAAAATAAATAAATATCCTTGGATATTCCACACAGTGTTCTCCAGTCTCAAACTAAGCGGAGCTTGCTACGAGTATCCTGCTAAGCAATGATTTGGTGAAAATATTAGAAACTAGCTTCCATCTGCGACTTCGGCCGCGCCACGTTCGATCCTGTTGATTTTCCGTGATAAAAAGTAGCCCACGTGTTAATCCAGGTTACGAAATATATATATTCCAAGTTTCGTCCAAATCGGATCAGTAGTTTTTGCTTGAAATCGTAACAATTGTAACAAACATACATACAAACTTTCGCGTTTATTATTAGTAGAATACGATAGAAATGAATGGACTATGATAAGTGATTTCAGTTCTTTTCGGGAAATATCATGAAAAAGCAGATGTTTCCTAAACTCCAATACTTATTTGGATGAATTTCTAAAAAATATTGGAAGTTTTTTGACTTCCTGACAAAAACACTGTAATTTTGGTGTTGCGAATATTTATTTTTAATTTTTAAAATACCCTTTCAGATATACCTTCAAACTGGAGTTCGATTTGCACATCCCTAAACATTCCCGATAACCATGTATGGTGTTACTACTACCAGCCATTGTTGACCTCTCGCGTCAAAGCAGTTATAGACAACCGATGGGTCAAGTTATACGATGAGTTCAAAACGCAAATACTAGTAGACCTTACGAAGGTATCTTCGGAAAGTGAGATGGAAAAAGAAGCTGATATAAACTGGTTTGTATGGAAGGATCTGATTGGAGAAACGGTTATTGAGTCGAGAACTGACGTGGTGAAAGTTATGAATTCTCTTATCAAAGGTAAGAATATTTTTAATCATTTAACTGTAAGGAATACCAACTTCTTTAGCAATTATATATTTTCAAACGTGATGTCATTTTGGTTTCATAGATCTTTTAGAACAAAATAATCACACTTAGAACTTATAGTTTTACTAAACGACTAGCTGATACCCGCGACTGCGTACGCGTGCGAAACTTTCCACCAAAATATCTGTCGCCAGCACACAATGAACCTCTTAGCAAAATGGCTGCTTTTGGTTTAGAAAGTTCAAGCTATATCTAAGAATCCACGTCTTTAATTTCAATAAAATATTGCCTATGTTTCAATCCGGAAGAAGGTCATATGAATGGTATAAGTTTCATTGAAATTGGTCCAGTAGTTAAGGCGTACAAACAAACGGACAAACTCGATTTTCGGAATCAGAATCGTTTATTTAGTAGATCTGCATAATATATTTAGTTCATTCATATCTTTAATTTCAGTTTTTGGCTTTTTTGCAAATTTTTTTTGGTAAGATTCTAACCAGTATGTCGTTTAATTTTATTTCTAAGGTATGTCCCGCCAAGACCGTGGCTACACACCCACACTAGAAAACCTCTGTCAGAGCCTCGACAGTGAACTCCAAAAGCTATTGGAAGACTTGAAAATCTACCTGTACCCGGATAAGAAAACTGCCAAATTACTGTTCGCTTATGAAGAAGAGGATGATAGTGAACAAATGTATATCGATAGGGAGGAGATTGAGATGTATTTGAGAGATGTTTCGGATAGGAATGTTCAGAGGTAAGTCCACACTATTATTACTTACTAGCTTCCGCCCCGTTGGATCCCGTTGATTTTCCGGGATAAAAATTGCCCTTGTGTTAAACCAGGTCACGTAAAATATATATTCCAAGTTTCATACAAATCTGATCGTAGTTTTTGTAGAACAAACATACATCTTTACAAACTTTCGCGTTTATAATATTAATAGGAAGGATAGGATTACAATCGAAACGAAAGTCAATCTGCACTGATTTTATCTAAGTCAAGCGACGTCCTGCGCAGTCACTATTTGTATGGGTTACCGTTAGTGGTATTTACTAGATACATTTACAAAAATAAGTGTTAAAATTTGGTTTTAACTTAAGGCACTTGTAGACGACGCGCCTCGCGAACCTAAAATAATAAAAAATAGAATATTATTGAATCAGTGCTACCTACGAAATGTTTGTACCTACCTACTTACCTTGCTTCAAAATAAAGTGGAGACTACCCGCGTTTGTGCGTCAAGGCCAATCAGTTGGATTGTGAACCGCGAACGTACTCGGCCGTGTCTACGCGCAATCGCTCGGTATCTCTCCAATTATCCCTCTAAAAAGTGTTTTAAAACCCCCCGACTTTTCACCACTCCACGCTCCTATCGGCTACAGCACTTTAAAACTTATTTACAAAAGCATTATTTCAGCATGCTCCAATACATAAAAGCCTGCTTCGAAGAACCAACCCTCCAATCCACGGAACTACAACAGAAAACAACTGCCATCTACACCGCCAGATTCACCCAAGCCATTCCGAACCTTATGACGCATCTACGCAAGTGCTATATTACCACAAACGAAACTATAGATGACAAAGCCGTGAAAAGATGGAGTGATACTTGTAGAGTTTTGAAGGAAAGCTGGTTGTTCTGTTGGGGGAAATGGGTGGATATTGTTATGGTCAAGATAAGAGAGTTGACTGACGGTTTGCCGCAAGAGTTTACTTTGGAAGCTAATATTGATTATTTGATGATGGTAAGCACATTTTTCTTAAACTACAACCCCTTTAATCCTAGACGAAAACTAGGCGGACTAGGCTGGGAGAATGGTATAGGTGCTGGGCGAGCCTACTCCATCTAGACATTGTTCCAAGCACTACAGTGTCCCATTAAGTGTAGGCATAGGTTGCCTCCTGACGCTGTATAAATCATCTTCAATAGATGTAAACGCCTAAGTCATTTTAAATGAATGAATACGAAGGACTGATTGTGATAAAAGTCTTACTAGTGGTATTTAATAAAAGATCTACGGTCTTACCACGTTATCAGATTTATCTTGGATTTTTCGAGGGTTTAGACCCGGCCTAGCTAGGCTCGGCCTAAAGTTAGGCTCGCGTTAAAACTGAGACATGATTATGTAAGGCTTTCCACGAAGTTTTAGAAAAACCAGTTCTTTTGTGACATTAGTCATTCATTCACTCAAAACTGATCAGTAAATGAAGTCAAAAAAGAATTTAGCGGCAAAACAAGGGGTAGGTAGGTAATTACGGTTAATGATTTTATCAATGTCAATGTCGAATATATTTTCGAAAAAACAGTACGTAGTAAATAATATAAAATAATTGAGAAAAAACAGTCACCGAATTGATTTTCATGACAAATGTGAAGTTAGACCCGAGTTAAACCTGGGGTCGGTCGGTTTAGCGAAAGTCTATAGTCTATAGACCTCGGTGAAGGTGCTAAATATGTAACGTAATATGAAAAAACCTAGTTAAGCCCAAAACACGAGTTAGAGACGCGGTTTATTGTTAGATCCAAGATAAATTTGGAAACATAATGAGGCCTGTATTTACTGGTCAAGCACTGACTCGAGCATAGATTTTTGTATGAAAATCTCTACTCGTCCCTAACGATTTCTGTATCTCAATGAGCGCTCAAAATACAAAAAATATCATAGGAACTTATGTACATAGCCAGGGCGTAAACATTCAGAATTCAATATTCTATGATACATTTATTATTTCAGCAATGGGACGTAATAAAAATAGTTGAAAAAGACGACGAAGGGAATTCAATTGAATCCACAATCAAAGTACCAGCCGGTCCATCGCTAAAGCTTCAAGAATACCTATACTCCATCAGCCGTATCCTTGACGAAATCGCACCCCACACATTACCCATAGAAATCCACGCGATATTCATAGAAAAAGTTATAAACATCACTTTCACACATTACAATAAAACCATAAGAGAGAAAGAGGCAGAGATAAATCAGAGATGCGCGCTGCAGTTACTCATGGATGTGAGGCATTTGACGTTGCTACTGGTTCCTAGAGAGAATAAGAAGTATTTTGATGATTCGCAAGAGATTTGCGAGTTTATAAGACAGAAAATTGATCCGTTTGACTATGATGTCTTCTATCCGTATATACAGACCAATTTGAAAAGGAGTGTGCAAAGAGTTCAGGTAAGAAAGCAAGCAAGCTCGTATGAGTTAGTTGACTCTGTTGACGGAGTTTTTAGGCCGCCGTCATGGCTTAACGCTGAAGCGCTCGTGGCGTAGCTTGCTTAATCAATATTCACTGATTATCTAAGTTATGCGACGTACTGCGCGGTCACTACTTGAGTGGGTGACTGTTAGTGGCAATTTTACACTAACTCATACGGGCTAACCTATGGCTTGCCTGCTAGAGCTGCTTGTCATAGCAAAATAGAACATGGTTTTGGTATTTTTAGTTTACACCGGGTTTTTTTCTGGTATAAAACAGTTCAAATTCTTTGTTATCTATTCTATACTAATATTATAAAGAGGAAAGATTTGATTGTTTGTTTGTTATTTGTTTGCATTGAATAGGCTCCGAAATTACTGGACCGATTTGAAAAGTTCTTTCACCGTTGAGAAGCTACACTATCCCCGAGTGATATAGGCTATATTATATTTTCAAAAAAATTCGGGATCCTTAGTAAAACTACAATAGTGCAACCCAAGGTGTAAAAATGACCTAAAAAAATTGAAATTGTTTTTAAATACCTGTGCGAAGCCGGGACGGTCCGCTAGTTTTAAATAAGTGCGTATTGAATTTGAACTTTATTTCAGACTCTACTAGGCAGTTTGGTTCTTCATCACGGTCAGCTAACTGGTGTGATCGGCACAAAACCGGTTCAATCCGGTGGCAGTGGTGACAAAGCGGCCATTTTGCTAGCTTCCGACGAATCACCTTGGTTTTCTTTACTACCCGTCGCTGCTCCTGTCATGAAGAAGCAAGTTTTACCGGTAATTACAACTATCAGCTTGATATAAATGCGAAAATTGATTGTTTTTTCCAGTTTTTGAACTTATAAATTACTAGCTGGTGTCCGCAGGATTAGAAGTGCAATTTGCTATCCGAAATCTTGTAGGCGTTTTTGAAGAGTTCGCGTCTCGTTGATTTCTCAGGGTAAAAAGTAGCCTACCTATGTGTTAATCCAGTGGGCCTAAAATGCGCACCGCGAGATATTTGTCATGTCGTTCTGTCAAAATGTAAGCATTTTGTACCAGTTTAGGAACTATTGCATTATCTGTGGTAACGTTGTCGAGAAACCGCGCCTTTGAATTTTCAACTTTTGACATTTCCGCATGACTATTATCTCGTCCTCAGAGAGGTACGACGACTAACAAGTGTCAAAAGTGTACAATAAGGCGCGTTTTGTCGACACCATTAGGTACCACAGATAATGCAACAGTTCCTAAACTGGTACAAAATGCTTACATTTTGACAGAACGACATGACAAATATCTCGCGGTGCGCATCTTAGACCCGCAGGTCACAGACAATATATATTCCAAGTTCCATCCAAATCGGACTAGTAGTTTTTGCGTGAAAGAGCAACAAACATCCATACATCCATACAAACTTTCGCGTTTATAATATTAGTAGGATTATGTATATTTATATTTTTAGACAGCTGCAGAAGGCCTTCACCCAAGGAGGGGTCCTTATTTGAACAAGCACTACTTTACACATTCAAAAATCTAATACCACTAAATTTATTTTTTATTACTTACTTTTTTATACAATATTTTTTTAGAAATAAGAAAATATTCGGCTTTTTTATTTTATTTATTTATATTTTTAGACAAGGAAGAAAACAGCGTCAAGTCCTGGACGATCCCGGTCAGAGATATCGGATATAATGACAGCGTCATTGCCAATCAACTTCGCGAATGCACGATCGGGCGCCGCTTCATTCTTTAATTCTATGACTTCGGATTGGTTCAGCGGTTCGTAGATACATTACTTATATCGTAAATAACTTGTTACATTGAAAGTTTCTATCTAAGCCTACTCTATTTTAAACATAGTCCCAGCGGGCCTAAGATGCGCACCGCGAGATATTTGCCATGTCGTCCTGTCAAAATGTAAGCATTTTGCACCAGTTTAGGAACTATTGCATTATCTGTGGTACCTAATGGTGTCGACAAAACGCGCCATAATGTACACTTTTGACACTTCTTAGTCGTCGTACCTCTCTGAGGACGAGATAATAGTCATGCAGAAATGTCAAAAGTTGAAAATTCAAAGGCGCGGTTTCTCGACAACATTACCACAAATAATGCAATAGTTCCTAAACTGGTACCAATTGCTTACATTTTGACAGAACGACATGACAAATATCTCGCGGTGCGCATCTTAGGCCCGCAGGCACTAGTGTCCGGTTAAAGCATATGTAAAAGGCAGACAACCCTCTCGCTCGCACAAAAGGCGCATCCAAACTTGGATCAATGTGATATTTTTACTGAACCTTTGCATTGTTATTCTCTCGACCCTGAAGCTCTGCAATTTCATATAATTACATTTAGTTATATTATATCTTCAAAAATGTTGAAATGTGCGAGCGAGAGGGTTGTCTGCCTTTTACATACGCCTTAAGTGTAGGCATAGGACGCTGTATAAATCAAAAGCGTATTATCTATGGCCATACTTATAAAAGCTGAATAGTGATTAAAATGTAGCTCACTGTTTGACATTAGCTGTTAGTAAGAGACAGCAACAGTTTAAACAGCTAAATAAACTTTTGCAAAGATTTTAAGTGAGCAGACTAATGTTTATAAGAAGTATTGTTGGTTCTACCTACACGAGAAATGGTGTGGTGTGAGTATTGTTTGTTTCTGTTTTTCATTATGAATTGATAGTTTAATGCAATTATTATTGTTAATAAGGAAATTCTATATTATTATTATGAGGTAATCCTAAACCTAATATATTTATCAAAAAAAGTGTTTTTTATTTAGCTAATTGTTACTTATATTTTAAAAGGTGGTCCGAAATCCTATTTTACAAACCATTATAAACCCTCTAATTTGTGTAATGGATTATAAGTCACAATCGAGAATAAATAACGCGGTTAAATAAAACTTTTCCGTAGGTACAGACAGGCGTCACGGCTCAGTCGGTAGTTGCTCTGCCTTCCGTGTTGTGGGTCATGGGTTCGATCCCCACCGAGAACAAACATTTGTGTGTGGCAAACATAGATGTTTGTTCTGTGTTTGTCTTCTGTTCTTCGCACGGGTGCAATGCAGTGATGATGATGATGATGTATTATACATATAAACCTTCCTCTTGAATCACTCTATCTATTAAAAAAACCGCTTCAAAATACGTTGCGTAGTTTTAAAGATTTAAGCATACATACAGACATTAGGACAGACGCGGGAAGCGACTTTGCTTTATACTATGTAGTTATACATATTTAAGTATTCTATCAGCAATCTAGTTCATAGTACAAGCTTTGCTTAGTTTGGGACTAGAGAGCGTTCTGTGCTATGTCCAAGAATACTTATTTATTTTATTTAAATAAACTTTATTAACAAAATCAGTGCAAATAAAAACAACTCGACCAATCACTCACAATTTTAAATTACAAACTCGGACACAATCAAGCCGAAACGTCGTCCTCTTTCTTGGCCTCCCCCACTTTCCTTCCCAGTGATCTAAAGTTATCTGTGTAACCGTCTCCATAGCCGCCGAAGTAGTTCCCTTGGTTACCCTGGTACCCGGGCTGGTTGTAACCGGGTCTGTACTGGTTGTAACCGGGCCGGTAACCGCTGTAACCGTTGCCTTGGTAGCCGGGACGGTTGTCGAATCCTGGTCTGAAGTAGGGACGGTTTCCTGTGGAGATAAAAAAGTTTAAGGTGAATTCATTTATTAAAATGAAGACACGTGAGACGACAGCTTTATGTCTTAGAGTGATGGGCGCATTGCAATGCATCACAGAGCACGTCCTCGGTGGATGTGCTTGGTGAGGCAATGCATCGTTATAGGTAGTGGTTATCTCTTAACATGAGGTGAGAAATTGGCTTGTTACATTATTGTGTTGTATAAAAAAAGTGTAGGTAAATATTGGCCTATATATTTACAGCGGAGTGGAATTTTTGTATGCATTTTGTATGTTTATTTTTATGTAACGCACCCACTGCTCTAAGAATTATTTACTGTGAATTATTTCTCCTAACTTTTCTTCAGACGGATTTTTCCTAAAGTAGCCGTCAAAAAGGGTGATTTTTCAGAAAACCTAGTCTCATGAAAAGAGACCTATAGATAACTACTAAAAGTTAAGTGAGTTCGGGAAAGTAATTAAAAGCCACAACTATTATGCGTCCAGCTTAACCCGAACCGCATCGTCACTAAAAATCCTATAAATAGGAGGTCATGTTGTATGGCTTTGTCTCGGAACACTACATGCGCGAAGTGAAATTTACGCCTTGTCCAATTTTGTTATTATTCAACCTCGCTGATGTAAAATGAAGGATAAGTTATTCAAAAATTGTGCTTACTTTTACATCACAATGCAAGAGCATTGACCAGCACACAAGGATATTAACTTTAGACAAAATTACCCACACTACAATAGCCGGATATGTTGTGGGATATACTTGTTATAGGGACTCGCTATTGTGCTTTACGAATTATAATCTTAATTTGTGTAACAATTATCTACCAATCGTGGGCCCGCCTATCCAATTGTGTCGCAAACTCCCAGTTAGGACAACGTGAATATATTTTGGCCATGGGAACTTTATTGATATTGATCATGTTGTTTTTTTACAAGTTGGTCAATAAATACAATGAAACTTTTTTGACATTTGTATTGTCGAAAAAAATCGGTGTATGTTGCCAGCGATCTGCATAACTCCACTGCTTGACAAGTTTCCTTTTAGATTTTAAGAACGATGGTATTTGATTTGATGCTGCGACTTCCCGTGATCATCGCAATGCCGCCGTTTTGGCAGAGTCGTTGTTCATTCTGCGCTTTGTCTTCCAGCTCTTAATCGCCATACGAGAGCAGTGGTTGAATTGAATCAATAAAGTAATATATCGACACAAGTTCGACAGAAGGAATAATCTTAGGGCGTTATTTCTTGCCATATTGGCAAATAGAAATGAAGACATTTTGTCTCTACTTCCTAAAACTTAATCTATATTACAATGCTGCTGTTATTTCTCTTTCTCATTTGAGTATTTTATCTCTCTCTCTCTCTCTCCTTCCCCTTTATGATAGATAGATAGATAGTTTATTTGACATACACACAGAAAAATACAGAACGGACGTAGAAAATATTATTTATCCTAAACATCTATTAATCCCATCTGATGGTGGGGTCTGCATTCATGGTTTTTCCTTCCACTTCGCTCTATCTAGTTTTAGCCTAGTCTTTACCTGAATAACTCATGTCAGTTATAATATACCTACCATAACCTCCATAGCCGGAGTACCCGGATCCGCCGTAGCCACTAGGATAGCCTCCGTAGTTACCTGCGATTTATATTTTGATCTTAGTATTAGGTTGACTTGTCCTGACGTACTCTATATACATTGATATAAGGACGAATATCTTTTGTGGAAAATTTGTATATCTTGTAATATCAGCTTTTGGAGAATCAAAGGCAACACATACGGAGACAAAAACTGTATCTGTTTTTTTTTTACAAAAAAATAGAGATTAAATATTTTTTGTCTTCAGTTCCCAACTCTCCATGCTCTAGTTCTGTTGTCCGTTAAGATAGAACTTTATTGCAAATTTTCGGTTTGGATGGCTAAAGAAAGGTTTTCTTTCAAGATTTATATTATGATGAATGAAGGAAAACCTTCCTTATCCACATATGATTTAAGTTGAATGTTGTTTTTCAAAATCTCACCTCCGTATCCGCTTTGGTATCCCTGGCCTGAGTAACCTGACCCTCCTGGGTAGTGGCCAGAGCCGCCATAACCAGGATATCCTGCTCCTCCATAACTTCCTCCATTGCCTCCATACCCGTTGTTGTACCCTCCATACCCGTTGTTGTACCCTCCATAGCCGTTATACCCTGAACCTGGGTACCCAGAACTGTATCCGGATCCATACCCAGGCTTCAGAAGACCGTATCCGCCACTCCGTCTTTGACCGCCAAGCAAGTCACTGCTTGAGTCAGTCAGCCTCTGAGCCATCGTCACGGCCAGCGCGCACGACAATACAAATATATGCTGAAAAAAAAATCGCTGTTTAAACCTATTGTTTGTAATTGTGTGCAATTATGTCCTTCCTAATGTTTTTATTATGTTATTCAAATGTCACGTTTAAATTCAAAATGTGTCTTCCGATCAAAATAAAATATGTACATTTTTGATCGTAAGACGCATGTTTGAAGTAAGTAACGATTTCATCCATAACTTTCAGATGGATATAATCGTTACCCTTCTAAAAAATATCTTTCTGGTTATCATTATCAGCTATAGTTATCGTTATCTTGTGTTTCCTACAAATTTTTAACTAAAAATGTTCACACTGAATTGTCTTGAAGGTAAAGGTTTTTAGGCCATTTTAAATTCTTGCATGTTTTATCTTCCAATCAGATAAAACGCACAGTACGGTAGTTATTAGCCAACACAATAACACCGCACTATTATCGTTGATTGCATTGATTTCTGTATCATTGTTGATTTTATATCTAACTGATTTCCTAGATTTGGCAGCCACCAAACTATTTTGTGGTTCGATAATGTCACAAAATTACCTATGCTATTAAAATACAAAAATGTTTAAACATTTTGGCGCTTTAGCTATTTGACTCGCTTACTTTTTTGTAAAAAGTT
The DNA here is from genome assembly GCA_947507515.1 of Eulithis testata. NCBI lineage: Eukaryota > Metazoa > Arthropoda > Insecta > Lepidoptera > Geometridae > Eulithis > Eulithis testata. The sequence continues at coordinate 2,407,807 of OX382209.1, forward strand.
ATATGCAATCACGCATAATAAAATTACGTTTTTACTATGCGCCGAATCGGCAAATACGTGTTTATTATTTTTTATGTCGTTGATTCTAGTTTATTAAAAAAAGTGTATACTTTTCAGATTTGTATGTAGATCATAGATAATTTTGATTTGATATTAATAAGGTATTGTAAAGTTAATTTAAAATACCTTCGACGGCAAAATATAAAAAGAACAGCAAGATAAGATGTTACATCTAATCTAGATTTAGATCTTCTAATAAATTAATATCTAGATTTTTTGTATCTTATCTTGTTATAAGATCTAAAACGGAAATCGGAAAATAGATTGGATTTTAGATCAAACATTTTCGATCTACACGATTTTCGATGTCATTATATTTTTTTAAGTTTAGTCTATTTAGATTTCCTATATTTAGAAATCTAATAAATAGCGAGTATTAAAAAGTATGAAATATACTCTGTAGTTAAAAAGGCTTATTTACGATGAAAAACTCACCGAAATAATCATTTTGCGGTTGGTATCACAGTCACAGATCACTGACAATGTGCACTCACGACTGATACCATCTCTTGATCTCCCACCTTTATATTCACCGGCAGAGTAAGGTTTTTGCTGTTCGCACAATTCCAATGAGTCTTCATTGTCTATCAGAATTTTATGCTAATTCAATTTGTCTAGGGATTACTGGTGTGTGGTGATATGTCCTATAAGGGGTTCTGTTTATATTTAGAACCAAAATCTTGTCTGCCAGCTATTGCGTCAAATATTAAAAGGTTTTAACAAGGTCGTTTTACTAAAAACGGAATATTTACCATCAATTTTGATTATGATAACTTTAGGGTAAATATACCGTCTTTAGATTGGTCTTCTTTATATTAGTCGCTGAATGCTTCACCTAAATCTGTTGGTCCTTTGTTTTGTTGGCATACAAGTGCAAATGACAGTTGAAAGATTATTTTATACGACTTTTGCCGTTATAAATTGACAAGAGGTTTTAAAAGTATCAATAATATCTTCTGGTCCAACTTTTTAAAGGTTTTCCTCGCATACTTCAATTATCGATTACTTAATCATCATCATCTAAGGCACTACAGCCACACTGACCTTGCTGTGGTACAGGAAGTTTCAACAGCAGAGTCTATCTTGGGCTTTTCTTTCCAGCCATGCAGCAGCGGCCAGCAGACGAATGGACGATATAGTGCGGTAGATCTAAACTATAAGGCTACTGTTGAATCTGGCCGTCAAGTGTACCTTTCCACTACTTAGGCTCCTATTCTGGTAAAGAAATCGTTACTCCAGCACAAATTTGAGTAGATTCCCATACAAGACTGACTTCAGCATCATCTTCATCCACAGCTTTACTTCACCTATTGTTGGTATTGTCTTCTCTTTGTTGATACCATTTCTTACGACCCCGTTTTACCCCATTTTTGGGCGCTACGTCAACGATATCATCTGCCTGTCTTGCCGCAGGATGACAGACGTTTCTATACTTGGTTCTCTGACGCCAAAATTATCTTGACACTACAAAAAACTATACCTACTTGAGTTTGGAGCAGTGCTTGAACAGTAAATGCGAATAATAACCTAAGTGTATGGTGTTTTTTAGCAAGTATCGTTCGTGGATCATCAGTTCCTAGTTCAAACGACATAAAACAACATCCCGACTATTCTCTCATGGTTCTCGGATGTGCTAATAGTAGCACATCCGAGAACCAGAGGAAACAGACACAAAGTTAGGAAATGTCTTATTAACTCATTATCAGTTATTATGTGGAAGACTTTTCTTATTGTCGTCAAGCTGCTCTGGTAATTGCTGGGACGATTGGAAGTTATTTGTTTTGTGTTTGTGATTGTGTTTTGTCGTCTATTAATATTTATATTGAATCAATTAGATTTACAGTTTTATTTTCACTACTAAAAATGGATTATCACTGTCGTATTTTAACGAAAATTATTGTCAGTTTCAAAGGTACATTAGACTGGTTACCTATATACATAATATTGTTTTATTGGAAAGAATACGTATTTTAATAATTTTTAAGTCATTCAAAGTGAAATGTATCTTATCAAGGATTATTTAAACATCCCGCGGTCCGTCAGCATTAATGAAACGAGGAGGGACCTTCATAATTAGAGCTCTAGTATAATTACTGGTTTCACGCAATGTACTTGCAATATTAATCATACCAATCTCGATTGGACTGATAAAAGTAATACTATCTAGATATACATGACGTCCGCAAATACAAATACCTACAGATATAATTCGATGTACCTACCTAAGTCTTGAGTCATCGATTGAAATATTAAAAAAGTTTGAAGAAAAAACTATAACATAATAAATGCATTTCGTACGTCATCATAACTTTATAATAGTAATATAATTTGTTTTTATAATTTAGTTTATTGTTGTTGAATTATTTTGCATAAAATGTACTTAGTCGAACAAAATGCTGATATAATTTTTATCTTCCTGATTTTTTATTATCAGTGCGAATTACTTAGTATCTAGTTTGCAGAAGGTTGCAGAACCTACTGTAAATACTGATAATTAATTGTACCGATAATAGAAATATCTAAGAAGAAAACGTCTTGTCTTGTTAAACATTACATGATAGCCCTTCTTCTAAACCGCGGGTTTTCTCAAGATGTTTTCCTTCACCGTTTGTTAAATGGCACTACAAGATAAGAAAGCAATTATAAGTTACGGTTACAGTGAAATAACAAGATAAGCCAGTTGGTATGAGTTGGTTTGCCAACTCTGGTCACGGGAGCTTTAGGCCGCCTGCATCGTAGCGATTGCTAAGACGGGACCAACAGTTTAACGTGGCCTCTGAGGCTCCGAAGCACGGAAGCGCTCAGATGTAAATTCCACTAACGGTCACCTATCCAAATAGTGGCCGCGTAAAACGAAGATTGACTATATAAACAAGCTACGCCACGAGCGCTTCGTGCGCTGGAACAAATAACTCAACTTTAGAGTTCACTGCGCGGCAGCGAAGCAACGCAACGATCCACGCAGTTCACACAGAACACAAAACGCAGTGTAACTGTGAACTCGATCGATTTGCCGATTCGACCTCCAGAAATAAGTACTTTTTGCATGTCTCACTCCCAACTATCTATATAAAAAACTCTTAAAACGGTTAAGGAAGCGTTCATAATATTGTTACAAATACGGGAGTAATAATAAAGTGGCCATTGTGGCACTGTTTCCTTTTGCGACAAGGATAATTGTCTGAGCAAGGATTGAATATCTAATTTTGTTTTGTTCTATAAATATAATTTACTATGGGGATTAATAGTAAATTGTATGCATCATCATGACATAATGTGGGTTACGGACCACGACTATCATCACTATGTACCTACTTGCATAACAATTTCAGAGTATTTTCTTGTTTCATACTTTTTTGAGCGTATTGTTTCAGTAGTCGGGTTTTAGTTTTTGAAACTACTCTTTTATTTTTATTAATTAATACAGAACATAATATATCATTGAAAATAAATGAGTCAATACCTATTCATATTGAATTAAAATATGCTACGGTAAGGTTGCAAAATAGTAAAAAAAATAAACAAATGATAATCCTCAGTGTCTACTCCAAATAGAAATTGAAGAATAAGAAATGCATCAAGAAATCTTCTATTTCCAGTACTTATTACTTTTTTTATTTCTTAAGACGACCTAAACCTACTTATAATAAACCCTATAAGCGATTTTACAACCTCTTTTCTACGTGGGCGGGTCTTTGAGAGCTTTGAAACAACTTTATATGGCAGGCTTACACTTCCAAGTGACAAGTGTAGCCGCTGCCGGAATGATTGCCGCGATTAATTCCGGAATGATTGCCACAGCAACATCGCCTTTATTCTCACTAAGGAGCTAGGGCATGAACTTGGGCAGGGAGACGGGACAGCGGCATGTTCGTGTTCACACCACTTCCCTGCCCACTTCCCTGCCCAAGTCCCTGCCCACTTCAGCATAGTGTGATCGCGCTAGTACATTGCGTGTCATGCAGCAGCGCTACACAGTCGAGATGTCTATACCACGTAGTGTAACTTTACTTTGCGACTGTACATTGCTTAATCGGTCTAAAACGTGCGTAGTCTTTGTCCTTGGGTATTTCTGCTTGCACGATAAAAATATATCTTTATGGGTATTATAATTGAGAAAAGGCTTCACAGCCGTATACTTTTATATGGAAAATACTTCCTTGAGTAGGCTTTTATCTTATTTGTTATTTCTTCGAGTTATTATAGGATGTTTTTATGATGTTGGTCAGCCAGCATCAAAAGGGCAGCCCAGATAAGGTCTAGCTTAAATTTCGGGTTAAAGCCTCTTCTTGTAATACGTTTTTCTTCCTTTCTTTTCATTATAACTCTTGTTACAAGAGTACATTATGTTACTACTTAACGTACTAACTTGGAACTTTTATTTTCCTGCAGTACGACAGATTTCCCGTGCGTCTCACTGGGTCGTCCCACTGATGGGACGAATGGGAAGAAGAAAAATAACTTCCCGTTCGTCCCACGAATTTTTCAATAAAAGAAAAAAGTCTGTTCTCGTCGTACCCATGACCTATTAAAAGTAGCTATATTGAACTTTATTTAACAAATGTCTGGATACTGTAACGATGAATCCATTCTGCCCTGGAACTGAGGTATTACCTGAATAGACTCCACTTAATTAGTTCCCCGCCGAGAACGCAGGCGTCCATTGTTCGTTTGCTCCCGTGATTTTTGTCGGCGAAACTCTGCTATAGTGATGTCTTTAATTTCTTTTTACTGAAAAATTGTAGGTCGACATCGGTGAATAGGTATTGTTATTGTATAAAATGTGAGTATTGCGTGCCTAAAACAGTATTAAATTTTTTGATGTGCCCTTGACGCTTTGAACTACGACGTCTTTAGTTTTTAATGGGTATGTATAAATTGGAGGAGATGCAGGGTGCTCTAGATCTACATATATTTTTCTTCATTAATCGTATGCATTCAGTATTTAATCTAGATTATTGTGTTAGTGTAGAAAGATGTATCTACTTACACCGATGGGCGGAAATCAGCTGACTCTAAGCCGGAGCTAGTAAAAAAAGATCGATAGGTTACTGGTCTGTACAGTTCCGCACATCACTATCGCCGAAGCTCTGGGTATCCCGGTAGACAAAAGGTACATTTAGGTGCAGTCAAGCGCCTCACTCGGATAACTAAAGTAAAAAACTTGGCAGATAATTTCTTTGAGCGTAAATGCTCATTGTCCTACTTTGTTAGCTGGCAAGTAAATTTTAATATGAAAATGACAGTATCCATAAAGGTCAAACTGGAATATTTTCCTGACATTATAAGTTAGTTATTTTTTATCTGTCTATCGGCCGAATACTCAAACGCCACTTAAATTATGTTCACGCTTAAATTATTTATTTATTTATTTTTCTAGAACCAACAGCTTTTACAATTAGAATAGGCAATGGTTAAACTTTGGAGAGCCAATTAGAGGTTCTCACTATAACAGTGTTACTGCATAGCAAAGAATCTATGCAGAAAACTATGGTAATAATAACTAATTAATGCAAACTAATATAACAACGTAGTAATTAGGTTATTAAATCTAAATAAACACTTCAAGTAAAAAGGTTGTCAGTTATCCGTCATAAAGAACTCCCTGCTCAGCCGTGATCTCGCTGAGGAGGCGCTAGTGCAGAAAAGGTCCAAGTCGAATCTCTTGCTGAGTTTGTTCAGACTGTCACTTGCTCGCCATAGGTAGGAGTTTTGCCTGTAGTTGGTTGAAACTATGGGGACATGCAATGGAGCATTGGACCTGGTTAACATATAAGGAACACTGATATTCATTCTGCTCATTAGGTCGGGGCAGTCAATATTGTTATTGGAAATTTTTAAAAGGTATACTAGGTCAGCTATTTCTCGTCTTCGCGTCGTGGTAGAAGGTGAAATTGCCTGCAAAGCCTAACATAGTTATCTGAGGAGTAGGGAATTTGCAAACGGAAACAGAGATACTGTATAAATTTAATCTGGAGTCTCTCAATTCTTGATATATAGACGTCGTAACGGGGATTCCATATTTGTGATGCGTACTCTAGGTTACTTCGAACGAATGCACAGTACAGAGTTTTAAAAGTTTTCGCTCTCTTAAAGTCAGCTGAGGCTCGCATGATGAATCCCAACGCTCTGGACGCCTTACCAACGATTGATTCAATGTGATCATCAAAAGCAGTTTAGAATCGTGGACGACTCCGAGGTCTCTAACAGTACTACTTCTTTAGATAGCCTGGCCCCTAAGTGAGTACGACGATGGTATTACTAGTTTCTTACGAGTAAAAGTTACTACTGAACATTTACCGGGGTTAAGATCCAGTTTGTTAAGCTTACAGTAGAGATCGAGGAGCTGTAAATGAGCTTGTAGTTTTATGATGTCATTAACTGATCTAATAGTGCTAAATATTTTCATATCATCGGCAAAGCATAATAGTTGACTAGTATGGAAGCATGCGGGGAGAGTGCCATCTCTTACAAATGAGTAATGTCAAACAGAGGCAGAGCAATTTTAAGTGGTGCTTAAATTTGAGTGACGTTTCTGTATTCCGGCCTATGCCTTTTCTTGGGCCTCTACTTTCTGAGTTATTGCAAGTATAGCTAGTTAAAAAAAATCTGCAGTGACTTTACTGCTTTAGAGTAGTTAGTAGTTTACTCTTGAGTTCTGATCTGAATCGGGGGTTCCCAAGCAATGTTTTTTTCATACCTCATGTAGTCTTAGAATGTTTTATTCTTTAGATATTCTTACCAAACACCAGTATCTTAACCCCAACTCAAACTCGCTGAGAAATATCAAAATTTAAAAAATATAAATATTTAATTAGTATTCCAATCTGAGTTTTCTTCGTTCCATTTTGTTTAAAACAATACCTACTTACCAAATACGAACTGCAATTTTCTAAATATATTATTTAGGAGTAAACATTTTCCTGCTAGCAGGTGGTTGGATCTTTTCTATCTCGAACTAATGGCAACCTGCGGCTTTGATCGCTTGCTTAGTCCATCTACAAATAGGTACCTACATATAATGTACCATTTCAAGACAAAAGTTTTGTACCTAAAATCATGTTTTTTTTATGAAAAAGTGTTTTTTGAGGGAAATTGGTAATTTGATATTATCTCCGTATCTTGTAAAAACCACAAATCAACTGAAGGAAATTTCCCGACCTAATAGTATTGACCTGAAAGTAATTAGAGTTCGTGGTCTTAAAAAGGAATGTAAATCTTATTTTTCTTTTAATGACAATTTGTTTGTTGGAAACAAATTACGTCTCGTAAAAATTGAGAGATTATATCACAAAATTGTTAGTAGATTACTTTGTTCGACCTTTTTAGGTTTTTAAAAGAAAATGTTGAACATAAATTACTTTCGATTTATTAGTAATCGAGTTACCTCAATTATCATTGTATTGTTGATTCGATGTTATAATTAGGTAATTTCTTTTTCCAAAAAGATGGCTGCACTGATAAGATTTTAAGTCATCGATTCTTGCTATCATAATGATTTATTGTTTCTATAAGGTTTAAAACAGCTCTACATTTTGGCTCTATCAGTTACATTTGAGGAATCTGTAGAAAAATTTCTTGCCTATACTTTTTGCAAACAACGAGAGAAAACGCTGGTCCAAATTGAATCGCTGCACACGATATTGTACCTAATGCGCACATCATCTTGAAAGAATATGGAAGGCTATGTGCAGTAGACTTCTTCAGGCTGCTGCTGATGATAAATGCACATTCATCTTAAATTAACCTTGATTCATTGTAGTCTCGACCCTTAGTAATTCTTTTGAGATGTCACAGCAATGACGTCACTTAACCATAATTTTTATGGCTAGCCTTGGTATCACATAATATGATTAGCCTATTATACCTTTCGCAGTGACATTGGTGTCAAGATCTTCTGGTTGTGGGTTTTTTACGTAAGTGAGTTTGTAAATTAAAATGTCTTGTAACTATCTCGAATTGCATTGACCATGGTAAAAACCCATACTCTCTTATTAATTATTTGACTGACCGCATGACTCAGTGAATGAGCTCAGTACTCGTAACACGTTATGCGCTGTAGGATTGTTCCTGTACAAGATTATTTGTTAGATGTGACTCCAAGCCAGTCCACAACTCAGTATGTCCCATGTCCTTATAATATAAAATAACTATAGTCCATAATCAAGCACGTAGTAAAATAAGTATCTAATAACAGCCATTTCGGTTCCAAGGTTTCAGCCTTGCACCCACGACTGCCCAAGACACAGTATAAATTATAGCTAGTATTGCACACCCTATGATTCACTGGCCGTCGTCGATAACTGTAACGGGTTGTTCAATGTTTTGGTCGAATTCGTCACGTATGGTATTGACATTGAGATTATTTCAAGGCTTTATTATATGGACTGGTTGTCGTCAAACTCACTTTCATTGGTAGCGTTAACCGAGCTTCAGTGAAACTAACAATATCGTACGCAAAATGTTTGGTCGATTTTTTTTTGATAAATTTTACTTTCTAGCAAAATTACCATTTTTGTTGGTCGTCTGGTCTAGGACCTAGAATCCCCCACCGCGTAGAGCCCTCACTCTACCCAAGCTCTACGGCAGACCCTAGAGACGAACTAGACTAGGGTACAGGATACGCCTATCACTAAACAGGTTAGAAGTGCATGTTCGATTTTGCTGTCTGATCAAAAAGCATTGAGTAACAATAAAAACATCAGAACCTAACAATTTATGGTACATTTATTTACAAAACAAAGTTTTATCTAATATCATTTTACAATATTTACAAACACGTGAAATAGTTGAGCTATCTTCAGACCGTTCCTACCGGCTCTGCCGTTTCATACTTTAATTTTTCATAATGTCTAATTACGCACAGGACAGAGGAGGCTGGCATAACATGAAGGAGGCCTATACCCAGCAGTGGGTGATACCGGGCTGTGATGATGATGATGATGATGAATGTCTAATGAATCCAATGAAATTCGAACCCACGAATCTCGTATTAAGGCGGATGTGGTTGGTGGGTCTCGTTTCCACTCAGTTCAAAAATCTCCAGCGTATTATACAAATTAAAAAAACCAGATAGATTTTTGAAGATATCACAAGACAACTGATAAAAAAGTGACAGACGAACGAACTAAAAATAATACTAATACAAAATAATGACTTTTTTAACTCGTAGGAAGATTGTAATTAGTAAATGGTACGTAGTCAATTAACAACGTCAGAGATTATCTCAAAGATAAAAATAATTGTTTGCATAGAAAGCTGTAAAAGTCATGGTGTTTTGGTCAAACTATACATTCCAATAGTATTATTTATGGTTTAAAGCAATTTGATTTTGCGCTAGACTTCAACCTTAGTATGGGGCATGTACTGATAAAACCGTTGTTGTCAAAATAGTCAATAAACAAAAAATATCTACGCAACGCTTATGTGATTAAGATTACACTACTAGAAACACGGACACGTTTTTAAACAATCATTACTTGTTCACTTTGCTTCAGGTTATTAAAACATTTATCGAAGTCGATAACATTTTCCCAAAGCAAAGTTGATTACACTTCGTGTATACCAAATTTTGTGACAACCATCACAAAAAACACCATATTCTGCTATGGATATAAACTATAAGGATTAATGTTTATATCAGAGTATAGTCTAGTCACTCTAGGCACTCTGATTGGTCTGGGCAAGTCTTCTAGGTAATCATCGGGTTCGATGTCTTCAGGTTCGTTTCTCTTAGCAGCTAACCAACCTAAACAGTAGGATACTGAACCTAAAATAATTAATGCAAGAAAACATGCTACTACTACTATAGTTATAACAAACGGAGTCCAAAAACCTTCTGGAATCGGTTCATCTTGTTCTGGAGGCAAAGTTGTAGTTGGTGTGTCATTCTCAGATTCTGTAGTAAGGAATGTTGCTGGTGTATCATTTTCAGTTTCTATTGTGGTGCTCGTGTCACTTTCAGGTTCTGTTGCCAGTGCTGGTGTCGTGGTCGTATCGCCTTCTGGTTCTGTTATTGGTGGGGTGGTAGTCCCTTCTGGTTCTGTTACAGGTGGGGTGGTAGTCCCTTCTGGTTCTGTTATAGGTGGGGTGGTAGTCCCTTCTGGTTCTGTTATAGGTGGGGTAGTAGTCCCTTCTGGTTCTGTTATAGGTGGGGTGGTAGTCCCTTCTGGTTCTGTTACAGGTGGGGTGGTAGTCCCTTCTGGTTCTGTTACAGGTGGGGTGGTACTCCCTTCTGGTTCTGTTACAGGTGGGGTGGTAGTCCCTTCTGGTTGTGTTATAGGTGGGGTGGTAGTTCCTTCTGGTTGTGTTATAGGTGGGGTGGTAGTTCCTTCTAGTTCTGTTACAGGTGGGGTGGTACTCCCTTCTGGTTCTGTTACAGGTGGGGTGGTAGTCCCTTCTGGTTCTGTTACAGGTGGGGTGGTAGTCCCTTCTGGTTCTGTTACAGGTGGGGTGGTAGTCCCTTCTAGTTCTGTTACAGGTGGGGTAGTGGTACCTTCTGGTTCTGTTAGAGGTGGGGTGGTAGTTCCTTCTGGTTGTGTTACAGGTGGGATGGTATTCCCTTCTGGTTCTGTTACAGCTGGGGTAGTAGTCTCTTCTGGTTCGGTTACAAGTGAGGAGGTAGTCCCTTCTGGTTCTGTTAAAGGTGGGGTAGTGGTCTCTTCCGGTTCGGTTACAAGTGAGGTGGTAGTTCCTTCTGGTTCTGTTACAGGTGGGGTGGTAGTTTCTTCTGGTTCTGTTACAGGTGGGGTAGTGGGCTCTTCTGGTTCTGTTACAGGTGGGGTGGTAGTCTCTTCAGGTTCTGTTACGGGTGGGGTAGTGGGCTCTTCTGGTTCTGTAACTGGTGGGATGGTAGTCGCTTCTGGATCTGTTACAGGTGGGATGGTAGTCCCTTCTGATTCTGTTACAGGTGGGGTAGTGGTCCCTTCTGGTTCGATTACAGGTGGGGTGGAATTTCCTTCTGGTTCTGTCGTGGATGGGGTAGTAGTCTCTTCTGGTTGTGTTACGGGGAGCATGGTAGTCCCTTCAGGTTCTGTAACAGGTGGGATGGTAGTCCCTTCTGGTTCTGTTACAGGTGGAGTAGTGGTCTCTTCTGGTTCGGTTATAGGTGGGGTAGTGGGCCCTTCTGGTTCTGTGACTGGTGGGATGGTAGTCTCTTCTGGTTCTGTTACAGGAGGGATGGTAGTCCCTTCTGGTTCGGTTACAGGTGTGGTAGTGGTCCCTTCTGGTTCGGTTACAGGTGAGGTGGTAGTCTCTTCTGGTTCTGTTTCAGATGGGGTGGTAGTCTCTTCAGGTTCTGTTACGGGTGGAGTAGTGGGCTCTTCTGGTTCTGTTACTGGTGGGATAGTAGTCCCTTCTGGTTCTGTTACAGGTGGGATGGTAGTCCCTTCTGATTCTGTTACAGGTGGGATGGTTGTCTCTTCTGGTTCTGTTACAGGAGGGGTGGTAGTCCCTTCTGGTTCGGTTACAGGTGTGGTAATGGTCCCTTCTGGTTCGGTTACAGGTGAGGTGGTAGTCTCTTCTGGTTCTGTTTCAGATGGGGTGGTAGTCTCTTCAGGTTCTGTTACGGGTGGAGTAGTGGGCTCTGCTGGTTCTGTAACTGGTGGGATAGTAGTCCCTTCTGGTTCTGTTACAGGTGGGGTAGTGGTCCCTTCTGGTTCTGTTACAGGTGGGGTAGTGGGCCCTTCTGGTTCTGTAACTGGTGGGATGGTAGTCTCTTCTGGTTCTGTTACAAGAGGGGTGGTAGTCCCGTCTGGTTCGGTTACAGGTGGGGTAGTGGTCTCTTCTGGTTCTGTTACAGGAGGGGTGGTAGTTCCTTCTGGTTCGGTTACAGGTGGGGTAGTGGTCCCTTCTGGTTCGGTTACAGGTGAGGTGGTAGTCCCTTCTGGTTCTGTTACAGATGGGGTGGTAGTTCCTTCTGGTTGTGTTACAGGTGGGGTGGTAGTTCCTTCTGGTTGTGTTACAGGTGGGGTGGTAGTCTCTTCAGGTTCTGTTACGGGTGGGGTAATGGGCCCTTCTGGTTCTGTAACTGGTGGGATGGTAGTCTCTTCTGGTTCTGTTACGGATGGGGTGGTAGTCCTCTCCGGTTCTGTTTCAGATGAAGTGGTAGTCCCTTCTGGTTCTGTTACAGATGGGGTGGTAGTCCCTTCTGGTTCTGTTACGGATGGGGTGGTAGTCCCTTCTGGTTCTGTTACAGATGGGGTGGTAGTCCCTTCTGGTTCGGTTACGGATGGGGTGGTAGTCCCTTCTGGTTCTGTTACAGATGGGGTGGTAGTCCCTTCTGGTTCTGTTACGGATGGGGTGGTAGTCCCTTCTGGTTCTGTTACGGGTGGGGTGGTAGTCCCTTCTGGTTCTGTTACGGATGGGGTGGTAGTCCCTTCTGGTTCTGTTACGGATGGGGTGGTAGTCCCTTCTGGTTCGGTTACGGATGGGGTAGTAGTCCCTTCTGGTTCTGTTACAGATGGGGTGATAGTCCCTTCTGGTTCTGTTTCAGATGGGGTGGTAGTTCCTTCTGGTTGTGTTACAGGTGGAGTGGTAGTCTCTTCAGGTTCTGTTACGGGTGGCGTAGTAGGCCCTTCTGGTTCTGTAACTGGTGGAATGGTAGTCCCTTCTGGTTCTGTTACAGGTGGGGTAGTGGGCCCTTCTGGTTCTGTAACTGGTGGGATGGTAGTCTCTTTTGGTTCGGTTACAGCTGGGGTAGTGGACCCTTCTGGTTCTGTTACGGGTGGGGTAGCGGGCCCGTCTGGTTCTGTAACTGGTGGGATGGTAGTCTCTTCTGGTTCTGTTACAGGAGGGGTAGTGGTCCTTTCTGGTTCTGTAACTGGTGGGATGGTAGTCTCTTCTGGTTCCGTTACAAATGGGGTGGTAGTTCCTTCTGGTTGTGTTACTGGTGGAGTGGTAGTTCCTTCTGGTTCTGTTACGGGTGGGGTAGTGGGCCCGTCTGGTTCTGTAACTGGTGGGATGGTAGTCTCTGCTGGTTCTGTAACAGGAGGGGTAGTGGTCCCTTCTGGTTCTGTAACTGGTGGGATGGTAGTCCCTTCTGGTTCTGTTACAGGTGGGGTGGTAGTCTCTTCTGGTTCCGTTACAAATGGGGTGGTAGTTCCTTCTGGTTGTGTTACAGGTGGGGTGGTAGTTCCTTCTGGTTCGGTTACGGGTGGGGTAGTAGGCCCTTCTGTAACTGGTGAGATGGTAGTCCCTTCTGGTTCTGTTACAGGTAGAGTAGTGGTCCCTTCTGTTTCTGTTCCAGATGGGGTGGTAGTCCCTTCTGGTTCGGTTACGGATGGGGTGGTAGTCCCTTCTGGTTCGGTTACGGATGGGGTGGTTGTCCCTTCTGGTTCTGTTTCAGATGGGGTGGTAGTCCCTTCTGGTTCTGTTACAGATGGGGTGGTAGTCCCTTCTGGTTCTGTTACGGATGGGGTGGTAGTCCCTTCTGGTTCTGTTACGGATGGGGTGGTAGTCCCTTCTGGTTCTGTTACGGATGGGGTGGTAGTCCCTTCCGGTTCTGTTTCAGATGAAGTGGTAGTCCCTTCTGGTTCTGTTACAGATGGGGTGGTAGTCCCTTCTGGTTCTGTTACGGATGGGGTGGTAGTCCCTTCTGGTTCTGTTACGGATGGGGTGGTAGTCCCTTCTGGTTCTGTTACGGATGGGGTGGTAGTCCCTTCTGGTTCTGTTACAGATGGGGTGATAGTCCCTTCTGGTTCTGTTTCATATGGGGTGGTAGTCCCTTTTTGTTCTGTTACGGATGGGGTTGTACTCCCTTCTGGTTCTGTTACGGATGAGGTGGTAGTCCTTTCTGGTTCGGTTACGGATGGGGTGGTAGTCCCTTCTGGTTCTGTTTCAGATGGGGCGGTAGTCCCTTCTGGTTCTGTAACAGATGGGGTGGTAGTCCCTTCTGGTTCTGTTACGGATGGGGTGGTAGTCTCTTCTGGTTCTGTTACGGATAGGGTGGTAGTCCCTTCTGGTTCTGTTACAGATGGGGTAGTGGGCTCTTCAGGTTCTGTTACAGGTGGAATGGTTGTCATATCGTTTTCGTATAAAATACAGGAGTCCTCGTCGAAATTCGGATCTACGTAGCGAAATGAATCGACTAATAATAAAAATCCTGGATCATACATCCCCATGAAAGTAAGCTGAAATATAAAATATCATTGTTTGTAAGGTAAAAAGAATAAGTTAATTGTTGCTGGTTAGCTTTTGTCTGTACAGTATGTACTACGTAGTACGTACCCATGTGCTTATTTATATATTAACATAGTCCTGTAACAATTTCCTATTGCTGAACAAAGACCTCTTCGATTTCATTTACTTTGTGAGATCTTGTGCTGCAAATATTAATTTTTGGGGACAAGTATGCTCATAGCTCACCACTAAAGACGGGTTTTCTTCGCAACTACTAGTCCGACTTTGAAAATTCTTTTTGTACCCAAAAATTGTGTATTTTATTTTATATTTTTTACTTACATATCCTCGGAAGGTTCCAATACTGGTGGTGCTCACACTAAACCGCATTGTATACCAACCACTAACAAATTCCGGACTTAGAGGATAGTAAAACGCACTTCCGGCTGTACCATCTTCACCATCAGGATTAATTTGACTCGCCAGAACTGTAAGTTGGTTATTTATAGACGCACCATTCATATAAATATTCACTTCTATTATACCACCAAATGACATGGTAAATGGATAAGACGAAACACAACTGAAAGCCGATTGAGGCGTTATGAATATTTCACTCTCGTTGTGTGGACTCTCTATATCGATGGAGGAGTATGTCTGTTCTTGCCATTTCGGCATTCCAAAACAAGGTGCTCCTAAGTTATCGAATAGTTCGTCGAAGTCTTCATCTTCAAAAGTATATCTAACACACTCATCGCATAAAGTACTGCTTATAAACAATACAAAAAATACACTATCGCGCACTTTCATTTTAAACACATCGTTTTTTCGAAGGGATAAATGGTAGATTGATGACTACCGGGCAAGAATACGTGAGTACGTCAGTCGCGTGGACACACTAAATCTCCATAACTCAAATTATTATAATCATTCACATTATCTTTAATTATAATTATCGAGGATAAGATACGATAAATGATATGAAACACTCTGAGACTGCGTCAGTAGAATTCTTTACACAGGAGTCAGTTTCCCTTCCTCGACCGGTAATCTTAGATACTGCGGTACTAGTAAGGGTTGCCGAAAACTAATTCAAATAGATTAAGAAAATTATTCTATTTTGCCATAAAGTAAGTGTACCTAGTAACGTGAACCCTATCGTGATACCCTAACTGTCCCTAAAGGTCTTCGACTAATTATATTTTTACAATTTATTAATTCATTTCCATTCTTCAGTTATCACCATTTTCTTTCATATTTTAACCGAATTTAAATTAAAAAAATGAAACTTATATTTTGGACGATGTGACAATTCAATTCGCATCTTCCATAAAAATTTATTAAATCGTTTTACATAGTTGGTCAAAATACTTATACTAGTGCAGTTCGGGGTCAACAACCTCAAAATATGTCAATAACATGTAGTCCATTGAAATGTTACATGAGCTTTGCATTTGTTAGAGGACTCAATTTAATTTTGGGAACATGTGTGGGGGGGGGGGGGGTCAATAGAAGCTTAACCTCAAGTTTGTGGGGTCGCCACCCTTGTCCCCCGGCCGCCATTTTGGAAAAAGGGGTGATAAACTTTTTTCGCGATATCTCGGAAACTATGCGTCTTGCAAAAAAATCTTAAAGACATAATTTGTAGCAAATTGTTTTGCCTACAAATATGTGTATATAACTTTTTGCCCTAAATTAAAAATTAAAGGGCGGAAAGCGCGTTTTATATTTTTTTATAACTTTTACTACAATTCAAAAAACTATTTAAGCTACAACAAAAATAAAAACGGTTTTGGAATGTCTAAACAAAGCCCTATTCTATGACATCCAACTTGATAATTTTGTATGACCTTTTTTTTTTACTCCCTTCAGACCCTTATAACATACAACCCCTTGACCGATTTACTTCATTTAACAAACCAGTAAAACTTCAAAACACTATCCGTAGACCTGTTAAATTCTGTGAAGATTTAATAAGCGGCTCGAAAGATCTCGTCGAAAAACATAGGCCGAAGAGAGTAAAAAAAGAAAAAGTCGTACAAAAATATCAAGTTGGATGTCATAGAATAGGGCTTTGTTTAGACATACCAAAACCGTTTTTATTTTTATTCTAGCTTAAATAGTTTTTGAGTTGTAGTAAAAATTATAAAACGCCCTCTATCTCGAAAACGATTCAACGTATAAAATTTTTATTGAAACAAAAGTTGTAGGGAAATTAATCCTCTACAATATTGATCATACATACAAATAGCAAAAAAACTCATAGGAAAAAAATTATATGCAAAATGACGCTTTTTGTGACCTTTGACCTTGATATTTTAATGGAAGCCAACACCCTAACAAAAGTATCAAAAAAAATTATACATCAAAAAATAAAACTTTTGTAAAAAAAATCACACTTTTTTGCTTATAACTTCTTTAATTTTTAATTTAGGGCAAAAAGTTATATAAACATGTTTGTAGGCAAAACAATTTTCTACAAATTATGTCTTCAAGATTTTTTTGTAAGACGCATAGTTTCCGAGATATCGCGAAAAAAGTGTTTTCCAAGATGGCGGCCGGGGGACAAGGGTGGCGACCCACAAACTTGAGGTTAAGCCTCTATTGACCCCCCACACATGTTCCAAAAATAAAATTGAGTCCTCTAATAAATGCAATATTCTGTCCTTAAATTGTAACATTTCAATGGACTAATGGATAAGAAAAGAACTAGAAAATTCCGGGATCGTGTCATTTTGTTTTTAACCGACTTCAAAAAAGGAGGAGGTTCTCAATTCGGTTGTTTTTTTTTTATGTTTGTTACCTCAGAACTCCGTAATTTATGAACCGATTTGAAATTTTTTTTTTATCTGAAAGGGTATTCTTATTGATAGGCCCCATTTTTTTTTTTTTTTTTTTAAATTAATGTTTCAATAAATAAGAATAACTAGAAAAAACACGTCATACTCGTACACGACATTGCTTATTTGGCTTTCTTGTGACTTTTCTGTGACGTTTACGATCAATAAAACAGTAAGTAGGTACCTCTATCACGAACAAATCTGACAGTCGCCGCGTTAGCGTATTCGAGTTACATTGCGCGTCAATGCCAGCTCAACTGCCAACCGTTGTAGTGTCACCGCGCAGTGTATCTCGGATACGCTTGCGTTACGATAGGTTGGCGATTGACACATTTATTCGTGATCAACGCACAGAGCCCCGAGTCTGTGCATTTGATTTGACTTATAGCATATGCTATTGAGTATTACCTGCTTGGTATTCGGCCTACTCTTGAATACAAATATAGGGGGCGCTGTAAGCATGACGTATCGATGTCTGTTTTGTTTTTTATACGATAATGGTATCGATTCGCTTGTCGCATTTTGCTAAACTAACCAAATTTGATAGCACTAAAAATGTTTCCATCCCTTTCTCATAAACTAAAACGACAAGGAGGGCTTTATTTTTAGAGCTGTCAAATTATTTTAGTTTACAAAAATGCAACAACCGAATCGATACAAATATGTGCTAAGTAATACAATTTACAATAAAATACGAATGAAGACGAAATCTTATTTATTTCATAAAGTTCAACATTATTCAAGAGCATTCGTAAAGCGACAATTCCGAATGCATCATCATCATCTGATGGTAAAACCGGAAGGTAGGCACTAGCAGTCCGTAGTTCACCAACCGGCATTAATCAAGCCGGGTTTGGGTTTAGTGAAATGATCATGAGATGGATTCTTGTTATAAGTTAACAGACTTCCAAAAAGGAGGAGGTTCTCAATTTGGTTATATTTCTTTTCAGTGATTTGGCAGATAAATAAGAGTAACTGGAAAAACACGTCATCCACGTACTCGACATTGCGTGTTTTGCTTTTCTGTGGTGTTTACGATCAATAGAACAGTCTCAATGAACTGCCATCATCATCATCATTTGATGATGAAGGCGTATCAAATTGAAGTCGGTTTTTCCAGTTTTTTAAACTTATAAATATTATATTATGACTTCGTCTTCGTCTTCCACTTCGTCGTTTACGGAAGCAACATTTTTATTTTCACTTCATTTGGTTGACTCTACTTTGAATTAAAGAAAATTTAAAATCAGATCAGATGGCTAAGTTAAATAAATTTTAAATTTAATTAATTTTAATTAATTTTACAAGATACATTTTGGGGAGTGTGCAATGGAACTCTTTGAGCTTGTTCCCCCTTCCCCATTCCATCACCGGACCACTAGGCGTACGGAAACGAGACACCCGTTCATGGTTGATATGCCACCAATCCGCACTAAACGCTTTGCGTCTACATTTATTATGCGGACAGCCAAAGAGTGGAACTCGTTGCCGGCGTCGGTGTTCCCGAATGGCTATAATTTGGAAGTTTTCAAGAGTAGAGTGAATAGGTATCTTCTAGGTAACCGTGCTACATCGTCGACCACATCATTGCTTAACATCAGGTGAGATTGTGGTCAAACGATTGTCTATATTGTATAAAAAAAAAATTGTAGCCAGTTTTTCATATTTTCATATCAATCATTATTTCCTGGTATCTTTTTGTCATCTTCTCTTGTTTGAATTCCTATTATTTAAGCGCCTTACGTTTCTGATTGATCTTACCGTTTATTAAATTCCTACAATCTATTTCACAGGCGTATCCAAATAACGTTTATCATTTCGCTTATGTTCGGTATATCAAGCCAATCTTATTCATATGTTATATAAAAATAATATTAAAAAAGTCGTGAACATTTGCTGATTCCCGTCACAGTCCAGAATCACTCCCCTTTGGGATAACTCTGGGGCACTCAGTATAGGTGCTCGGAAAAAGGTGAAAAGTCAGGAAAGTTTTAGCATTGCATTGGACACCCGTAGGTACGCTTTCAACGAAAATCGGTAACCACGACACCTTTGGGAAACGTCACAACTTTCTAAATAAATATGCGGAGATAAATAGTAGTACAAATATTGTACCACGAGAAACCCTGGGGATATTGAGCGGAACTTTTTACGGAATAAGTTCGGATAACTTTATTTATCGGATATGCCGAGAGGTTGAAATGATTGGATAACATCAAGCGTCTCCTTTGACAAATAATCATGGACAATTGGAATTTGATGCAGGTGTGATTTTGGTTTTATCACGGTCGTGTTCGAGTTCCGTATTGATAGCAAAACCTTGTTTTTTGTGTTTTGAAACAACCCGGAGAATAAAATAGCTTTGTTACTCCGTTCTTTTTCAAAATCGTTGTTATGTGGGCGCCTGTATGTGGCCATACCCCTGGGGGCAGGGTGGGACGAAACCATACTACGAGATTTGACCTATGGACTTCCACGTATCTATAAAAGTACCTATATTTATTCATCATACTTCATATTAATATTATAAATGTGAATGTAAGTTTGTTTGTTACGCTTTCACGCGAAAACTATACTTAACCGATCATCATGAAACTTTGTACACATATTCTTGGAGGTATTAGAAGTAACATGGGATACTTTTTATCCTGGAAAATCAACGGGATCCAACGGGACGCGAACGAAGTCGCGGGCGGAAGCTAGTATAACATAAATAAATTATTTAAATTATGTCCTTCATCTGACACGAAAAATGTACGAGGTAAAAGTAAACTTGGACGTAGGAATTTACACTTTCGATTCCTCTAACAGTGAGCTGAAACGAATGTTGTCTGTTCGGTTTAACGATGTGTATTTGTAGTATTCGTAAAAGAATTGTT
Organism: Eulithis testata; assembly: GCA_947507515.1. Classification (NCBI taxonomy): domain Eukaryota; kingdom Metazoa; phylum Arthropoda; class Insecta; order Lepidoptera; family Geometridae; genus Eulithis; species Eulithis testata. The sequence goes on from OX382209.1 coordinate 2,427,704, forward strand.
ATCGTTGATCGTAAATTCCCGGAACGATCGAGAAGCGGCCGACGAAGTGCCGTTTCAAACGAATACCACTTTGCATAGATTGTTCCGTTTTGTTGGTTGGTGCTATCGAAATTAGTAAAAAGGCTATTGACTAAAAAGGTTCCAGAGTCTCCGGACTCCCGTAATCAAGTCGGGAATTGATATGCTCATTAGGACTTCTCGAAGAATCATAATTAATTTATTCATTGTTTCACGTTGTATCTAGTCACTACAAGAAGCGAAATTATCAAGAATCACCTAAACCGTTAGACCTAAAGTCATTTAGGCTTTACTGTACTTGACTGTCATAAGGCTATTTGGCTATTTTGATTAGACATTATCAGTTTATTTACGCACACTCTAACTTATTTTCGAGTGCAACTTCTAACACTTGAAAACAAACAATAAAACTGTAGAGAGATGTCAGAGAATTGAAATGAAATGGCTATAAATATATTCGGCGGCAAGAGTCAAGGTGTGTATGTTATAAGTGTATATCACAATGAAAATCTCATAGGCAATAGGTACTTAAAACGTAGGCACTTGTGATCAGATCAGATCTCTAAGAAATATCACTGACACAGGTACCTAGGTATCCATAATTTCGATCCCACTTTAGAATTAAACCAATCTACTGAAAGTGATCCGTTCACAATGAAAAAAGTCGAGTTATACTCGAAAGGAACTGAGGAGTTTGATAATAAATCTGTTATACAAAGACACTCAATATGGAATTCTTTCAGTGAAGCCAATTCTCTCTTTACATTCGTTGGACAAAAGCAACGTCTGAGTTGACAGCCTTTGTGTTCTAGCGTTTGGGATGGCGACACATTGGCGTTAAATAATTGGTAGGTCCCTACTCCCACTTTTCGCTGTCATAGTGTCTGAAACAGAAACACAACAGAAAGGAGCAATTGTTTCCCAGAAAGGAATATTGAGCGTATTTTATCAGACACCTAATTTTAGTAGTAGAATTGTTAAACTCAAGTTATACCAGTTATACTCAGGAAAGAGTCAATACTCACAAAACAAAAGGAGCGGTATTCGCAGTCACTTCCCCAGTGACGTAAATCTGCCACAAAGCGACAGGTTATTGCCTGCGAACAGTTAACGGGACGTATACCGAAATCCGTATGAATTTATAGCTCAAGGTAAACTGGCATTTGAGGGCTAGTATGATAAGGAAACCTCTGATTTTGGCTGACGTTTTAGGTAAGCCTGACCTCGACATCTAGTACTGTGAGCAGGAAGAACATACCTATCGTTTTTATTCAATTTTCTGAATGAAGTATTATTACTTAGTATCCTAATTTGAGCTCTTTATCGAACCTATTCTTTATGAGGATGAGTTCAATTTAGTTACAAACGCCAAAAACTATTTTTAATCATTTTCTTTTAAAAACGTGTCTGTCGTCTAGCAAGCAATCAAACACCTTCCAAATAACCCGTCTAAATTGTATTCCGTCACATTCTTCTGCATGAATACCTTCCTTAGCAATCGTGACATTGTCTGGCTTAGAAAAGCCATGCCATGTCGAAAAGAAAATGGGTTCATCTAGAAATTTGCTGTCGCTGCACATATTCCCTAGTGGCGTTTCTGAGTGTTTCTTTATGAGGCAGTTTTCTTATTTGACATGAATATGTAGCAGAGTTGAAACTCGTGATTCGTGCTGCAGTATTTGCCATAGTTTGGACCTCTATCGGCAAAGATTATGCAGACCGCAGACATTCTAATTCTAACTACAGCCATCTGTGTCCAAACTAAGGTACGAGTAGCATCGGTCTATGAAGTTTGCGAACCGTTGTCGGTCGGTACTGTCTAGGACAAAACTCTTTGCGTTAATAGTAATATCACTGATCTTTAGAGTACCTTCCTACAGATATTTTTTAGATTCTAATTTCTAAACTAGTAGTGTTATCAATGGCCATTTGCTTCAAAAAAATACTTTAGGGACTTTTTCGTGTTAATGGTACTCCCAAACTTTTTCATGGCAGTAAGTGGCAACTTCCATGGCTTTTCGATTCTTGTATAAGATCTGCTCATGTGCACGTGGCCTGGGCCTCTACTGTGAAAAATGGCTTACGAAGATTCGGTAGCGTCGTTTCTGTTACGCTGCGCAATGACGCTGTCACTTCGCAAGAGCCCACGTCATCGCTCGAGATGACCGCGCAGTGTGATAGAAACGACGATACCGAATCTTCGTAAGTCAGTTTTCACAGTAGAGGCCGTGGGCTGGGGCTGTCAGTAGGTTTTTAAGATAGGTTGCCATATTAATCATTGAACTTGTTAATGGTGCATTGCTGTTCATTTCACGCTCAAACGTTTGTGTAGGTCTACGAAAGCTTCAAGACTGACTCTTTGTTCGTACAAATGCTTTAGTTTTTACATTGTTTTATAAATGGTTGTCAAAAACTCAACCAGTAATAATAAACATTCAATAATATTTTATACAGCGCCTTCTAGTCCCAATAATACTGGCACGCCATTTTTACCCTCCATTGTACATTATAATAATCAGAATGGGGCTTGATTGGAGGTGGCTGGGATGGTGGGGAAACTTCGTCAGTCTAAAGGTATGTTTAGTTTACGCTTATTCAACATTCTGTTGAAGCAACGGATTGTCGTACGCAACAGCTTTCAACGGTGTTGTACGGTCAACAATGATCAACATCTGTTGCTGCAACGGGTTCGACAGTTTCATTTTACATACGTTCAACAGTTGCCTATATCTACAGTCATGTCTACCGAGCAAGTAGCTGCTACTGCGGCCTTTTAAATTTTTAAAAGTATTCGGAAAGAAAAGAAAAAAAAAACGATGGTGGAAACCAGTAATTTTTAGAAGTGGATGTCGAAGTTAGTTTTAAGTAGGCATCTTTTTTTCTTTTTATTGTCGCTATATTCACTTAGGGTTATATTCCAGAGTACCTACTTCTTCATTTCTATAATCCTCAATAAACTGAATAACTTTTTCATTACCTACTCCACTGAATTTCCATAAATGATTTGTTGAACGAATGCATGAGCTGTGGGTTCACAAGCAACATCTTTCAACATGCCGTATTTTGTGAAACCGTCGACGCTCTGTTGAAAGACTCATTCCACAACGGGCAACACTGTTGCTTTCAACATGTTGCTTTCCACAAAATTGCCTGATGTTTAACAGATGTAACATTACCTTAATAGTGCTAACCTGAAATGTACTTAGTCGGGTGTTCTGCTTGGTATCGTACAAGCTGGATATTAGCTACTGTAGGCCTTCTGGTTGATATGAGAAAAATAAAATCTTTGCCAATACCTAAAGGTCCTGCAAATTCGGCTATCAAAACAAATATCTACTATATTAATATTTACCACCAAACTATGTAAAAACATTGTATTCTGTAGGTATAGCAAACGTTCGAGCCGAACAATGCATGTCGAAAATAGGTACGGCAAGGCACACGTCCCGCACCGGAAGTTGTCGTCACCGTCACGCGCCCCTACGGCACCTACTTCCGGTCGGCTGACACGTATAGAATCCATCGGATTAGCTTTCGAACAACAACCCTACTAACCTGAACCTTTAGGTGTTTAAAAAATAATAAAGGCACAAGAGTTGGCGAAAGAAAATATTATTAGACAAATGATTTAGTTTTAGGTAAATAAGTAGGTAGAAGTACGTACAAAATGACGTTTTCTTTAATACACTACACTTTTATGATGGGACAAAAAATTCAATCGAGCCCACTTTTTTGCATAGTGAGCTCGTTGGGAAAAAATCACATCTGGCCCACCAGTGTGCCAGTAAGCTTGCTTGGGAGGGCTGGAATTTGGCTTACTGGTTCCTGAATTTTTAAACGATGCGATATGTTTGTTTAATGCTGACGCAACACGAGGAAATTCCTTAAATTATATTTCTACCCTTAGATTACCAAAATAGTTTCAGCCTTGCATTGCAATGCAATCGCTCATTATTCGCGTCATTTAGTTTTTTGCAAAAGTTGGTATGCAGTTATGTGGCTTTCCCGCAATAATCTTGTTTACTTGGAAATTATCAGTTTTTTTAATAACTGGGGTTATTCCCATCGGCCCCATGGCCTGTCCCACTGGTGAGTCATGGCAACGCATGTCATGATAAAACTTAAGTAGGTATATTAAGAAGTCTACCAAGTATGTGTTTTGTTTATCCAAGCTTCCTTGGAAAGTGCGTCGGTATACTAAGATACCTGGCAGAAATGGCAGAAAATGTATTCCGCCTCAAAATAAGCGAATATTTATACAAAATGTGATAGGCAGGCACTCTATAAGTTCTATACAAAGGGAGCGGTCTTGTGAAAAAACTCGATCGGGTGGACCAGGCAAGTAAGCAATACGAATAAATAGCTTCATGAATAATGCTACTGTCATTAGGTGCTGGTGCGCTTGTGAGCGGGTAATCTTATTACTATACAGCTTTGACGTGTGGTGGAGGTTTTTCAGACGATTAGTCTGTGTGTACATAACGGGGTGCTATGGAGTTAGGACTTAGACTTTTTTTTACCTAAAAATATGGTCTAGTATCAGTAGTCCGATGATTTAGTCCGATGATCGGACTGATGATACTTTTTAGTCGCATCAGTCCGATGATGCTGAAAAATACAGATCATCGGACTATTGAGCATTTTAGTCCGATATTTACACCTTTCGACTTTCCCAAATGAGTAGGTTAGGTTAGTTTTGTTTATAAAAAATACGAGCGAAGCGAGCCCATCCATAAATACTCCTAAAAATAAACTGAAGTTAATTAATGCATTTATTTTTTTGGGAAAGTCGAATTGTGTAAATATCGGACTAAACGGTTCAGTAGTCCGATGATCTGTATTTTTCAGCATCATCCGACTGATGAGACTAAAAAGTATCATCAGTCTGATCATCGGACTAAATCATCGGACTACTGATACTAGGCTAAAAATATACGCCAATACACACTATTGGGACCGCGGGGGATGACAGAGTATTAGGGTGGGGGGAAACCACGCGGACCACTTGTGACCTCAAGTGACCTTGACCTTTGACCTCAAATGACCTTTGAATTTTAGTTTTCGTGTTGCTGTGTTTGTTTTTCTTTTTGTTGTTATAAAATATTCCTTAATTTTATTTGCTTTTTTGTGTTTTATCCTATTCTCATAATATTTTAATAATTTTTGTTTTCGTGTTGTTGTTTTTGTTTGTTTTCCTTTTTAAATTGTTCTTAAATATGGGTCGTAAATTTCTTACGCATTTCTTTTTTTTTTTTTAGTTCTTTTGTATTGTCGCCATAATTGTTCTTAGGTCTAAGTTTTTTTTTTTTTTTTTGTTTATACGCTGTATACATAATTTATATTATTGTTTAAACTTGATTATTTAATAATAATTCATTAGGAATCATTTGGAGCTAATATTGCCGCGTAATTTCAATATTTAGAATTACGCCGTCGCTGTAAATAATGAGGAACGAGCCTTGGAAGCAGCTCGTGTATGGCTGTTGTTGCCAGATCGGACAACCCAAGCCCGCTGTCCTACATGTAGGAATATAATGACCGTGAAAGAGCGATCCGACAACAAATTAAAATTTCGCTAGCGTTGTCGAAGAAGCGGGTGCAACATAACAATTTTTCCCCTCAAAAATAAGTTTTTGAGAAATAAAAACTGTCAGCTCTTCAAACGCTGAGATTGGTGCTGCATTTCTTTCGAAAAGACGATGTCTGCAAAGCGGCAATAGAGGTCGGGGTATCAAGAAAATCTGCCATTCAAATTTTCCATTCCAATAAATACCACAGAGGTCAACTTCTACAACGCCAAACGTGGTCCGTACCCGGGATATACATCATGTATATCCCGGGTACGGAAGACGTGGCATGAGAACCGTCAATTGTAGATGCCGCTGGTGTCGCCGATAAAAAAGAAGAACAAGGTCACTCAAGGTCACTCCAGATCACTAAAGGTCATCCGACCATTCAAGGTCACCCGAGGACACTCACAATACTATATTTACGCCTAGTACCTAATGCAACAAAAACAGAGGTAACAGCCTTCCACCTCTGTAACTACTCATTGTGCTCAGAAACTATGTATAGGTTCAATTTTCAAACGATATCTACGGATATGGTTTAACCCCTCAATGAAATGGATCCTCAATGCAACTAAATTAAACTTACGTTCGCTATGTAACTGTCCATAGCTTTACCAAGAGGTGTGTAGATGTTTTGCCTTACTGATGACCGTTCCCTTTCGGCACATTTTGCGCAGACTTAAACTCTCATTCCAGTAATGTAGGACAGTTTATTTCCCAACCCAGACACCTTAACGTTTGATAATATTTCTTATGAATTGTTGGCGGTTAGTTTGGGGCTCCATGTATTTTATTGTACCTATAAAAGCGTTTGTTGTGATGACGTATCGGTTGGTGAGGGTGGTTTATAGTTTCACATTGTACTTTGGGAATATTTCTTAGAGGAAGGAAGAGAAGATTGGATGGTGTGAAATTTATTGTTATTCAGCCTCTTAGGATGAGCGGCCAAGACAATGTTGGCTCTACGGAAGACAAGGCGGAAGCTATTTGTCTTCTCTTCGGTAGAACCGTTGGTTTCGTCAGATGTGTTGAGATGAAGTAAAGTTGAAAGTTGAATCCTACAGTCATAAGCCAACGCAACTTCCATAAGAATTTTCATAGTCATGGTTCAAATCTCAAGTCATCAAGCTTATGTGTTTCAAACTGATTGTTGCTATCAAGTAGCTTGTTCTTGATTCTACCATCGTCTGAAGACTTGTATAATAAGCAGGGATACTTACTTACTTGCTACTTGTTCGGCGGACTTGTTTCCGCAACTAGGTCACAGATGGGCCCTTTTTGCGTGATAGGTGGCGGCAGTTACTCTAGCCACCCGATGTCCTCCAGGAAGGCCAGCAGCTCGCTAATGCTGGTGCAGGCTTCGCGAGGAGTCCCCGGTGTACCGAGGTAATGTGCCCGTTGAGGAGTGCGGATAGCAGGGATAGAACTGATCAGTTTATTCAATCACCATTAAAACGTCTGCAAGAACCGTTGCTATGGAGTTTTACGAGCAAGCGAACGGCTAATGTTATTCCGTCAATACCATAAATTTAATTTTAGCTCAGGTGAGTCCCTAGACATATTAAAATGTAAATCACACGGCCGATTTAATTTCAGGCTTGGAGAAGCTTAATAGAGTGGTGCAGAGGTACAGAAGGAGCGGTTTGGCTGCATACTGTCATCTGTCTCTTTGCTAGGCATAACCTTTTCTCAAGTTTTCTAGTCTATGTAGTTAGTAGCATGCTATACTATTTTGGTTTGGGACGGGTTGAGGAGTTTAAGGGTTCAGTTGAGAGAAGCATATACACTGTTTGATTGCATAACAATTCATTTTGCTCATTTAATGCATAACGAGTCTACTTGTATAAAAATCCACAAAAATTGTTCAATACGACTGACAGTGTCCAGACTTTGTAAACCTTTTATCAGCTTACATCTTAAACCGTAGCTAGACTACTAGTTGGCTCAGAGACCCTGCCGGGGGCGACGCGGTTACTAGCTCCAAACAAATTGCACGAAATTGCTGACCCCCGGTAGTTGGGATATTCAGGTGCAACTGGGATTGACCGCCTGTTTATACGGCTTTTGCTTATGTGAGGAGTGAAAACGTGGTCAGAATATAATATGATAAATATCCTAGCAGTATAGAAGACAACTATTTAAAAAAGTTGGTTTATTGTTTATAATCCACAGGTATACCTAGTTGAAAAAAAAACTTCTGTTTAAAACTACGACTGAACGAAGCCTCTACGTTTCTCAAAAAGTCTAGTCGATTTCGACAATTTACATGCTTTACTGTAAAAGAATATGTGGTTGACTAAAAATAACTGTAGTACACTCTTGCAAATGGACGTGCTTGACAAGATACTGCTCTTTATACTAATGATTTTGTTTGTCTCAGTGAGTAAGTTGACCACCACCACCAGTCCTCAACCACCACCTGTTTCGCATTGCCTTACATTCAATTTCGTAATAAAGTGCACCAGTGGCCTACCTTTATTTTGTAACTTTCAAAACCCATTTGGCCTCTTTGCGCTTTGCACTACAAGTTCACGTCAAACTTCCACGAGGCAATAAATAAAATAGAATATTTTCCACGGTACGTTTAATATTAGATTCAACGAATACTAGTTTCGAATTGTTTCTACAAACTTCCACCTGAGTTATAATAGACTGTTTTAAAGTTGAACTGCATCGACCGCGTCGAGGTTTGTTACTTTTTATTTCGCGTCTTAAACTTTCTACTGCAGGAATCGTTTTCATTGTTCGGAAAAAACGTATCGATTATATTTTGACTGTGGAGTTCGTTCGACATGACGACGCCGAGGACGCGACGATAAAACAATACAAGTACATAATTTCTAGAATGATAAGAATTGTAATGCTACGCTTTGCTACGATGGCGTAGCCGCTACGTCGTAGACATCATAAGCACCGCTACATGGTAGTGATGGTGAAAAGGTGGTTATGGTAATGTGTGTGTTGTGTGCTCTATTGTACACAAAGATTCTCTATTTAGAGTACATTCATATCAAACTAACTTACAAGTTACTGCCAAAGCTCCTTAGGCGAGCAATAATTCAAACGCTTTATACCAAGCGCACCCATTGTCAATATTGATATATCGTTCGGAACCACATTCTGGGGGGCAGCACGAATAAATATAGCAATCGTCGCGATTCGTAAACCTAGCGTCTTCCAGTCACACTGCGCGTTAACTACACTTCGATTGTAGAACATTGTAATGTTGCCGCGCAATGTGTACTCTACCATCACGATACTATTGCGATTGGCAAAATTCGCGTTTACCTGCGATTCCGTCCTGTCCTGTCGCAGCTAATGTCGACCAGTTTACACGGCAAACGCATTAGCACCCAGGGACAATGTAAAGATAGTACAGGAATGTTTGCAGACCGTGGCTGGCTATGTTTGAGCAACATTATTTATAGCAACGCACGTTTCTCTGCTGGTCCCGCTTTTACCTAACTAGATGAATTTACGCCGCAATAGTTCAACATTAAAAATAGTTGTTCCAGTTTCGGGTTATCAGCTTCGTTCCACTGCGCTTGGCCAAAACAGCAAATTTTAATTTTATTAATACTGTCAAGAGCTAATGTTTCGGGTTCTCTATAAAAACTTGAATATCGTGGAAACCATGAATGCTAGTTTATTGAAATCATGCAAGCTGCGTATTATATACAAGTATATTACTATTACTTTTATTAGTTTAAGGAGTTAAACTCTATCAAACATGCCTGTTTTTTCATTATTTGCAGGTATTTATTAAAAAAAAACTTTTTCTTTTGATTAGATACCGCCACAATAAAAGGCCATTTATCTCCAAGTACCTAAATGTCAACCACCAAGAGCGAAATAAAAAGAACCTTCCATTTCATGTAACAATTAGAAAGGGAAGTAAAAAGGGCGAGTGAGGGCAAGCCTCCTCCACACGCTGCGGCGGCACCGTGCGGCACGACACGACGCACGACGCGACAGTGCTAAGTCGCCACGTTCTTATGGGAATCTATAAAAATACGTGGCATGAACATAATAATATTCCCTCTATTCACTCGCTCATGGAGGTGGTATCAGCAGTGACTCTGTATCACGCTGGCTGCAACATTATAGAAATATATTCAAACTATTACAATTTGGCTGCTGGCATGATTTCACGCTTACGTATTTCGCTTATGTGTAGTGGAAATTTTTCAATGGCTATATCTATAGATGGAAATGTTTCCCACAAATCTATTTAAGCTGGTGCGGTTTTACTATATGTATTCATATTCATTTAATTATTGGTTACATGTACATATTATTGCTTAGGTGTAATATAGCTAGGGTAAGTACATGCACCCTGCAAGGGCACTGCAATATGTTTAAGTTGAGTCATGCATTCTTAACAGAGAGGATTATAATTAAATTCAATGTCGGATAGATTCGTTGTGAACACTGGATAAAACCGATTAGCTTTAGCCTTAGCGATTAAAAAGGTGGTCAAAATCAATTGTTTCTATTAAATTGATTACCTACCTGATATTTACATTTCATAGGATACCTAGCTACTCACCGATTTTCGTCTAATGGAAACTGCATCATAAATATGCGTTTCTGCTCAAGCACCTGGCAAGCTTTCACACCTCATCATTTCAAATATAACGAAATGTTACATCTTTAGTATATCGCGACGTCGCAACTCGTCGTGTGGCGAGGCTCTAAGGGACTCCACAATAAATTATTAAGGAGACAAAGTTTTGGGAACGTTTTTATGTCTAGGAAAAGAAGCCTGAACCATTAATCCTGGGTCGGACGTACTAATCGGGCAGCGCGTCTTTTATTGTGCCCAAGTTTTGCATTGTCGCTATTGTAGGTTAAAAATCATCTTCAGAAATGGTCTAATATAATCAAAGAACCCAGAAACTTTTTACACTTAACACAGCACGTGCCTATTTCTCATTATTATGTTTTATTAGTGCGTAGGATAACTTTTACTTATGAGTGAGTTACTTGTACTAATATTACTTCTGTGGTAAAAGGTAGTTTTTGTTTGGTCGCAAATAAATGGGTAGGTAAATACAACATTGGTTTTCATACAAGGCATTCATAGGTTTAAGGTACCTCAATTATTTTCCTTTCAGCGTCACCTAACGACGTTCTTTGAAGAAAACTATGAATCGAATAAAATTGTACCTAACTAAAACAGTGCTGAGATTCGCCAGAGAAATGTTACTGAAATTATGACGACGTTGCTGCTTGCCACAGCATAGTACTGTAGTACAAATGGTACCGCAATTACGTAATAATCTTTGATATTTGTGGAGTAAAAGTGCTGTTAGTGGTGTGATCCTATATTTCGGCTGTGGGGTGCCCCGCCTGACTAGGTACGTGTCATGGTTAGACAGTCTATGCGTGTGAGTCATATTGTACAGACGTGTCCTAGAAATATAACCCTGAACTGAACAGCTTATATTAACTACCTTTCAGTCAACTTCTGGTAGATTCAATCGAACCTCCTTACCCGAAGCAGTGGTGGTATAGCTACAAGGACGAATTAATTCGTCCAAGTATAGCTAACTAACGATACTTCCAAAACTATTTTTTTGTAAAAATCTATAGTTTTGATACCATCCATGTATACTTGTATACAAAATGTTATCCTCAATATTTATTGGTTCTTTTTACATTTAACATTATTTATCATTCACTTCACATTTCAATTATTAAAATCAGTGATTTTACTTGTTAATATGTTTTATTCGTCGATTAAAATCACAACTTTATTACATTATGGAGGAACGATCATTTTAGACATATATTTCTTACTTATTTTGTTTTCGTCTATCATTCGTTCTTCTAAAGACAGGTTACTATGCCCCCGTTGGACGACAGCCGCAAGTAGCGACACTGTCGGTTTGTTTTATCGCTAATACTTTAGATTTTATAGGCGATAATAAATTGAACTTATGGCTCGAGTTAATTAAATTTTCTTAAAACCCCCGCGTCCGGGATTACGTTGAATGTTTGGTTTAACGGAACTAAAAGTTAAGTGTTAACTTTGAAAGAGTTGTTACAAAGTTTTCCCTCTCCTTGGTTTCTGATGTTATCTCTTGAAACTCTTCTGATGTTGCTTCATGGTGAGAGTTGTAAATGACTTGAAGTAAAGGAGTTGTTGATAAAAATTGTATGGATACTGGTTGTTTGTTTCGCAATTTTAATAAGTGTTTTTTTTTCGTTTGCGCTTTTCCGTGGCACTGTTTTTCTTGTAAATATAGGTGCCTACGTATTCTATCAAATAGCAATCTCCGCTTAAAAGGTTACTACAGAGTCAATATTGTTGCCAAGGCTAAACAACAATTTCTTGGTCCTTTCCCTCTAAGATTTACACATCCTATTTACAACCACAAACAATGCCATAAACTAGGACAACTACACGAACCGATGTACACATAAAACCTACGTGAAGCTCGAAATTTAATGAAACAAAGAATTTTGTTTCTCTATCTGGTAAAATACGGCCGAATAAAACACTGGTGACAAGGAAGAAGTTACTGCCCTAAAGGGGCTACGATGGACGGTGTGACGTCACAGCGTTTTATTACACAAAGGACAAGCCCGTCACGGTATTCTTTGGGGATAAACAAGAAAAATATTGCAATAAGAAGGAAAAGTTGGTGCTGTTTTGACGTAAATCATGTTAAGCCCAGCTTTGAAGGCTGGACTGATTTTGGATTTGTAAAAAAATGAGTTTTGTGTACAAAACTCTTGAAATGATTATATTGATGCATACCAAAATGTTTAACACTACAACAATTTATAGAAAATCAAAAGTAGGGTTTTCTATGATTTTATGTATTCTGGCCTGTCTTGATCAGAAGGCTGGTAGTTATAACCATAATAACATCTCTGCTAGTACTATGTACGAACTGTACGAAGTTATCAGAGTTGCAATTTCACTGAAATTCAACCAGAATTTAATATTATTAGTCTGTCGGTAAAATTAAGCCTTCATTCATATTCAGATTACATTAAGACGTCTAGTGTGATAGTGCTGTCACTTTTAATAGGTTTATGATTTGGTTTAGGCTGACTTACTAGATTTTTTTTTATATTCAGACCAGAAGAATTAAAAAAATTATGTACTTATGTCAATTCCATACAGAAACCTTCGAGGTCGGTGACGGGATCATATAGATGGGAAACTATGGCTACTATATAGTGGCATTTGCAACAGTTTAGCCACGACGAGCCTCCAGACAGTATGTGAGCGCCGTCACTGGGGTATTTTAATAGATGTAATGTTTAAATAAATAAATAAATAAATAAATTTTGGCCATACATAAAACTTTGGTAAACGCTTAAAAGATCTTTAGGTATTATAAATCATCTGAGTATGAAATGCCATCTATTTAATAATATAGCAAAGTAAATCGCAAGGAGGCCAAATCTACTTATCTAGAATTGGAATCACACGGTGCTTTCGAAGCATGTTGGCTGCGGTGCAAGGGGAAGTCGAGATCGGATTTTAACTAAATTGAGTTTATGAGAACGGTTGCTCACATTATATTCTTTAGCGTAGCAAATACATAAAGGGCTTTGATATTCTAGTGTGCTGTACAAAGTACTTCACCTATATATAAGGTTGGTGAAAAACAAAACTTCCGACATATTTATTTTCCGCGCTCTTTATTTTTATTTCCTTTGATAGGTTTTTGAAGAAGCGGGGACCAAATAAGCTAAAAATAAGATAAGTAAAATCACTTTCGGTGGATCGGACGAAATCACAAAATTTTTACATTATAATTATTTTAATAAAATGCATTATTCCGTAAGAAGTTATATTATATTATTTAGGTGCGGGCTCAAATTATTAAAATGCCCCCTGCAATTTGAGCCAGTACCTAAATATGGTGGTGTTCTACAGTTCAGGAAATGCAAAGAACTCACCTATGCTGTAGAACATAATCTCCTGCAGCTGCGATCTAATTACATTCTTCAACATAGCGGCAGAAGTTGCATCTTGTATTATTGGTGGGAGTCTATCACGACAAATCAACTTGTTTTTGCCGTTCCGCACGGTTCGATCCTATTCAATATGATCCACCATAAGCCTTTTGAAGAATGAATTTAAAATTATCATTCCCAAATGTATTGTACGTTCGATAATCCCAGCTTAATAAGTTAGCACATAACGCAAATTACCTGCTGCGGGCTCTCGGCAATAACATTAATTGATTCAGATACTTGTGCACCTGGGTACTGCATTCATGTGCTGACGAACTCAGGAAAATAAATTGACTTTAGAGACTCGACTGATCCTTATTTTTTGAACAAGAAGCGAGCTTGATGTGGACTTTTTACCTGCCAACCTAGGTGGTATCATCAAAAAGGTATTTTGGTTTATCACCAATTGAAATTACTGCACTATCTATTTGTTGTAGAGATACCACTAATGTGTGTTTCTGCAAAAGGAGCATATTGAGAAAAAACTAGTTTTTTTTTTATTTGCTACTGATAGTTTTTCGTGTCCACAATTTTATGTTTCTAAATCTTTGACCTACATAAATAAAATTTGTACCTATAACTGTTTTGTGAAAACGAAACTATGAATAGCGAATCATAGAACGTTTTGGGTGTTTGCAGAGTTTTTTAATATTATTATAAATATATTATCTACTACGATTGGGGGATTCCCCTTCTACAAATCCTTAGTCCGTTCACTGTGTAAATTTTTAATAGACAACTGAGTGTTATACCAATCCCGATATAAATTATTGAGTTTGTTTACGCAACGACGTTACAAATAGAATTCGGTTTGGGCGTTTACATTATTATGTTGTTTACTGACCTACAACCGGCAATTTCCGAAATCAACTGGGGTAAGACAAAATGAGCTGGTTTTAACTCCATTCTCCTAGGTGCCTCTATAAAACTATAAAGCTGCAGGTCATCTTTATAGAGGTAAGATAAGCCAAAAAAATATTTGGAATTGAATTTTTATAGTAACAGTTTCTAGTTCGCAGGTTATGGGCTCCAAAACTTTCGATCCCATTCATTCTCAATATTTACATAGGTACTGGTAAAAAAAATATTTGCTAACCTGTAACTTTCTTTACATAAATTATCATTATTTAAATAATATAATTAAATAAAAAATCATATGAGATAAGTATTTTATTACAATTAAAGAAAATTAAAACGAATACAGTATTTACAATATTCACAATATTTACAAAATACACACGAAACAGTTGAGCCATCTACAAACCGTTGCAAACGATTTATAGATAGCTCAACTGGTCCAAATCAGTACCAGTCGGAAGCGTACCCAAGACACTGGCCGCATTGCATAGTAAATGATTAAAATAATACAAGTAAAATGCAAAAAATAATTAACCAAATACATATACCTAATAATGTCTTTTCTAGTCATTTTACTTAAAAGCCCCAGTATTTTACATGACTGTTTTTATAAAGAGTTGTATCTTAGGAATTTGTATTGCTGTTAGTTGTCATTCTGTAAGTTATAGTACAAGCTTTGCTTAGTTTGTGTTGTGAGAAATGTCCATGAATATAATTATATTTATTGTTTTGTTCTTGGATGAGCGAGCCTCAACATATGCGTAGGTAAAGGGTTGAACTTACAAAAAGGAGCGATGTTATACTTTACCAGTATAGTTAACTCAATTATTTATAACTAGGTAAGTAAATTAGATTTTTTTATAAATTATATTTATTCAGATTACTTTATGAACTGGTCGGTCGTTAAATAAAAACGTGGTCGCTACGCCACGTGTACGCCAAACATCTATTAGCGGAGTATTTTGTAAATTTGAAGCAATTGACGAGATTATTCACTATGTAGTTTTTTTCAAAGTCCAATGGAAGACCGCGTAAAAGCTATACGAGCCAGCTGAAGGAAAAGATTGCTGTCATGTCGTATAAGGACGTCAAGGAAACTGCACTGGAAAGGAACAAATGGCGAGAACTGCATAATTACACCGACAAGAGCTGAGCTCTTAAGTTAGAAGAAGAAGAAGAATTTCTTCCGAAGGAGTTTTTTTTTTACCAAATGACCAGTTACTTTTTTCTAGTTCACTGTACTAGCCTTCATGTTAACTGAGCTAAATTAAACGACCCTGTCTCATTGTTGTGGCTCCTGTAGCGTCGTCAAATGAGCACTTAATTAGATATATGGAACCCTTACGAAGAGACACGCGGGTCTCATAGTTATAAAACTTGTGGACACTCCATCCAAGACTGTATTTAATTTTTTTCTGATTTGAAATCCGATCCAGACGAAGCGCGCCTTGGTGCTTGCAACTAAACGCCGAGCTAGAAGCTATCTGCTAAAAAGTGGGAGACTAAACAGGCTTACATCTCAAGAGTTACAGATGTGTAAAGCCATTTGGTGCACGTCTTTCGAGTGAATGAGTTTTGTAAAGATTTTAATTAATATCCAAAACAGGAAACAAAATTTTATTTAATGTAGTAAGTTTTTCAATGACTTGCTATTTTGTTATCGTGAAAAGAGACAAATTTAGAAGTCGTCCAACATATTTCGAAATTTAAAGGACCGTGGGTATAAAACCCTTCTTGTGTTAACGTTATTAAATTTTCACGATAACATTGTTGAGCACCACTAACCTATTAAGAAGAATTGTCGGTACTTTCCCAGATTTATATTCCGGTGTTTATAGGAATCCCCGAAGACTGCTTTTAATTAAATTTCAAAGCGAACCTTTTGTTAGGACCCGATAAGAATAAAACTAGTTAAGTTCACTGAACTATTAATGAGCTTTTGCTTTTCGATAAAATGTAGCGGAGTATTTGAAAGGTTTCACTAATTAAGGGCGATGTTTTGCTTTTATTAGGAAATCGATCAAGAATATAAGTTCAATTAAAGGCGCCGGTTACATTATTGCGACCCTTAAAGTTTCCCTATTATTGCGGTAATATTGACAGTGTAACTAGCGCTAAAGGTCTCGCCTAATGTACCAAGGAAAAATTGCTAACCACCACAGACTATTGTCATTCAACGTAAAAAAGCAATCACCTGGGCCTGGCTTGAATATTGGGCAAGCCTTCTATATTTGGAACAACTAACCTGTATATACATAGATTTTTTGCTACGGTCTGTAGATAGTTCAACCTTTTGGTGTCTTGTGTATTTCCAAACTTGTTAAGTTAGTTGTAATTTTCTTCTATAAATAAAACTACTGGCCGCGTATGAAGCCGCGCGCGTTTCACTAATATCAATAATTTACAAATATCTGTATTAATTGCGGGCTCAGCTGGTATCCCTGGATTGCTGCGGCCCCAATTACGTCACAACAATCCTGAGGGGCAATTAATATGATTGAAGTCCATGAACTGGAATTTCGAGTGTTTATAATTATAGAGCTGGATGGTGCTTGTGCGGTAATGAAGTGGGTAAGGCCTCGCCTTCATTTGCAAATCATAATTATCACGACCAAGAACCGATAAGCTAAGTGTAGGACGGCCCCCCACTGAAGTTTACTGAAGGTTTCCCGTTATCCTGTTTCTCTTATCTAGGGCCTAAATACTCCACCTTTCTAACCCATTGCCTGATGATGCCTGAAAGTTATCTCACAAAAGTTAAACAAACTGTACAAGTCTTACAAGTTACAATTACAACCCATAAAAATGAATCACACGTCATTTTAAAAGTTCCTCTACAAGTTATCAAGAGAAGGACACGTACCGAACTGCAGACGAAGTCTAGTAATAAAACATGCTTGTCTCTGATATTACCCCATTATGTCCTCCGGCTTAATTTATGCCGTTGCTAAGTCATAAGGTAGTGCGAGTACAAGGCAGTGTAGTTTGCTGTAAATTTTACTGGATGTGATGTGGTATCACATTATAGTACCGAGGCTTAAAGACGAATTTGGAATATGCGATTGAATTAGAAATAGCTGATTATTTTAGTCTCTTAATTCTTTTTTGTGTTTTTAAGTTTACGTCTTTCTTCGATAGTGCAAACGATCGCAGCGTAAAAGAGTGTAAAGTAGGTTTTCTTTTCATTGACTGACAAATTGTTGTAGTCAGTGAAAAAAGTCAAATGGTTCTAGTCAAATCTAGGGAGATTTCAGGGAGTGGTCAGTCTTCATAGGGACGAAGACTGACCACTCCCCAGAAGTTTTTGACACTAGCATTATGACGAACTCTACACTCACAAAATTGTGACAAGCCACAAAGGCATAACTCAAGAACTTGAAGTTGAAATAATTCTAGAGATACCGCAACAAAATATGGTAAGGTTATCCACGTATTTCTAAAAGCTAATTTGAATGAAAGGTTACAGTAGCCTAGGAGAATAAATACCAGTTTTTGAGCATCATCATCCTGATGAAGGTAGCATTCAAGTGGTAAATCCTTTCCAGTCCTCTTATAGTTGTGTCCTGAGTCGTGCCAACTCGAGACTCGGGAGAAACTTGGCGATTTATTATCACACTGCTTTTAAAAAGTTAGGTTTTAGCGTTTAGAGTCTAGTTTAATCACTTCAAACTTATATCCTCCCATTCCATGCTATATTTTTTCATGGAAAATTTAAAAACTTTCGCTTAAGATAAACGTATTTTAAGATAGTACTCATATCCTAAAGGCTTCTACGACTACGTTCCAAACACGTAGTATGTAGGTAGGTATGTTGTTGGAAAACTCAGGTTTGTCAAAACTTTTAACGAACATACAAAAAGGTTTTTGTATGGAAATTGAAATGTGATTTCATCAGGTTTCTACCTTTCATTTTTAGGATCACCACCACAGGCAATTTGATCTCGTAGATCGTCGTCGACTACGTCGTATCATGTAGTCTAGATATTTTGAGACACTGTATTTTATCATGGAAAAAAAATAACGCGAAATCTATTTTTTATATGAAAAAAATTTTAGCGTTAGGTACAGCACAACTGATGGTAAGGGTAGCGGCAGCCTAAAGTGGAACATGCTGTTCACTCTTGAAAATTCCTAATAATACTGACGATGATAGACAGTTACACTCCTTGGCAGTTCACATTATGAAGGTGAATATAACACATAGGTACATACTGCTGCATTTACTATTTTATTTCGTCCTTTGTACAATATTTTTGCATTATATAAAAAAATCCAGAAATCCCCTACGCAGGAGATTTAGTCAGGGGATTTTTGGAATGAGCCAAAACACCTTGTATGTATATTCCAGGACTAGAACTATGCATATTCACACACACACAATGTGTCAAATAAAGCTGATTGCTAACTTCAGCAGGAGTTGGTTCAATTTGTCAAACATTCGGCAAATCAAACACCTGCTTATGATTACGTTATAATTTCATACAGTGCTCGGTCGAGCCTAAGGGCAGGAGAAGTTTGAGACAGTTTGGGCCTTGATTGCTACATCCCACATGTCGTCAGTCAGTGTTGGATCTAGTATTTCAGTTTAGGAGGGGCTTGACCTAAGAGTTTCGATCTGGGCAGGAAGGGCCCAGACCGAAAGGACCCAGACTTAAAATAAAGATTTCCAATAAAAACTATTACTAATACACACGTGATTTGTGGTAAATATCCCGTTTTTCGTGAAATTTATAATCATTTTTAACCTTAAAACTATGTAAGATGTAACTCCGCGTTGCGTCGAAATGAACTAATGTAGAAAAAATGTGTCTTATAGTCCTTTATTGGAACGAAGTTCCTTATTGCGAGTTGCGAAAGGGGGCTAGACGGAAAAAATTAAGACCAAAAGTTGTCGCGACACTTTTTTCAAACTTTAACAACGTCATTCGAATAAATTGGTGCAGGAAGTTTTTTCTAATATTGTGTCCCTGTACGTTCCCAACCGAAACAAATGAATGTAGGTATTGTTGGAAGTTTTTGTTTTTAGGGTTCGTTACGGTTCTTATAGAAAATATTATAAGAAAACAACACCTCAAGGAACTTCGTTCCAACCGGGTGTCCCTTGACACCTCTCAAGTTTTTTTATTATTTTTTTATTATTAGGTTTACCAACAGTTTACATGAATACAAATATAAAATTACAATCTAAAGGTCTTAAACTACATGTGAAACCATATAATGTTTATATTTGAGCTTACAAGTTTCCTAGCTACAAACCTGCGTGGAGTAATATTGAGTACTTCATCGCACTCGTATGCTAATACGTCGGTAACAATCACAAACAGTTCGGCGTAGGGTAACTTGTCTAACTTCTAGAGAATTAAATTTGTGCTCCAGTTTGTGGCTTATCTCATAAGTTATTTTACAGCTATTTTGATAAAGCAACTTTAAATTGAAGATTCTTTCGACAATCAGGAGTTTGTTGGCCATGCTCGGAATAATTTGAATCAAGAACAAAGTCTGGTTCTTCATTTTACCTTTTTGAAGTTATACTTCTAATGCGACTTCCAACCAGGTTGCGTTATACGGGAGGACATAGTCTCTATCTCTTTCTATTCGGGGGAATAGAAAGAGACAGAGACTAGCTGCTAACTATCGTTAATAGATGGCAGTGTTCAGCATTTGACCGCCCATGTTTTTGAAGATATACGACTTCCAACTGACAGCGTCAAACAAAAGAAAAAGAAACATAGCCGTAAATTTCAACTATCAGGAGCGAGCTCTGTTGGCGGAACGGTGATACTATAGGACTGCGGTCAGACCGACAACGGGATACGAGTTCAAATCCAAACCGACATTATAGACTTTTTGCAACTTTTTACTTTTTATTTCGAAGTGAAAATTTAGTATTGCATATTGGTTAAGTACATAAAATAAATACTAAATTAATTTCACATTAAACACAGAGCGAGAGTGAATGCGTGGCACTCGAAGTATAACTTCTTCCGCGCGTAGGGACTCCACGCACTGGTTTTTTTTTTATAGTATCCTTGGATTCCACTGTTGGTGACCTACGTCGCTGCCAGTTCAAAAGGTCGTATGTAGAAACATCATGTTTTGAGGAGACACAAAAAACTTTTCTATTGTGATTATTCTGTTTTTTTAATGTTTGAATGCAAGTTGCTTTAATTTTAGGACTTCTAGCCAAAT
Source organism: Eulithis testata (assembly GCA_947507515.1). Taxonomy (NCBI): domain Eukaryota; kingdom Metazoa; phylum Arthropoda; class Insecta; order Lepidoptera; family Geometridae; genus Eulithis; species Eulithis testata. The sequence continues at coordinate 2,448,319 of OX382209.1, forward strand.
GTAATCCTTGTGTAATTAAAAAAAAAGCCAGAAACAATACTGTAACAAATGCTAAATTTTGACATACGACATTAATAAAACTGACAGTGACGCTAAATGTGGTTCGCCAACGTTTTCTCGTACCTCATCTAGTCCAATAACATTTCTTGTTGAACACAAGCAAGCCAGCTTCGTGCTTAATTTTTTGCCAGTGGCCAAATCATGTCCTGTTTATTAAGTTTTCATCATCTGCGGTCAGTGTACACCAAGTTATTTAAACAGCTGGGTAGGTAAATAAAATGTAAAGTAAAAATGAAAAAAATAAATTTTTTATTCGACTTAAAGGTACCAGGGGAACATATTTAAGTAAGAGGTCGTTAAGCAGTTTTTAAAAGACTACTATGTAACGGATTAATCGAGCACTGTAGCTGAAAACCAAAACTAGTAAAAAAAACAATTATTTTTGGTTTGCAATTTTGACTTCTACTTTAGCTGGTAAGACAATACCCAAATTGGGCGCAGATTTACACAAAGAGTTATCAGATAACTATGGTCCTTAGATACCAATGCACCCCTTTTATAACAAGGCGAACTTGTAACAAGCAAGCATCAAAGGGCACTTTTTTAAGGTCGAGTCTGACTTATAACGAGCTTTGTAGCAGTATTCACGATACTAATGTACTGAGGCATCAGAACAAATAAATGTGATGATTTTGAACGTAACGGTAGCTTATGCGAGATACACTGCGCAGTGACGCTACAACGTTCGGCAGTCGTGTTGACGTCGACGCGCAATATAACTTGAACTGAACTGAACACGCTACGATTATGTAACGCGGCAAATCTCCGGTTTGTTTGTAGTTACCCTCCTAGACAACCGATGTAATTTTTTTGTGCTTTTTATTATTCTGTGTTTATTAAGTGGTTTATTAATTTCTCTTTGCATCAGAAAAAAACTAAAAGTAATAATAATAATAAATTCTTTATATGGGAAAAGGACATAGTACAAAAAGATGGAATCAGAAAGTCTAAATTATAACTAATGCTTGACATTGTACATAGGTTAATGGTATGTAGAACCTATACTAAGATATTTGAGTTATATCTAAGTAATCTGAGCTGTGTATCGGTACATGCAACGCTGTCTCCTTGATGCTCTATTTCTATAAAACATCGCCCTAAGCATCGTTATCTTTTAACTTTTATACCAAAGATGGGACAGTCTTGTGTAACTTTATCCTACGCAAGCTTTGTGTGTTTGTTTGTAAGTCGCGCGTCGTGTTTCTTGAGCTATTTTCCGGGTTTCGGTTGATAACCGGGTACCTAATAAAGTTATGGTTACTTTATGGTATGTTCTTATATGTTCACGTCATGTAACTATGTTGTTTAAAAAAAACAATACCAATAACGAGAAGATTCGTAAGCATGCATTGATAAAAAATGCGGCCAATGGTTGTAAATCGTCTATACGACGGGTCTAGGATAAATCAAGAGAGTAATCTCGAACACCGAGAATCGATTCTTTTATCCGCTGATTCGGAAACCATCAACTGTAGCTACGTATCTTTTTGTTCACATTATGAGCTTTATAAATCTTTCTTTGAAGCAATAAATAAGAACATCGGCTTATGCCATCTCCAAAATACATGTCTCTATGTTCCATATTTCAATCAGTTTGCCCGTTTAAAATATTCTCAATAACGTATAGGCACAGTCAAAATTAAACAACAAAGTTTTGAAAATGTTTATGACTGAAAACTATGTTCTCCCATTCAATTAAAAATTAAAATTAATGTATTTAACTTGAAGAGATAGAACCATTGTCAAACAATTTTGCAATCCTGAAAAAGTAATGATCGTCTGCTGCTGAGTGTACTAACACATTATTTCACCCTATATGACTGTACACTCAACTCAGCCAAATTCCAGACCACATATTTGTTACTTCGTTGACGTTACTCATCGGCGCACAGTTATCTTGTAAAATATGCAATGTGGCCCTAGGCACGTTAGTATGCGATTTGCATAATGGCCAATCAGAGTGCGGTGATGTGCCCCTCTGACGTGCCGCTTTGAAAAATAGCAGGGTTTTAAAATGGTATGGATGGTTTTTAAAATAGTTAATTTTAAGTTATTTAATTTTAATCTGAGATATGTTGGGTTATGTAGTAATAGTATTAATATGTAGGAAGGGTAGGCCAGCGTATCAGCGCGGCTATGCAGCCAGTATCTTGGGCACGCTTTCGATTGGTACCTACTGATTTGGATCAGTTGAATCATTTGCAACGGTCTAACTGTTTCCGCAATTGGTAGGAGATGTAAATTATCCGTCAAAAAATCCACCAAACCAACCAACTCCAATTTTTTTTTAAATAAAATTTTCTATGCAATAGCTTACCACTTTGCACAGCAATACAATGAAAAGCCTACAAAAATGAGTATGCCGTTTATTTCCAACTGTTAAGTTAACATTCAAAATGAAAAAATAGAATTAAAAAAAATATCTATTGCAATTTGTAGACAATTTGTAGACAATCTTCACCTATTTGGCTAAGAAACTACAGGTACCTTTACCCTGGGTCTTCAATACCTATTTGTACGCGGCGTGTTCTAATCCAACCTTTTAGCCTTTTCATGGGTCTTACCGACCCTACACCACCCGTTGAAATAGCAAAAGCCCTCCGATAAATTTGGCCAGTTTTCGTTACTAAGTTACAGGACAAATTTGTGGGAGTTTGCGCCTTCGTTTCTAAAATTACTTCTTTATTATCCTATTATTAATATTATAAACGCGAAAGTTTGTATGTTCGGTGAGGTGACTGCTCTCTCAGAGCAGTCACCTCACCGAACAAATCTTTTTCTTAAAATAATTATCATCATTCACGAAATTATCGCTTTTTTGGCCTATTCGCACTACAATAATCCCCTTCCGGTCTGACGGCCAAGTGTACTAATGATAATAAATACTGTTTTTAAGAAAAAGTTAAAAAATCTCTGGACCTGGACTTCCCCGGATGGTACTAAGAAAAACCAGATTGATTAATATTTTAAGTGAAATCCCCAGAAGATTCACAAACATAGAAAACATAAGTATTACAACAGTGTCAAGTGACCACAGGTTAATTAGAAGTACATACAACCTAAGTGAAACAAAAAAAAGATGGAGCAAAATTTTCCAACAAAAAGACCACACTAACAAACGAAGAAAATCAAAATATGATAAGTATTTGAATTAGTTATATTTATTATTATAAGAAAAATTATGTACCTATATCGGAGCGCTACTACAGTGATGTATATTTTTATTGTATTTATTATGCTAGCAAAACTGCTTTGTCAGAGAGTTTTGGCTCAATTTGCTGGGTAATAAAGCAGAAATGCGATGTTAATCTTCAGCGAGTTGCGTGGTAATGAGAGTGTGTTTGTTTCGTAGCAGTGTTTTTCTCACTAAAACTGTTTTTACAGGAGTTGTTTTTTAGTGTTTCTGGTTATTTTTGTACCTACTCGTACGGACACAGCAACTTTCACTAACAACATTTTTGGGATACCTATGTGTACCTAAACTAAACCAAAACTCCTAAACTCTCAAAAGTAACAAAATAAATAGTCAAAACAATGAAACTCCTATAACACAAGTTAATTTGACCATTCTTAATGGTTCATCAATATAAGTTGACTGTTTCTACGGCAAACCATGCGCATGTACGGACAAATACCCCCCCATGATAAAAATATACAAATACAAATTCTTATCTAAATTCTGCCATACAAATTCGTCGTCATCACGCAGTAACAATTGTAACAAAACTTATTAGAATTATTAAAACTATTATTATTATTATTGGTATTTAGAATTTAAACTAAAACTTACAGTATTTAGAATGGCGCTCGAAGTTTTCAGCATCCTCATAAATACAATTTTACAAGGTGATTCAAAATATTTTACATTAATCAATAATAATAAGTTTATTTTTTGGCACGATAGATAGTTTACAGACTATGAAAGTTATAGCTAATTATAGTAGGTAGGCATGCTTGGTACATTATAGTAAATATTACCAACTTGGTACATTATAATTAATATATTGGTAGGGAGGTACCACATAAATTTGATAAAAAAAAATTGATAAGTACTTAGTTTTTTACTGTTTTACAGTGCGTGTATAGAATATACCTCTTTCAGCTTGTTATATTTGTTGCTATTATGAATCATCCTGTATTGTAGTCATTCTCCACAAATGGCTATATCTATGTTAAGTTTGTTCTACTAGTGGTTTCAGTCTTAACCAGTTAAGTTACACCTGCTTACTAACACATTGCACATTAAATTGGACTTATTGTCTTAGGAAGACCATTATGTCTGATGGAATTACCCTCGGTACGTAATTGTGGTTGCTCCACGCTATTCTCAAGATTTGTATGAACATTCATTTTCACTGATTATTTCAGTGAAAATGAATGTTCATACAAATCTCGAGCATAGCGTTATCCTCAAATCATCTGTCAAACTATCGTTTAATAATAGTCTCGTGGGTCTGGGAATGCGGCGTCGTCGGCGACGATGCAGGTTTGAGCTCTCTGTAGATACGTAGCGAGGGTTTTCCGTAGATGTACAGCGAGAGCTGTTAGGAAGTGAAGCCTGTCTTTCCGCATCCACAGAGGGCAGCATAAGGGGTTGGCCCTGAAAAAAAAAACAATAAATCTCATCTTGTACAAGTATACAAAAGTATGCTCAAAGGTTATATTAAGAAGTAAAACAATTACCACTTCTAGGTCGCTAAAGCCATAAACAGAGACAGACCCTACAATTTCAAGGATTTTCTTGTTCTCTTCTGTCAGGTCTGCCTCTGCTGGATATCTTCTGGTGTCCGACAGAGAATCACGCACCTTCCGGGCGTTTCCCTTAGTTTTTACCACCAATATACTCCAAATCTATAAAAACAAATATAATTTTTTCAACATTGTGTAACCTAAATAAAGTATTTTTTTTATATAAAATAAGGTATCTTATCTTACATGCTGCCATTTTACTGTCCTCCTACATTCAAGTATGTTGAGCTCTCCCGCCAGCATCGCCTAAAACTCTTTTGTTCCTGTATTTGCCTGGTTAAAATCTAAACTGCAGAAGTTACATGCTGCAGGTTCTGCGGAATCGTCAACCTTATTACGTGTAAGTGCATTAAGCAGCTAATAAAATAATAATTGTGTCGTCGTCGGTATAATGTGAAACCGTCTCAACATTGGATTTCAAGATTTTCAAACGTAATTTCTGTTGTTCCCTCTCAAACACTCAAACAAAACAGATTTGCGTTTTGGGAAATAATAAACAGATTGCTGCTATTGTAATATTGCTAAAATGTTTGTCGTTTCATCCCGCACGAAGATTTGAGTGGGCATTTCAATTTGGTAACGTTTCACTCATTTTGAGAGCTTTCAAGCAATGTTTGGGAAGACATCTGGGAGTAGACCACGTAGATTGTTCAGAATTTATTGCGAATATAATTGGTTCTGGTGAGTTTCTTTTTTTCTGCGGGCAAGCAATTGTACTGAAGTTATTTCCGCTTCCTCCTCGTGCTCCTACTAAATACTCCCACTGATAGGAGCACCGGGACACTCATGTCCTGCCAGTTGGTATGAAATAGTTAAGTTACCTACTGATCTTATTAATAGTATTACGCCTAAGAACATTAAACATAAATTAAAATCCTACTTTCTAGCTCATATTGAAAAATACCAATAATACCTACTATTTAAAAAAACAAATCAATCTACCTACTTAATTACCTAACTAACTAGCAAGTGAATAAATTTGTAACTAAAACTAGCTACCTAAGAAATTGGAATGCACTTTGCTAGATCCTACTTACAGCTACCTACCCATACCTATCTAACCTAGTTGCTATACCTACCTAATGGCTATCGACGCTAAGACTCATGTAGCATTATTCCTATAAACCTTGTGGTTTCCTTAGTGCTATAGTACAAAATAAGTTATTATGTATTTTTAAAACAATAAATGAAAAAAAAAAAAAAAAAAAAAAGAAAGTTAATCATCTAATTTTGAAAACTGATCTGCGAGGAATGAACTTTTAATAAGGGTGAATGGTTGTTTTGAATATATTGAACACAGTTTAAAACCTGACTACAGACATAGGTAAGTGGAAGAAAAGCACTTAAGAATACAAAAGTCTTTATTTAAGAGGCATTAAAAGTCAACTTGAACCCGGATCAACTCCTGTATATTTTATTACCGTTTCACCTTTTAGCGGCGTCCAACTTTGAATATTTGAATTGTAAAAGAAAGATTTAAATTTAAGAGGAGACCCCAGATTGGTGTTTCTGACTTCTTAAACGGTAGTTCTTTATGAACTCTTTTATTGAGTGGTGAATCGCGAGATGCTCTGCCATCTTTACTCAAAATCTTTTTCTAATAGGATTTACTTATATACCATCTTATAGTATTGTTTGTAGGTACCCTGTTGTCATACTCCATCTTGTAATAGCTAAAATTCGATTTTTTTATTTCCTTCTTCGCTAATTATATCCTACAGCCCGGCGAGCACAATTTCATTTCAAAAATATCCGAACGAGTGCACCAATAAAGGTGCCGTTTTTTACCTCTTTTTGACGCGAGGTACCCTAATAAAAAACACATTCTGAGTTCTCCCAAGCGATTCGTATCTCACGTTATAGGCTCTATTGACATTCGCTCGCGGGGCCGTTACAGTTGATTGGCTTTTACAAAAATTGAAAAATAACGAGTTATACCAATGTGGTGAAGGGTGGATGCGATGTTGGTTTGATAGACGGGAGCCAATCGCGCTATTTTTATTAACATTTTCTCGTTCTAGTTTTGCAAGATCACCATGCTTAATACAAAAATAAGTAATTAGGTGCCTTGTACGCAATTTTATATGAATACTTTAGCAATTAGGTATATTCTTTTTATTTATGATTTTCACCACGAAAAACAGGTATCAAAGTATAAAATGCACTATATTAATAAACTCCATGTAAACTTAGAATTGTTACATCTTATTTTGTTTTCTATATCGGTTTTTAACAATCTTATAAGTAAAATCGAGTGACAGTGTTACACGCAATACAAACCATAATCGAATCGCAAAGGGTCGCGCCCAACCGTTCGATAGGAGCCCGTTGATTGGCCGATATTCAAATTTGGAACTAACAAGATGTCGTACGGCGTATGCGCTGATGACGTTTCACGCTGCGGCTTATTTTCGTATCGCCCCAGGCGCATGAAGGTAACTCGCCGTGAAATGGGGAGTGCCTTATCTGGTTTAGGGGTTGGAACGAAAAACCAAATGTATTTTTATTTTATTTTATCTAAAGTACTTGCTTCCGCCCGCAACTTTGTCCGCGTCTTGTTTGATCCTGTTGATTCTGAGGAATCAAAAGTAACGTATATGTTAATCCATTACAAATTTTATTGCTTATATCCTTATCCAAATCGGACCACAGGGTAGGTATATTTTATACGTGGGTTCGATCCTCACTGAGAACAAAGATTTGTGTGTGGCAAACATAGATGTTTCTTCTATTTTTTTTCTGCTGGAACTAGATTGCTGATAGAATATTTATATAATTTTTTTTTTGTAAATACATACTTAAAATACATAGTAACACCCAGACACAGAAAAAACATCTATGTCTGCCACACAAATGAATTTAGGTTGGATTTCGCAGTTTAGAATAGAATAGAATAGAATAGAAAACGTTTATTTTGTGTCATAAAAAGAATCATACATGAGTTCAGCACAAGAATAAAAATAAAAAATAGAGATCTAAGATTATGACAACAAAATCTGTCGTCACTCAGCATAAGTTGTAGCAGCATGGGCACTACTACAACGCTGGTATTCTGTGACGCCAAGGCTTACGCCGGTAGCAACGGCGGTACACAACGTTATACTTATTTTATTTTAATATAGGTAATATCTTATAGGTAACATAATACTAAAAATTAACACTTTACATAAACTTAGTTAGCTACATCAGGAAGTAACACAGACCACATTATTATGAAAATAGACATTTACAAAATGAAAACAATAAGGAGTAATCTCCTTATTGTTCATTAAGTTTCAAATCTCATGATTGAAAATTTATTACTAATTAATTGGGCACAAAAGATTATCATTCGTATAGCATGTTTACACATGGCATATTTAGATATGCACAAACATAAATACTTACTAACATACAGGATGAGTTTACAAAGAAGGGCGTTGATAACATGTTTACTGCAGTTACGTGATCATTATTATACGAAGTAATCAATTTAAATAAATTCGGAACTGCATTATTACTAAAACATTTTGTAAATATTGTAAATATTTTATAATAATTTTTGTTTTTGTTAAATTTTTGTGAAGCGCTCGTGGCGTAGCTTACCTTCTTAGCCAATCTTAACCGGTAATCTAAGTTAGGCAACGTTCTGTGCGCTCACTATTTGGATGGGTGACCGTTAGTAGCATTTACATCTGAGCGCTTCCGTGCTTCGGAGGGCACGTTAAACTGTCGGTCCCGGCTCTAGCAGTCGTTAGCCACGACAGAGACCTTAAGGCGGCCTAAAAACTCCGTTACCAGAGTTGGCCACTAGCTCATACGAGCTTGCTTGCTTGCTAATAATTTTCGGTATATTGCTGTTAACACAATGACAAAAAAACCATGTGCCTACAAAGAGTCAAGAGTTAGATGTTAATTAAACGGGTCACAATTTTTTTTTTCAAAGTATCAAACACTTGGAAAATAATTAAAAATGATGTGCAAGTGCCTACGAGAAAAAAGTTCACTGTATTTTTGCCATAGTAAAAGTTTTTGACTGTAATATTTTTTATCCATAGCGGTTCTCTTCAAAAAACTTGATTCTGTCGTCGGTATAGAAACAACGTTGTTCTTGTAATCAAACGGATGCGCGTGACTAAGATAGCGCACAATAATAATACGCCCTGTATTGTTTTATCAGCCCTAAATAACTAAATAAAAGGGAGATTCCCGAATAATAAAAAAATCCTATCATTGTATTCTGTGAACCAAGAGTCAAGCTAGCATAATATGACAAAACTAGCCGTCGCCCGCGGCGTTGCTCGCGTTCTAAATAGACCCTTTGAAGTGTGACTTTTCAAAATTTTGGGCGTGTCATGCTAAGGGAAGACAGTCATGTAACGAGGAGAGTGCTAAGTATGAATGTGGATGGATATAGAGAAAGAGGTAGGCCCAAGAAAAGATGGATGGATTGTGTAAAAGATGATATGCATAAGAGAGGAGTGAACACTGAGATGGCGGATGATAAGGGAGAATGGAAGAAAAGAACATGTAGTGCCGACCCCACCTAGTGAGATAAGGGCAGGAAGAAGAAGAAGAGTGTGACTTTTCAAAATTCCTTTCTTAGTGCACTCTACACTATATAAGGATACTACCCTCCAAATTTCATAGCTATAAGACTTATAGTTTAGGCTGTGCGTTGAATATCAGTCAGCTTCAAAAGAGTTTTATATATATTGATGATAATGGTTTTTTGTATTTTCGTATTATAAGCTATCACTAAAAACTAAACTGAACATGTTACTTAACTAAGCATTAAGAAAGTCGTTAACGTTGATTTTCTTGTAGATTCGTTAACTGCACTAACCAAAAATATTGACATAGGTATTAGTAGTTGTTGATTTATTTACTTGAATGTAATTACCGCACAAACTAATATTGATATACAGATTTTAGATTCAACTATAGCTAACTGTACCTACTTATCTACATTTTGTGTTATAATAACTAATGGCGCTGACTGTTCCTGCTTATCGGTAACTTTTAAATAATGAATCATTATAAGGCATGTCATTATTCGTATAATTATTTAGCAAAAGGACGTTCAGTGAATATAAAACATATAAAACAAAAAATATTGGTTCACAATATTTTTTTTAAATCATGGACTGGAAAAATATTATGGGTTTCAAACGTCACAAAATCTGTAAGTATTGCTAGTTTTTTTATTAGTAATAGTGAGCAGTTAAATGATTACCTCTACCTATATAAGTACCTATAGGATAATGCTATATCCTATAACACAGGGGGTCCTTATAAGAATCACTGAGCAGTTAAGCGGTTACCTCTGCATATAACATAGCAGTACCTCACAGAAGACGTTTTTTTTTGTATTTTTTGCGCCGGCGTCATATAAAAGCAACTGTGACAAAAAATGTGGGTATCACAGCTTGGCGGCAGAAGTCGGTGCGGTGGTATGACTTCCCTAAACGAACTCGTTGCTCAAATAACACTTGTACTAGCTTTATTTTACAAGTTTACAACATTACACTCTTTTTTATTACAAGCTTTTATTTAAGTTGCAATGTTTTGTTTATATGTTTGTTTAGTTCAAAAATTGCAAGCTAAATTTGACCCCTTTACCTGTGTCAGATTTAGCTAAAATTTGACATACCTAATTAGTCTTCGGTGACAATTAAATATTATGGTGGCAGCAAGCTGATCGATGCTGGACCCATAGAAACTGTACTGAATATGGGTTTGCTTGATTCGTTTCGACAAGGACTGGCCCAAGATAATGTCCAGGTTCTGATGATGGATATGGAAAATGACCATAAGAATTTTGTAATAAAACGATCCAACCTCTTTCGTGTTAGGGCTTATTTGATTCGTCTTGACGAGAACTATGGTCCTAAATGATAACCAGGGTCTGGTAATAAAGTTGGAAGGTGGTCATAAAAACGTAATTAAAAGATGCAAAAATAAAAGCTTGTTTTTTATAAGTAAATAATATTTTTAAATAAAACATTATTTTCAGACATTTTTGTGGCAATAATACTGCTTTCACTGGACTGTACAAATGGAACATGCGACAGAAGCGACCTGATTCTTTATGGAAGAACGTGTAGAACATCCCTTCAATGTGATCAGGTGATAGAGTTTGTGCCTACTTCATGGGATTGCATCAAGCATCAGCATGAAAATAATGGTCCGGACTACCACTACGTTAATGGCCGTTATACTTATGTGACACATACGACATATACGTATGACACTGATTATGAACTATACATAAACTTGGAAAATGTCGATGATCAACATGACATTTTTGAAAGTGTAGGTGATAATGTTATGAAAAACATCAAAACATTTAAGATAAACAATGGAAACATGTTAGCTTTGCCGCAGAAAATTTACGAATTATCTGAAGCAACTGGTATAGAAGTATCAAACAATCAATTGGTTTCAACAGTTGGTTTAAATAGTTTCGTATCTTTGACCAAGTTAAAAACTATAAGTTTGAGAAATAATTCAATTTCTGCTTTAGACATTGACACTCAAGCAAATTATCTGGCTTCCAGGTCTGTTATAGCTGTAGACCTTAGCCAAAATGTTTTGGAAACTATTCCAAACACCTGTTTCTCACTGTTTACAGGATTGCAAAATTTGAATTTGTCATACAATAAAATTAGTAGTTTTGATATTCTTACATTCGAAGGAGTATTGAATCTGATAACGCTAGATGTTTCACACAACAGGCTGTTTGAAATTGGTAACTCGTTTACTAGATTTATGAATCTCAATGAATTGTATTTACAGAACAACAAGCTAACAAAGCTCTCCGATTACAATTTAAGTACATTATTAAAACTGGAAAAGTTGAATTTGTCGTCAAATATGATTGATACATTTGAAAATAATACATTTAAAAGCCTTTTAATGCTTGAATACTTAGACTTCAGCGATAACAACGTAGAAATTATAACTAAAAACCTCCTTGAAAAAAATACTAATTTGCATTCTCTTCTGATATCCAAAAACAGAATCAAACATGTTGAAAACGGTGCTTTCAGTAGCAAAAATATAACTGAATTTAATATAAAGGGTAATAATTTAACAGGAACTATTGTAAAAGATACTTTCAACGGAATTCATGTCACTCATTTAGATCTCAGTAACGGCGGAATAATATCAATAGGTGATGAAGCTTTTAATTATATGTGTGAAGATTTGAACGCCATGAATATAAGCTTTAATTTGATAAAGTCAATATCATCCTCTGCCTTTAACTGTTTAGAACGATTAACAGTCCTGGACTTGTCACAAAACCGCTTACAAGAATTGAGTTTTAATACTACTAGTCTCGCGAGTTTGTCGAAACTAGATGTGCGCAATAATAAAATTAATAATATTTCCAAAAACGTGTTCCAAAATCTGGTTTCTTTAAAAAATCTTGATTTATCTTATAACGAAATAACAGAGATTGAACCACTGTCATTTGTGGGACTAAAGAATGTGAATACTTTGACGGTTACGCATAATCCTTTTGTCAATACTCTTGAAAATTTTACGTTTGAAGGTTTGGTTGCTTTAAAAAGCATTGATTTGTCATATACCAGAACTACATCTTATCAAAATGGTTCGTTTTCTGGACTACCAGCCGTTAAACATATAAATTCAACATTTGGACAATTATCTACCATTGCTTTTAATGCTTTTATACAAACAGGCTCAATCGAAAAACTTGATTTATCACACAATTTGCTTGAAGATTTTCATATTAATACCTCTTGCATTTCAAAAATTGAAGAAATATATTTGAATGATAATTTACTAAGGCATGTTACAAATGAAACGTTCTCCGGTCTAAAACTATTGCGATTGTTGAATTTGGTCAATAACAACATACATAAAATTGAAAGTTTTGCATTAAAAGACGTAGAAAAATTAAGTCATTTGTATCTTTCGTCTAATATTCTAATGGAATTGGTCGGCAATCCGTTTCATAACTTGACGAACTTGTATCAAGTAGATTTGGATAACGTAAAAACAAAGTTCACGTTTCAAAGTGCAACTTCAATTCAAAATTTAGACTTGCATTCATGTGAAATCAGTGACCTAAATAAACTGTCCATATCTAATGTTGGTGACCTCCGTGAATTGAATCTCAGTACTAACAGGATATCGAAAATAGATAAGTTTTCTTTTCAAAGTTTGCCTTTTCTAATAAAACTTGATTTGAGTTTGAACAGGATTTCATTCATCCAACCAGGAGCATTTTTAAACATTGGAAAGCTGAGACAAATTTCTTTGTTTGGAAATAATTTGCTAACATTACAGTTTGGTGTATTTAATGGTTTAAAGTTTTTGCAATATGTCAATCTATCTAGTAACGCACTTCAGAGTTTTGAAGCAAATTTATTACCTGTTAAAACAGTAGGCATTGACATAGCTTTGGATAATAATGATATCAACCAATTAAACTTCAAGGAATTTTTCGAAAGTGAAGTAAATAAACTTAGTATTGGTGGTAACCTAATTTCTTGTAAAGTTCTTTCTGAATTCAAAACTTCTAATGATTCTAGAAAATATAACGAAATTATTACAACTGCGACCCTTGACTTCCATTCTGAAAATGTTGATGGGATATCATGTCAAAGTGATCCTAAAAACAACGGAATAGTTTTACCTGCTGCTAATAATTCAGGTTATGATGTCAGACCCATGTTCATTCAATTTACGAATGCTATTGAGAATTTGCGGTCATCGATAGAAATTCTAGGGAATAATACAACACCTGAAAAATCATACCAAATAAAATCTGACATGGCAAATCTTATAAACTCTATTCAAGCTTTGGTTGACATTTCAAACCAGACTCAGATTAAATCGGGTGATTATTTTGAAAAAATGGAAAATATCACTAACGCCACTCAGAGCCACATAGAAGGTATACGAGATCAGTTGATCAACCTTACGGAGAAAATAATAGATTTAAGATCAGATCACGTCACTAGTGATGCTAATAATAATGGGAATAATGAAAATATCCGTTCAGAAATGAAACAAATGCTTATAGAAGAAATCAATGCTATTCGGGAAGAGTTTGGGAAGACCTTACAAAATATTCAAAGACGAGATCCTATGCCACAAGCACAGGTTATTGAAAAAGAAAGTAGAGATGATAAAATTCTGTATTTTATAGCAGCTGGTTTAGGTGTGCTTATAGTGTTGTATGTTGTCAACTTTGTCATTGGCTTTATCAAGAAAGATAGGTTTAACAGTTTGCATAGTAGTAGGCGACCTATTGCTAGTGAAATGGAAATGGAATAAATCAACATGTCTCTTTTGAAATGTAATAATGTTTAATGTCTATAATTTTAGTTGTAAATACTGAAATACGTAATGCTACAATTGTCTAAAACTACTGTTTACTAATAAATGTATAATTAAAAATGGTAAAACAAAATGTGAACATGCTAAAACATGTAAATCTTCTTGCATTACTTTTGTTATTTTAATATATGGTTTTTTTGTGAAAAATTAAACATGTAATGTAGTTTTTTGTTTGTTTTATTTTTTGAACGATACATTCATAGCCCAGTCAAATTAGCTCATAAAAGGGGCATAAGGGTATATTTTCAGATCGGTCCCATAAAAATTATATCAAATTCAGTTTCAGTAGTTTGGCAGTTAAATAAGAATAACTGGAAAAACACTTCAGTCACGTACACGACATTGCTTATTTTCCTTTCCTGTTGTTTTTACGATCAATAGAACAGTCAGATGATGATGATGATGGAAGATCATTATCATCACCATCACTTGGTGATGAAAGCGTATCAAATTGAAGTCTAATGGTGATACTGATGTCATGGTCATTGTCATGTCACGCATCCTGTGGCTTATCAAGTTTCTGTTTGAACCCTCCTTCCACTTAGATCCACAGTCTTGATCCACATGTAGATCCGAGGATACTTTTTTTTCCTCTTCAATCCACCTATGAGGAGATCTAAAATTACTATTTCTTTTCTATTCCACTTGAATCCACAATCAAGAGGATCTAAAATTACAATTTTTTTTCTGTTCCACTTGAATCCACAATGAAGGGGATCTAAAAATATTTAATATATTTCTATGCCACTTCGATCCACAGTGGGATCTAGGTGGAAGGAGGGCTAAAAAAGAATAAAAAAAATATATATTGTTCATTAAAAAATTCGCTCCTTGCCCGTGGTCCCGTTGACTGGACCACGGAAAAACTTTTTTTCCGTAGTCCAGTTAACTGTACCACTTAAAATTTTATTTTTTCATTCCGTGGTCCAGTCAACGGGACCACCGAAAAAATAATTCTTCCGTGGTACAGTTGACTGGACCACCGAAAAAATATTTTTCCGTGGTCCAGTCAACGGGACCAGCTCAACTGGACCACGGGCAAGGAGCGAAAAAATTAAACATAAATCAAACAAAAAATTTTAATTATTAAAATTATAAATTACAAAAATAAACGTAAAGTTCTCTTCTCTTCACTTAAATGTAAACAACTTAATTGTTAAATAAAAATAAAAATAGATAAACGAAATTTTCACTGTTAAGTTTATCCTGACAAAGCTTAGATATATGAATAGACCAAAATACACAACTTTTAATTCCGTACTTGATAAACAGAAGTGTAATTTTGTATTAAAATTTTAAAATAAATAATAATTCTTCTGTTAAATAAAAATGAAAAAAAATCATTAATCAACAAAAATAAACAAAAAAAAATATTTTTACTTCACTTGTTCTAAGAAGTGTGCAACTGTGATTTCTCCTGATATTAACTGGTTTTGACATTCTAAAATAAAATTATCATTATCAATGTTTGATTTTTTTCTCTTATTTACAATATTTTCTTTTATGCGCAAAAAGTTATATTTTGCCTCCTGTTTTAATATGCATAAAAAATTTACTAAGTTACAATATTTTTTTTCCCAATTTCTTGTTTAGTTTTCTATTAAAACCTTCGATACAGTTATTGGTACGATGCCGTTCTTTTGCGATTGCCCACATCTGTGTGAAAAATTTGCTT